>OY754334.1:66514847-67114847 GCA_963573305.1 Pyrrhosoma nymphula | reverse complement strand
CACTACTTTATGCGGATCATCCTAATATTTTCACAGACAAGTTAGGTTGTTACGAAGGGGAAACCATGAAATTAACTCTTAAATGTAAATCCTTTCCCCTCCCCCTTCCCCAACAACTCCCTCTCCTTTCCTCGGCATAAGCCCTGTCTATATATTCTCACCCAACCTACCGCTAAATGCAAATGAGTATGCCACAGTGTGGTGAAACGAGCGTCATGCCAGCGGGATAAAGTTTGTGGAAATAAAAAAGGTGGTTTTTCTTAACATGGATATCCATAATTCCCACGAGGTCAGGCCTGATATCATCAGTTGTATTCTTAAAAAAAATGTAATTCTTTAAGCATTGCCTTCCTTTAGGAACGAGGTATGACTACTCTATAACCCCACATCAGTGCATTATGCATACCCTCTGCTTCTTCGCATGTATTCCAAGATGTCTACCCAAAACGTATCCTGTTGTGCTATTAACCACCATTCCCCCGGTTGTGACTGTCTTTAGCATGTCGCTTCCGTTACAATGAGTAGTTTTCTCCTCCCGACGTTG
Organism: Pyrrhosoma nymphula; assembly: GCA_963573305.1. NCBI lineage: Eukaryota > Metazoa > Arthropoda > Insecta > Odonata > Coenagrionidae > Pyrrhosoma > Pyrrhosoma nymphula. Next base: position 67,114,303 of record OY754334.1, on the reverse strand, counting down.
TTATATAGAAGTGAAAACTGGGTGTGTCAGGATGGACATAAGAAGTTCTTGGTTTACTTTCCGCCATCAACTTACAGTTTCCAAACAGAGATCACCACCTTGATTTTGGACATCGAAGTTTAAACTGACAACGTAATACACATGAGAAAAGCTGGTTAACGCAAGTAGATGCCATGGTGACGCACAGATTGATCTTGAGTCCACCAGCCCCTGCCACACACCCTTGAGGTGGCTTGCAGGGTATTTTGTAGATGTAGATGAGTCTTGTTGACTCAGCTGGGTGATGGATTCATTCTTATTCAACATCACTACAGTAAGCACCGATCAGTGAAAATAAATAATGACAAGCCTGTTTAGGAAATATTCAAACGATTTTTAGGAGAGAGATATTTGCGATATCCATCATTTTTAGTTTTTTACCCGTATTTTTGAAATCTAAGTTTTTATTTAAATATATTTAATTAGTCCTATTATAATGCAAATCCTGGAAGTACTACAAAGAATTGGGGAGGGACAAACACTGCTAAACTCAATATGTTAAATATGAATGGCAATGATTGGACACCTTCTACGTCACTCCGAGTGGATGACAACCTTAATGGAAGGAGTGGTAGAGGGCCGTGCTGGAAGAGGTAGACCAAGAAAAGAATACCTGGAGGAGAGATTGGCAGGAAGAAGATACGTAGATGTAAAGAGACTTGCTATGGAAAGAAGAAATTTGGATTCCCACCAACCTTAGGGTTGAGAAGAAGAAGAAGAAGATAATACAAACTTTCCTAGTAAAAGCATATTTGAAGCAGAACATAATGTGCTGTAATTTGATTCTAAACGAGGTGGAAACTTAAACTGAGCTAGATTTATAACTGTGATTCACTTCTAGCTCAGAAATCCTTCAAATGGGGGTATAAATGGGAGTTTTAATGGGGTGGGGCTACTTTACATTATCTACGTGGTAATTTACATTCACTTCAAAGTGCTGATTGTGGCGGAGTGAACGTTCCTCGAATGATAAATGAAAGGCTCTTTTCTGTCTCGAGTGTGACCAATTTTCAGCCGCTCTAAGTAGTGAGTGGGTATATTTATCGTTTGGAGGGCATTCGCTTTTGTACGGGTCCATTCGGATAATTATTTCCTTTCCAGCAAATTATCGGCAATGGCAACAGAAGGGAGTTGGGGAAAGGGGAGGGGGGGGGGGCAGGCAACGCCTAAAACGATGTCTCAGCAACTCTGTAATTAACCCTCATTCATCTCCGATCCACCCCCACCCGCTACCTTCCTTTCTTTTCACCCTCCCTCTATCCCTGTGCATTCAGGTGGAATTAAGGGCGTGAAAGAGGACAGGCCAGGGATCTTCTACATTAGCTATTTAGTTTCATTTATTTGTATTGGCCCACGACGTCTTTTATTTCCCGTTTTAAACTGTTGGTTTATTTGGTAGCCTTTTCGAGAGAAAGAATTTAACGTGGTTCCACCGCGACTTATAAGTCAAAACAAATACTGGATTCTCCTTTTCGTTTGTTTTGTTGAAAAGGAAATCTTTCACTGATGATATTCCTTTCTATCAGGAAAAAATAAGGCAAAAATATGTCGATTGTTCCACGAACATATTTCATAATGAACATGACGAAAGGAGAAATTTTGTGGTTATCCTTTGAGAAATATTTAATGCGGCCGAGTTCGTTGTTTTACATAATTTTCGAAGGCATAAAACCGTTGACTTACATCTAAGCATTTGTTCATTTACTACGTACGTTATCTTTAAGCAATTGCAACAAATATTATTTGTTAAATAGACCACGAATTGGTGGTTGTAGAAGAATGCAATTTCTTCTCAATAGGTTCGGATATCTGTTTCCAAAAGATATTTTGTACATCTTGGCCCAAAATGGAGTAAAAAAATTACCACCCGCTTTAAAGGTTATCAAAATTCTTACATTCTTAAAACAAATTAAGGCATGGGTGATTTATTTTTAATGTTTGGATGTTTTTATGGGAAACAACTATTTATCGTCGCGAGGTAAAGCAAGGCACGCTGTCACCTTTGCTTTTACACATTTATGCTGAGGAAATGGTTACAGAGGAATGAAAAGAGCCAGACGTGGGTATCAAAGTAGGAGGCCAGCTGATAAAAGTCGGTTAAATTCACGACCAGGGACTGGTAAGTCGATCGTCGAAGGGATTTCAAGCTTTAGTGGATGCATAAGAATTTCAGTGCGGTAAATACGGAATGAAGATAGATCATAAGAAAACGAAAACAGTAAGATTCACTAGGACAAAAAGAGTGAAGCAGGTCATAAAAGTAGGAGGTCACAAACTGGAGCAAGTAGAGCAATTAAGGAGGAGAATAGTGTTAGAGAAGGAAAAGTTTTTTAATAGAAGGGAGCTGATGAGTAGAACCATGGGATAGGATATAAAGAAGAGGTTGGTGAAGAGCTTGATGTAGAGTGTAGCGTTTCACGGTGCAGAAACGAGTACTCAGAGAAAAAATGACGGGAATATGCTACACTCCTTTGAGATGTGGATGTGGAGGAGGATGAAGAAAGAGCGGTGGACGGAAAGGAGGACGAACGAGGAAGTGCTTGGTATGATGGGTGAAGAAACTTCTGGATGAGATTAGGAGGATGGGCAGGGTAGGTGGCTGGAAGAGGTGATAAGGGGCGATAGTTTGCTTATGGCCGTGATAGAGGGAAGTATATTGGGTAAGCGGGGAAGGGGAAGAAAGAGAATAGATTTTATGAACGGGATGAAGAAGGATCGGAAATATGCGGAGATGAAAAAATAAATACTAAAGGTAATTAAGACCCTGTACGTGTAGGAATCTGGAGGATTTTCTCTGACTTTCATTAATACCTACCTTTGACCGGTAGATCACTTAAATGATGTTGAATAATATAATCAAGGCAGTAAAGAGTATTGGTCTGTATTTAATAAAACAACTCCAGCAGTCATGCCAACTTTTCGTAAAATTTATTTGACTTCCTCACGACATATGCTCTTTATTGTCTGTTTTTCTAAAAAAAATTAATGTGTTTTTCAAGAAATATGGAGTCTGTGATTGATATTAATTTTCAAGAAATACAGCAGTGAACAACATTAGCCCTGAGGGAATAAAATATACTTGCCGATGCCTCGGAAATGACTTGTTGAGTTGTTTTTGAATATATACACTAATACTTTACTACTTAAAAATACTGTACTATACCACCTTGATTGCATTAAATATTTATCAGTTGAAAACTTCATAGAGTTCTTTCTACGTCTTGTGTATGCTTTACCACATCAGTCCTGGGACAATATTACTTTTAATGAACGCAGGCGCGAAAATTTCACCGAAGAAATATCATTTGCCTTGACCGGGACTCGAACCTGGATCTCTCGATATTGCGTCGGGGGTTTTGGCCAGTTAAGCTACCGAGGTATTCCTCCCTGCTGTGGAATTTTGTGATATCTTGAGGAAACAGATGTTCAAGACTTCCGGAGATTTGTTTCTACAGAAGCAGTTCATAAGAGTGCGCTAAGCGCCACCGTCCACGACGTTAAATCCAAACTTGGAACGCATGAGGTGGTCGCTTTTTTGACGAAATGCGGGGATACTGGACCTAGCCACGGCATCACCATTACATAGTCACCCATTTGAACTTGAGGGTGACTCCATTAAGATAATAATAATGCTTGTACTGCTACTATATCATCGTATAAACCCTGCAGTCCTGTACAAAATGTTCCTTTAAAGCCCGTAAAAATCCACAACGTAGAAGTCCGCCTCGGTAGCTTAACTGGTTAATCTGGGATCGAGGGATCTGAGTTCGAGTCTCTATCACGACGAAAGATTTTTGCTCTGTAGAATTACACACTTGTGCAATTGCGAGTGACTCTGTAAAGGTACGGCTAGCCCCGGTATACTCAAAATTCGTCCATTACTGCCTGTATGGAGAGTTCCACCACAGATACAGATACACTCAAATGAACTGTGGTCTTACGATTGTTTTCATCTTTTCATTCAATTCAATATAAAAATATGCACTCAATGACCCATGATTGCTACTCCAGCCACCCTATCGCACTCGTTCTTTGCAAGTGCTTCTAAATTTCAAGTGAGTACACCGAGAGGAATTTCGTAGTTGAAACCTGAGCGTGAATGGAATCAGCCGTGAGCGATGTACTTTAACAATGGAATGAATCATATTTATGAATATTTATTTTTCTCCAGCATTAATAGTACAAAAATAAATGTTGCATTATTTTCAACCGTGTCGTAATTTCACCTCAAGTAAGGCAATAGTGATACATGATAAATAAAGTTGCATAAAAATACCGCAAACAATAGAAGCTCTGCAACTTTAGTAGGCACTCCAAAAGCCTAGCTTTCTGGGGTAGGCACTTTTTTGAACAGCAAGGCTGTCGCAAACATAATCTTAACAGTTGTGAGAATGATTACTTAATTGACAACATAGAAATAAATTAAGGACAACAATAACAAAATTTTCGAAGCAAAATTTTAAGTTAGTATCATATCAAAAGCAGTAAGCTATACATATATACATATATACATATATAGCATGAAAAATATCATTTCCTTGCACGGAAATTTAAACGAATTTGGCACCACAAGAGATGAAAAAGAAACATGATAAGTAGAATTATATAAAAATTACAATCATTACAACACGGATCATGCTATTAATAACGAAGTTATGGAGTCGGAGAGGATAATCTTATTCTACAAAAGTTGCCCCGTCCCCTATTGTCGGACTGATTTCGAAGACGTACACTCACGTCTAAAAGAATCCATGAGCCCGACGCCGACGAAGACATGACGCGCGTTCATACTTTCGCATCTCCTCCTCCTCGAGTGGATCGGGATAAACCTCCGAGATGAGCCCTCGAGGCACGATTCATCATCTCCGGCATCACAGCTTTCACCTCATCCCTCTCCGCGACGCACAACAACCTCCCCCAAACCCCCATCCATCCCCGAAATCCACGACGCAAATCATCTCGAGTGGTAATTTGCCGATACTTCTCTCCACACGCTCTTTCCCCAACACGACCAATTCCCGAACCGTTCTACCGACTGTCAATCACGCGTAACAATATCGTCTGTTCGCTCCTCTAACACTCCAGGTCTCTTTTTAACTCTCTATCTCTCTTGTCAAACTACCGCCCTTCCCACCACTCTCCTACAGACGAAGCCACCCTCTCTACATAGCTACCCGTTTTAAAGAGATGACAGTAAAGTTTAAATTTTTTAAGAAAAAAACGTTTAGAAATATTGGTACTGCAATCACCGACAATTTTCATAGAGTTTATGGATTGATTAGGACACAGAGAAAGACATCGTGGAGGTACAACAAAGTTTGAACAGTGTTGCTAGTGAAAAAAAATACAATAAATGTTTGCAGCGGATAATAAATTATAATACATTAGTAGTTTGAGTGAGATTTGTTCCTATTTACAATAGAGACCATACTCAAATCATGTTATTAAATTTGGGCAACTTTGGGAATCAAAGAAAATATTTCAACATTAATGACGCGAAAAATTTGTTTTAAATCACTGATATTATCAATAATTAACGCTCTAATTACATGTGTAAGGTTTCAAAATGACTTATTGTTCATGCCAGATGCTGAAAACGCTTTCACAGCCGAATATGTTTTGCGGTTCAGTAAAAATTACAGCGGTGAGTAATTGATTTATTTAAAAAAATAGCTGAGAAAGCACACTATTAAAAACTATTAAATTTATGACGAGAGCTATTCGTTAGGAATGCTACATGTTTTATGTTTTGTCCCTCTGGAGTGCACACACTTATCACTTTCCAAAAAATGGCTATATATTTTGGCTAATATCTCGAAAATTATAAAAGCAAGTGGCTGAACTTTTGATCTCTTTGGAAATATGAGATCTTTTTCTATTATAATGAAGCCAAAATCATTGAATTTTATATGAATTGATATTCCGTTCGAACTATTTTAATAAAATTCTTCAAATTTACTAAGTGAATCCACCCACTATCAACTTTATTCTTACATTGACTCTTATCGTAAATATCCAAAAGAGCTCTTAACAATGAATTTTATCATTAAACCCCAACAAGTTTCTTTAGACTGGAGTTATTGTAACTTTTTTTGTTCGCCTGCTACCAATGGAGAAAATACACATTTCTTTCAAAATTTCAATTAGATGCTTAAGATACGGTTGATTCGTTTAATACATAAATATATATAAAGCTTTCCAGTCGAAGTACTGGGGTAAGCAAAGATCTGAACACATCAGTGTACATGAAGGCACATCTCAGAATATGCACACAGGCGGTTGGTATATAGCATTGCGTACAACATAGTCGTAGTTGAATGGTATGCAAATAGAGAATGCCTATGTTCTAGCTACACGCTTAAAAAGGTAAGATTTTAACGTCAAGTAATTGAAAACATCACATTATCCATCGCTATCGTATGGTAAGTGAGCATGACAGGAACATGTTTACTTTTAATGAGGTCCCATTGCAACTGTGTGAGCCAAAACTAAGATTAAATTCCACCGTTTGGAATTACCGAAGATATCGCAGTGATTGGCTAATAACTCACAAAATAAGATGGTGAAATTCCCATACTTTATTTTTTATTAACTTTTCCGGAAGATTTTCCTTCTTATAAGCAGCTTTTCGCGAATATGGAATTTATATTTTAAGGAAAAATACTATTTTCCCCCGTGTTTCTCACATACTCGGCTTGAAATACATGTAATTACAACCGCGTTGGTTGCCGTGTGGCACACAGCAACCAACTGGTACCAGTGTCGGGTACAACAACACAGCAACCAACGCGGTAGAACCCGAAAAATGAAGAAGTTCATCGTAGACCACCGCGAAAATCTTCGTTCTTACATGTAATTACAAGTTCGATTTTCAAGAAAAATGTCGTGGAAAGGCAACATGTTATTGTTCAATCAGGCAAAGGATAAGTTTTACTACAAGTAGACAGAATATGAATGACATTCAAGTCATTTTACGGTGAAACCACATTAACGAATATTAACCATAAGATTTAAACGTTTAAATAATTGAAAATGTACCTACTGAAGGCTTTCTTAAATGTTCTAACGGACCTTCCAAAGTTGTGAACCTGACTCACCTCAATAGTGCTAATCCTATGCAATATAAGCCATATACTATAAAGCGAGCATTTATTGTGTAAATGCATGTGCTATGTAATGATTATATTGAGAACCGGTAATCGGATCTTCCCGAATGTTGGTATACAAGGGTTTTGTTGTACGAAGAATCCATTAATATTGGTCCCATATTTGCGAATAATCTGTTTTATGCAGAAATAAATAGGACAAAATTACCATAAGAAATGTACACACGGCTACTTCGGTTACTATCGTTTGGCTCCGCAGCCACGTTTTGTACTTATTAATGTATTTTATGGTTATTTACTTTAGGGCAAACGTTTGAATTTTTTCGTGTGGCAATTTTTAGGCACGGAATGTTATACGTAGCTTTTCCCGAGCCAAAAGACGAAGCGATTTAAAAATGTTTTTACAACCAGAAAACCCTCGTCATACTCAAAATGTTGTGTGAAAAGAAGTGTTGAATAATTTCGAAATCAAAATAACGTTAATTTAAAAAGTTAACGAAAACATTAATATGGACTTCAGTGAAGATTTTAATATTTTATCACTTTCTTATAATTTTACTTAAAAGTTTAACAAAAGTTTTTATTGTTAATTACATTATATATACAAAAATGTACTTTAATAAAGTCATATGAACATTCTATAAATTTTTATTTTCGACGAAACCTTATTTAAACCGATTTTTTATATATGAAAAAATATATAAATAGGTTTAAAATTTGTATTAAAGATAATAAATTTCGGTTTAATTAAAAAGTAATTAATACATATAATGTAGCCAGTAAAGCTCGGTCCCCGGTTACTACTACCCTAAGAGGGATAAAAAATAATTCGTCAATTAACCTGCATGTTTTGTAAATTACTTTTGCTTTCCAGGAGTTAAGTCATGCCGTGTAAGTGAAAGCGGTGCATTTCAAAACGGCACAAACGGAGCTGATTCACATCGTTTTGGAGAGCACCCCTTAAAAACCTTTACGCCACATCCACCAACCAACTCAACCCTTGTCTCGAAACTTGTCTCGAATTCCCCCCCCCCACCCACCAATCACCAATCCTTTCCCCTTTCCCCACCCTGCTTTCAATATCTCCCGTTTCCCTCCCTTATTCTTTTTTGCTTCAATAGACTTCACGATGAGAAGTTTTTCGAGTGTTCGACGGCTCCGAAGCACAATCATAACGAGGGGATATAGATCCAGTCGCCGAATAGTCTTCGAAGGAAGCGGTGAGGGGGATTTATTGATAATAAGGGCACTGGTAGGGTGGAAGCGGGTACAGGGGAGGGGGCGGCCCCCTAGGAACGAGAGGAATTGACAGCAGTGAAGAGGGAACTCGTCACCTGACATGCGACCCTCCACTCCTTACGTATTCATCCTTGTTCGACGTCAGCGACGGTAAGAATTACCAAAAGATATAGTATATACTGCTATCTGGGAAGCAGAGTCACCAGCGATGGAAGAAGCAACGAAGATTTTTGTGAGCAGAATCGAAGCATAGACGAAGCAAAGAAGTCACAATCCGACTCCTGGTAAATCCTGGACTAATCGCCCGGATACCAATGGTCACCAGGATCTTTAACCCTAGAGTGGTGACGTGAATTTTTGGTTCATGAGTGGTGACGTCGGTCTCCTGGACCGATGTGGTCTCTTATGCTGTTTTGAAGATTAATTGAGTATTTCCTTGAATTAGCTTTAAATAAAAAAATTGCATTGCTAATTATAAACATTTATTTCAAATTTTCACTACAAACACAATGTTTTTCATTTTTTATTCATTTGAATGTTAACAGGAAAAAATATTTAAAAATTAGCATTTTTTCATTTGTACACAAAAAAATCCGATACAAGGTATTGATAATTAACAATAGGTTTCATTTACATTACATGCCAGAAATTAAAAAGATATTCAATCATACATAATCAGGCATTTTTCAAAAATATCAATGTCAAAAGAAGGCTTCTGCATTTTTGGCATAACACCTTTCGCATTGCAAGGTTACGTGTTCAAGGTAGAGAAATGAGTTGCAAATTTTACTAGAGTATCGCATTTTACGATTTCTCTTACTGTCACAATATTTAAAGCGCCCAATCTGCCCTTCAGTAGGATTAGGAGGTAGTTCTGATGGCTTAATGGTCAGTAGTTCATTTATCCGTAAACGAGTGATTCGTGGTATGTTTTCCATAGATGCACGATTCCTAAGATGTTTTTCAATCAGGGTAAATGCAATTCCTTCAATAAATTTACGCCGTACAAGGTTTTCTTTCTTGTTGTTTATAATGTATATTACTTGAGAGTTTATTGTTGATATATTTAATAATGAATAAAACAAGACCATTTTCCAACGCCTTGTTGGTCTAGCGCCATTGTAGTTAGCGCACAACCTATCCACTATATCTACTCCGCCTTTCGTGTGGTTATAGGTCCAAATGATCTCAGGTTTTTTAGTTATTGCATCCACTTGGTCATTGTCGTGCATGCTTGAAATCAAGAGAACATTTTTTCCTGTTCTTGGGACGAACGAAACTAATGTACAATTTTTCCTAAAACCAAACAGACATGATTTCACTTTACGTCTCTTTTTTTGAACGAATTCTGGTGGTAAGCCGCGCTTATTTTTTCTGATTGTGCCCATTGAAGTCAGCTGATAGATATTCAGCAGTCTCTCAAGAAGCTCAATGCTATTGAACCAGTTGTCCATGGTAACATTACGGTTAGTGTAATAAATTGGCTTACACAAGCGTTCAACCACGGCAAGTGCTCTATTGTCCATTGAATACGGCCCTTCGGGTTGTTTTCCAACGTAAACCTCTAAGTTGGACGTGTAATGCATTTTAGCATCGCAGAGAGCAAATATTTTTATTCCATATTTGGCGGGTTTATTAGGTATATACTGACGAAACCCACAGCGACCTCTAAATGCCTCCAACTTCTCGTCTATGGTAACCTGGGCAGATAAGCTGAAATTATTTTTGCAGTTTTCAACAAACAAATCAAATATCTCTCGCACGGGGGCAAGCTTATCAACTTTACGTCTTTCATCTCTAGTTTCTTTGTCATCAAAAGTTAGATGACGCAGCAGAAATCGGAAACGCTGAAGTGACATGACAAGACGAAATATTTCAATTGAATTGCCTTTGGTACTAAAGAGGTCTTCGGCATTTTGGTGATTACTTTTATTGATACCACAAAGCAGTAGCATTCCCATTAGTGCTTCAATTTCATGAACAATAGTAGGTCTTGCGTACGTGCTACGCCCGTAATTAGGAGAAACCTTTTTGATGACTTTATTAGTACAATCGGTTATCACATTTATTATTGTACTGTGAAAAAAACATCGCCATGATTCTATAGAACTTTTTATTCCTTTCATTTTTCCTCTAGGCCCTGGTAATTGTGCAAATATATTTTTTGAACGCGTTCTTACGCTTTGTTTTGGTGCCTTCTTTCTCCATCTGGTGGTCCCATCTTTCCTGGTGAAGATATCATCCTCTTTCATTGCTGCTCCGTCGTCCATGTCCCAGTCTTGCTCCGAGTCACTGCTCTCTTCTCGCACCTCCAAAAGATCTTCTTCGTCATCGTCGTCGTCGTCATCAAAATGCAGGGATTCTTGTGGTTCTCTCTCTACTTCGGACAGCAACCGTGACACCCTCTGTTGTTCCTCTTCATAACTCATTACTCCAACTAATTTCGGTAATAAAAAATGTTCACATACATTTAGAGGAAAATTGGACGCAACACATGGAACTGTAATGTACGGCATAAAGTATAAAAATGCAAAAGTGAAATTGCTGCGTAGCGTACTTACCAAGTGAGATAAGTGTAGTCTGAGTTGTTGCAAGAGTTGCAAAAGGAGATTCACAAAAAAACGTAGATAGGCCGATTATTTACCCTGTCGAGATAATGATAAAACTATAAGTAATTACATATAATGCCATTCATCTCGTTCAGTTATTATGAATCAGAGATAGGTGTAAACCAACAAAAATTTATATATATTGTAAAATTAATTATTTACGTGAAGATAATAAGCATTTCAAATGAATGCATTCCAAAATTTATAACGTACCTGTTAGTGTCGTTGTGCACGGGTGTTTTTCCTGGACAGCGGCGTCATTCCACAAGCATGTCTAATAACTGCGTGCACACAGTGACTGACTCGTGGAAAAAGGATTCCTTGGCCTTATATAGGGTACATGTAACTTCCAAGACTTGAAATTGGAATCCAAAGCATGGTAAAAGCGGCATCATTGTAATCTATTCTCGTGATACATCAATGTTACACTTTCGGTCTGTGAGACCGGGCGTCACCACTCCGGCAACAAAATAAAATTTCGGAACATGAGTGGTGACGCGCGGTCTCGCAGACCGAAAGTAGCAGTAAGTAACAATTTACTTTGACGAAGTGATTTTTTGGGTCATATATCGGAAGAGCAGCGTAAAATAGGAAGCTACTGAAAAGCATAAACTGCAATATTATATACTTCGCTTGAGACACCGATGAGATTTAATCTTCGGTCTGTGAGACCGGTCGTCACCACTCTAGGGTTAAAAAGTGCTCACAGCAATTTGGCTGTTGATGTTGTGGTGCTGATGCTCCAGTACTTTTATATAAAGAGCATAGCTCTCTCTAAATAACGTTATGGCTTTGATCAATGATGTTTCTAGAGTTGAGTGAAATTTGGATGTGACCGGTGAAATCCTCGTGACCAATCACGTAATTCTTAATCACAATTAATTTTTCGTTAATCCATCTCTTTTTTTATGTTGGCCTCCCAGCACGTTAGAAAGAAAGGTTGAAGAACTGCTTCTCAAGAAATCGAGAAGTCAGAAACACCATCAAAACTGGACGCCAAAAACTTGCGCAAGAGATATAATTTTGATCTCTGAAAAGCGGTGTTACCACTTTAGGAATAAGCAAGAAAGATATTGTGAGCAGAATAGCGTAAGCTAAAAAGGCATTTTACCAGTTCAAGAGGAGTCTGCTTACATACAACAACACCGGCTTGGAAGTAAGGAAGCAGTTAACGAAAACTCCTTGCTCCAAGTATATCTTGGAGCAAGTTGTAAAAGTTAGTGAATCATGGTCAATAACAGCTGCAGGGTGGAAGACATAGGAAGAAATGGCGAATTGATGCTATGGAAGAATGAAGGTCAAAGAACGGATAGTATAGCCTAATTGGCTATACTATTCGTTTTATCAGTCAATCAGAGCCAATAAAGAAGTATAACGAAGAATTGTATAGACTATTAGATATGTGTGGCCTTCGCGGGACGGCTGACAGACGTAGAACACTGAGTATAAATACGAATGGCAATGGGGAGTACACCGTTTTATTTATAAATAAACAAACAATTGAATTAATACATCTTAAATATTTGTATGTGTAAATTATATTAATACATTAATGATAATTACACGAACTACTCATAGACTTAAAATCTATATATATAAAAATGGATGTTTGTATATCTGTCCGAGATTAATAGACTTCGACACCGATTCATCGATCACCATGATAGTTGGCACATATATGAATTTTTTCAAAGAGAAGGTTTTTATACGATCTAAAAAGATCTCCGGGCCCCAAAAGGTACCAAAAAGGGGCCCTTTGGTGGTTTACGCTACGTATTGATTTTGTATGCAGTGGTTTCGTTTTTTGTTTTTTAAAATTACTTTTGTTCAAGATAGAGGGTTCGAAGTTTTTTTATCAAATGGCTTAAAAAATGAAATTTAGAATTCTTTCAACTAGTTATCTTTTTCAATTTGCATTTGTCTGAAAATTGCGTTTTTAGCTGCAAAAACGCGCATTTTTCTCAGAAATCAACAACAGAATATTTCCTTAACAACCAGATTTTTGTCTATTTAAAATTCATTTTGCTTAATAAAGATGATTAGGAATACTTAGAATTGGGATTTGTCGAGTGGTTTATTTTTTAATTTTTTAAAACTACTTTAACTCAAGATAAAGAGTTTCTCATTTTTTCAATCGATTCTCCTCTTATATGATGAGTTATGAAGGAAGTGTGATACAGAGCAGCGCCAGGTAATTCAGCTATACATATATAACATGTAATGGTGTCCGTCTGTTGCTCCATCATGAAAAAACTACTGGACCGATTGATCTGAAATTTGGCATGCAGACAGAAAATATAGGTATTTGGTTGTAATATAGGCTACATTGCAAAGCCCTCGGGGCCCCCAAAAGGTGGTCCATACTAAGCATCGGGTTCGGTGCAGTGGTTTAATTTTTTGCTTTTTAAAAGTACTTTCGCTCAAGATAGAGGGCTGGGATATTTTTATCGGATGGCTGAATAAATGAAGTTTCTTATTCATTCAATTGATTTTCTTTTACGCTTCGTATATGTCTGAAATTTATGTTTTTTTTTTTCTGAAAAATCTCACATTTTTCTCTGAATTCAACAATATCATATTTCCTTGACAACCAGAGATTTGATTTTCAAAGGATATTCATACATCCAGAAGTTAAATATCACGTTTTTTTCTCCAGGCCCATGATTGCACGTAGAAAGAAAATCTGTATAAGAAGGGCCCAGAGTACCAAGAGTCATGATAGATTGCTTCGGGGGGTATTCGATAAATTCAATGCATATTTACAACAAGTTTACTCTTCAATGTCTATTCTCAAAGTAGCTCTCATAGGGGCACTGCATGTGGGTATATGAGAGAACACTTACGTAGTAAACAATGCACATATAGGAATAAAATAGACTACGCACGCAATTAAATGTGCAAGAATACTTACGTGCAGCGAATAGTAATGGTATAAATTCTTCTGTTGCTACAACAAACACAGCGTTGTTTATTATCGTTTAATACTCAGATATTATATTACACGTCGTGGAAACATCTGCCACTCATTACGATTGTGAACTGTTTTATAGACAAATTCCCACATCGTCATCGTTACGAATTATTCATATATGTTTTAAAGTGTTAAAGTGCAATTAACTTACATTCACTCATTTTTGGGTTTCCCATGCATGAAAGATGACAGTCACTCATCTCTCCGTGCACCTGAAAAACAGTCAGCGTGTCTACCAAAGTGAGCACAACGTACACGATAGGTTACGAACTCCTCAAATGACCACGCTGACAGTATTCTTCAGGCTTTGTGGTTTTGTTATAAAATAAGTTCAATGTTTTCACACCGGTTGAATTTCAACGGGTACCTTCCGCTAGTATTAATATAAAATGACACTATATCTCTATAGTGATAGTATTGTGAATTAATTATAGACGGAACCACACAACAACTCAACAGTCCGGTAGTCGGGTTTCACGTGACGCTAGGCTTTCGCGATATTACACTCCATCCATATGAAGTGCTCCACTAAAAAATACAAAGAAAACTCTGCGAAGAAAAAGATACGAATTCATCGGATACATTTTGTGACTGAATGTTTTTTTTTGGAAAATGATAAAGAAAGGAGAAATGAATGGAAAGAATTATAAAGGAAGACGAAGAACGGAATAAATTACGAAGTCACAATACGAAGGACGTCAAATTGAAGAATCATGTAGAAATGAAGTGGTTGGCTGAGATAAATGAATGGAAATTATTATAGAAGAAGACCAAAAATGGAATACATCAGGCAAATTATGAAGAATGAAAAAGTGAAGAATAATGTAGGGATGAAGGGGTTGGCCAGTACGTGAGCGGATTAGAGGGCTGCAGCAAACTAATCTTTGAATTGATGACTGCTAAAGATAGGTACTGAGATACTGAGGGTTAGGAGCTGCTGTAATCTCAAAACTTACACGCTAGACAAATGACCAGTTGCAAAAACGACACATGCATCGAAAATAGTTATGAAATCGATTAGTCAAAGCAAATGCGTTCAACATCCGTTACAGAAACATACCATGAATGCATTGGTTCTATAAAAGGTCTCGTAATTCATTGGGCGAGATGGAATTGGGTTAAATACCTGTTAGTGCCATAAGTAACCTCGGTAATGCAACGGTAGATGCACAATGAACCGCTTAGATACTTAAGTACTTGATAAAAGAATTATCGTGGCGCAAATAAGAACTATGGAAAATTGGAAATATGGAAAAGCATTTAAAGGAAACTTCTGTGCTCAAAGAAGATAAGAGTACAAACGAGGAAACATTGTGTGAAAACATTGGTGTGTGGAGCGTGGCACTCTATGGATCGGACACTGAGCAGAAAAGATTAGGAGCATTCGAAACCAGGTTTTGGGGGACGATGCTAAAGATGAAATGAACAGATGAAATAAGAAATGAAGAGGTATACTGGAAAGTAGAAGAGGAAAGGACCAAATGGACCACTATAATGAAAAGAAGAATCTGACGGATCGGAAATACTCTAAGGCACCATAGGTATTTGAGAAATATAATTGAAAGAGAAACAGAGGAAACGTCCAAAGAGAAATGCCAAAGGAATAATACATAAACCAAATCTACAACGGCACTGAGAATTCTATAATATTCCTTGAATACATGTAAGTTAGATTGTGCATCTATTGTTTGGAATCCTTATTCAATCAAAAAATATACAGAGTATATAGAAAGTGTACAGAAAAGTGCATGTATTTATACGTAATGTGTACTAATCCTAAAATAGCATTTATCCAATGTTCGAAAATAATATGAGATATGTTGTTTTATTGGTGTACGGATATCTAAGCTTAAAGAAAAGAATAACGAAATAGGATTAATTGTATTTGTTTGACCTCATCAATGCTGGGGAAAATACTAACCTAGAGAGTAAAATTATTTTTTTTGTACCACAACGTATTGTAAGGCCAAAAAGGGTTTTTTATTTAAACTATGTAAAAAAACTATTGTACAAACTCACAATCAGCATTACACAGATTGTGCCAAACTATTAACAAACATTGCCATGAACTTAAATTATTTTAAAAGAGAAGCCACTTCTGTTCTCAGCTAAACTAAATTGTTTTATAAATCATGTTGTAAACACTTCTCTTTTTATACATATTTATGTGTTACATTTGATTGTATGTAATATGTGATAATGTTTGCCCTGTAATTTTTTTGTTGGGTAAACTTGAAGTATAATTAATAATAAATAAAGTGGAGAGCACATAAAATGAACTACCAGGGAGTAGAGAAACCTACTTTAGATAGGGAAGGATGGAGGGCTGCAGTCAACCAATCTTAGGATTGAACGTCCAATGATGATGGGACGAATGATGAATTTATTTACTCAAGCTGGTTATTAATAAATTTCATAAGTAATTTACATGTATTAGATACACATACACAAACATTGCCCTGCGGTAGGTAAGTAGACCAAACATTCGAATCTGTAACTATTTGGGGCGTTGGATAGTTATGAAAGCGATAGTGTACCCGATTTTAATAGAGGCCCATAGCTTATAGTGGTTTGAGCGAGATTTTTCTCTAGACACAATCGTGACTATATTCGAATTTAATTTTTTTAACTCAGCAGCTGCAGGAATTATGAAGTTAATACTGTAGTGATAATGATACAAAAGTATTGTTTTGTGTGACTGAAATTCTCAGTAATTAAATAAATATGCATGCATAAGTTTGTAATATTCAATTATTGAGAAATATTTATTTTCCGGTCGGTGGAGCATGAGATTAAAATATACATACTAATACGATTACACACATTAGAAAATGGTGCATTTAATCAATTGGGTGAAATATAAATTAGCATAATAGGAGGCGAAGCATGCGCAAGGAAAAGAGTTTAACACAGTTGGTCAAAGATTGAAGAATGGTGAGGAGGATCAGACATCTTAGAAATCAATAATGATGCAAACGTTACGTACCTAACCATTGCACAGAAATTAATGGAAAAGAGGAGACTCTATAAAATAAACAGAAAGGAAAATGTATTTTCAAAATGCACATTTTAGAAAAAAAAATGAAAACTTGAATTCAACATAAATGAAATTAATTTGCTGTATAACGTATAGATCACAAATTGTCGTTAAATAATTAGATTAAGTATTAAGAAGGATAAAATAATTAGACGTAAGACCATTGGGTGGTCAAAAAGAAATCATTGAAAAGTCTCCCTATGCATATCAGAATAAAGGGACAATTGTCAGCAATCAGCATCAAAACTATGTAATTCACTTGGGCGTCCTCTCCGTAAGAAAAGTATGCTATTGAAATAAATTTACCATCGTTTATTAGAATGCATACAATACCTGCAATGGCAACGATTACAAGAAATGAGATAAACTTGTTATATGAATTATCCACCAATTAAAGCGAAAATGTTCTCAATTTTAATCGGCTGCTTTTCAACTTGTGTGCAACATGAAAAACTTACTTAAACGTCTAATGCCCGTCATTTGGAGGGTGTAAATTGGACACATTCAACAAAAACAATTCATTTGCAAAATTCACAAAGAGACATTGGAAGTAGTCGCAGGTGTAAGGCATTTGGTTAAAAAAAGATTTTCAACGCCGCAGGGTGAAATTTTGTTTGAATTAAGATGGCTAAGTGGTAGGGTGGCTAAAATTCCCCTTCAATTGTCATCTTGGTTCAAAGAATACTAATAAAAACAAAGATTGAGTAGCCAAGCAGAATCCGGGACATTTATTTTTGAAAAAAAAGAACTATAATCCTATTATTTCAACAATAATTCTGTTATTTAGACTCTGTTTTATATAATTTTTGTACTTAAAAATAATGCCTTGTTTAGTCAAACAGCAAATATATATTAGCATTAATTTTTAATCATAACATATGATGTTTTGAAATACTCCTAGATAACACGGATTTCCTAGGAAAAGGCTGTTTTACTAAGCCTGAGACTAAGAGTGTTAATTGGCTAGGTGAATCCACAAGCACTTTAGAGATCCGAATCAAATTCTGCCACAGTCAGATTATTCGTCATTGAGAATGTGAGCTCACTGGTATCAAAATATTTGGAATAATTATCTACACGAACATTCCTTTGAGAACATGGTGAACCTTTAGCATATATGTATATCCCATTACCTACTTCTCCAAAAAGCTCATAACATATGGCGCTTCGACCGTAGGAATCTTCTTGAACCATAAGAGGGGAGGATAGAGTAGGAGCAACATGAGTAAAGGCCCTGTGTGAGCGAGCCTCTGACACATCTTCGATCAAAATTTTCCCCGCGTGAACGTCATCATATAGCTGGAAGTGCATCCAGGCCGCGACCCAAGCCTTAGTGGTGGTGCTCCATATTTAACTAAAAAAAAGCTTTTATCCAATACCTGTCTGTCGATAGGGGCGCGAGATTTTTACTCTGTACCTATTTCGGTTGATAAAAAGAATACTCAAGTATGCACCGTCAATACCCCTCTCACATAACGTCAAAGAAACGCCAACGATGGATGCGCCACATTCATTGGGGCCTACCCATGATGCCATTCACGCGAAATATTCTGTACCTAACCACCAACGAGATACTGTATTACTTTATCGAAAGTAAATACGAAGCAAAGGATTCGTGCTGCATTTGTGCATTAAACATATGAAGTGGTATGAAGCACATTTAAAGCAGTAGATGAATAGCCGAAGGTTATGTTAATGAATGGCCTAACCTGTTAGGCACTCCAATGCTGAAAAAATGTGAAAAAATGCGTCAATTAATCCAAATTTATCCGTTTCATCAGCATTCATTAATCCAAAGATTGGTTAGCTTCAGCTCTCTGCTCACTTTCTTTATTCCTACATTCTTCTTTATTTCACATGGATAACAATCTGCCTGATATATAAAATCCTCGGCATTTCTCAGTAATTCTTCCTAGTCATTTTTTTCCTTCCACTATTGTGCTCAGAAGGCAGTCATGTCTCAGATTGCACCCAGTGAGTTGGCAGTTAAAAAGTATACTTGGTTTTTACTCTAGAAAAATTTCCACTAAACATAAAAATATTCATTCATGCAAATATTAATTCAATGAAAAGCATTAATTACAATCGAAAATAGTTTTCATAAAGGTACGGTAGAAATTATATAAAACAAGTTGGAGTAATATGGTTAAAGAGAGACATGATAGAACCCAAACATGTGAGAGACATAAATAAACAATAACGATCTTGCCTTGTAGAATATTTCCATTATTATATGAAAAACATTTGTATTTTCCACTGATTTATTTTTCACACAAAATCCGGTTTGAGCTGTATAATACATACTGACATAATTACACCTGATGATGGCGTAACCGCCAAAACTGTTAGTCATGTTTTGGCGTCGTATATGTTTGAATATTTAGGTCGGCTACCGCTTGAGGGTCTGCGCAGATTATTTTCGTTTTTCATTTCTTTGCTCTCCGTAACCTTTGTAACGGAAAATTAAAACCAGAATAGTTGTTGTTTGTAAATGCATCATTTTTGTCTTTTTGTTCAAAAGCAGTTTTCTTTTTTAAATCGAATTTTGTCGTTTGTTGATTTTAGCATGATTTTATCGTCGAAGAAATATAGTGGAGAGGCATGGAATTCCCTAAGCTTTTACGGAAACGTTAGAGGTTAAAGGTCTAGAGAAGATTCTCTTTCTTACAGCAGAAACTCCCAGGAAGCTTTCCACCAAAATTTGGTTAAAATTGAGTAGAGAGAAATAGTTGAGGTGGTTGGAGTGGTTTTTGTTTACGTACAGATTTACGTAAAACTTTGCATACATGTTCATATTATTAATATAAATTGATAAAATAGAACTGTTTGCAAAGTACCGAATTATAATTTGGCAAATCAATGATATTTTTATACGTAGTCTTATGGCACGTGAGATTACACTTCATTATAATTCGATTGTATATGCACAGAATGTCTTCTAAACACGAAATAATTCATATCATTTTATTGGTTGATAACAAATATCAAGGCGACACGTTGAGTCAAAGATAAAAAAAACATATTCAAATAGAATTTTTGCAAAAATTCCGATTACCGCACCAAAAACTAAGTTATCACATGCTTTAATTACGACAAATCAATTAAAATATAATTCCTTTATCATTTACATTACAATGTGTAAGATGATTTCCAACGCATAAACAATGAAATTAAATGGAATGTGGTCTAAGCATATTTTTCGAAAAGTTATTAAAATGTGCACTCAATGAGCCACGATTACCGCAAATGAGCCACCTGCACTCAATGAGCCACCTTAACGCAAAATCAAATTTGTAGATTCCAGCATTTGGTCACCCAATCAGCCCATGCATATTTGGCATATTTTGATGCAGGTACATTTTAAAGTACAGCAGCATCATCGGCACGGGTTAAAAATAATGGTATCGGCTGTAACTTGGTGGAATTCCTTCAGAATGAAATGATGAATTACTTAATTTTCCATATATATTTTATTTATTTCTTACGACCCGGGTTTCATCACTTTGCGACATTATCAGACCTGATATAGAGAAATAAAAGAAAAAAATATTAGTGGAAAACTAAGTAATTCATGAAGGATTACAGGCTTTCCCGGCGAAGATTTATGTCAGCAATCTTTCGGGGTTTGCACCGGGTAGTTAGGTCCATGGTGGCCAACGTTTCGAAATTTCGGACCTGACCCACCCATGGGGTATATATTGACCTCCATCTCTAGTCAAGGCACTCACCTCTGCCCTGAGGACGATGCTTGACTCGAGCATCGAAACGTTGGCCGCCATGGACCTAACCACCCGGTGCAAAACCCGAAAGATCGCTGACATAAGTAATTCATCATTACATTATCACCACGGGTGTAATACCCGTGGTGATAATGTAATGATGTCCATAGTCAGGCCTGCCTATACTTTGTCTGAATGCATGAAGTTCTCTCAAGCCTTTCATTAAAAAAACTGAATTTAAAAAAATCAAATCCCATTTAAACTCTATCCTCAATTTTTACTATCCATTTACTATGATCTATGATCATTTCCTACGTCTTTCGCACTGTACAAAAAAATTAATTTCACCGAAAAAGTAAGACTTTGGATGAACGTTAATGTGAAATGATAAGTTGTTAGATAATTTCAGAAATATCCTTAATGTGGAAGATAAGTAAAACGGAAAGAATTAGGAAAGGATATGGAGGCCAAACATACTACGAGTAGAGGAAGACGTAAATAGCGCAGAAATTCTTCACATACGATAAAGAGGAGCTGGCAGGGGCAACACCACCTTAAGTAAGCCACCTTTACTTTAGGTGGTGTTGGCAGGGGAGAGTTTGAGAGCTATTTCGATCCAATCTCAGGATTGATGACACTTTCTTGCATGAAATCGTCTCGTCCAAAATCATTCAGCCCGCTTC
Organism: Pyrrhosoma nymphula; assembly: GCA_963573305.1. Lineage (NCBI taxonomy): Eukaryota > Metazoa > Arthropoda > Insecta > Odonata > Coenagrionidae > Pyrrhosoma > Pyrrhosoma nymphula. Next base: position 67,092,900 of record OY754334.1, on the reverse strand, counting down.
ATCCCTACGGTTCGCCTCTTGCGTCGCGAAGCACGAGTCATTAAAAGGAGAAGGAATTCTCAAGAGAGTTTATTCACCGCTTTCAAAAGGAGTTGCTTTGAGCGCATCATAGAAGCACTACAGACGCTGCTTACCTGCCGTGAGCACCCTCATCATGAGCACTAAAAATTTACATGGAGACGGCAGAGCTTCCCATCAATGGAATCCATTCTTTCTTCCTTGATCTTTCTCACTTCACGTCCTCTACGAAGAATATATATATTGAACTAGCACAAGCTCAGCTTGTATATTTCCGTGGGTCTTTTCACGATTTTCAGTAAAATTCTTCAAGCGAATAAGTGGAGACGGTAGCATCCTGCTAAATTTCAATCTCATGAGGCCTGGGCTTGATTTTATCAACGCAAATGGATTTAAAGGTACACTGGAAAAGATGAATAAAATGAAAACATAAGGTTAGTTCAATGAAGGTTTTAGGAAAACCTTGTTCAAAACTCTGCGTAAGATGGGACAGCCGGTACAAAGAAATGACAGAGATTAAGTTAATGTACTCTTCAAAGATTTTTCTAGTGGGAAAATATTTTTCACATTTCCAAATTATTCAAGCAGGCCTTCTATTTTAATACTGCTAAGGTGCATAATGGTATCAATAATCAGCAAGATTGAACACGAGAATTACTCAAAATGAGGAGTGAAATATTTTTAAAATAAAAACATCTCCAGGAACTGGGCGTGTTGGTTCCTGGACGCACGACGGAAGTGGAAATTCTAGAAATATTAAACAAAAAAATGTTTATTCATTAAAAAAACAATGCATCGGGTAAGAATCTACGATGAAAACGAAATACTATCGCTTAAAATAAAGTATGAAACAACTAATCTTAATTAAACTCCAAAAAAATCGTTAAAATGCCTGTATTACAATTAATATATCCTCAAACAATTAATTATAGGCATAAATTATCAGAGTTTATAAACAAATGTGAGTATTATAGGCCAACAGCGTTCGTTTCCATAGTTCTAATCACGGAAGAGAGGGGAAAGACGCTTAAATTATATGCTTTAACTAATATTTCGCACTTTATAGATCACTACATAAAAATCGAACGCAGGAAAATAAGAATAAAATCTTTTAGGCATATTTCTGTCCAAGTCTCGCCGTTGTAGGTGTATCATTTTATATTTTTATGAGCGACAGAAAATTGAACTGCTAGGAAAGTTTTCGCTTCTCCCATTTAATCCCATTAGAAAAATGAAATTATGTCTATACTTAAAACATGGAAACTTTTTCTCGACTTCTCCCGACTCAATGGGTGATTAGGAACATTCTCTGAAAATTAAGCCCTCCAGCTTGACTATCTAATAATTTGTATCATAGAGATCTGATATCACCTGACATTGTTCTGTATCGTACCGCGTGTAGTTCATGAGATGTTTCACTCCTCATCAAGGGAACGTGTTCACAGTGGATGTAAAATACATAACGACAGTAAAGAAGTTCCACTTCAACAAGTACAGGAAATGTGAGGAAAAGTTTACCATGAGAATGCAACCCGCAGTGTAACGTTTAAAATAAGGTATAAAGGATGACTTCGTTGGTTTCTGAACAGTGAAGTGAAGAAAGAGGATCCTGTTTCGTTATCAATTACTAAGAATAGGTACTGTATTTCTGAACGTGGGTTTACACCGGCAAGTTCATTGTGCAAGTTACTAGGAGTAAGCGACTTTCGACGTGAATTTAGTCCTCTTGCAGAACTTTTAAAAGTTTCGGCAAATCGCATGCAGAACCGTACTGTCGCCAGTGTAAACAGCAACCAATCTGGCTATGCATGAACTAGTGGAAAATATTTTCATCACAGTAAATCCTCCGAAAGAATTTTCAGAAGAAACTTGCGAAAGCTACTTGCCCGCGTAAACCCACCCTGAGACAGGATTTACCTCTGATGGAAATTGTCATTCTTTGCTAGTTATCTTTGCGTACAATTCATGTAGTTATAAGGGCCTCGCGTAATGTCAAAAGTCAAATAGAAAATAAATTTTCGGATACATAAATTACAACAATAATCCATCTACAACTTTGTGAACTCCATTAATGATTTTTATTTAAACGAATCGGTTTTCACCGCTTTGTCTTCTTCATGACACCTACCTCGCATCGTGTTAATGAAGTCACCTCGACGAATTTCCGTTTTCGAGGCGACATACCCCATTCGCTCGTGATTACCTAAGTCACTAAGACGGCATAAAGTGGAGTCAATTTTAATGAAAATCATATGAGGAGTTCAAAAAAGTTATTTCCAGTTCATCCTTGACCAATAACTCCCACAATATAGCACCAGAAATCGTATCCTCCGTCAATAATTTATAGTTTTCCAAGCAAAAAATAATTTTTTTGCTGAAGGGGGTGAATGAATTAGATAACAAAGTTTCGATGCCTCAAGGAGAGTTCCACCGCGACTGTGTGAGTCAAAACTAATACGGAAATCCAACTTTTTGTTTAATTAGTTTTTTTAAATCCTGCTTTTGCAGACGAAAGGCGTTTACTATCGAAAAATATGATTAAGGTACAAAAAATGCGTACTATCCCATGAGTATATTTTCAACGTATGCGTTTTTGTTATAGACATAGCCGACTTTAGCGTCATTTCTATGGAATAACCCCATTTTGACTTTAATTTTATTGCAGTTTTTAGCTAATAGTTAAGAAAATAAGGTTGAAATATGCGTACATTTTATTTTCATTTAATTTCCCAAGAGTATTCGCTTCAGCAAACACTTTTTAGCGAAAATGGCACGTATATCAAATATAAAAAAACTGTTTTCCCCGTGTTTATCCCATTTAACACCATGTAATTTAAAGTTCGATTTGTGAGAAAATAGCCGTGGAGAGGTAACATTTTGTTGTTAATATCAGATAGAGGACACATTTTTATATTATTCCCCTGAATATTAATCGAATGACATTTATGCAACTAAACCGTGAAACCAATAACACCAATGAATAAACTGTAAGGTATTATCTACCAGTTTTGAATGCACTAGTGGAGTTGCTATTGAACGAAACTGAAATACCTAGAAAATATCTCTGATAGGAAAATGACTGATAGTCAGACTATGCCTATTAGAGTTTTACCAGTTATGGAATGGAGCGTATGAGGGTTGCTATCAAGTTACAATATGCGTTCGATAGGTCATGGGCAACTGCTGGTAGCGAAATGACTTTTTGCAAAGTTTTCCTATTCTGAAAGCCGTACCTTTTACTTCGATCGAACGATATAAATGATTCCATCCTCATAACCGCACATGTTTACCCTCGATATACAAGCTGTCCCCTATCCCACTTGCCGCGGTCATTCATTGGATGGAAAGCTAAGTAATATCTCCTCCCTCGGAGGCTCAACGACGTCACCGTAACAAATAACCTCACAAAATTTCGAGAGCAGGTTAGGAGATATAAAAAAGACCACCTGCCGCAAAACCGATTCTTCGAGTTTTTTTTTACTCAAGTGCGCTAGGAGATGTAATGACTCCAAAAATACCAAGATGAGTTTAAAGAGCAGAAGGAGGTCGGAGGCATGTCTGAATGGGGAGAGGAATTAAAAAAACGAAAAAAAATAATAGGTCGTATGATACCTGAAGCAAATCAAAGAGAACTGCTTCGTGGAAACGCCAGACTCATTTCAACTCGTATGGAAAAATTACATGGAATTCGTATTGGAAGCACTGGAGGGAAAGAAAGAGGCAGATTTAGTATAATTAACATTTTTGGAATGTAAAAAAATCTGTTTTCCTAGCGTTTTTTAAATCATAAGTCACGACCAAATGCGGAATATCAACCGGTCACAATTTCATATTTGATTCCCTGAATACGCATGGTCTGGCCTACTGAAATACGAACTTCATGTCATGAGCTACGGGTCTTGATCCGAAAGATTTGAAGTCAAGTTGAAGATGTATGTTGCCACAGTTTCATAAATACAGGGAAAAGAAAGAAGAAACTTCAAGAAAACAACAATAAAAGAATAATAAAAGTGACTACGGCCCCCCACTATAGGTTCTGCCTCTTCAGGAAATATCTCCTATGCAATTTGTGGATTACAGATAGTATGAACGGGAGCGCTATAGGTCCGGCATTTACTCTTAGGACGGTGGGGAACCCATGAAACCACCGCAAATCACCGAGTAAATGAAAAATTAATACTAAACATCGATAAATTGTTGAACTATAAAAACATAACGTAGTGAAAATAAATATATGAATAAATATCATGTATTTAAATATCTAAGGAAAAGGTCCAATAGCTGTGTTCACTTGGAATCAAGTATTACAGGGGAAAAGAAAGTTTGTTATCGAACAAGTGCCATTAAAAATCCTATTTTTCAATTTTAAATTTTCAATCCTAAAATAATTTTCAATCCTATTCTGTCTTTTCGGCTTCGCTGTGCTGCGCCGAGGCCAGGGACCTGAGAGGCCACGGAGAGGATGATTCAAGCTTATGACATGTGGCTCTACCGACGCATTTTAAGGATCTCCAGGGTGGATCATGTGACGAATGAAGGAGTTCTTCATGGAATAAGTGCGAAGAATTGTAATATCTTGGACATGTAATGAGACAAGAAGATACAAATCGACTTCTTGATTTCGCTCTCCCAAGGTACCTAAGTTGAAGGAAGACGAGGACCTGGTAGGAGAAGAATTTCCTGGCTTGCCAATCTGAGAAAGCGGTATGGATCAACATTGGTGGAACTATTCCGAACTGTATCAGACAAGTCAGACATCAGCAAAATGTTAGTCAACATCCGAAATAGACGAGTCATATGAAGAAGAAAAAACTTCGGCAAGGCTAGTCTAGTTTGGCTATGTCTAGCAAATTCTTAGGTTGAAGAATATACAAATGACCGTAAATCGTCCATTTTCCAATTTATTCGATGTTCTACATTTCATTAATTACAGTAATCTACCGGTTAAAGGTAGGTTGTGATGAAAGTCAGAGAATATCCGACGAACTCTTACACGTGCCGTGCCCTTTCTACCTCTAGTATTTCTTTCTTCATCTCAGCATAAGTCCTACCTTTCTTCATCCCGTCCATAAAACCGATTCTCTTCCTTCCCCTTCCCCGCTTACCCAACATCCTACCCTCTATCACGGCCTTCAGCAAACCATCGTCCTTCAGTACCCCTTCCAGCCACCTACCCTGTCTTCCCCTAATCTCATCTATAAGTTTCCTCTCCTCGCCCACCATGTCAAGCACTTCCTCATTTGTCTTCCTTTCCGTCCAACGCACCTTCTCCATCCTCCTCCACACCCACATCTCGAAAGCCTTCAGCCTATTTTCGTCTTCCTTTCTCAAGGTCCACGTTTCCGCCCCATACAACGCCACACTCCATATTAAGCTCTTCACTAGCCTCTTTTTTACATCCTTACTTAAGGTCCCCGTCATCAGCTCCCTTCTATTATTGAACGCTTCCTTCGCTAGCGCTATTCTCCTCCTAATGTCTTTGCTACTATGTCCTGTTTCTTCCAGCGTACTACCCAAGTAATTAAATTGTTCAACTTGCTCCAGTTTGTGACTTCCTACTCTTATCACCAGCTTAGCTTTCTTTGTCCTACAGAATCTCATTACTTTTGATTTCCTATTATTTATCTTCATCCCGTATTTCTCACACTGTTTATCCAGAGCATCTACTAAAGTTTGCAATCCTTTCGATGACCGACTGACCAACGCCTGGTCGTCTACGAATCTAACCGACTTTATCCACTGGCCTCCTACTTTCATTCCCACATCTAGCTCATCCCATGCCTCTCTTACCAATTCCTCAGCATAGATGTTAAAAAGTAAAGGCGACAACGGGCACCCTTGCCGTACCCCGCGACCTATAACTGCCCACCCTGATTCACCCTCAGCTACCCTTACCTGAGCCCTCTGCCCCATATATAAGTTTCGGATGAGTCTCCTGTCACGCCAATCTATTCCTATTTTCCCCAGTATCTGCATTAGTTTCTCCCAGTTTACTCTGTCAAACGCCTTTTCGAAATCTACAAAGCAAGCGAAAACATCCTGATTATGCTCTATGTTTCTATCTATAAGTGTCCTCATTACTGCAATCGCGTCTCTGGTAGCCCTCCCCTTCCTGAACCCAAATTGGTCATCGCCTAAATAGCACTTTGCTCTGCCCTCCAACCTTCTGTTTAGTACTCTAAGCAACACTTTTGCCGCGTGCGAAATTAAACTGATTGTTCTATACTTCTCGCATTCTGACGCTTTCTTCTTCTTCGGGATAGGTATTAATACTGTTTTCACGAAATCCTCTGGCCATACTCCTTCCTCGTAGATCCTGCGAATAAGTTCGAAAAACGATTTTCTCCCCTTACTACCTAGATTCTTCAGGAGCTCCGAAGGTAGGTTATCGGCTCCCACGGCTTTTCTACCCTTCATCTCTCTTAGTGCCCTCTCTATTTCACTCTCAAGTAACTCTGGTCCGAGGTTATCCTTATCTATTGTTCCTTCGTCCTCTAGATCTTGGCTAAGGGGTCTATTCTTGCTGTCATATAGCTCCTCTACGTATTCTCTCCATCTTTCTTGAATATCTTCCTGTTCGATTAATATCTTCCCTGTTTTGTCCTTAACCTTTGGTATCGCTTGACCTCTCTTACCACCCGATAACGTTTTCACCTTGGCGTACAAAGCGCCCACTTCCCCCTCCTCCTGCATCTTTTCCATTTCCTCACATTGTCCCTTCCACCAGTTTTCTTTTGCCCGATTGGTCACTCGCCTGAGTTTATTATTCAATTCCTTGTACTTCCTCTTGCCTACGTCGGTGTTCACGTTTTTCCATATCCTTCTCTCCTCCATTTTCTTTATCATTTCTTCTGTAACCCACTGCTTCTTAACCCTCTTCTTTTCCACCGTTCCTATTGTTTTCTCTGCCGCTGCTGCGATGCTTGTTTTTATAACTTCCCATCTTTTCTCTATGGTTCCCATCCGCTTCTCTTCACCTATGTTCTTTTCTACTAGCTCTTGGTATTCCCTCCTTTTCAACCCTTTCAATGCTTCAAGGTTCCACCTCTTTATCTTCCTACCTTTACAATGCCTTTTGAATCTAACTTCACACTTCATCATCACCAAGTTATGATCCGAGTCCGCATCCGCCCCTGGATAGCTACGAGAGTTTTTTACACTGTTTCTAAATCTCTGCCTTACCATTATATAATCAATTTGGTATCTCCCAGTATCACCCGGCATTTTCCATGTGTACCTACGCCTGGGGTGATGTTTAAACCAAGTGTTTGTCACTACTAATTTATTTCTTCTACAAAATTCAACAGCCTTTTCACCGTGATCATTTCTTCTTCCTAGCCCAAACCCTCCTACTTCTAATCCGTCCCTTCCTTCCCCCACCACTGCATTCCAGTCACCCATCACTATCAGGTTTTTCTTTCCCGGAACTTCTCTAATTATTTCTTCTACTTGCTTGTACACCTCTTCCACCTCTTCCTCCCTATAGTTGCTCGTAGGCATGTATACCTTGACCAGTACGAAATTCGTCGGACGTGCTTTTATTTCTACCACTAGTATCCTGTCGCTCACCTGTTCAATGTTTACCACCCTCAGTCCCAACTTTGTGTTTAGTACCATGCCTACCCCCCGTTGACTCTCATCTCCCCCACTATAGATTACCCTGTAGCTATCACTCCAATAGTCCCCGCTATCCTTCCATCTCACCTCGCACAATCCCAAAACATCTATTTTTCCTTTTTCCATTTCCTGCTTAATATTTTCAAGCTTCCCGGCCCTCATCATGGTCCTTACGTTCCAAGTGCCTATTTTTATCACTGTTTTCCCCCTCCTCTTCCTCTTTTTCTTCTTCTTCTCCCTCCTATCCCTTGTATCCGCCGATGATGATGCTGCTGTGCAAGGATTTCGTATGTTGACGACCGCGGAGGCCTTGCCTCCCCCGCTGCCGGGCACGACACCCGCCCTAGTGGGCGGCGTCCCGTAGTTGCCAGGAATCAATTCTCTTTGAATGACTTTCATGTTCTGGGAGGAGATAGTTGAGAGGTATCCCACGCGACTCAACGGTATTTTTAACGTGACACCATCACGGAACTACCTTTCGTCTGGCTCCTACCCTTCGACCTATCTGGCATGGGTGACCCTACCAGGAGCAATGTACTTGCTCCTGCCAGTCCAGCTCTAGGGGTCATTGGAACTCACAAGCCCTTCCACCACGTCAAGGTCGTAGTTCAAGGAAAGGTGTTCTACATTATAAAGATATAATTCTCAGAGTTCTTTGAATAGTTTTTACTAAGTTCCTAAGTGATAAGTTATTTCGGCGTTTGGATATAAGTCGGGTAACTTGAAACTGAGGAGGGCCCACATTTCGAATGTTTAATTTTCAATGTAATATCTACGCCACTATTGGAATGGATTTTAGATATTTAAACCATGCCAATGAGTAAAAAGAGCGAATGAAATTGGACTTGTGCAAAGTGCTCCTCTTCCAAATTTCATGCGCAAAGTGAATACACTCTTTCTATTTTTTTCATCCATGTTGTTGTATTTTTCACCAATTCAACAGTGGAGCTCTAAACTCTTATATTTCATCACTTCTCATTATTCTGTCACCCGGAATTGGCATCTCAGCTTTATATCCCTTTTACTTACATACTGTAGGATTTTCCCATATCTATAACTCCTTGAGTCTTCGTAAATTATATCATTTCATATTTATTCTCGCTTTAGAAAGAGTGTAAGTTATTGCAACAGCAACGAAAACATATCAGATTTTTCTTAATTTAGTTTGTTGTTCAAAACTGTTTCCTCCGATTACATGTGCTACTTACCACGTTTTCAGGAAAAATCGCCAGGTTTTCGTTGCAAAGCGATTCTCTTGCGTGCGAAAATGGTAAAGGAAACCACACACAGTAGAGCTTTGATTAAAATGCCAATTCGGACAAAGTAATGTGGATCAGGGCATGGATTTAATAATTCTCATCCAGCTATTAATATGGTGTAGTATGAGAGATTGATTCAGTTTTATTTAAGGGTTTAAATTCTTACGAAATTTACAGTGAAACTTTACTATTCATGGTTACCGCCTACTCGTATTTTTGTGGCATACTTTGCATAGTAGGCGTTTTCATTTCTTGCGTTTTATTTGCGGTCTCTCTATTCATTTCTCGTCTACATGTTATTACATTACGTTTTCTTTCTCGCCTTTACTGGAAAAATAATAGAAATAAAAATAAAAATAATAGATTGCCATAGAAGCAGTGAAAACATTAGTATTATATACATATTTAGCACCTTGAAAAAATGTGCCTCTCACATTTCATTTCTTTTTTAATACGATATTCCACAGAGGAAAAATCATTCGCCTTGACCGGGATTCGAACCCGGATCCCTCGATTTCGCGCCGAGCGCTTTAACCAGTTAAGTTACCGAGGCGTCCTTCTCCCCTGTGGATAATTTGGTGGTTTTATAGGAGCATGGTGGTCAGAACTGCTAGACATACGATGCCATTAGCAGTCCAAATCGTGCGCTAAGCGCCACAGTCGGCGAGGATAAAGCCGTACATAGAACACATTGAGGTGTTCGCTCTTTGACTAATTTTGAGGATACCGGGACTAGCCACGGTAGTTACCTTTACGGAGTCACCCGCAAGTGCACATAAGTGCGATATTCCACAGAGGAAAAATCATTCGCCTTGACCGGGATTCGAACCCGGATCCCTCGATTTCTTTTTTAATACCTGCAGAAATGATAACCTGCGTTAAAAAGCAAAAACCTTACATAATATCTTACATTCGAGACAAAAACCAGGTATACCGAATCATTGGCTTGAATATCGACGCGTACTTCATTTCGGACAAAGGCATGGATTTTTGTAGTGTGCGTCCAGGTAGGAATATCAATATTTATAATAATAATACCTCTGCATGTGGAAGTCATGCAAGGGATTCGGTTTTGCAATGGCATTCTCTGCCATACATATTTACTATTCCCACAAGAGGTCAATTTTACAGACTCTACGAAGAGTAATGAATGATACCCATTAATAATAATCCGAACTGCGTACCGGATTAAAGAATTGGTAAAGAGGCACTCCAAAGATTAAGTCTAACTGCAAAGTTGCCGTTTTTCAGCCTCTGATCACGGATATCTTAACAATGTTCGTAAAATCGTTCTATTAAAGACGTGCACACTCTCTTAATTATCAGGAGTACGATGTGCGAAATACTTTTTTGCTATAAACCGTATTTTCTTAAGTTTAAATGATAGTGAATATGGTGCCCCCGCCGCGTGGGACGTCTTGCTCCGTCCTGGATTAAGCCTCTGAGTAAAACGAAGGGTCCACTTTTGGGACTCAGACCCTTCTAATGACTTACACCCTACGTCCTTTCTACGTGTGTCCCATATAACTACAGTACATCATTATTTTTATCAATTTATGCCATAATTACGCTAATCTTAGCTAAAGTTAACAAAGTAAACGAATCAATTTATAGCCACGATTCCCTAAGAAAACAACAACTCCTAGGCTATGACTTCGGGAGGAAGATGGATATTGTGCTTGAGGAAGTAGTGGAAGTAAACGTATAGAGTGGAATTAAACATAATAAGCCAAATACAATAAAATACAACCACTCAGAAGATGCAGGAGAGAGAATATCGGGTTTAGATAAAATAAATTAAAAAATGAAATAGTCTTTTGAAATGTTAAGGCCTCCAAATATTGATCCACGCAAACACGGTGGTGTAACATGCGGAGGACGCCATCTTGGCGGCATCTTAGGAGTAATTTCTGGAAACACGATTTTAAAAGATGCTCGCGCGCTAATTAAGGGATGATACAGTAGCTCTTAGAATTTTCCAAAAAGAAGACTTATATTCAGATACACCCTGACGTTCATTACTCTTCCAAAGAGTGTAATGAAAGGACCCAAGCGAAAAATTTCATAATAATTTTACAGTGACTTTGTAATTCAAGACGCCAGTATGAGGAGTTTGAGGGGGTTAAGGGAATTTGAGGAAAAATACGAAAGATCTTAAATCGGATATCTGTTTTAAAGAAACGGCGAAGTCTACATACATCATTTAGGATATTACATGTGCTTATCGGTGCGCTTAAATTTCAGTCCACTTAGGTGGATCATAATGGATGCTGGGTGATGAGTGGCGTGGGAAATAATTTGACCATAAGCCTACATCAAACGGGGCTTGAAAATGCCACATAGTGGCCGAACCATGGTCATCAAATAGAAATAAAAAGGGAGAAAATAAACCAGTCTTCTCTTACAAAACATGTTGAGCACTATAAGTTTCCACCAATTGACGTCTGAGACATTATCTAAGGTTCTATATCAATTGAGCACCATGTCGTTAATAGCGCCCGCAGAAAGTTGTAAGAATATCAAAGTTGGATAGCTTTTATCAATATAAAATTATTGCGTTATTTTAGAAATTTGTATGCTAACTTTAGATAGCGTCAAAAATATGTTAATCTTTTATTTTGCACGCGGCTGATTTTAAAATGATGTATTTTTGTATGTTGCTGATTTGAATTACTTGTTGTTCATTTGTTATAACGAATCATACTCTCTGTATTTTAAAGCAATACCTACTAATTGCTATTTTTTCTCATCGCTTGGATTCCTCATGTTTCTTTTGTGAAACTGATAATGTCATGCAACATATCTTGTCCTATATGAGCAAATCCCCTTGGGCAGTATATCTTTTTTCGAACTCAGATTTATTTGATTATGACAGCGTCAACAATGTGTAAATCTTATATCTTGTAAACATGTATGTTACGAATTTTTCCTTGTAGATTAAGTTTAATAGCGATTTATACTGCTTATAGTATAATTTTAATATATATTGTTATTTTTCCTAAATGCGTGAAAACCTAATTTTTTTAGTATGTGTACATTCTTGTCGGGGAAGAGGCCCCATCTTTATCAAATTCAATATCTCTAATGCTCTTCACCAATTGAGCACCATGTTTTCAACGTTACAATATCTGATATTCTGTAGCATTTTACGTGCAAAGCATGTGCCTCTCCGGTTCTAGGATATACTAGCTGATAAGTTAAAAATGATAAGTTAGTCAGTGAAGACAGACGAGGAACTTTGAGAGAATGAAGGAAATTAGAGGACGTACTATAGGCCCCAAAGTACATCGCAGTTTTCAAGAACGTCGAAAACTACAACCAATATTCGTAACAAAGAAGGACACGCACTTATCGGATTCCTTATTTTAAGTCAACTCAGGGAGATAAAATCGTTGTTCGCCGACGTGTAGCGTTCAAATTAGTTGATTTTCGCGTGATATTATTGACACGCTTGGCACGATCTGCCTGGAATCCTATTGGCCCAAAAATCCCTGTTTACAGAACGAGGCACGCGTCTAAAAATGAGGAATCATGTTGGTGGACTGAAGCGAAACAATGGATACCATTATGCCCGGATGCGGGGGCAGAACAGCTGAGATCTGTGATCACGAATATTCTCCCATCATCAAAAATCGCACGAAAGTGATGTGAGCACATCGGAAAATTAAACCCTAGGGTAATGCTAATTTAGAAAATCTGAAAGGGCAATTGAGCTGGGAAGGGTGTAGAAAACAGACTTATATAAAAAGCGGTTGAACTGTTATCCACGAGAATTTTCTCCAGCTAACTTAGTTACAAACTCCCTGGGGAAGTACAAGAATTCATGACCAAGGGAATAGGTTTTATGGACGAGATGAAGAAATGTAGGAGTGTATTTTGACATGGAGAAAATAATGAGTAAGGGGATAGTAGCAAACATTTATGTGATTCTTACTCTATTCCATTGTAACTTACCATAACTGTTAGACCACCCAAGTAAAACCCTTAAATTAAGCATATTGAGGCTTTTGAGTGGCCTATACAATGTCACAAATCCAAAAAAAAAATTACTCTCAAAATCATTTCTAGGTATTTTTTTTAGTGGAAATTATGCTTGAAATCTTGATCTCTATCCGACCTTACTCCTTACATTTGCAACCTTTCCAGGATTATGAGGATTTCGTGGGCCCAGCCAGCATTCAGCCATAAGCCTGTGACCCAAAAGTTTCAAAGCACTCACGAAAAATCCTTCCTGTATGCTACGCTCCACAAAGTTTGCCGCGCGGAAATCACGCAGATATTCTACCTCAACTAGAGCGGGAAAAATGTTCCGAGAGAAAAAATAAATTCCATCTCTCGGGGACTCGAAAATTTCTTTGGTCATTTTGATAATGCATTACACTTCCTCAAGGTTCCCTCCTAACACTGAAGCATAACCTACTTGGGAAGGTCAAAAACTAAACTTGACATTACCTCTCAAAAGAAAATTAGTTTTCATGTTCGTTCGCGGGGATACCTACTTCATGGGAAGGAAACTAGTTACACAAGCTTATGCAAAAGACTTTGCTCGCCGCAAACTCTAATCAAAAAGTTACTTAAAGTATATTTTCCAGGTTAATTTCTGAGGCCGAGGATGAGAAACGGTCGCGGGTCTACATTTTTTTCTTAACCGATTGTTTGGCTGCCGTTTGTAAGGAAAAAAGCAGTCGTGCTTGAAATTCAACTGGAGCACTCTGCTATTGAAATCTTTGCTCTCTCGGAAGCGGTTGGAGCTATTTGATGCTATTTACGTTGGAATTCCTTGAGGTACTTTTCTTTATAAAAGTAGCTTGGCACACATAAGGTCAAGGTAAAAAAATCAAGAGATGAACATTTGGAGAGCAGCTTAAAGTCACGAAGAAATGTGATGGCCTTTTTTTCCTCAGATGTGCCATCCTTGGGCGATTCAACCTGCTTCTTTCATTTTTTAAATATATAGGCTGGTGAAATAGTATAAATCTAAGGTTTATATTTAGTGTTTGGTATCTTTCATATGAAACATGAACTAAACTGTACCCTCATATAGTGCCTACTGAAATAGTGAATAATGAAACTACGACTATTGATGCATTAAGAAAAACCTGCAAATACTCGTCAGGAGCTGAAATTTCACTATCATGCACAACACTATGGGTATGCTACCAATGTTAGAGAAACAATTGGTATTAAGCAACTACAATAATGGACAGAGATAGGTAGGTATAAGGTAGCAAATAAAGGCGTATAAGCATTAGGGAGAAAATCTACTAATTAGCTACAGTACCTATCGAAAAACTTAGTCAAAAGTCTCTTGGGCAGTAAATTATGATCTCCTATAAAACTGATAATCTCAGGCCTGACCTCGTGGAAATTATGGATATCCATGATGAGAAAACCACCTTTTTTATTTCCACAGACTTTATTACTCTGGAACGACGCGCGTTTCACCACACTGTGGCATACTGAGTATACTGGCATACTGAGTCTGTGGAAATAACAAAGGTGGTTTTCTAATCATGGATGATCTCTTATTGTTCGCGGGAAATATGACATTTAAAACCGGTCCGTCCTGCAGAGTTCTTCCCTAACTTTATTCTCATGATCTCACCTCCACATTTAGAGAATAAATGCCGTTCATTCAAAAGATTTTGACCTGATACCAGGCTATTATCCTATCATCACTTCACATATGAAGGGCTGTCACTATTTACCCTATATTAAAGAAATAGGACTTTTTACAGTTAGAAAAGTTTTATTGTCCTAAGACCTATTGTCCTCTAGACTAGAATGCACATTGACAGTACATTACATATTTTTTAAACTCTCAAACAAAAATATTAGGATGAGAAGCGGTGATAAAAATAACAATAATTATTTCAATTAAAATAAAAGCTATATAAACGCGTATTTCAATCAAACCAAATTGTACTTAGGTTAAATCGGCAGCATACATTATAAAAAAATATAAAATTTACATGTTTTTTACGCGGTCATTATTTAACATAACATTTTCTTTAATTATTTATTAATATATGCTGTGTAATAGCTTCTATGCTGAGACGAAGAAATAAATATTACTGGAAGATAAGACCCTGCACTTGAATATTTCGAGAGGGTTTTTACTAACTCCCATTTAACAGTACTTTAAACGATCGATTACCTAATAATAACTGTATTACCACAGCAATAATATATCGATAATAGCTATTAAATTACTTAAACAACTTTTTGGGCGATATTACAATTGAACGTCTGAGTAGAACAACAGTAATATTCCAAAAAATACAAAAAAAGTTAAGATAGCCATTTTGTAGTTTGAATGCAGTGCTATCGTTTAGTGGAAGAACAGTAATATTCCCGTCCTACCTGTCGTTGAAATAATGCTTAAAAGTTTGCAATGAGAAAGTGGATGAAAAATAACATTCCAGGAATGTTACTCTTCTTCCACTCAGACGCCGTGCCGTGCTCGCCTAGTACTCGTTTCTACCACCCAGGGCGCTGTCCTCTCACAACTGACAGTACAATAATATTGTTATTTTCGTTGAGTTTGTTGTTGCGAGGTTATATTGTGGTGAAAGCTGTGTTTAAGTTCAGTCCTAATAAACTCTTTATTGTACAGATTGCCGGGAAACGAAAGAACCAAAACTATTATGATTCCATAATCAGTAAATGGACTCTCATTTAAAAGATACTCATTCTTCTATATTTAAAAAAAATATGTTTACTTCTCCCTAAACATTATTTTCCCTTTTTCATGCTTAATAAAAGAGTTATGTCTCAAAAAGTAATTAAAGAAGCTGTTATTTATTCCTATTTTTGATAAAAACTGTTTTGAGTGGAAGAAAGATAATATTCCATGGCACATTATAGTAAATAAATATAAAACTAAAATTTTGTGTTTTTTCCCATTTTCAGACAGTATTTAGTGTCCAAATATCTACATATTTCCAATGGTAGGTTTTTCTGTAAAACTTCAAATTTCTTAGTTATAAAGTTTTTTTAAATTTCCTGAAAAATGAGATTTTGGAATAATACTTTTCTTCCACTCAGACGTTCAATTATAATGAAATTT
The DNA here is from genome assembly GCA_963573305.1 of Pyrrhosoma nymphula. Taxonomy (NCBI): domain Eukaryota; kingdom Metazoa; phylum Arthropoda; class Insecta; order Odonata; family Coenagrionidae; genus Pyrrhosoma; species Pyrrhosoma nymphula. The sequence goes on along the minus strand of OY754334.1, from coordinate 67,076,937 downwards.
AATTGTAATTATGCATTCTAACAATATTTTAAACGCATTTACCAATTTCACAGTTTTTACATTTATCCTAAAAACCTTTGTTGGCATGCACCATAAATGCTGATAACAAATATCTAATCACTTGCATAGCATAAATAAATCTCCATCATCATCCTTATATAACCTGATTTCATCTTCATCTTATTTCTTATTTTCATGATTCGTTACCTTCAGCCCCCCACCAGAGATCCTTACGGAGGCTTAATCTGATACATATATGTAAATGCAGAAGGATTACAGCGAATCTGTACCGAGTGAAACACTGGTACCGAGAAAATTAAGGTAAACTAGAACCGAATAATGGTTTTCATTTATTTTATTTTTTCAATTCAAGTTAGGTATTGCTAAATGAAGCTACGATTACGATTTATTTAATCATCGTCCAATAATTTCATGTAAGACCAAACTTTTTTTTCCCAAGCAATTCAATCGCATAATATTTTTAAGGCTGCGCCAACGACTAGATCATTTGCAACATAAAATTTTTCTCTGTTTAATTTTAAAAGCAAGTAGATGCAATGCATGCATAAAGTTTAGGCAAAATATAATCACGAAGCAAAGAGCAATGATTACTACACCTTTATCAACGTTCTTCTACTACTTTTCATAGAGCCAAAAACCTTTTAGTGAAAATTGTTTACGTGATTGAACAAGGGCTGATGGTTCTTGGGGAATTCGAATGTAAGAAGAGAGGAGAAAACAGCTCATCTAAAATCGTGGGCACGGGAATTCCACCTCAGCCACACATTTTCATGTTTTTCGACTCTCTTTTCATATGTTATTCGGCTCAGGGAAAAAAATAAACTTGGGGGACGGAAAAGCGGAAGTTGAAGTCTTTTATTGTTACCCATTCCCCCGGTTATTTGCTCGGAATCAAAAGGTTGGCGTTGGCATAACAACGATACATATATTTCTTTCGTCGCAGCGTTCCACTCGCCAAACAGCTGACCGGCTAAACAATCAAGGGTTTTCAGCAGATCGGAGGCGCGCGGAGTAGCTGGAGGGGAATGCGGTGGATGTGGATTTAGAAAATTTGGACATTTGGTTGGATGGGGAGTTAGGTGGAACCTGGGGTACACTGGGACAGTTTTTCTTGGATATTTATCCACTATTTCTCCCTCCCGAATCCTTAGATACGCTGGTCGGGAACATTTGATAAGATCAATAGGTATATCCCCACTGAAATTTATTAAGGTGATGATACTATCGATACATAAGCGTCATCATCAGGTATGTTGGGTTCCAGGGTGCCCAATTATGTACAAAAGGTATCTTAGGATCGCCTAGATGCGTTAAGACGCACTTGCAAAACGATTTGTCCTGAAAATCACTTGATCTCTCTGTGTTTAAACTGCCATGGAATGCCTTAAAATTGTCTTCAACCAGCCTTTTATTGTATTGATCTCTCTTGTTCCAAATGTAGGAGCATATGATTGTGTTGGATCTATCCTGAAACCAGTCATCTCTTTTGAAACAGGCAGAGTTGAACTGTCTTTTTTTAAGGTGTGTTTGGACTGCATTGATCTTGGTTCAAGATTCACTTTCTCCAACTCACTCAACACAGCATTTCATGGAAGGTTGAAATCCTGTTTCAATTTTCTTTAAACTTCAAGAAAGATGCAAGACAATCATTTCATGACAGATTAACTATTGTGGTTACGTATTATAATTAGGGAAATCTACTGGATAAGGTAGGTTTAAATATGAGAGAGAAAGAATCTTCTAGATTTTTACAAGCCCAGAGATGCATCTATCTACACAATTTTCTACTTCATCTCAGCACATGTCCTACTTTTCTTTATCCTGCCCATGAAACCTATTTTTTATCTACCTTTTCCCAACTCACCCAGCATCCTCCCGTATATCACGGCCTTCAGCATCCCTTCGCCCTTCATTACGTCTTCCAACCCCCTGCTCTGCCTCCTGAAAATTTCCTCCAGAAGTTTTTCTCTTCACCCACCTCATCTTTGCCTTCATTTCCGTTAACCGCGTTTTCTCCATTCTGCTTCACACTCAAATCTCATAACACCTGCAGTCAAACTAGAAGTACCCTTATAAATTTCAGGCGGGATATATCTTTTGTACTCATTTTATGACTCACGAGTTCCCACTTAGGTAAACTAGAAACCATCGTTTGTCGGAAAATATAGAAAATCTCTCCTAGGATATTTATAATGATTACATTTAAAGGACGCCTCAAATGTAACGGAAAGCAATGCTAAATCTTCACTCCTTAAACGAGCCGAGAAGAAGGAACTGATGGCGCAGATAAAGTATATTGGTCCGGTATCAACTGCCGCAGCTTTAGGTGAAAGTGAAATTCATGGAATTGATTGGAGTACTGTGATGTGGAAGGAAACTGGAAACCACCACATTAAGTTCACAACAATTTAACTCGGCGTAACTTGGGTTGACTCGGCGAAACGACAGAGATGAGACCTTGAGAAAAGCGTATACTAGTTCACAACGACGAAAGTACCTTGAAACTTAACTTGGTGTAGCCTGAAGTTGAGCCCAGCACAACTTTCTATTAATTCCAGCCAATAGTATTCCATGCTCTACTATCGACATTCGGACAGCAATCGATTACTACACTCGATATCTCCTCGAGCAGCCATATTGAAAACGTTATTATGTTGTGAATCCGCATGGGGATACGTTCAAGCGAAAATAGATACGGATAAGTTGATCGAGTCAATGCAAAATAACCCTCACATGTCCAACAAACCTTCCATTTTTATACTTCTATAGTTAAACTCACTATTTACAATTGATACTTCACCTGAGCTGTTTCGGGGGAGCTGACTACAACTCTCGAAACTCATGCTGTCGATAGGCCTCATCAATCGATTGCAAGATCGAATTAGGCAGTCGTGCGCTGTGTTTGGAAAGAAATTTCGTGTCTTGGTTCGCCTGCAAAGAGAGGATAAGTCAAGTTACGTCAAGTAAAGTTGTTGTTAACGAGCCTTTAGAGTGCCTAAAAGATGCAACTTTGTATACACTAATGTATGACGTGATGGCATAACCACCCGTATAATATTGCGGAAGTAAAACTGTCACCCAATTGAATCTTTGGTTGGGGACTACTCGGAGGGGAATTTCATTCAGAGTGAAAAAATGCAGAAAGATAAAAGCAAACGAATTTTTAGATCAATACAGAGGATATTTTAGTAACCGACGGGTATTTTTGCAGGTCAGACAAATACGGAAAAATAAGACTGTCAAACAGGTAAGCAAAAGAATTATTTTCGTCTCACTCGTCAACGGGTATGCAGCAAAAACAGAGGGAAAGACAAAAACATTTGAAGACGATTCCCTTTGTTTTCTTTTGCACACTGATCTTTATGTACTGAACCCTTATTTCCATGGCTGATGATATAACACCGTCTGTCATACGCCACTAGGACAACTTGCAGGGTAGTACGTATGCAGACTTAGAAATCTTTCCCTCATGCAAAAATACCCTTATTTAATCACAACGAGAAACTTCAACCGTTTTACGTAAGTAAGAACACACGAAATACACCAGAGTCAGGGGGTAGACATTTTGATCATGAAAATAATAATAGTTCAATTCACAAAAAAATATATATTGGGCGAATAGAAATATGTAATCCAGAATTCATAATTCATTAAAAATCCTTTCCTTGCGTATTTAGCTTCAATTACCCTTCAGGATTTAAGTTGCTATAACCAATATGCTGTTTGCTACGTCCAATAATACAAAGGAAAGAATAGCCTTATTTGTTTCTTCTAGTTTAAAGTTCCATTAACGATAACTGGATTAGAGAAAACGACGGTTACCATGAAAAAACTTGAACAGATAAAAAAATGTAATTAATTTTGAAATTATTTTTCATATTTATTTGATAATCGACCGCATAACGCATAAGCAACGCAAGGAGAGGCTGGATTGATGGCTCAGCGACCTTTTGGAGTACAGAAGAGAGAAATCGGTCGAAATTTATGTATTTTAATGAATGGAAAAATGAAACATTGCAGTCTGCGAAATAGAGAATCCCGAGTAAACTTATGAAAAATGCTATGGTCACCTATATTCAAAGCCGAATAGTTACCAACATGAGAAGAGTTTTCCTGGAACTTTCTATCCCGTAGAAACTCAGCACAACTTATTGAATACCTCTAGAACGTACAGCATCAGAAATATATAGGGGGACGAGCAGACAATTAGAAAATTATAGTTACAGATATTTGTGGAGCATTAGATGCTATACTTCGATAATATCGCTATTGTTTAAAAACAGAAAAACGACGGCTTTTTCCACTAAAGGAACAAAATATTATACTCGCTTTTCCAAGGATAAATCTCATTTCTTCAAATACGGTTGATGAAAGAATCAATAATTTTTCCAATGGCTGAAATATATTTCAACCAGTCGGACGAATACTTTGCAAATTATGTATATATGTCGCATTGGCAGCTAGTCCGTAGTAACTTCACTATTGGTTTAAACAGGAAAATAAAGGCTTTTTTATGGAAGGTATGTAATTTTATATTTTATACAAGAATTATACTAATTTCTTCTACATACGGGTAATTCGAAATTTTTCCAATGGCTGTATAATATTAAACCAGCCGGACGAATACTTTGAAAATTATGTGCAAAGATGTTTTTATCGCATTAGCAGCTAGTACTTGAAAATGTCACTAATGTTTTGAAACAGAACTGGTTTTTCTGTTGAATGCATGTTATGTTATATTTTCCCCATGAATTGTACTCATTTCTCCAAAATACGGGTGAATAAGGAATTCGTATGTTTTCCAATGACTACAAAATGTTTCCACCAGCTTATGTGCTCAGTCCATCGTTTCCACTGCAAATACAAACAGAAACCTTTCCTTCACCATCAACAAAAGCGTCGTTCTCACTATAAAAAACGGGCGCTAATTCGGATCATGGTCCATGAATATAAATGCGACAGAAAATAAACATGGTCTAGTTAAAGCAAATAGGCGCATATACTTCCTTCATCGGGACATCATTTTTTCTGATTAAACTGTGAAAACACCAAACCCTTCCAGTGGATGACCTGGGTCACACGTGATGCGGTGAAAGATGACTCGCATTTTTATTTTTTATTTTCCGACACTGTTGGAAAACGAAGCACGAAATTGCGGAAGAGAAAAAAAGTATTTAAAAAAGAATTAGGTCACATATATATTCATAATTAATAGTTTACTTGCACTTGTCCCAACCCCCGCGGTCGCACAGACAACCAACCTAAATCCTAATGTACCTGAATTCATCCCCTCACGCATAAGCAAAAAGCACTCTAATAGTTGCCAATCAACATCTAACATGTGTCATACATATTCCACGGGGAAGCTTCTAGAAAACAAAATAAAATGCTTTCCACGCTCTTTCAAAATGATACACCTAAATGTACAAAGTTTGCCAGCTCATTATGACGAGCTACGTTCACTTCTCACTAGCAACAATCTACACATCATATCCATGGCCGAAACATGGTTGAAGCCCTCCATGCCGTCTAAAGCAGTTGAACTCCCGGATTATACTCTTTTTCGTAATGATCGCGTTGGAAAACGCGGTGGTGGCGTAGGAGTATACGTACGCAACGACTTAAAATGTAAAGTACTTTCAATGAGTGAGTCCAACTATGACAGGAGGCCGGAATATCTCTTTGTTGAGATTAAAATAGATTTCACTAAGATTCTTATCGGCATCATCTATAGGCCACCTAAACTGGGTCACCTAGACGATCTGGATTCGGTAATATCGGAATACTCCACGGAATATGAACATATAATAATAGCAGGAGATTTCAATGCAAACTTTAATACAGATGCGCATGACACAGTCTACTTTAAGCGAATGTTCACCGAAAACAATCTCAAAATCCTACCTTTAGGCCCGACTAATACTACGAAAACTTCGTCAACATGGATTGATCTTATGGCTACGGCAAAAAGAGAAAAGGTTATTGCGCACGGACAGCTTCCAGTTCCTGGTATCTCTTCTCACGATTTACTGTACCTTGCCTATTCAGTTAAAGCTAAAAAATTCGAGCAGAAGTTTATAAGTCAACGAAACATCAGGGAAATAAACGACAATGAATTACTTAATGCAGCATTCTCACTTCCATGGGCCCATATTGAATTCACTGATTCAGTTGACGACAAAGTTGAGACTCTAAATTCACTGATGATTTATCTGCTTGACAAATTTGCTCCTGTAAAGATGATCCGAGTTTCGAAGCCACGAGCGCCCTGGTTAAATTCAGAAATAAAACAATCAATGGCAAAACGAGACTCAGCCTTCCGTTTTTTTAAGAAAACAATGACTCTCGATGCATTTCAAAGATACAAAAACTTGAGAAACAAGACGAAACAGCTTATAAGAAATTCGAAAATTAAATTCTTCCACTCAGTCACTAAATCTAACCACTCCTCGGGAAAATTGTGGAACAAACTTAAATCACTTGGTATAGGTAAAAGTAAAGACCTCATTCTCCCTCCTGACTTGTGTCTGAACTCCTTAAATGATAAGTTTTCCCAACCCCCGAACCTTATTCAAACCGAAATCAAAGATAAAACTCTGAAACTGTACGCCTCTAAAGACTCATACATATTAAATAGAGACCAAAAATTCGAATTTACCCCTATTACCCAAATACAAGTTGAATCGTGTTTCAAGAGAATCAAGTCTAAAGCACAAGGCTCTGATGGTATACCGCTAGATTTCTTAAAAAAGCTCTTTCCTGTTATTATCCCATACATCACCAATATTTTCAACTCCTCCCTATCTCAGAATCACTTCCCAAGTCAATGGAAGCGAGCGTTAATCAGACCTATTCCAAAAAAGAATAATTCCCAAGGGGAAAAAGAATTCCGTCCAATATCCTTTCTTCCCATCCTGTCCAAAGTTCTCGAAAAACTTGTATATGAGCAGTTAACACATTTCTTAAAGTGCAACAATATTCTTGATAAATGCCAGTCTGGTTTCCGACACGGTCACAGCACGTCTACCGCATTAGCTAAAATCACCGATGACTTGAGACGCTCCATGGATCAAAAAGAAGTTTCAGTACTCGTGTTGCTTGACTTTTCGAAAGCTTTTGATTCCTTAGACAAAGATATCCTTGCAGCAAAAATGAGAGGCATGGGTTTTTCTCCTACAGCAGTCCACTGGATAACATCATACTTATCAGGCCGGTATCAGCGAGTAATTACAAATGATTTATGCTCAATGTGGATCAAAACAGCAAGAGGTGCGCCTCAAGGCTCTATACTAGGACCTCTGCTATTTTCCCTGTACATTAATGATTGCCCTTCAATGATTAACCATTCCAAATATCATCTTTATGCTGACGATCTCCAAGTATACCTAAATTCAAATGTTAAAAGCCTATGCAATGGAATATGTAATTTAAATAATGACCTAGAAAACATCAACAATTGGAGTAAATCCAATTTTCTAAGCATAAACCCTAGTAAGTCGCAGGCTATTATAATTGGATATCCGAAAATACTCAAGTCAATCGACAGGGATCAATTACCGCAACTACGCATTTCTGATTCTCCTATAAAGTACTGCGACGAAGTTATTAATCTAGGACTGGTCATTGATGAAAGTCTGTCTTGGTCATCTCATGTAACTAAGGTATGTAAAGCAGTGAATAAGTCATTATTTCCTCTAATTCGTTTCAAACACTTTATTCCTCTCTCCTTAAAGAAGCAATTAGTTTCAACCTTAATATTTCCCCATTTTGACTATGCCGATGTTGCCTTTCAAGACATATCTCAGGCCCTGTCAACTAAACTTCAACGCTCCTTCAACGCCTGCATTAGGTTCATATTTAATTTACATATATCAGATCATACTACCAATTATATTAACAATCTCAATTGGTTAAAACCTAGTTCACGACGCCGGCTGCATATCCTTGGTCTTCTCTATCAAATTTTACAAACAAATACACCAGCGTACCTAAGAGACGAGTTTCAAACACTTAGTAGAGTACACGACTCAAATACGAGGGGAAATGATAAACTCGTTATTCCTCACCACCGGACAGTCAGATTCAATAAATCATTCATTGTGACCGCATGTCGCGAGTGGAACAACATTGACTTACCGCTACGTAAATCATCATCACTCGCATCCTTCAAAAGGGCACTATACGAAAAACTTCTCCGAGAACAACAACGAGACACATAAAACACCATGGGAACAGTAGGAAAGATTCAACACTAATCTCCTCCTGCCTCATCTTATATTCTTTTTCTTTCCAGGTACTGGGTGATATTTTCTTGTATTTGTATACATCCATGTTTACATTAGCTCTTTCTCAGTAGGTTTTCGCAGGTTTTTCACGCCCCCCTTCTTGTGTGGGCGTTTTCCTGCAGTGGGTTTTTTTCCAATAAGGACGACAGTCAATATCCTTAGGTTTTTCCCACGTTTGCTCACATCTTTTTACACTTTGCTAACTTATAATTTTGATTGTTGAATGTAATTCCAAGAGCAACTTGACAATGTATTTAACTGCAATAATTTTATGTTTGACGAGGGGTTAGATGGAAGATGGGACTTTCTAGTCCCAATCTCGCCCAATAAAGACGTTTTATTATTATTATTATTATTATTATTATAATTTGTGTATATATAATGTGTATGTACATGCGCACACATGCGAAGCTTGAGAAAAAATGTCGGATTGGATCAATACCGGCGTTTTTTTTTAATTTTAATTTTTTCTTTCTTTCTGAAAATGACAAAAAGCTTTCACTCTGCTCGTGCGATACAACACACGTTGACGTTGAAATTTTTGTCGACGAGAGTGACCGATAGATGGACAGTGTCAGTTTTGGAAGCAATGGATGACGAAAGAGGGGAAAAAAATGCCCAAGTGAAAAAACACAAAGGAAAAAAAAACACGAGGAATAGCTTAATGGAGCGACTGACAATTGCAAATAATTCTTCTCTCGCTCTCCCCTCCCCACTCCATGGACATTAATCAAAGTCACGTTTTCGGAGCTATCAAATTCTCTTCTCCAGCTCCGAATACATTCTATATTTTTTTCTCATCCGTCCAATTACTTTTCTCAAATTTATTTATTTTATTTTCATTTAGCATGATCATATTATCTCACCGCTCGCTCAATTTATTCGTAGTTCGCGGTATGAGTTTGATGGGGACTCAATAGTGATTTATGAGACTCGCTTGCGCGAATAATTACCGTCATACTTTGCGTATTGATTGGTATGATGTAATAAAGTGGGGGTATTGACTTTGAGAACGCATTTTAGACTCTTAAATTATATATGGAACGACTAAAAGGGCTGAGTATGAGCAAAATTCATCGGAAATTCCATTTTTAAAAGCTGAAGGAAGATATTAGAACATTTTGTTTAGGATTAAAGGATCGAAATATAATTTCAATTTGATAGATTATTCAAGGACTCTAAATGCATTGAATTTTTTATGAAAAGGTCATCTGGCTAAAATTATAACTTGTAAACGATAGCTAAAAAGCTGAAAATTATAATGAAAGCCCTAACCTAACGTTTAAATGATCAAGGAAGTCTATTATCTATGGATAAACCGTTGACTGCCGTGGGAGAAACACTTTCGGTGAAATGTCACGCCAAATAATTATTCCACTGATTATTAGCTGAAATTGATTAAAAATATTACCCAGGTGATGGTTATACTAAAACCTAATTGCGCTGCCATGCTATAAAATATGGCTGGGAATTACAAATCTTGTCACAGAAAGACCAATCGATTTCTTTAGCAGCTTTTGATAATATCATTGCTAATAATTTTTATCTATTTCTGTCGAGAAGTACTAGTACATTTACATCTATAGAATACCCTGCAAGCCACCTCAAGAGTGTGTGGCAGGGGGGAGTAGTACTGCGTAAGGGTAATGGTTTAAGTAGAATAATAGCCTATGAAGTTCTCCCTCAACATCCACGGAGCCCCTTCAAGGATTCCAGCAAACTGAACTGAACATATGCTTGCTTTAGATACGTAAAAATCAAAGTTCGGTCGTGAGGATTCTGGGACCACTCGTGGACGATTTGAATCACATCGTGAAGGATACGCATTGAAAAAATGCCGTAATATTTTTTTTACTTTCATCATTCATATTTTTATGAAAATCTCAGAAGACATTTTTAAGCAGATCGACGCCCTGCAAGTAAGGATGATGATCGAGAACTCGCTGCATTCGCTACTTCCATAGAAGTCAACGTCCATTTCTATGGCCGCTTTAAGTCTACCCTCTTTTTGTGTTTTCCCTCGTCATTAGCAAATTCCACGAAGTCCGTCGCCAACAAGTGATTGCATTCACAGACGGGTTTTCCCACTAAATATTCACTGGGCTTATTGATTTTTAGTAGGATAATCTCTCCCGGTAGTTAGTTTTCCGTTAGTTTATTAACGTATGTTGAAGAATGTAAGAATCCTCAAGGTGTTTTTACAGGCGCATGGCCGTATTCCCTAAAGGGTTTCTTTCTTCATCCCCGCGTACTTCCTACATCTCTTTATCCCGTCCATAAATCCTATTTTCTTCTGTCTCCTTCCCCGCTTACCCAACACATTCCCCTCTGTCCAAAGCCTTCACATTCCCTCCACTCCTCATTACTTTCTCCAAATACCTACTTTGCATCCTCCAAATCACCTCCAGAATGCTTGTGATGTAGATTTTTCGGGCTTCCATCCGGGTGGTGTTGGTGAGTTGCACTCACGTTTCGACGGCGTAGTTAGCCATCGTTCTCAGGGTGAACGAGCATCGTCCTCATTCACCCTGAGGACTATGACAAACTACGCCGTCGAAACGTGTGTGCAACTCACCAACACCACCCGGATGAAAACCCTAGAAATCTACATTACACCTCCAGAAGTTTTCTCTTCTCACCCACCACACCAACAATTTTTTCGTTTGTCTTCTTTTCCGCCCACCACACCTCCTCTTCGCTCCATTCTCATCCGTCTGCACATACAACGCTACTCTCCAAAAGATACTATTCGCCAACCATTCTCAACCAAATACGGTTTTTCGCCAATGATTCATAACCAAATACATTCGCCAACCAAACTCAACAATAATTGAGAATAGATATCTTTTAGAGCGACACGGAGAACATCATATTAGAACCCCACTATGTTTCCAGGTCCGACAGAAACGATAAATTAAGAGAGATATTTTGCCGAACGGATAGGTATGGGAATTCGTTTTTCCCCCGAACAATAAGGGACTTTAATAAATGCTAGGCGTAATTTCATTAGAGCGTTTCCCTTTTATATGTAAACGGCTGGTGTCCTAACACCCACCGCCACACGCCTATTGAGGTGGCTTGCGGGGTAGTATGTAGATGTAGATGAACCATTTGTTTACATCGTTACACAACGTCCCCATCATCGGCTTCTTCCTATTGCTGAACGCCGTAGACTTGAAGTTAAGGAGCACATGCAATAAGGTATGCTAGACGCAATTTCTTTGAAAGAAGGCCCTTATCTCTTTCTCCAATCCCGCTTGCTCGTATTTTATTTCACTCGATTCCCTACTCTGTTTGTCTAGGTAAACGATTTCTGACGTCACGTTACCGTTTCCAGCCACGCCTCCCTAAGAAATAGGAAAGGGTGTTGACAGGCATATCTAGAGAAAAAAAGGCGTCGAGATTGTTTTTTTTTGTTGTCTCCATAAATCTCGAGATTCGAGTCCCTCTGAACGAAAAGGTGGAGGGTGAAATTTGCAGCGCGGTGATTTATGATTGGATATTTGTATCAACTTGGACAAAATAGCGGCACCGCGAATTGTATATATGTGCATGATGGCTCACGAGGTGAATTTTCAGAAATATAGATATTTCCTTCTTGGTATTTATTGGAAAAGTCTTCCTTGGCTCAACCCTTCAACTGTTTGCACCCTTCAAGCGTTGAAAAGTCTTCCTATGCTATTAACTGCTCTCTTCATGGGTTTAAGATTAGAGTTGAGGACTGAAATAGTACTTAAATTCTCACGTTTCTGGATTAATGAGTTTATGAATGTTACAAAATCCATTTTGGTCATTTTTAATTTGGTCATTTGGTCAATGGTCTTTTTCGTCCTATTGACTAGCAAGTAAGGTTATTGAAAGAAAAAAATTTGGAGCATAAATTCATAACGTTTTAATGTCCCTGTATTACTAAATTATTTAAATAATTTTTTTAAACAAAAGTTTTGTTTAAACAATTTATCAGGACGGGTGCATTAAAACAGGGGAGTGCGTCTATAGACGATCTCCCCAAGGGTTAAGCCATCAGTGGTATTATTCCTCTAGTCTCCTTCCTACCATTTCCCCCCAGCGTACTACCAAAGTTTATTAAATTTCTCTACCTGTTGCAGTTTGCGCTCTCCTACCTTTATGGCAAGCCTCACTTAATTTGTCCTTCAAAGTCTCATTGCTCATTGTTTTAGTTCATCGTGGTCATCACTTTGAAGATGAGGAGACCCTGAGTAACTCCATGCGCCAGTGGCTGAGGAAGATGGACCATGATTTTTATTTGATTGAACTTATTTCAAGGCGGAGATAAACTGTAAAAAAATAAGAAGATTATAAGATAGCGTATCAACACTGACTTCGTGTAAACTATGGACTTCTATAATTCGAAAGTGAACACTGGTACGATTTCCAAACTTTTTATTATCCGCCACCGACCATGGTTTCAGCACATTAGGCCATCATCACGATGATGCCTAATGCGGTAATGCCATCAGCCATCGTCTGATGATGGCTCCCTGATGATGGCATAATGTGCTGAAACCATGGTTGGTGGCGGAGAATAAAAAGTCTGGAAATTGTACCAGTGCTTATTTTCGAATAATGGATGACGAAGATTATGTTTAAAAGTGACCAATTAACTGTGAATGCTGTAACCATTATGATACTTAAATTTCATTAAGTTTTCTTGTAAATAAAAAAGAAAAAAATTAGAAGACATAACTTTATGACTGACCTTTGAACTTCACCTGTTTTTAACTACGCAATTAATTTGGGAATTCGTACCGATTCATGGATTATTGTCAATTATATAAAATTCTGTCTGAGAGTATTTTTGTCCAAACTCAATGTTACCAATGGATTCATTCAGCAATTTACCCATGGATTCATTAATGCTCCTAACTTCCTTGTCGGTCAGATAAAAGCTTTCATCATTCCACTAGACCAAAGCAAAAAACGTAACTCTGAGGTTTATTTAGTCCAGAACAAGAGCGGCTAACAGATGCTAACGAACTGAGCAATGGAAGTTAATCGGGTGCAGCTCATTCCGAATGGTAACTATGGAAACGAGGGCGAGATATGCAGCAATCAATTACTACTCCCAAGCAGGTCAATTTGCAGGAGAATGCAAGCAAGCCCTCGTTCTTGAGTCTTGGCGGTCTTGAATTGGCTGGAGCGGTTGCAAGGAGTATGAGAGGGTGTAGAGGGGGCGGTGGGAGAGGGAAAGGCAGACACTTCTGGTCGTAAAAGAAATGCCCCAACATTACGCAGTTGGTCTTATAAACGTCTGCCTTCCTGGCTGTTATAACGGCGGTCTGATCATGGAGAGAGCCAGTTTGCTCGTTGCCTAGCATATTTCTCAATTACTCTTGTGCGTCTTCATCTCATGGCAGGACAGGCAGGCATTAATGATTGAATTGAATGCTTGTATATCAATGATTGTTTTCATTTTTTCATTGAATATTTGCAAGGGTAAAAGTACCTAAAAATTAAGCATTCTATTTATCAGTAGGTAAACTAATTTGGCACATTCTGAGACATGACGGCCTCCTGAGCACAACAATCAAAGGAAAAAATGAATATGAAAAATTACCGAGGTCAAGACGATAATACATCAGTCAAAAGTTTGAGCAATCTTCTTTTTCTTCCTTCTATATTGTAGGCAGATCGCCTGTTCTTTCTTAGTCCCTTCGTCTTTCAATGATGTTCGACGGTACGCTTATCACACCATCTTTCTTTGGTCTCACTATACTTCTTTATCCCCATGGTCACTTATCAAGAGCTATTTTTACTATTATATCTTCACTCACGCGATTTATGTGTTCGTTCCAACCTTTATTTTTTTAAAGATACACTTGCTGATGTTTAATACTTTGAAATTTAAACTATCTATATCAATATCCAGCTATCCTTAAGACTTTTGAGCGATATGAAATAAATAATTATGTAGAAATGAAGTAGTTGACTGAAAGATACACTGAACAGAAAGCTACATCTAACGAATCTTAGGACTATTGACTTCTGATGAACGTTAAATAAATAAAAATTAATGCCGTTTTTTCACATTTTTCCAACATTGGTCATCTAAAGGTAGTTTGAGAGAGTTATCGCTTCACGTAATCGGTAATGAAGCGATGCGGCTATAAATGTGCGGCTTCACGTAATCCTAATCGGCAATGAAGCGATGTTGATGTAAATGAATTTGCCTTCATTATAATGGAAAGGTCTTATCTTTCAAATAATACTAAAATATCAGCCACTTACTGAAATAGTTTTTGTTATATTTTCCAAAAAAATACGATCCATATGCCACGGGATTTGGAATGACGATGTGCTCCTGAGAGGCTTATAGAAAACATTGGGAAGTTCTGTCACACAACGTATATATCGCGTCAAAAATGAAAGGCGTATAGTTCGTATGTTCTTCCAACTATTAAAAAAATAAATTCACTACTCGCTGTAATATTTTTTTACAAATGGCGAAAAAAATCCCTGCCGTTGAAATACATGTAGATCAGAGATCCGGTACCGTACGGAGACGTCAAGCCACTGTTATATCGTTTTGGATCATGTGACTTATTCAAAAATGTTTGTAATGCAATGCTTGCGGTAACTGCACATACATATAGATTATGTATTTGATTTCTTGAGAAAATGTTTTTTCATAGGCACTAAGATAATGTAAAAAAAACATGCAAGTTTAATATCCCAAATATTAAGAAATGTGTGAATCTCTACCTCAAACCACTAAAAGCAGTTATTATTATACCTACCACTAAATTGGCAAATATGACTTTTATTTAACAATCAGTAATGTAGATTTGATGCAAGCATTAGCAAAATAGAGAGATATTAGGGGGTAACAAGGAAAAAAGAGGTTCAAAATAGATGTTATTAAATGTAATTTTTGTGAAACATCATAATGCTCCGAAAACATTTGTACAGATCCAAGTTCGTGCTTTGGCGACATCGATCAGGCTAGATTCCTAGTCGAAACATAATCCAAGTTAATCCATTAGGGATTTCTATAAATTTCCAAAATATAGAATAATCGAGGAAAATTGTTTCATTCTTAAATGGAATTGTTTCTGAAATAGTTTTTGGCCTAAAATGATTTAATTCTGAAATATTTTCATTACTAATTTGACATATTCCTGGAATAATTTCATTCCTAAAATGACTTATTTATGAAATAGTTTCATGCCTAAAATGACTTATTTATGAAATAGTTTCATACCTAAATTGACTTATATCTGATATCATTTCATTCATAAATTGGCTTATTTCTGAAAAGACTCCGGTATAGAAAACAAGTCAAATAAATATATCTAAAGTAAAGGGATTCCTTATTTAGAATTATGATTATAATTTCCCCCTACATTATATTTATGATATTTCTCCAATATTATAAATATAATATTCATAATATTGCATCTATGATATTCCTAATCCCGGAGGCTAACATATCCGGCTTACTTCTCTAGGAAGGACCATGCGTACAAAATCGAACCCCCGAAACAGAGAACTAACTGGGGGAAATTCTCATTTTTGAACAGAGGGGTAGTTGCATGGAATGGCTTGGATTTAAATGTTTTCAATCCATTCTCTAATAATGTCAGGTGCTTCGCAAAAAGACTGAAATTAGATTCAACGCTCTAATTCATGACATGTACTTGTATTGTTTTATTAATGAATATGTTTTATGAAATACCTTTATATCTATTTTTAATTAACCATCTCACCATAGGGTCCACTTATAGCTATAGGTATCATCTAATATAATATGAATAAATAATATTCATCTTCGACAATAACGATGGAATTCCACAAAAAAAGATTTCCAAAGAAAGAACTCCAAAGATTTTTCTGGGAGGGGTTAATGCAAACGGTTTTAAGTAAAATGATTTGATGGTCGGAAGACCTCCATGTTATCCTTAGCGACGGAGGCGTGATGCGTGTTCGAAAGAGGTGCGAGAACTTAGCGAGGGAATTATGAATGCCTTCCGGTCTCCTTAGTGCACGCCCACACCGAAATAAGCACGGAGTTAAAAATGATTCGGGATTGGAATGGTGGGGTCGTGCTCCACCCACGAGTTAGAATACGGTTGCCCCCGTTTCTAACTCTAGGCGTGGGATAGCTGCAAAGTTAATCACCACCTACGCTAAGGCGAGAGGATACACGTATGGATAAGCCCCTTAAAAGAGTTGCGCCACGAAAACATTTTCGTACGATTGCAGAAGCGAGCAACACCGCAATTAATATCGGATTTTATAATCATGTGCGCTCGAGTTTATACTCTTTTAGAATAAAAAAGCCCGCTCCGATTTTTGTGCGGTTTGCACTAGAATTAAGCTTGCACCTTTCTCCATTTCCTCATTATCAGCAGTTAGAAATTCAAATATTGCTTTATTTCTTCACTCCACTTTCCAAAACAGCCGCTTCATTCCCCCATAATTTTTCATTCTGAGATGATTCATAATTGAGGGCCTAAGAGTCAAAGAAATACAAGTAACTTTAACACGAAAAACGGTATAAGTGCATATGTTCTAAGTTGGTACCGTCAGGTATCGTCAAGTAGCTACAGAAAAAGGAATAAAAGTGTTCGAACGTATGGTGCTGCGATCTAGCCGCCGTAAAATTCAGATACTTTGCTTTTTGTCAACTCTAACTAGAATAAAGTGATACAGGTGACACTGGACGATGTGTGTTACTTGCATTACTTTGACTCTCAGTCCCTCAATTCGTCTGAAATATAATCTGAGGTTTCAGGCGTGATGGAGAGGAAACGGAACCTAACTGCAATTAATGAAATAGAGCAATTTCCACAAGTATGACATTTATTGCACGACCGGTTTCGCTTTTTACAGCATCTTCAGGTAGATGAACCTTTAAGGAGCTGTAAAAAGCGAAACTGGTCATGCAGTAAATGTCATACATGTGGATATTGCTCTTTTTCATTAATTGCAGTTGTCTGAAATATTCCATTCCCGGTCTCCCTCTGTAATTCTTCCCTTTTATTTCTCTTTCCATGTTTTTCCATAGTTTTCAACAGGCTATTGTGCCTCAACGTATGCCCAATAAGGTTTTCTCTTCTTCTAACTAGATTTATTACTATGCACCGCAAGAGTAAGCTAAATTTAGTAGGAATGTGGTACCTGAGAAGTGTTTGAAACAAAATTAATTGCCGTACAGGCAGTAATGGGATTGATAAAAAGAATTGTACGTATATTAAATTTTTTCCTAAATTAAAGCATTTGACAAGTGTTCGTTACTGTGAGTTTCCTTAATTAAATCCGTTTTCGGCGCAACATTCGAAATTTAGGCTAAGTTATATTGAAATACCTATTTTTTTTAGAATATCAGACTCAACGTGACACCTCAATATTTTTAGCAACAGTTTTTATGATAACAAAATGTATTAATTCGCGCTAAGAAGAAAATATGTGCATATGCAATTGAATTATTGTGAAATATGTCGTGTGCCATAAGGGTAATTGTTAAAATAACAATGAATTGCAAAAAAAAACAAATTGGCATGGTGTACTTATTTTCACTGTTATGTATAGATATAAGTTATGAGAACACTTATGTAAAATGTCACGTGAATTTGTAGGTAAAAAGAACTCGCTCCAACCACCTTAACTTCTATCTTAGCAGGTAACGGCCTGCCACGATGAAAATACGGTTCTCGATCAGTCACCAAAGTTAAGTATTGTTGAGCTCGGCTTGAATTTGGAGGGGCAATACTCCTATTCGTCCCAGTTGCCCCTATCTGCACGTGGCCGACAGTATGTGCGAAATGACCTTAGCCGTCGAAGCAAGTTAAACTATCATAGTACTACTTCTATCTTGGTTCCGGAGACTACTACTATGTTTCACTACCACTATATCGCACCCTTTCCCAGTCCAGAATCCATCTTAAAACGCTGTCCACATGACACAAGAGTAAGTAAGGATCGAAGCCCTTCAACCAGGCCCCTCCCGCCCTACACTTACTTAAAGGGGTGGTTTTCGGATGAGGTGAAAAAAGGGAGGAGGGTTTGAGGTCGCGGTTGACGTTTAATAGCCATGGGCGGCGCGACGACTGACGAAGAATTAAAAATTCGCCCTTTCAATCCAGTGCCGGGTGAAAATATTGATGAAAACCGGAGCGGAAGCGAATGTGTCAGAAGGTGGCCTGGTGGGAGCTTAAAGCTTGAGATTAAAGAAGAGGGGGATAGGAAGGAAGAGGGACCGGGGTCGAAAACCACCCACCCAACCCCTGGGGGTAATATTGAAAATATTGAGGAGGGGAGAGCTAACATTCTCCCTCCAGTTGCAGCAACTGTAAGTTCGGAAACCATTATGAGATCATGACACTAAGGAATTAAGGTTGTTCCACCCAGATCTTAAATAAATGTAATTTCATTCATATTCTGAATACTTAAAGAAACACATGTCTCTTATCTGATATGAACAAAAAGATGCACCCTTTCCACGCTATTTTTCTCGCAAATCGAACTTGAAATAACATGGCGCTAAATGCAATAGTGGGTGAAACACGGGGACAATAGCATTTTTCCACATGATATATACCTATGCCATTTTCATGGAAAACTGTGAATAAGAAGCGGAAACTCCTAGGAAATTGATTAAAAATAAAATATATGCGTCTTTTTGCCTAATTCTTTAAGTTATTAGCTAATTACTGCGACAATTGAAGTAAAAATGTTGTAATTCCACAAAAACGGCGCTGCAGTCTGCTTCTACGGCTACAAAATGTGTTCATTAAAAATATATTTGCGAAATAAACTGTACGGTTCGTATCTTAATTTTAGTTTACATTAGCTAACGCATGTTGTCAGCGAAAGCAGGATTTTAAAAAACCAATTAAACAAAACGTTGGATCTTATTATTTGTTTTGACTCTTACAGTCGCGATGGAACCTACTTAATTAACATTTGAGGATGTTTGAGCGTGAATTTTATCATTTTTCTTGAAATAGGCCAATCGCCTGTTTTTAACTGGTAATCATCTCAGAGACTTTTTGGAATTTGAAGTACCAGTCGTACTTCCACCTTTTTCCACACAGTAACAGGTAACAAGGAGAAAATAACGTACCAGGATAAATAAAGAACAGCTTCGCCAAGCAATTTGTGGATAATTCACCTATTTTTTGCAATGTCGATAGCGAAAAACAAACCACAACGCCGTTAAGTACATTATGAATTCAAAGACAACAACTAGGATACAAATTTACTTCAATTAGAAATCCAATTAACTAAATTCATAACAGGTTAACAAGAGATTATGTTGATTTTAGCTTTCGTCGCATTGGTGAGGTACGGCTCGATTGAGTTCACACAATTGAACAGCAGCTCGCTGATAATCATGAAAAACTGCAAATTAATGCATTAAAGGTACCCAATTTCAGTCATTACTCCTAAATTTAAGAATCATTAATGAATTTTGATGCTTAAATTTGGGGTCGTATTTGCGAGGAAAAGTATTAAGTGAAGATCATTTATACGTTACCATGTAGACATTACTTAAACCACGGTATTGATTGCTTCATGATTCTTCAGGAACTGTATTCTGCTTAAGAATAATACGCTTACAATGTAAATGGATAGTAAAGCTGAAAATAGAGGTAGTCAGGGGTATGGTATACATATAACTAACTTGGATGACGATACATAAGAATTGGAAAAGTAGTTGATGCTGTTTTGCTACAAGTTGATACCATTTAGGGTTTTACGTATTCAGGTAAGCCCCAAAATAATCTGTAGTATTCTTTCCTGTGATTTCCAGGCATTTTACACTGAACAGGACCAACAATAAACGCGTATATGAAACTGAACAATACAGAAATTAATATCAAGTCCACCAAATCAGACACGAATTGTGTAATAATTGGTAAAAGATTTTCCAAAATAATTTCCTTATCAACAGTTATCCAACCATGGGGGCTTGAGGGCTTGAGCTTGAGGCCCAACCCCGAAATTTTAAATTTATTTAAATTAAGGGCATTATAGAAAATATTACATTTGTTTTTCAACAAAAATAGTGATTTCTTTTAATGCTTATGCTGAACAACCTTTCAAATCAATATGTTATTTTCAAACAAAAAACCGTGTGTATTGTATTATTTCAGAAATTTACACGATAAAAATCTTTATAAAATCCACTGTTAGCATACAGTCGCAATTGCACTCTTAATTGCCTAATCTCACATTTTTTCTCCTTATTTTCCAAATTTCCACCCCCGCTATTCCTTAACATGGATTTCCCCCCGAAGCGAAATCCTTACTACTTCACCGCCTGTGAAATCCATGTATGTACCCGGCATAATGACTGTTTTATCGTATAGAATAAAAATTCCTTGTCTATTATAAGAACTTGGGAAAGGAAAACCGAATGATGTCAACCCATTATTTTCTAGCCTACGCTCTAAATATTTTCATTTCCTATAAAGTAGTCGTTGCTTCCGTGGATAAATTGCAGGAATGATTCTTTTTTTGATTTACCTATATAATTAAAAATCTTCTGTTCTTCATTTTCAATCACTATATAAAAGTGAATGTGGCCATGTCACTTTCACACACTTTGCCGCGTCACCGTACTCCCCGTCGCCGGCGCGGCGGGCGGAACCGGACTCGCCGAGCGCTCGAAAAAACAATGCAAAATTTGGGGTCGCAAATACGCGCAAGATTTTTCTTTAGATTCCAAATTTGGAAGCTTTGTAGAATGACGTGGTATAAGTTACTTAGCGAAAGCAGACGGCACCAACTACTTTTTCTCATCAAATATGTAAATAATTGACTGAAAATAGGCTCCGCCATTTTGTTGTGTATCTATGGTTAATATTAAAATACAATCGTAAAAAAGCCATAAAATGAAAAAAAAGGAATTGTATGATAAAATAGTATAACAGTATTTTCCATAACTCAATCCATTAAAGTGCAGAAAGAGGT
This sequence comes from Pyrrhosoma nymphula, assembly GCA_963573305.1. NCBI lineage: Eukaryota > Metazoa > Arthropoda > Insecta > Odonata > Coenagrionidae > Pyrrhosoma > Pyrrhosoma nymphula. The sequence continues at coordinate 67,055,692 of OY754334.1, read as the reverse complement.
TAAGTTTGGTAATTCACAGAGAAAATGGAAGGCGGGCGTTTTTTGCGAAATTTGTTCAACTTTGACTTCATATATATTGTTAATGTGTAAGTACAGGAAAAAAATAAATGCACCATGTCATGCAAAAACTATTTGAGAATCTTGATGTGAAGTTTGAACTTCCGGACTAAAAAAAACATATTAGAGGTTTTGGCCAGCTTGTTTCGATTTCAGCCCACTGTGTGTTGTTTCAAGTAAATAAGAACCAATTCTTTTAAACCAAAATATCTGAACGTCGTTTTCTCCAGTCATTTCTTATATAATGGAGGTCATTTTACAACTAGTAATCTATTTGATTTATAATACTATTTTTTGAACACGTTTTCTTATGCTTCAATGGCTCTGGTTACGTGGAATTATAATAAAATCCTGTTTTCTAGAATTTATAAATGTAGGCGATATAAAATGCTTAAAAATCCATGACATTATCATGACCAATGCGAGCAAGGACCTCCGAAGCTTTCATTGCCATAATCTACTACTACAATTTCACAGTCGTTTCATTGTGTATTTTATAAAACAATCTACGAACATACATGAGCTCTTAGTGTTTCTCCAAATCACAAGCACATCTTTTCTAGCATTTCGTCGTGAAAAATAAACACCGTTGAACAAATTTTGCTATAAATTGATCCCAAGTTTGACACGGAGTCTCACCCGTTCATAAAGAGCCGTTTCATCACCGATTTTAGTATGAGCTCGCGATATTTTACAACCGCGACATCTCATAACTAGGCCGTGCGCATAAACGCCTCATACACGACTTCAAAATTTCATAAACTTCATAGCCAGAAGCATGATCGCTATCATTTTATTATCCATCCACTTGGCGTGCAAGAACACTTTGGTTTAAGGGATCGGGAGGGAGTTTGGTTTGAGGGCTTTGGGTTAGTGGGATGCCAGGGGTTTCAGGGATTAGGTTCAGGGGATTTGGTTCACGGGGGGGGGGGTGCAGTTTAGCATGATATGGCGCGGGGGAGGGGAGGCACCTCCTTGCGAGGTGTCGTAAAAATACCCGGGAGCAAAAGAGGACCGTATGTACAGAAGAGCATGCTACACAGCGTGCAAGCTACGACATTGGTTATAAAGCGGGCGTTTTGCAACGGCATGGTTATGCAAAATACATTACGCTGAACCTGGATATGGGGTGTCGGGTTATGCACTGCCCATTGACCTCATGGCGTTTTTAAAGCAATATGATATGGCAAGACGCAGGGACTCAAATTTTGACACTGGGACGTGAGGATGTACTAAACCGGAATTTCCGTTATAATACAAAAGCAAAAATGATATACCTGAACAGTCTTCATTCTCCATACATTCTTCAATCGATAATGCTCCTTATACTTCACCACCAATTGATAGAATGTTCACTGCCCAATCAAGTTCCTTAGCAGCAGATATTACAGGGGTTGAAGTATCCGGCTCACATAAGATGAAACGAGATTATACGTCCTTCATTTGTTTCAAGTACACATCTGTAAATGTTTTAGAAATGAGTGCAAGCAGTTGAAATTTTATCAGCTCATTTACGAGTCTTTATATAAAAGTCACTCAAGGGTAAATTTGTGGAATTCCATTGTAATTTTTTACCATTTAATGTCTTCTGTATTCCGAGTAAAAATATACTTTATGTCTTGATTGCCAGTACTTAAAAAACTATGATATATAAAATGTAGATATAACCAATGGAAGCTTTTAAATATGCAGTACTTACATACATAATTACTGGAATCAATATGAGACTGATAAGAGATCCTTAAAGAAGTACATTTTTCGAAGGTATGTTAACCTATATCGTACGGATTAAAACTCTCGCTTCGAACGCTGCCGGCCGGATTTAATTTTGGACACTCAGTAGAAACTCTATGGGTTTAAATATCACATCCAGTGTATAATATATTGTACGCACGGCCGTAGGACCTCAAATCCCAGCGTACTTTTGAATGTAGGTACGCTAGTCCGTTAAAGGTAAATTTAAAAGGACACGATTTTAGTTTTCTTCATTTTCCCATTGAAAATCGATGCATGAAACCTCTTCCTATGAAATATATATTAATATATTTATATATAATTATATATTTATATATTTATATATTTATGTATTTATATATTTATATATTTATATATTTATATATTTATATATTTATATATTTATATATTTATATATTTATATATTTATATATTTATATATTTATATATTTATATATTTATATATTTATATTACACTAAAGAAGTTGCTTCAAGTATTTTAATTTTGTCGGCAAATATCAAAATGAATACCTGCCCTTTAGAAATATTTTTCCAAGCTCCTCTTGATAAAAGACACTTTAAACATGTTCCACAAATATGTTTCTCATTATAATACAGAACGTAGACGCCGCGATTACGTACCTCCATAATTATTTGTTATTTAATCAGTTATGGAGAAAAAACATTTGGCTATTTCATGGACGTTAGGATTATAACAGTTTTCTTCAGAACAAAATTGAATAGGTAGCATGTTTTGAAAGAATTAATCAATGAAAAGCGTCCGTTTCATTGGCGTGGCTTACCAAAATACCTTATCACTTTGGACATTTTTTTCCTGATACTTACTTTGTTTCTAAATATTTGAAGAGCATATTTTATCAATTTTTCCAGTGGAAAAGTGAACCACTTTGTGTTGAGCCTGAATACAAGGCGCCGCTGGTTGTACATTGATTTGAAATCATCATGAAAGAGTTTTTGTGTATAAGGACGAATGTATTTTTTTTCGTGGAGAGAGTTCAAAGTGTCACGAATGCGTGTCACCCATTGACATTAAGCCGATTTTGAAGCGATGGATTGAAACAATACGCGGAGATCTACATGGATTCATGAAAGTGAAACATTTTAAGTGTTCATCCCTGAAAAACACTTTCCAGTACATGTATCCTTTTTCCATGAAGGTAGAAAATTCTGGTTACCTTTAATTTTACCTTCCCAAGCTTGCTTGCAACTGCTAATGGGGAAAATTTCATTTACCCGTCTTTTGGTTAAAAATATTCTAAAGAGACCAATATTTCCCCCATGTTAGTAATTCACTTCCTGAAACTTCTACGCTCCTACGCTGACGGTTCTACGCTTGCTTTAATTTTATCCTCCTATGCTAAAATTTAAATTCCAAAAGATATGTAATTTATAAATCACTAAATATTCCCCATTGTAGGATAAGGACTCAGAACAGTCTTCTGTCATCGTTCACAAGATTTAGTCCTCATCCTAGGCGAAACTGACATGATTTAAAGATGATCTCAAGGAGGAAACTAAATTATAGACGTATAAATAATTTAACTCGAAATATCCTAATTCCACTACGCCAAATAACTCTATTCTGCCACAAGAGGGACATTATTCACAAGAACGGGGAGATGGTTGTCGTATTATTTTTTTGCTTGCTTTCTTCATAAGTACGTGTACAATTAGTTCCCCTGGAAACCGAGTGGAAAGAATTGAAGTATAAATTTGAATAAAAATTAAAAAAGTCAAGGGTGTGTCAAGAGGGGTGTGAAATATCCTGTTTTTTCCCTCACCAGTGGGCGGCCATATTGCCATAAAGAGGTGAAATAAGCTCAGAGGGTATCCTCCACGGCTGGCGGGCGGAGGGAGGGGCAGATGAGGGCAAGCAGGTGGTAGGAGGTTTACTGGGGGTGGGGTTTGGGTGTCTGCTTGGATGAGGACAGATCGAGGTGCATAAAGCAAGATGTAGATCAGAATTAACCTATACCTATATATTTTTTTCTCTAGCTGAGGAAGGGCTTACATGCCCGAAACGTTCACTGTAAGTCTTCTCTCTTTTTACTTTTCTTTCAAGTGTATTTTTTATTTTTGTGGCCTATTGGCGAACCTTTCGTTGTGTGTATATAAATAAATAAATAAATAAATAAATAAATAAATAAATAAATAAATAAATAAATAAATAAATAAATAATATAAATAAATAAATAAATAAATAAATAAATATATATATATATATATATATATATATATATATATATAAATATAAAAGGAAAGGAAATAAATATAAAAGTATATGCTAGCAACAAGGCGTTGAGGTTGGGGAAGGATAGGAAAGTAAATAAGTGGACACTCACAGGCAGATGATCAATGACGACACCGGTGTCCACTGCTTAGGGGTAGCTTTCGGGCTAAGGACCCTTCTTCAGCTGGAGGAGATTCACTACTAAGGAGTGTCACACTGGAGTTAGGAGTTTAGGGTATGTCTTGGTACGGGGTTGGTTGTTGGGGAAAGGGGATTGGTTGGAAGGAAGTGCAGGGGGGGGTGGAGTGGGAGGGGAGGGAGCTAGCGAAGATTGAGTCCGGGAGGGCAGGTTGACTTTAAAATGGAAATATAAGAGAGCTCCCAGTGGCGGAGCTCCATTATGGGTATGTCGGGTGGGAGGGCGCGGATTATTTTAATATGAAAGCAGTTGTTGAAGGAGAGGTTATGCGAGTTAGCGTGCTCCGCTACAGGCAACTGCAACTGTTGCATCACGCTGCTCCTGTGATTGTTTACCCGCATATTTAAAGGTGTGCTGGTGAGGCCAACGTAGAAAGCCTGGCAGTGCTTGCAGGTTATAAGATATATAACATTACTCGAGGAGCAGTTTCCCCGAGTAAGTATTTGATATGTGGTATTCGTCACCGGAGTAGTGAAGAAACGGGAAGAGGTGTTGATTGGGCAAGTGAGGCAACGGGGTTTGTTGCAAGGGTGAGAGCCAATAGGGGAGAGATTGGTAACACTACTAGCAAGTGAAGTTTGACGGATCTCACGGATCCAGAGACTATTTTGTAGATTGGGAGGGCGACGAAAGGAGAGCACGGGAGGTCTTTGAATAAGGGAGGAAGTTGAGGGGGAAGAGGAGAGAATGGAGTGTGCTGATTTCAGAAGGCTTTTCAGTGAATCATCAAGACCTGGATGAAAGGTGGTCGCAAAGATAATAGAATCATCTATTGATATATTGTCCTCAGGATGAGGTACGAAGCGCGGTCTCTGAGAGGGTTCGGTCGCCTTAATGAGTTGTTCTCTCACCAAAGAGGGGGGATAGCCACGACTCACGAAAGCTTTTTCCAGGTCTTCCAAGTATCGAAATAAGTAAGAATTTTCAGAACAGATTCGGCGACCTCGACGTGCCAAAGAGAATGGGAGAGAGCGTTTGCAGTGTTCGGGATGACAGCTGTCCCAATGCAAGTACTGCTGAAGGTTGGTGGGTTTTTTATGGACGGATGTGCTGAGTTTTCTATTTTGCAAATGAATATCTACATCGAGGAAAGTGATTGAAGAAGTGGAAGAGCGGTGAGTGAAAGAAAGAGTTGGATGGGAGTGAATCCTTTGAATAAAATCTTCAAGGGCTGAGCTTCCATGGGTCCAAATGATGAAAATATCATCAATATAACGGAGCCAAATGAGGGGCTTGTGGGGGGAAGAAGATAAAAGATTTTTCTCCCATCGCCCGAGGAAGCTGGAGGCGTAAGAGGGGGCCATTCTCGTGCCCATAGCCGTGCCCCTTACTTGGAGAAAATGACGCCCTCCGAAAACAAAGCTGTTTTTGGTGAGAACCATCCTCATGAGTTTCAGAAGAAATCCGGTGGAGGGGCGCGAGCCATTGGGTCTACTGTTGAGAAGTTCCTTTGCAGCTGCCAGACCTTCATTATGGAGTATATTAGTGTAAAGGGAGCATACGTCAACAGTGAGGAGAATAGTATCAGGTGGAAGTGGAGAGGGGAGGGATTTTACACGATTCAAAAAATGCTGTGTGTCTTGAACGAAAGACGAGAGACGCCGAACTAATGGTTGGAGGTGGAAATCTACGAGAGCAGAAATTCTCTCAGAGGGCGAATCATAACTGGAGACTATGGGGCGGCCGGGAACACCAGTTTTATGTATTTTAGGGAGTAAGTAGAAGGTGGGGGTGCGGGGATTACGGGGAATTAAGAGGGCGAGCTCTCTTTTAGAGAGGCCCTCCTTGGGGCCCTCAGACCGTAGCAGCTTAGAAATGGAGGTGATATGCTTAGCGGTACGGTCGGAAGTAAGGGGTTTATAAAAGGAGGTGTCACTGAGTTGCCGATTGGCTTCCTCCTCGTATCTCTGGCGGTCCATGACTACCGTGGTAGAACCTTTGTCAGCGGGAAGAATTATAATTTTCTCATTTCGCCTTAATGAGACAAGGGTATGTAACTCGTCCCGCGAAATGTTCTTAGAGGACGGCAGGGAATCCACGAAATCTTGGGAAGATAGTTGGGAGGAAATATGATTGAGGTAGAGTTCAAGTGGATGGTTGGCAGGGAGGGCGGGTGGACAGTAACTAGAGGGTTCTTTAAATTTAGAGAGAGGATTCTGCGGTGGTAGGATATCGTCCTCCGTAGAATTGAGGGGAGAGTCTGTACCATGTGAGAAGTGGAATTTTAGTCGAATATTCCGCGCAAAGGAGTGAAAATCAGAGAGAAGGCGAAAGTGGTCGAGTTTAGGGGTGACACAGAAGGATAGTCCCTTGGCAAGAAGTGACGACTCTGAGGGGGAAAGAGTGTGGGAGGACAAATTGACCAAGGGTTCCTTTGAGGACTTCTCGCCGGGCTTGGACATCTGGTAACCACATGGGCGGGCAGCGCGACGTTTTTGAGGCCGTTGACTCTCAAACCGTTGGGGGGGAGGGGTGGGGAAACCCATTAGGTCTGCCAGGCAGGGTCTTTCTGCGAAGAGCGGAGCATCCGAGCTAAAGACTGCACCCAGGGAGAACGGGAGTGGGAGACCTAACCTTAAATGCTGGACGCACAGATTGGAGAGCTTCTTTTTAAGAGCTAGTTGATGCTTTCGTTTTTGTGAAGAAGCACGGGAAAAATAAATCTTGGTATCAATTCCTTTCGAGTAAAACGCCTGCTTTAGGTGATTTACTTTTCGGGAATGAAAATGCGCCAGAGTGCGGTACTGAGAGAGGACTGCACGAGTAAAAGAAATAGAAAAACTATATTGTAGAACTGCAAGCGAATGGCGGCAGTCGGGGTTCAAACCTGAGAGCGGTAAATGAACCGTTAGGCCGTTGGGGGGAATACCAAGGCTAAGGCAAGAGGTGAGGAATTCAATGTGGCATGAAAGGGAAGTCAGCTTACTGAGGTGGTATTTCAACTGATAAGTTGGCTCCATTGTGACAAAAGAAAAAAGGTGGGAATATAAAGATGATAAAGAATATTTAGAAGGTGTTCTAAACGAGATGACAAAGAATAAGATAGAAATGAGTAGTGATTGGAGAAAAGGAAAAAAATTGTATATAAATATAAAAGGAAAGGAAATAAATATAAAAGTATATGCTAGCAACAAGGCGTTGAGGTTCCCCCCCTGCACTTCCTTCCAACCAATCCCCTTTCCCCAACAACCAACCCCGTACCAAGACATACCCTAAACTCCTAACTCCAGTGTGACACTCCTTAGTAGTGAATCTCCTCCAGCTGAAGAAGGGTCCTTAGCCCGAAAGCTACCCCTAAGCAGTGGACACCGGTGTCGTCATTGATCATCTGCCTGTGAGTGTCCACTTATTTACTTTCCTATCCTTCCCCAACCTCAACGCCTTGTTGCTAGCATATATATATATATATATATATATATATATATATAACAACTAAGGCGTCACAGGCGTGACAAGCTAAAACATATAGGCTCACACAAAAAAGGAAACTCTCACGTTTGTTTGATATTCGGCAGCACGACTGCCATCTTCTGAATTGTATAGAGCAGCGGTTCCCAAACTTTTTCTTTCCGCGACCCATTTTAGCCCATACGTTTTAGCCGAAACCCCCTAAAAATAACAAACAATGTGTGCATTCAAATGATATTGTTTTTAAAGTAATTACAATCCTCATCTCGCGACCCCTTTCCGAACGGCCCGCGACCCCCCTGGGGGTCGCGACCCCCAGTTTGGGAACCGCTGGTATAGAGTAATGGATGAAGGGACGGGTTAGGAAAGGAGAAAGGAAGGGAGGGGCTGGCGGGGAGGGGAATGGAGGGGAAAGAGGGGAAGAAAGGGAGTGAAGGGAATGGAGGGGGAAGAGGGGAAGGGAGTTTAATGAAATACATTGATGCCCGGTGGATGGAATTCTTTATACAACCAAATAAATGATAATTCGACTGATTTCAGTTCAAGTGGGGAAACGGTAGGGGGGAGGGAAAAAAGAATTGAAACATTGCAGCAATGGTTGAAGGAGTTTTGTGATTCGAGGCGTGTATCGCAACAGGAAGAGAAGTAGATTGGGAAGGGTTTTTACAATTAGCACAGTGATTATTGATGCGTATGTTGAGGGGAGTTGAGGATTTGCCAATATAAAAAGCCGGGTAGAATATAATATATATATATATTTATATTAAATATATATATATATATATATATTATTAAATATAAATATATATATATCCTATACCTTTCGCTGAAGAAGGTGGCGGCGATCCACCGAAAAAATTTACAACCCGTGTGAGTGTCTTTTTATGTGTTTTCATTTTAGTCACAGTTGTGACAAAGTTTTTATATATTTGTGATCACGCTCGTGAAAACTTCCAATGATTATATATATATATATATATATATATATATATATATATATATATAATATATATAGGCTAACAATATAATAATAAAACAGTGTCACAGCTATTGACACTGTTTTATTATTATATTGAGCTACGCGCATCATTTCTTACGAAACTGTGTATATATATATACTCAATCATTCGAAAACATGACGCTCAAAGGCGCGAATAAATTCATACATTCATAGGAAATGGAAATGGATAGGAACTCATAAAAGGACGAACACAGGGTTTGGTGGGGAAGATGAAAATGAGTCAAATCCAGACAGAAAAAATTTCACCTTATTAATAGGAGAATATATAGGTTAATTCTGAGATGTTATGCATGTTAGAACTGAGATTTTGCTCCATTAATATGGCAATATTCACTTAATTTTTCTTAGAGTTACTTCAATCAAAGAATATAATTTGAATGCAGTCTCCATTATCACTAGGGAAAACTCAAGACTCTCAAAAGCTCAAACTAACTTAAATACAAGTATACCTGCTTCACTAACTTGAAAGTTTTCAGCTAGGTAAGCTGCAAATCAACGAATTCCTAATTTCCGGCAGAAATGCGCGAAATAGGCAATTACTTTCTTCGTGAGACTCCCGGAACTTCCTGGAGATTCGGTAACCTTTTTGTTGGGAGGGGGCGCGTTTTCTGAAGGGAGAGGGGAGGGACAGCCAGAGGAGAGGGGGGAGGGGGGCGCTGCTACAGCTGGCTGCCCTCCCCATCTGTATGTGCTCGGGGCAATAAATTCTTCTTTGTTCGTCGGGTTCATATTTTCCGCGAAAAAAAATAGAACTCAAAAAATAAAAAAAACGCGGCGTGGTCCTCATCTCAGTGCTTCCGACTACCCACCCAAACCATCTGTCGTGGTGTTTGCGTAACTAACAGGAGGGAACGGAAAGGTTTATGTAACATTTTTGGGATTTTCGGAGGGGGGAAAGTGCGTATTTATCACATATTTATTCCTCCCCACAAATGCAATTGGTGGAAAATCTTTACCCTCGCACTGAAAACGGTTACGGCACTCTAATTTTTTGAAGTGCCTCCGGAGATGACGCATTTCTCTTGACGGAATGGAGGGCAAAGATTCTTGGCGTAAATTTTGAAGAGATCCTGACAAAAATCAAATACCCAATGGCATACTTGGGGTTGGGTTTTTGTGGTGACTAGAGTAAATCTGCATTAACATAATATCCTGCAATCCACCACAAGAGTGCGTGGCATAGAGTGAGTTTCCATCAGCTTGCACGACACTATGTTCTACAAAATTCAACCAAAAGTAAGACTAGTTGCACTAGACTACCAGAAACTTGCATATAACTGTCAGTAGGTGTAATTTCAGTAACAAGCACCACATTATATCCTACAGAATAAAAATTAATGCCATTTGTGCATAAATAAAACATGTAAATAACTATCAGAAGGTGAAAATTCACCAACATATGCTACCCTATAGATATGCTACCGATGTTATATAAATTATGATCATTAATATATTTGGCTAATTCATAAATTCACGCAGATGCAAAGGTTAAACAGAAAGCATGCGATTTTGCTGTCAATACTAAATAATTAACTAAGAAATGAGTAGGAGAGAGCAAGTAAAAAAATTACTTACCCAAAAGACCGAAAATCGTAATTATGAGGTCTCAGTGAAGCCGTTTGGTTTATTATCGTTCGCGGGGGGAAACACATTTTAAACTTGTCTGCACTGGAGTCTTTTTGCATAGTTTTATTTTCATAATCTGAAGGTGTGGAGAAGGTGCGGTGTAGTGAAAAGAAGACAAATAAGGAAGTGGTTGGTATTGCGGGTGAGGGGAGGAAACGCTTAGAGGGGATAAGGTGGAGGCAGGATAGGAGGTTGGAAGAGGTGATGAGGGGCGATGGGTTGTTCAAGGCCGTGATAGAGTGAAGGATGTATGGCAAGCAGGGAAGGGGAAGAAAGGGAATAGGTTTTATGGACGGGATGAAGCAGCGTAGGATAAACGTGGAGATGAAGAATGAAATGCTAGAGGTAGATAAATACCTGTATGTGTAAAAATCTGGAGGATTTTCTCTGACTTTCAATAAAACCTACCTGTAGTCGGTAGATTACTTTAGTAGATAAACTGTCGCGTGTCGGGATATTATTATTTTTTTTACAAGTTAGAGAACTTTCTTTCTGAAAACCATGATTCGGATCCTGGCTGTGGTGGTGATTCTTTCCACGGAATCTCAATCCCAAATTGAGAAAGACTTGAATAGCATTCAAGAGGCTCCTACGAGGTATAGTTATCTGCTTCATTGTAATGGAAGATCTGGTGATTTCCCGGTGAATCTGTTGAATTTGAAAATGTTGAACTGTTGAATTCAAAAGCCAAGAGGGTTTTTAGTCGCCTACATTAACCGGTAGATTAATTGTACGACTCTAGTGTATACTGGGGGGTTGGTTGATGTTGCTGACTTAGGTAATACTATTTCCTTCCCGGGAATCCGGGTTTGAATCCCGATAGGGAAGGTGATACTTCACGTGCAAATCCGATCCTTATGAGGAACAATGGGAATAGAATTTCAAGTGCAGTTCTTCATCCGTTATAAGTTAAGTTAGGCTGCGGATTCCTTCAAAGTCATTCGTTATGAGAAGGGTAATGTTGTCACCATGTTTTTTTCCACCCTTCCTCTACTCCCCCAAGGAACCCTTTTATCACCAGCCAACCGAACTATCCTTTATGGCATAAAATGACCGAAGCTATCGGTCAACTCAACAGCAAAAAAACCAAACCAATGGTAAAACTTTTCCACTGACTCAGTTGGCCACTTTGGCCGCGTACCCTTGTATTGGTAAGGAAATTTAAGGTGGTTTGAGCGAGATTTTTTCCTAGTCATAATAGAAACCATATTCGAATTTTTTTTAAAATTTCATCAGCTGTAAGAAGCGTGACGTTAGTATTGTAGTATTAACGGCACAAAAAAATTGCTTTTTATGCATAACATTCTCACTTATTAACTAATTGTGCATGCATAAGTCTTTATTTTGACTCATTGTTTTCATACCGCAAGGTGAAAACATATTCACAACCGACAATTTTGTGCGTTTCTATAAAAATTACTGGGGTGAGTAATTGATTTCTTTTTAAAAATATTTGAAAAAGTATACTAACTAAACAATTTACATTTTCTGACGAGATCTCATCAAAGTATTACAACCCTAGGATTGGTATACTGCAGCTCTAAATTTCGCCCTATCCCATGCCAGCTTTTTCACTTCCCTATTATTCTTCTTCCCCGTATCCCTCTTGACTTGCCCCAAGTACTTGTCTCTTGGTCTTCCTCTGGGGACTTTCCCTTCAATTTTTCCCTCCATTATGCTTCCTATGTAATTGTTGTGTCTTATAACATGGCCAACCCTTCTTCTTTGGCGTATGGTACTCCACAGTTCCCTTTCTTCTCCAATTCTTCTGTATACCTCCTCGTTTCTCACCCTATCCGTCCATTTGATCTTTAGCATCCTCCTCCAGCACCAGGTCTCGAAGGCTTTTATTCTTTTCTGGTCAGTTTTTCCAATCGTCCATGCTTCTGATCCGTAGAGTGCCACTGCCCACACGAATGTTTTCACGTATTGTTTCCTTGTCTCCAGTCTTATGCTCTTCGAGCAGAGTAGCGGCCTTTTGGCCATGAATGCCGTCTTAGCTTGGGCTATTCGACGCTTGATGTCTGTCGTACTTATTCCATCCTAGGTAATGATGCTCCCGAGGTAGGTAAATGATTTCACTTGCTCCAATCTTTCTCCTTTGAGGCGGACGTCAGCCACTACTTCCTCTCTTCCGTACACAATTACCCTGGTTTTCTTCATATTTACTTTCATGTTGTATTCCTGGTACGCTTTTTCAATTGTGTTCAGTGAGTTCTATAGGTCTTCCTCGTTTTCTGCTACGATCGCGATATCATCAGCGAAGCGTATCATGTTGACTTGTTCTCCATTCACTTTGATTCCTTGTTGTTCTCTTTATTTTATTGCTTCCTCCATGCACATATTGAAGAGTGCTGGTGACAGGTTACATCCTTGTCGGACCCCTTTGTTAATTTTTGCCTCCATATTTCTTCCATCTTGCGTACGTATTGTAGCCACATTGTCCTTGTAGAGCTGATAGATGATTCTTCAGTCATTGTAGTCCAAGACAAGTTTTTCTATAGTATTGAACATTATATTCCATTCGACATTATTGAAAGCCTACTACAAGTCCACGAAAGCTATATACAATGGCTTGCTCACGTGGATCATTTTCTCTACCAGTAGTCTCAGGCATAGTACTACCTCCCTTGTCCCCCTATTCTTCCTAAATACAAATTGGTTTTCTGGCAGGTTTTCTTCAATGTTTCCTTCAATTCTTCTGCCTACTATCCGAGTAAGGATTTTGGAGGCATGTGACACTAGACTCAAGGTTCGGTGCTCCTCGTATTTCTCAGCCCTTGCTCTCTTCGGTGTGGTCACCATTGAGCTCCTCTTGAAGTATTCTGGCAGCTTTCCGGATTCGTAGCGATCTTACATTATTCCATATAGTGCGTCTCGTGCTTTTACACCAAGTGCTTTGATTACTTCTCCGCTGATTTTATCTTCTCCGGGCGCCTTTCCATTCTTCAGGTCTCTTACTGCTCTATCAAATTCGCTTCTTAGAATCCCTGGTCCACGGTTGTCTTCCTACATTTGGCTCTGGTCATCTGGTCACCCGTTGCCTTCCACAGAGATGTGGCGAGATCTATGAATTTTATGACGAGAGAGATATGACCAGATCTATCAAGAGAGATATGACGAGATCTATGAGTTATAAATTACTCATTTTTAAAAATAAAGGTTCCATGGAGTGCCCACCGGAACTATTAAGTAAAATTATTGATATTTTTTTAAAATCTCGTTAAGTATAATGATAAATGGTTAATATTTTGGTATCTTCGAAAAGATGAGACTTTTTTCTTTATGACGCAGCGAAATTCTTTGTACTTTATGCGAAACGATACCTCGCTCAAAATTAACCTTTTCAGTGCGAAAGATCCACAGCGTGTCAAGAGTCGTAATGCCGAACGATGCCTAACTCTAATGTGTTGAAATCTCAGTCGGTCAGCACAATAAGTGCAAATATAACACTTAGTTAATAAATTTTCACCATAAAGGTTAGAAACTTTGATAAAGTTACACCTCAAGTTACTTCTAACATAGTTTGTGTTCGTAAAATTCTCCAATCACCCAAAAAAAGACCAAGTTTCTTAAATTCTGGTGGAAAATGAAATTTGAAACAGAGCTAAAAAATAGGAAGTAACGAACTGATGCAAGAGTACAGAGCTGCAACTTTGTACCGGCCGGCGATATGCTTCATCTTCCGGCCGAACCCTAAACCACGAGGAAAAAATGACGGTATTACATGCATGCCGGAGTGATGATTCAGACTTGGCACGTTGAAGTTTTTAAAGGAATAGGGAAATCTCATCCGGCATTGGAGCTTCGCGTGGGAGAAGGCCAAGGGCGAAGAGATCACTCGAGGAATAATTCATGAAGCGACACTAGCGGGCGCTGGTGCGGTGGCACGCCAATGCTTTATGAAGGCGCGTGTGTTAACTCCACAGCTCACGTCTTGCGCGTTTCCTGGCGCAGCTTAACTTCGCCCGAGGTATCATCTGCCTGCTATCGCCTCCATCAGAATTGCAATTTTCCTCCTCTCTCCTTCGATGTAGGACACAGGTCCTTCTCGCAATTTTCTCGACCTTCTGACACCCTTGAAAAAACCAACCCCAAGCTTCAGTGACTTTTTTTAAACACAAGAAATACACTCCGAGAAAATTATAAGTAAAAATGTTTACGGAACTTTCACGATCAAGGTGCTCTTAGAGTACGAAAAATATCGATTTGACCATATTTTCGATTGGAGGTCATGCGAGGCTCTCTTAATGAATCAAACAAATAGTGAACTTGTTATTCAGGTTTCTGGTTCTGCGATTAAATTATTTTATATTATGCGACAGTTTCGCCGTACTATGCTGCAGGCTTCATGAATAATAATAATGAAAAAGTATAACATTATCACACGATACAACACTACCTCCAGAGTACGAGATCATCTACGAGGGACTAAAGATCCTTTACCACCCACAATGTATGAGGGTGTGTACGAACTTCTCTGCAGTTGTGGTAGATCATATGTGGGGCAAACCAAGAGAGCAATTGGATGCCGATTAAAGGAACATGAACGTGCAATCCGGAAGAAAGACTGGTATCAATCTGCTGTGGCTGAGCACACTACGCTAGAGGAAGGTCACACCATTGACATCGAGACGGCAAGAGTACTACACAAAGAAAGCAGTTACTTTCCACGGCTCAGAAGGGAGGCGATTGAAATAGAAAAAAGACCAAATAACATCAATAGAGAGGATAGTTATAAACTCCCTTATACCTGGAAGAGACTTATTCGAAATTAAGTTTTTTACATCTCAAAATCATCAACTGCTGGAATTGTTTATTTACTTTTTGAAAAAAGACCATTGTTGTTCTTAAAAGCCCGACGAAGCCTGCAGCATAGTACGGCGAAACTGTCGCATAATATAAAATAATTTAATCGCAGAACCAGAAACCTGAATAACATAAACAAGAACTGCGAAAATCTTCAAAAAAAAGTTAAATAGTGAACTTGCTCCAGCCACGGAAATCAAATTGACTCCCGGTGAGCGAGGAACGCGTAGTGAGCAATTCACGAAGAATGCTGATGCAGCCATGAAGACCGAATTTTTAAATTTATAGATAACTTGTATGTATGTACATACCTGTGATGTATATCTCTTGATCAGTCTACCTTGAATGAGAACAAAAATCTTCCAACCATGGTCGCAGTAATTATGAAAGCGCGCAAGACTACCGAGAGTAAAACTCAACGTTACCGCGAAGTTCTAACTGAAATTATTCTTTAAATACAAAAGTTGTACGTAGAGCCTTATCTTTAAATTACGGAGGAATAGGCATAAAAATTGCTTAGTAGAACGACCGCGCGAGCCCATGACCGCGCAATTCTAGTTTCTGAAATCCAGCAAGTCTTGCACAGGTATGATAAAAAATACAGAGGCAATTTTACGGTAGCTTGAGCGATGTTTTTCCCTAGTATTTCACCGAACATATTAATTTGTTTACAGCAGCAACTGTAAGATGCCTGAAGTTGATAAATGTTGCAGCATTCATGACACAAAAACTTTTTATTAAAGTTTTTGTGTGATGAATGAAATTTTTGTTTTAAATTTCTTTAAATTTAAATTTTCTTTAACTATCTAAATGCACTAGTGTAAGATGTTCACTTGAATAATTTTTCCACGGCGCATGCTGAAAATGCCTTCTCAACCAAAGATTTGCTTTTACAATTCAGTAAAAATTACTGCGGTGAGTATAGGTGTAGCAAAACTTGGTGGCACTCACCCTTTCAAAAAATGACGTCAGGGAGAGGAGATAATACTAGAGAGGAGGGGTAAAGATCCTTAAGTTCTCTCTAGAAGTTCCCAACTGATCCCTTCGATAACTTTGCTCGCTCATCAACGGTTAATTCGTTCTCAGTGACCTTAAACGCTTCACTGGCAAGTGCCACCAAGTTTCGCTATGCCTATAATTGGTTATTTTTTTAAATATTTAAGAAAGCATACAAAATACATATTACTCACTTTCTTACGAGATCTATGCGTTATAAATCACTCATTATTAAAATAAAGTTTCTCTGGAGTACAAACCAGTCACATTTTCCATGGAAAATGGCTGGTATTTCTTGCCATATAGGTATCTCGTTAATTATGATAAGAAGTGGCTGATATTTTGTCATGATTGCATAGATGAGGTCTTTTTCTTTATGACGTAACCAAATTCATCGAATGTTAACTAAAGGTTTATCTCGGTCAAACTGTCTTTAATCTCGAGTTGACGATTATGTGAAAAAAATTTGGAACTACTCCCCACGCAGGAGAGCACTCAATAAACGCCCACCTAGAAAATACCCTAAATGCACGTAGTAATTGAGAATAGCCTATTGAAACCAATGTACGTTAAAATAAATGTGCAGTATGTATAATTACGAGGGACTTGCATGATTTTCGGCGAGATTTTTCTAATCGCTGTAACTCAGTTCTTCCGTAGTGCACGATACAGATAGGAAGGCTTAAAAACGGGTGCAGGGAAATCGACAAGATACATAAAAAGCCGTTATGATAATCTCGTTAGCGTTGCAAGCCTTCTGCGACAGCTGCGATGGAAATCTCTTTCAGACCGTTGATTAAAATGTAGGCTTAAACTTCTCTATAAGTTCCAAACCAATATATTTTCCGACGAAGTTAATAACATTTTACGAATCTCAACATTATACGGTAGATGAGATCACGAGAATAATATCAAGGAATAGACTGCAGGACAGATAAAAGGCCATAACAGCTGCCAATGAGACTTTTAACAAGGTTTATTGATTGATAGAGTAGCAATTTAGTTGTTTTGCTCCTTAATGGATGTATCCTTATCTGCTACCTAGTACCGTGCCTAGTATATTAATCCTTGCCTAGTACTAACAGCACGTTGTGCATGTTTCCTGTATAAATTTTGTATCTCTATGTATTTATGTAGCTTGCAAACAGTATTAATACCAATAGTTTCTCTAACATTGGTGGCATACCTAAAGTGTTGTGAATGATGGTGAAATTTCAACTCCTGACATGCATTTTGTTTTTTTCTAATGGTCGTAATAATAAATAGTCGTAGTTTCATCAATTTCTATTGAGGTACAGTGGGTAGAGCGTAGTGCATGCTGGTGATAACTCCTCCCCTGCCACACACCCTTGAGGTGGCGTGCAGGGTATTCTTTAGATTTGGATGATGATACCTTCTGGTCCGCGAAAAGCGGTTAAATCACGTAGACCTTGCAAATACCGATGGAGAGGGGCAAAGAATGGCTTATACCCTTTGCTTCTCTCCATCTAATCCAAACTCTCTTCGGACTGACTATCGGAGTTGAACTCCGCAAGATGGCTCTCTAGGGGTTACCCGAGAAAATTTTCCGCCTTCAAGACTCTTCCTTATCTTTGGAACCGAGGAGAAAAAAAGGAAAAAAAAATAAAAATAAGAATTTCTTATCCCCTCTACCGCGGCGAACCATATGACTCAACTCACTTCGGGCCCCATTCTACGTTCCAACCCACCTGTGCGCCTTCCTCCCTGGGTGTTCCTTTCCCACCGCACTACCCCTGAAGCAACCCTTTTTCCTCGTCGTGGTGGTCGGGGGGGGGGAGGGGGGGAGGGGACAAACCAACCCGTCCCACACCCCTTTTTTCCCTCCCCCCCCCCCTGAATCACTCGCACATCCACAGGTGCCTCCGGTTTGTTGGGGGGTTGGAGCTTTGGCGCCCGCGCTATCTGTTCAGGGTAGTTCCACGGTCGTCCGCTGTGGGGCGCCACCTACACGCCTCGGCCGTATCATGTACACTTTGTAGGTACTTATAATTTTTCCGTCAACGTATTAGTAGGAGTAGATGACTTGGGTCCATTTTATTCCATTTATTGAAGCCAATTTGAGACATTCTTGGCGGGATAGAAGAGTGGGTATTAATGCAAAATATGGTTTACAGGTTATTGCGGTCAGCAATTACTAGTAGGTAGTAAATCGTAACTTTTGAAAGAAGAATAGAATGAATTCGTGTTTCTGCTTTTTACGCACACGTCATTTCCCGCCAACAGGTTGTCCACGGTCTACGATAATAAATGTGACCATACCGTACCGGTTTCGCCGGTACCTACAGTACGGGTTTCAAGGTGACAGTCCTAATTACTGAAAAAAATTAACAAAAACAATAAATGAAACTGTCTTCAAATTTTCTCTTT
The DNA here is from genome assembly GCA_963573305.1 of Pyrrhosoma nymphula. NCBI lineage: Eukaryota > Metazoa > Arthropoda > Insecta > Odonata > Coenagrionidae > Pyrrhosoma > Pyrrhosoma nymphula. Next base: position 67,037,203 of record OY754334.1, on the reverse strand, counting down.
CCAATAAATAAAACTCTCCTTTAAAAGTGGAACTAAAAATATTTACCATTTACATTAATTCGAAATAATCCAGTGTCTTTACATGGGATTTCTTTTATCCTTCTCTTTTTCGAGATAGTTTTCCGAAATAAACACATGTCATATTCCATGTTATATGGTATTGCTATGCACTACACAGGGGCGGATCCAGGATTTTTCTTTGGGGGGGCACAAGTGTCTGATGGGCAAACAGTCTTCTCATATTTGGGATTAAAAAACAACATACAACAATTAATGTACGAAATATACTTTTTATTTTAATATAGAGATTACTAATATGAAAATATTAATTAGTTATATATATAATAACGGCAGTTTTCTATTATGTTTCCTGCTGAAGATGTCCAGTACTTCATTAACGTTCATTTTTGACACAATCTTCCCACTTGGGCGATGTTTTTTTCGAGCGCTGACTAGCGAATCTGTCTTCTTGACTTGTACTTAAGGCTAAAATGAATGAGGCTCCGTAATACACAAAACAAAACGAACGTAATTATAACGGGACCGTATTAAAAATCTTGTCCATTATTAAAGCGTCTGGGGGGGGCACGTGCCCCTGTGCCCCCCCCCCCCTAAATCCGCCTATGCCACTACAGAAAGAATGAATTTAAAAAAGAGCATTTCCTGACGCATACATTATGTCATAATTTTAACGGTGCGTAGATTGTGTGGTTTATAAACCATTTAATAAAAATAACTTGATGAATTACCGTAATTATTTTTACAAAATCGCGAAAAACCTTCGGCTGTGAAGGTTTTTAATAACACGGCGTGAAAAAAATCAGTCATGTAAAGCCTTAAATTTGCGAATTTTTAAATTGACAAAACGTAATGTCATATAAAAAAATTGTTTTGCGTCATTAATATTACAATGATTTCTTTATGCTTTATACATTTGCTAAATGAAAAAAGTAATTTGAATATGATTTCAAATGTGGCTATTTAAGGAATGATCTCGCTCAAACTTACTTGAAACGTAGACAAATGTTGATTTGTCTCTTTGAGGTGGTTCCACCTTAGAATGACGCATATGCCATTTTATTCATATTAAGGCTACTAATAGAAAATTGTGTCCACTATCTGATATGAACAGAAAAAATTATATCTTTTTACACAAATTTTCTCTCAAAATGAACTTGAAATTACGTATTGTTACATGGGAAACACATGGGGAAAATATTATTTTCCACATGTTATAATTGCCATTTTCACGGAAAAGTCTTTGTAAGAAGGATAAACTCCCGAAAAATCGAAAAAATAAAATATAGGAATATTACCTCCTAATTTATTTTAGTTATAAGCGAATTACTGCCGTAATTGACGTCAAATGCGGTAATTCCATAAAAATAACGCTGCAGTCGGCCAGAGTCCTCTGGGTGGCCGTTCTCAACACTACTCCCTCATAGGGACTATGTAGTATATTATCGGCAATCCAGAGGACTCTGCAGTCGGCTCCTTTGCAGAGTCCTCTAGATTGCATTCTCAATACTACTCCCTCAAGTAGTTATTACATGGCAATCCATAGGAAACTGCTCCTATGGTTGGTAAAATGTTCTCATTAAATATTAATTAAATATTCGTTGAATAATCAGCATATTTTGTACTTTAATATTGGTTTTCTATAGGCAACGCATATACTCAGTGAAAGCAGATTTTTTTAAACCAAATGAATAAAAATCTGGAATTTAGTGTCTTTTGTGACTCACACAGTCGCGGAGTAACCTCGGAGTAACCCGCGGAGTGTTTTGCGCAAGTTACTTACAGTAAGAGACTGTAGACGGAAATTGCTGGTGTAAACGGCTCTGCAAATCCGCTTGCGGAACGTTTAAAAGTTTTAGAAAGCCGGTTGCAAAAGCACATTTTTGCCAGCGTAAACGGCGACTAATCTGGCTAAGCACTAACTTGTGAAATATTTATCTTCTGAGTGAAAGTCCTGACAATCTCTTGCAGAATAAACTTGAGGAAGTAACTTTCCAGTGTAAACCCACCCTAACAGAGAAGAAATTCCCGTAGACAGTTCCTGGATCCTGATTTGGCTGTTATTTGGCTGTTTGCATCCGACATGAATCCCAAAGTGAAGTTTTTTTTTAAGTGAAGGGTCACCATCCACTACCTTCATTCCTTGCACATCCTCTTCCTTTACCGCCTATTTCCGTATCCATTCCAAAGTTCAGGAGGTCACTCCCTTAAACCCTGAAGGGGAAAGTGAATCATTTATATAAGGGTCAACAAGAAATCGCCCTCCAGGGTCTATTTTTCATGCATGTAGCCTCACCACGTACGTTCCGCATGAAACGGCCTATCCCTGATCGCAAAACTGGTTGTATCAACTTACAAGCATTCCATTCCCGGCACATCGTAATCCCGATCGACGGCTATTTCACGAAATGGAATGAATTTAGCTTCCTGCCTACCGTGGTCACCACAGTCCCTCAGGAATGGGTCATTAATTTCCACGAACTTTAATATTTCCAACATAAAAATCAACAGGAATGTTTGACCGAGTCCACTTGGTTAAAAGGAAACACGTGAATGATGCTTACGCGGAATAAAGTGTTTAGAATAAATTTAATACGCCCCAACGAGCATCATTTATGCCGACTTGAGGCAATGAAATAATGTTAACAGGACATGCAATTTGTCGATGGGAGTGAAGTAATTAAGCTGTAGTGATTCTCGTAAATTACTCTTTTCAATGTCTCACCGGCGAATCGGCGAGAAAATACGAATTATGATTCGTCGAAAACAGTGAATAATTAAGCTACAGCGCAGCTGGAATTCAGCTCGAATGACTCTCTCCGTCAACAAAGGACTTCTGGGAAATAAAGCGACAGTTCACTTATTAATTTCCATTGGCCATATGATTGGATATCCATTAATGTTGCTTAGGTCATGTTATTTGCTTCAAATTAGATGTCAAGGAATTATTCTTTTAGCATCATTATAGCTACCTTAAGTGCTAAATATGTTGCGATTTGCAACTTATGAATGATATTTTAGCTTTATGCACATAGTGACCTCTACTGAAATTATATCAGTATAACAATATAAACTTACATAATGGCCTCAATAAATAACCCTGTTCATTTCAACTCAATCAGAGTACTAAGAAAGATGGGGACGTTTGAACGTCAGTGGCCGGGATTACTAGGAAGCCTACAGAAAAATTGATAAAAATAGAATTCTAGATGAAAAAATAAACATTTCGAAAAATTGTAAAGGCTTAAATATGGTCACTAAAAGCACAAAAAAAACGCAAAAATCTCATTATTTCATTTGCAGCTGTAATTTTAAGCCTCGGCATAAAAGTTCTTAAAAATAGTCTAATTGTAACACTAAGACCCGATCTCTGTGGTTATCTTCATTAAGTCTCGTTAAATATTCTCTTTTAATTAGAGAAGAAATTAATACATTCCCCATCGATAACCCTTACGTGTAATAATTATCGTTATCTAATAATTATCTCGTTTATTCATTCAGACCGTCGCGTCGGTTATAACCGACAGTCTGAATTAATAAACGAGAGCCTCTCAGTTTATATCAAGTTAACGGGAAGGTACATCAACTTGCCGTTAACTTTATCCAGAAACTTTAAAACCCGGTTTTACAATGTCCCGTTAAGAATACCCATGAGATTACGTGGCCTTTACATTCATACAAGGTTAACTAAGAGTTCAGAGCTTTATAGTACGAAGGTATATTGCAGTATCTGTTAGTTGACCTGAGCGTTACTGTTGGATGATCGTAATCAAATGAAATATAAAACCGAGGAAATGCTTAAAGAGATTATAACCTCCGGTATTATACCGGCCCTAAAGATGAGTTTACACTGGCAAATTAGTTCCGCCAATTTCTTCTGCAAGAAATTGCGAGATATATTTCTCAGAGAACATTTTTCGCAAGTTAGTGCAGAGACATATTGGTTTCTTTTTTCATTGGTAAGAATATGCTTCTCCAAGTGACTTGCCGAAACTTTGAAAAGTTCTGCCAGAGGAATTGCAGTGCCGTTTACACTTGGAATATCAGGTAAAAATCGCTTGCGCTATAAACTTGCTAGGGTGAACCCACCTTGAGAGTATTTCTTCTTTGTCATGGCCATGATGCGTTAAGAGGGATTGGCATGAGCATTCCGTAGAAGTAAAGGTACCTATGTGAAGAAAGACAAAGCTAGAGCTAAGTAATCACGCTAACAGTGACTTTAAATCTTTGCCTAATTCACAGTTTTAACAGTCTTACACTAAGTTTCTCAGGCTTTCATTGGAAACGTTCAGTAAAGTTCGTACTCATAATTTCTTTTGCATAAAATGGTGAGTTATTGTTCTAACATGTGATTCTATAAGCTTCGTATTTCACTATGAAATTATTGTTATGATAAAGTTAAATACCAATTTAACCTTATTTTCAGATTAAGTATCAATTTAATATTATTTAATTTAAAAAGTTAAATGTCAATTTGACCTTATGTAAAGTCTTATTTAACATTTTCGTATCCCATCTCTTCTTACGCTACAAGACTTACTTGTTTTGTTAAAATGGTGTTCAATAATGGATGATTTGAACGAATTCATTGTCACACTCATGTACACCTTTTAACTCTGCCAAAACTTTCTATCGTAAATGAAATGAAGTCAGTAATGAGGTTTGAAAATAATCATCAGCAAATGAAACGCAATATTATCATAGTAAGTGAATATAGCTACATCTCCCTAAAAAGTATATATCCCATTCAGGAATGTTTATGTTTGTGATTATCTTTAGCGTGTGTGAAGTATAAATGATGGAAATAGAGCTTATTATATTAACATAACGTTTTCTCACTCCAGAATGTAAGCATACAATGAATTTCTGCATACGAAACATTTATGTTTGTATCTCATTTCTTACAAACCAATATGGGGATCAATACCTTATCTAGATTAGCTACAGGATCAATACAAATCTCTTTATTACTTGATTAATGCCACCAGCTTCAACAAATATAAGAGAGAACGCATGAAAGGTGTCCTTCTCCTGACTTAATTATATGACTACGAAATCTGGGTGTAGGGTTAGGAATGAATGGATCGTGGGAAAAAGAGGAATGGATGCTCCATTAATGGGCGTAATAAGGAGGAGTGTGGTGTTTTTTGATTGGCCATGTTAAGAGAATGGATGAGAATCAAATTCAGAATGACGATGTGAGAGGAAGAGGAGCATGGGTGATTGCTGTTGAAGAAACACTTAATACATCTACATACTACCCCGCAAGCCACCTCAATAGGCGTATGGTGGGTGGTGTTAGGACACCAGCCGTATACATATGAAAAGGAAACGCTCTAATGAAATTACACCTAGCATTTATTAAAGTCCCTTATTGTTCGGGGGAAAAACGAATTCCATACCTATCCGTTTGGAAAAATATCTCTCTTAATTTATCGTTTCTGTCGGACCTGGAAATATAGTGGGGTTCTAATATGATGTTCTCCATGTCGCTCTTAAAGATATCTATTCTCAATTGCTCATGTAATCTAAGCCTAGCGCGCAGCTTCCGAGTCTCTAGCGGCTCCCAGCCTAGTTCGTTTAACATCTGTGTAACGCTGTCTGTACGCCCGTAGCAGTTTTTGACGAATCGCGCAGCTTTCCTTAGTATTTTATTAAGTTCCCGGATTAAGTCTTTCTGCACCGGATCCCATATACTCGCTGCATATTCAAGGTGTGGCCGGACGAGTGCGAAATAGCACCTCTCTTTTACTTTTTCATCCGAGAATCTTCCCACAATACGCTTGACGAATCCTAGCTTCTTCAGAGCTCTGCCACAAATATTTCTTATATGTGTTCCCCACGATAGGTTCGAGGTTATCGTAACTCCCAGATACTTCACTTTATCTGACGCCTTTATGTTAACACCAACCACAGCATATACATGGAGATAGTTGGACGACCTCCGCAAGAAATGTACTTCCGTGCATTTGCTCAGATTAAGTTCGAGTCCCCACTCTTGGCTCCATACATGAACGTTGTTTAAATCCGATGATAGAGTTTCATAGTCAGAGTGATCACTAATTTCGCGATAGATGACAGCGTTGTCGGCATATAAACATATTTTACTGCTAATCCGAGAGCATAGGTCATTTATGTCGATAATAGGAGAGGAGGAATATTAGAAGTAGCGAGAATTGGAGAGCGCGAATGAGGCAATGCGTGAATGTAATATAAGCGAAAGAGGCTTGCAAGAATAGAGCAGTATGGAGGAAATTATTAAAAACACAACTATTTTCCTAGGCCAAACATCGATAATCAAGTTAACTCAAGGAAATAGCGTGATTGTTATGCATGTAGGTATTTATGTAAAATAGCCAAGTATTGTGTTTCCAGGAAATACCTTACACGCCTACAGCATTAGGAACATGTTTCAGCGAAATGAGCATACACAGAGATGTGAAACATGCAACACACGTCCCGGTGTGCATTTACCACGACCTGAGTTTCTCGCTGAGTGTGCCCTAGTTAGAGCTCATTAACCATCCTCCACCTAGGAAGCCTGATTGGCTTGTTTAGCGGTCTTCTCCGTTTATTGTCTCTCTAGCACTAACATTTTCTTCGATGTTTCAGCAGCATCAGCAACCATGCAGCATGAGCATCATTTCCTCATCGCAAGAGGTACTGCTGCGAAACCGTTGCTTCCTCTCAATGCGGAATCATGTTTGAATTTTGAATATTAAAGTAGTTTCACTCTTAGCTGACTTCTTTGCCAATTACTTTATATTCCGGCTACTTTTTGAAAAAACTTTGTTTTATTAGGTAATTGATTATTATTATTAGGGTATTCTTACGGTTAAGGTAGGAATAAATGGAAGAGAGTAATTACTCTCTAGATTTTTATAGTCGCAGACGTCGATATACCTAAAATATTTATTTCTTCGTCTTAGCATACGTCCTACCTCTCTTCATCCCGTCTATATAGCATTTCCTCTTCCTCCCACGATTATCCAACACAATCCCCCCTCTATCACGTCCTTCAGTTACCCTAACCCCTCATAACCCCCTACTCTATTTTTATATGACGGCAATTTTTTCTCCTGATTTCCACTTTCAAAATAATCACTACTGGATATCCAAAATACTTATTCGAACTTTTTACCCTAAAAACAGAAGTGCACAACCGCTGCATTCGATCTCATTCATCTGATCTCCAAATCCCCCAACATCGCACCACAGCATTAAATAAATCGTTCATCGTCACCGCCTCACGTTGCTGGATTATGCTCCCAAACGAAATAAAAAATGTAAAATCAATGGAATCATTTAAAAAGAAACTCTATTTGTATCTACTAAAGGAAAAAGTTATCGACTAAATTATATGCAATGATTTTCATCTCTTGAAATAGTTATTGTGGGAAAAATTGTAAAATATTACTTGCAAATGTTTTATTTATGTGTGCTGTTACACCATATCGTATAATACAAGAGTCTTTTTTGTATTTGACTTGTTTATTTTTCTTTCTTATTTTTTCTTTTTCTTTTTCTGTTTTATATATTATCTGTATGAAGTGTATGTATTATCTCATGGACATTGGAGGTCTACGATAATAAAAACGATTATCTATCTATCTATCTACTCTACCTCCTCCGAATATTCTCCAGAAGTTTCCTTTCCTCTACAACCATACCAAGAATAATTGAAACGCTTTGTATTTACACTCGGTTATTTAGGTAGTCGACCGCGGTTTCAATGCCACAGCGTCATTATCAAGTAGCCATGTAAATGACGCTTAAACTCATTAACCAACTTGTGGAAATGCGAAGTGTTTTAATTATTTTTAAAATAAATGATAGATGGAAATATTATATGCTGAACATTACTGGACATACCTATTTAGCGCAATAAACGTGCTCGGTGGATCATTTCTCGCAAAAAACATGTTTTACGTGCGACAGGCTGTCATATTTGTTTCCTTTATTTAATCCCCTCCATGTACTCTGATTCTTGTTGTCCACGTAGACGTAGAAAAGATCCTTACGGAATAGTTAGTCCTGCATGAGTAAGTAACAGAATCCTTAACAGAGAGTAGGCTCACCCTTAGTATTAGCACTTTCGCCTTAAAAGTCATTTGTGCGCTTGCTTAGAGCTTTCCCAAACAGTATACCCGAGCAGAGTGGCCTTGATAGTGTTGTAAACTCCTGAAGAGCTGATTCCATAAGTCCGGTTGTAGAGTAAGAAATTCTATCTACATATAGGTACCCACATTAAGGGTGCGTGGTAGAGGTATGAGTTATCATCGAAATACACTAAACTGTATCCTATAAACAATTACTGAAAATGCGATTATTGATGCATTAGAAAAAACTTGCAAGTGCCTGTTAAGAGGTGATATTTCACCAATATTCACCGCAAAATTTGCTTCCAATGTTATAGAAACATTGAGTAATAATGTATTTTACAACTACATATTTGCACCGAGATACAAGAGTTAAAAAAAGCATGCAAGGCGTGTAGATACTGTTACGTAGCAGAATAAGAAACTAGCATTACAAAGCCAATCAAATACTTAGCTACAATTTCTTCCAACGAAGCATATTTTTAGTCTCTCTGTGGCATTTATTATGGTCTCGTATTGTTAGCGGGAAAAAATGGCATATGAAGCCTGATAGTTCTGTAGTATATTTCACTAATTATACTCCCATGATCTATGCTACCGTAAGCATGTTACTACTAGTACAAGGTAGGACGTTTCCGTGACCAAAAAGGAGTCCATTCTGCGCATGACGTCATCCGGACGACAGGAGCAGTAGACGACTCGAGAAATAGTAGAAGAATAATGGTTGAAAACTCCGATGATTTAGTTTTTAGAAACGGCAGAATTTTATCAAGTAGATATTGTATCCTTAAGTGCTGATATACAATATATTTCATCATTTATAATTAGTAAATGTGTAGTAAGAGAATACAATCTTGTTTTCGAGTAAATATTCCTAGCAACAATTTATTTACAAATGAAAGTTGAAACTCATACCATTTTCAACATGAAAGTTGTCTTGTCTCCCGCAAACCTGGACCCACTTCGCCCGTGCAGATGTATCAATGGGAAATCTAAAAAAAATCGCTTTCCTCATACGTTTCCTCACATGGCTGTTGTATCCAAATACCTCTCAAGTATCAAATTAAAAATTCACTCCGAGCTTACATTACCGCTTGATATATTCCAAACTACGTGACAGCGTTCGACCCAAACGATGCGCAACGATCTAACTTATAATAGTGATACCATGAATCGTAGAGTACGTTGGGTTATTCAAAATGTTGTTGAAGTCGTCGGAAAAAGATCGGCTCGGATCTCTTTTCCTGTATATTTCGGGATATAAGAATGGACACAAACAAAAATTTAAAAGTCGCAGTTAATGATAGTTACGGGAAGAATAAGTTTTGAAATTTTATCAAAATATGAAGCAGGAGAAAAACGTTTCAATCTGGAAGGAGGAGAAATTAAAAAAGAAATAATTGCACAATAACAGGAGTAACCTGGAGACGGTGGTAGGGTTGGCGACCCTGAGTTCTATCTCAGAGATCAGTCAGTGCATCGGTCGTCGCCTACGTGAAAAGCTTCAGCTGCTAGGTCAGCGCAGTGCATTAAGCTCAGGGCAGAGTGCATTAGTCACAGAACCCAATCCGTTCCTTCCATTAATGCTGTTTATCGCAGCAAATCTAATCAGGGACAAGGCTCGTACTCTGTGCTCCCCCTTCTCTCTCTCACGCATGCATTTGTTCCGCCGCTCATTAAACGGAAATATATATATACGATACAGTGCTTGCGTTGACTCGTCCATCATTCATTCATTTTTCACAAAATGGCTTTATCATTTTGGAGCCGGTGGCCGCGAGAGGTCGTTTTGCCCACCGAGTGGTCACCAATCTTTTTCGGTCTCCCATCGGCGACCTTGAAAAGTTGACCCGCCCGGATCGATCAATTAGCAACTTGTCGCTTTTCCTCTTGTTTTTACTTCACTTTACAAGGTTACGCTGTTGCATTCATTCGGATTGTTGGGGTGTGAGGGAAGTTGAGCATTAAGTGACCCCGTAACATCCCTCGGGGTTCACAGTCCTCTCTTCCCTTGCGACAAAATGCGGAGATAATTGAGTTTTTATTATCCCGCCTGCCTCCCCTCTTCTTGCCCGAAATTCATTTGACCCATATTCGACCTGAATTAATCATTCGATTTTCAAAAGGGAGTAATGCGATAGCTTACAATAGCTTGATGAAGGAATTTAAAGTGGATGCTTGCTCTCGCGTATGTCTGTCTCCTCATCTTCCCTCTTGTAGGTGAAGTGAATAACTTATGGTGGCGGCCACCGGAGGCATCACAGCTGCTCTCGCTGGGCTGCATATGCATAGCAACAATTGTCTCATTAAACCTCACTCGCCGGAAAAGAACAGAGAGAGGGGAGGGGAGGGGGAAGGGTAAGGGAGGTGGAGGTGGGTAAGGGAGTGCATTAAACCCTTATCGATCCCTGCAGGTCGATGTGGGGACGTTTCCTCTTCCGGCTTCAAGGCCTCGCGCGGTGTGGTGTGCAACTGTTTTGCTCTGTTTAACCCTCCCGTGGCCTGTGCGGAAGCCTTTGTTTACCAGACTGGTAAAAATGTCTCGAGTCGCGCGCCAGTCTAACATAAATGGAGAGAGGTTACTTTACATCTAGGCATTTAGTAAAAACAGGGGCGAGTGGAAGGCTTGTGCAATCTGGGAAGAAGGATCAACAGTGATGGAGGAAGAATGTAGGATGTAGTCACCAGAGTTGTCCCAGCAAAGAATGCGTTCCTCAATAAGTATAAGTCTACAACCATCTGGGATTACCTGCTTTGAAGCAAGGAAACACTCCATTAGAACACATGCGATATAAGGGTTACCATACGTTCTGAAGAAGAAGGATTTTCCAGAATATATGCTTATAAAAATGAGTGTAGGTACTAATAAATAATTGATATTTTTCAAGGTACATTTTTAATAAAAAAAAGTATTTTTTGCTGAATAACAGCTGCGCTAAGCCCAGTTTAATCAGAATTTGAATTTACCAAATTTTACAATGTATAAAATAAAACAAATTTATGTCATTATAATAAAACTACCGCGCGCTAATGTCATGAATTCTACCTCGCCTTATGGAAACTCTAGTAGGATGGAACGGAACATTAAATGAAGGGAAATTTCATAGCAGGAACATTGGTGCAGGGAATTTCTGAGTAAGAATCAATTTTGGTACAGAAGAAACATCTAACGAAAATTTTTAATATGCGGATGAATAAAAATTGCGTTGTGTGAATTTTCACAAGCTGTTACGCAATATGTAAAAATTGAAGATCAATGTTAGGAAAACCTAAATAGTGGTTTGTGAAAGAAATCTAAAAGGCTAATTCAGCATGACCATGAGACTTAGTCCACAAAAGCAGAAGAAAGTGGAGGGATTGTGTTTTTTAGGATCATCAGCAATTATATAAGGAAGACAGATGAAGGGAGCCGAGTAGCCCATGAAAATTCTACCTGGGGAAAACTTTGCTTCCAAATGGATTACAAATTTGGAAATAAGAATATTGAAACGTCGTAACTGTCGTAAAAATACGAATGCAGTGCGGAAAAGGCAAAAATAATATACTACATTTACATTAGTTTAGCCAAATCCATGATAACATGTGTTTACGCGATAATGATATCAGTTAGAAAATCCGGGCATTTTCTAAAATACACATTATTATTAAATTAACTGCACCACATTGTTTTGGTTAAGTTACTACATTGTTTACAAAACATTCCAAACACGCTCAAGTAAACCAGTTCTGCAAGTCTCACACACTTACTAAATTACAGCACATTTTCTAAATTACAGTTCACTCATTTCCTACGAAGATTATTTCGGTAGATTCCAGCTCCACCACCAATATTCTCCGGAAATACACGACTCACCGGCTTGCCTGTGATGGGTAGTTTGATCCAATAATTGGATTTAAAATAAGTATCGTAATTATTTTCGTTTGGGGCACAGGTAATCGAACTCGATTCTTTCATCGGATACGATAACATCCTTTGCAGGGCACGATTTTATGACGGCTTAACACATAAAAGTTACTTCCATGACAGTAGCCTTGCAAATCGCTTGCGAGTGGTACTTCAATGTGTAAGCACGGACTTCCATGGCAGTAAAGGTCGATATCGGAAATAATCAACCGCAGTTTGCACTTGTAAGGAAAACAGACTGGCGTCTATTTTACCTCCAAGTAGCATTTCGATTCTGCGATATAATCGCTCCGCAGTCAGTGAAATATTGTGCATCGGAATTGAAACATGAAAATTATAAAATAAATAACCTTATTGGATCAAGTGGTCTTGTTCACATATAGAGTATTTTAAAATAAGTACAAGGTAAAAATAAACTAACCGTATGACATCTTATATAAACACTGATGACATGTTATGCACATATGTATGAGATCTTTTGTACAAACAATGATTTCTCTACATCTACAGAATCCCCTGCAAGCCACCACATGGGTGTGTGGCAGGGGGGATTCACCAATTCCATGTTATTATACAGAGTAGTTGCGCCCTTCTACTTAACTATTTAGAATATTGAGGTATTCGGACTGTATACAGGTTTTTCTTCATTTGGGAATTGAAAATGCTTACTTTATCCATAATTTTCAAACAGTTGGGAACAATATTATATATTTGGAATAAAATTAGAATGTGCGTACAATTTTATATTGACCAGTTGTACAATGTTTTTTTAACGAAAAATGACATTTCTAACAATCGAGTTGCAGTAAACTATGCAGTAAACTATTGTTACGCTCAACTGTACTGTGAAAATTGCAAGAAAATAAAGTGTTGCAATTGTATATTAACAATTTTACCAATATACAATTGTAGATTCCGCAGCGTATGTTTCAATATGGTTTCCATGATATCAAATCAAATGAGAACATCGCCCGTCGTTCTTGGTCGTTCTATAGTGTGCATATTCTGTAATTTCATAAATAGCTAAAATTCAGCTATTCAAACAGGTGTGCTACAGCATTTCAGTCACCACATAGATTTAAAAAGTTTACAAAACATTCAATAATTGTGAGAGTATATCCTGCTTATTTATGTTTTTTTAGTTCCGCAATTATGTATTATGTATTATCATGTATGCGTTGGTATAAGCCGAAAGTAATGTGTAAGCGGAACGATGCCCTGCAAGTAGCGATACGATTCGAGATATCGATGCACTCGCTTCTTCCATATGTTAATCCGACTTAAATCATACTGTACTCACTTCGATTTTTAGCCGTGAAGTAGATATCATGTATAAGGGCCTAGGCCTAGGATGTTTACCACCCGGGTGAATTCTGGATCTACTTTTTTGCTTCGACTATGTTTACAGTTTTGGAAGATTGATTTCCTCATCCATGAAAGAAATATAAACACGGGCCTATACTCATTTATGTTTCCCACTGCCTGCTATTAAGTTTTAACTTCACTGAGCTACTTGACCCGGCGGCCACCGATGAAATAAAGTATTGAGCGGAACCCTCGGATGCGCTAGTCTCGGTCACGTCCATGAAGCAATGAATCGAATTACAGAAGTCTATTTATATCGTGGATTCCAACTCTGAGGAAAGGAAATGCTTCGGAATTCAGGTGGATAGAGAAATATTTGTACAAGTGCAGAATTTCGTGAAACTTAGAATACCTACGTGTTCTTATTAGTGATATCTATGGATAAACGTAAAAAATAGCAATTTTCCGAATTGGTTTTTGGCAACTCAATACTATTTTAATACGTAGACTTATGGCAAGTATGATACATCCATTTCGTAATAATTCAATTACATATGTACTTCATAATTTCTTCTAAACGCAAGGTAATACATTTCACATGGATGAAAATATATTATAATAATGGTTGCTATCAAATGTCAAGAAAATAATCCATGTCAAAGTTTCGAAAAAATAACATTTTAAATATAATTGTCCCCTAAACTTTGAATACAGCAACGTAAAATATGACTAAGTAGCTGAAGACATGAAATGATTTATTTTTCGGCAAAATTGTAAAATTTAATATTCTTGTATTCCATTATTGCCTGTACGATGATATCCATTGCATAAACAGACGTACTTAGATGAAATTTGGTCCTAGTGTTTTTTTTGAAATTATGTACTTGAAAAATATTTAGAATGAGCACTCAATGACGTAATTACCGCTACAGCCACCTTAATGGTGAAACGTATATTTTCCCGGCATGTCCACTGTCACGCGTTTCAGCAATGTCGCCAATTAAGCGAAATAGCTCACGCCTCTACAATGTTATTCTCCAGTCTTGTTACATTAATTATATTGCTCACTTGATTGAGAGTTGAGTGAAAGTGTTTTCGGAAATGACGCGCTCGTAAACCACCAAAATATTGGAAGAAATCACGCTATGCGTTGGCAAAAATTAAAAATAATATGTTATAGAAGATCACAGAACTTTGAAGAACGAATTTTAATATGGGAGATGTTAGCCAATCAGGGTCTTCGTTTATTTCTCCTTTCCAGCTCCCCTGTTTCAGGTTGGTGGGAAGTTATAACCCTTTGGTTGGGTAGATTGTGAACGGCAAAAACATTAGAAGGTTTGCCTCCGGAAAAAATAAGCCGACACTGGGAATCAACCCACGAACCTTTAACTTGCCGTGCCAATGCGAGGACCTCCACACTACCCAAATTTCCTTCCATACCTAAATCAATTTTTGTGAAAGGTTTTATAAAAACTAGATGTTTGAAACTTACAGTTGATCAAGGATGGCATTCTTACGGGAATATGGGCCTAATAAGAAGGCACTTCCCGCGAGAACCAATCCTGCAAAGTCACATATACCATGAGTAGTTACGTCTTAAGATTTTTCATCTCAAAACGGCAATGAAAATTTCTAGAAATTGCCTTGGAAAAAAATTGGTGCGGGCTGGAAATTGATTCACGAACCTTCCAAAAAGTACCAAAGGCGCCAAGCATCAAGCTCTCTTATATCCTAGCAATAATTACCTAATGAATCAGGGAGCCTGGATTGCCAGGTGATCTGCGCATTAGTCCATCAAACCTAAAGCCCATGATTCGATTGGCAGTCCGGGCTGAGTTTTTCCTAAGAAAACTACTGCATTTTTTATTTCTGGATTCCGCAATGACTAAGCGTATATTTTGTAATTAATGTAATATATATTATGTTAATGATAACGAATATAATAGAGCTTAGGTGGAAAATTTACACAATATTAATTTAAAAAAAACTTAATAAAAAATCTTAATAAAAAAATACTTCAAACAACGGAAAAAAGCGACAACATTGGCCATTTTCGAAGGGAAACATCTCCAGGAGTAGACACAGCAAAGAAAACATTTGGGCACGTAAATAAATGTGAAAGCTTAGAAAAAATATAGCAGCATAAAAATGGTATATTTTTCTTTTAAAAAACGCCGCTATTGCAAAAGGTATGGGTTCACATTAAGCGCACCTTTCCCACTATTTCAAAGGTCGCTCTAGGGATTCAGTTATTTTTTATCCTGGGATCCCTGTAGCGCCTTATACTGGTACCATCTTCAACTCTTGAGCTGCTGTTGGAGAGAAAGTTTCGGGGATGGGATGGGATCTGTTAACGAAGCTAAGTGATAACGCCCACACGGAGAAAAACAGAAGGTGTTCTCTTTAGTACGACTCCATGAATATTTTTTGCCACGGCGAAGTTTTCTCGGGAAGAGCGTTTCTTGTCGTGTGTCTTTCTTTATTTTTCTTCTTTCTCTATCTTTATGGCTAAAGTTGTGAGCCGAAAAAAACTCGAACAAAGAAAGTAAGACGACTGGTGAGTATGAAAAGAACAAATTATTTGCGTGTTCATACAAATTAGTTCTTTACTTAGCTTTCTGTGAGTAAATTGTCACTTAAAACGATGTATGTGGCGGAGAATCTCATTGTGTGAATACCAATTGCTTGAAACTTTAAATTCTGATCGTTGAATATTTTTAGTCGTTAGTTTGAATTGTCAGCAAATGAAGCAAAGATTCTCAATGGTTATTAGTCTTCAAGGAACTTGAGGGGACAATGCAAATTGGCAAAGGCCTGTTTCTACAACTTTAAGAATTAGTTTGTCAATAAGGCAACCTGTAATAAAATGTATTAAACTAATTAAATTATGTCAGTGGTAGGATAAAGCTGAGTTTTCGTAAATTTTAATACTCACTATTTTAGAGCAATTTGACTATTTAAACTATCATCAACCACAAATATATTCCACATCAGCTGTACGATAATGACCATTTATGAAAATTACGGTGATTTACTAGAGAGTTTTCTAGGAAAAAGGAACCACCAGGTAAGAGGGACTGTGTAAAATACTACATTAAACAATATTTACAAACATACTGAGAACGGCAAATAATGAAATTGTTGCTTTCAACTCGGTTCAAAAACGGATCTCATGAAATGCAACATGTACGGACAAAATATTTGCAGAGATTTTAGCATATAAGTAATGAAATAAAGCAGAACTAATCAACCCTAAAGTAACGAAATCTTGAAAAAATGATATATTTTAGAGAAAATATTTCTTTTACGAAATTTTCCTGGCTTCTGCTTTCAATATAAACAACAACGAAGCTTTGACTTTTTGGAAGGAAAATAGAAAGCTGTTTTTCTATATTTTTCCTGAGCACACCAAAATAATTTAGGCATCTATGATTCTGAAATATTCTAGGCTGTTAACACAAAAAATAATTTATGAACATGATTAAGCATAAGGATTACGAGAAAACATGAAAAATTATGCACAATAACATCATTCAAACAGCCATATTCGACTAAAGAAAATACAAAGATACATATATTCGAGAAAAAATATCCTCGGTGTTAGTTTGCAAATCCAATGACAATTGAGATTATACAATGTGGTTATAAACCGTAGGCACATCTCAACTCAAGTATGCATACTGCTGCTGTCCAATATTTAGCCCTCGGCATCTCTTGCGTCATATGTCATATGCGTATATATGGAGGCAAAAATTAACAAAGGGGTCCGACAAGGATATAACCTGTCACCAGCACTATTCAATATGTACATGGAGGAAGCAATAAAAGAAAAAGAAGAACAAGGAATCAAAGGAATCAAAGTGAATGGAGAAGAAATCAACATGCTACGCTTCACTGATGATATCGCCATCGTAGCAGAAAACGAGGAAGACCTGCAGAACTCACTGAACACAATTGAAAAAGTGTTCCAGGAATACAACATGACAGTCAATAAGAAGAAAACCAAGATATTTGTGTGCGGAAGAGAGAAAGTAGTGGCTGACGTCCGCCTCAAAGGAGAAAAATTGGAGCATGTGGAATCATTCACCTACCTCGGGAGCACCATTACCTGGGATGGAAGAAGCACGACAGAAATCAAGCGTCGAATAGCCCAAGCTAAGATGGCATTCATGGCCAAAAGGCCGCTACTCTACTCGAAGAGCATAATACTGGAGACAAGGAAACAATACATGAAAACATTCGTGTGGGGAGTGGCACTCTACGGATCATAAGCATGGACGATTGGAAAAACTGACCAGAAAAGAATAAAAGCCTTCGAGACCTGGTGCTGGAGGAGGATGCTAAAGATCAAATGGACGGATAGGGTAGGAAACGAGGAGGTATACAGAAGAATTGGAGAAGAAAGGGCACTGTGGAGTACCATACGCCAAAGAAGAACACGGTGGGTTGGCCATGTTATGAGACACAATAATTACATAGGAAGCATAATGGAGGGAAAAATTGAAGGGAAAGTCCCCAGAGGAAGACCAAGAGAAAAGTACTTGGGGCAAGTGAAGAGGGATACGGGGAAGAAGAACCATAGGGAAGTGAAGGAACTGGCATGGGATAGGGCGAAATTGAGAGCTGCAGTATCCCAATCCTAGGATTGTAATACTATGATGATACGTAATTCATCACACAATGTCTAACCTTAACTTTGATAAGGAAAAAAGATTATAATATCAAAATTTTATGAGCAAGGATCTATCCCTAAGTCATTTTTATAAAAAACTTTGCTTATTTATTTTTTATATATTTTGATTTGGCATGATGTTGGAAAACTTTGGTCCCATCTACAAAAAGGAACGCTTTCAGAGTGTAAGATAAGGCTTCATAAGCATAATATTTACTTCCTGGGTTAATTCTAATCGCCACTTCCAGAAACTTAAGTCAGAGTGGAATCCAAGGAAATTTTCCTGTGTTAAATTTGTACAGAAATTAAAGTTTATACATTAATAGGAGAATTTCGCCTGCGAAGGAAGCGTTTAGAAATAGAATGGAGTTGATGACGGGGAAATTGGTAAGGATATAAAAAAGAGGCTGCTGAAGAGTTTGATATGGAGTGTACCGTTGAATTGTACAAAAACGTGGACTCAGAGAAAGGAAGACAAGAATAGGCTGCAAGGGCTCAAGATGTGGGTGTGGAGGAGAATGGAGAGAGTGCGGTGGACGACAAGGAAGACAAACGAGAAAGTGATTGGTATGGTGGGTGAGGAAAACTACTTCTGGATGGGATTAGGAGGAGGTAGAGTAGGTGTTCAGAAGAGGTAATGAGGGTACGAAGGGGTACCGAATGCCGTGATTGGTGTAGGGTAAGCGGCGAAAGGGAAGAAAGAGAACAAGTTTAATGGGAAGAATGAAGAAAGTTAGGACGTATGCTGAGATGAAAAAGTAAAGCGTGTAAGGAGATAGTGGCCTGCGGCTGTAAATATCTAGATTATTATTACTCTCTGCCATTTTAACCTCCCTTGATCTAAAGCCTAACACCATAATAATGAAATATATACTTCGCTAAACGATGAATGGAAAAATCATCGTTTGATTCCCCCCAGTCGACGAAGCGCAGAACAACTCGATCCAGCAAAAAAAGTGTGTAGGTTGGAACCGATGTTCATGGGATGAAGTTAAGGCCGAGAGTAAGGCGACTAGTTTATGAATCAATCTATATTCATTGAAACCATCTTCGAGTGCTTCCCATAATGCCCGTCTATCAACCGGTGGCGCTCCCTTCGCTCAAGGAGAGCCTACAGTGGCGCCAGAGCCGGCCGAAAAACGCCGCGTCAACAGATCATGGTGTACCTCACCGCCCCCTGATATAACCGGCGAGCCCCGCGCATGCGCAGTGGGATCGCCATCCCGTTTCGCTTCCCTATCTCTCACTCGCACCGCTCCCAGGGACACATCCAGGAGCCGGAGCTAAGGATGCCGGGATATCGCACAGCTGATTCTCTCCCTCCTGCCCTCCCCTGCAATGGAGGAATCAGCTGTTCCCCTGATATATAAAAAAAGAGTGCCCGAGAGAGAGTGGGGAAGTGAGGGGAGGGGGTAGGGGAAGGAGCGGTGGGGGAAATGGGGAAGGGGGAGGGGTCGTGCTCCATTTGCGTCACACACATCCGCTTTCGCACGCACGACTGTGTGTGCATGTAACTCACGCACTTCGGGGGACTTCGGCCTGCGGGCGAAGAAGATGGACGCGCGTGTGCATATCGACCTGGTGGCGGCAGCGGATGGATACATACATATGTAGTATATATATAATTATATATAAATATATATATATATATATACACACACACATACCGACACACGAAACCCTGTTTCCCGCCACATCCTCGCCGCCGTCAATCCGCGCAATGTGAAAATGGCGGGAAAGTGGACTTCGAGGACGCCGGTCTGTTAGCGGGCGGACGCAAGTACTGTGTACCACCTGAAGCTTTCTTTTCACTCTAGTGCGCTAATCACTTTGCTACCCAACAGCGCAATTGCTTTCCATTCTTTTCAGACCCTTCGCTCTAGTCAACGCACTTCAAAACACATCGCGAGCAGAGTTGATGTGCGCCAAAAACAAAAGAGCGTAGATAAATAATAAACAATCTTGTCCGCGATTGTTGTTTTTGTGTTGAATTTCCGTGAATGCGCCAAACATGGATATTGTTAAGTTTTTAATGAAACCTGCGCCAAAAGCTTGCGTTTATAATATTCATTTTGAACGAATTCGACAACCATATACAAAACTTGCGGCCGTGACTGTTCTGGGCTGACGAAAAGCTACCTACCGGCAGGTAACCAAAAGTTTCACCAGTGCACATCGTTCCATTCAACGTCGTTCGTGTGCGCTGATGTGTTCCAATCTGCGCTAACTTCGACTATTAATGGCAAGCGCCCATCGTTAGTTCTTCAGTTTATTTATTTATTTTTATGGCCTTGCGGCAATTTTTGAGGTTTCCCCGCCATCTGTAAGGGTAAATGCCGCGCCTGAACCTCTCCCGCAGGTAGGTATTTGTTATATCATACTAAGTACGCAGTGACTAGCATCACGAAGAGGCACGTGCCTATAGTGGGGACCGCATTTGTAGTTTTTATCTCCTTTTGTTGTCGTTGTTTATTGTTTCGTTAAGTTGCTCCTTCCTTTTCACCGCATTGCAAGAGTGGAAATAAACACCTTTTGACTTGACTTGACATGACTTAAGAATGTTTAAACAATAACATGGTTTGAATGTCGATTTTTCCTATTTGTCTTCATCATGACCATTATCATCAGCTGTCAGCAATCAGAAGATTGGCTTGCTGCAGCCATCCAGTTCACTCTCCTCTCTACTAATTCCTTCATTCCGATATAATTATTCATTCACTTTGACATCCGTCAAAATCTGCCTTTTGGTCTTCCTCAGAAATTATATCCATTCATTTTTCATTCAAATTTTGTTATCATTTGGCTGTGGTACCACAAAATGGGCCCAATACGTTTGCATTTCCTTCTTCGCAGAGTTTTCAATATATTTATTTTCTCTCTAACTCTTCGGCCCGACTTCATTATGTCTGGTAAACGGTAAGCGGTTAAGTGACAAGTGGAGCAGTATTTTTGTTTAAGATTGGTTGGTGATGAGTTCGGATTTTGCAGAAAAAAATTAGGTTATAGGTTTTGGACGAGAGCACAATGGATGGGAGAGCTTAACCACTCTGATTTTCAAATCGAGACAATGTTTAACCATACATTATAAAACCAGGCTTTTGTAGGACTTCTTATTTAGTGCATCTCTCCGTCCATTTGATGTTCATCATTATTCGGTAACGCCACATCTCTATGGCCAACTCATAGTAAAACGTCTCTTGCATCTATCAACCAACTGGCTACTACGTATTTGACAGTCTCACATTGACTTACAATTTTCGGGGTAATCTGTTAATTTATCCCCTCTGATGGCATAGAAATTTAGGTAGGACGGAAGAAGGATCAGGCGAGAATGATAGCCTGTATGGGAGCACAACATAAAGCCTGTATAGAAAATAAAGACAACATTTTGTAGGAGAAACCACTTAAAACAAGGCCACAGTCAATTTCTTTCGGAGAAAACTGTAGCAAAGGGAAGAAATTTCATATCTAGGTAGTAGTATCACCAGCAATGATAAAAGCCAGAAATATATAATCATGGGTTTTTGGTTTCCGTCTAGAATACATTTAATATAATATTCTCGGGTTACGTACAAACTTAGATTATTAGGAACCAAAGCTTCAATTTCCTCGCTCTGTCAGACTTAATCCTAATGATGTTGCGGTGGTTTCCTTCACTCAGCTATTGAAACCTTGGTTCTCACTAATCGTATCCGATGCAAAATCCGTGTATACTGGGTACATATTTGAAATAAGTATACAGTGAGTAGAGTTGCGTGAGCAAAGAAGACATTATGGTTGAAGATGAGCCAGCTAAATTTTTGAAACGTAAGTTTTGAAGTGAAGAAGCCCTTTATTAAAGCATTAGTGAAGAGGATGGAAACACATGGCCGTGAAATTTGTACGATAACAGTAGCAGAACAAGAAATATTGAATGCAGTGGAAATGTAGAACCAAAGAATGGTGAAGGTAAATGGTGATGGAGGGTTACCAATAAATAGTGAGGGAAAAGATGCTTGATAAAAACTATGCGAATTAGAAAAGAAAAACGTTGTGAACATGTTGACAGACATGTATGCCTCCTCAGAACTGTAAAGGAAGTGGCAAAAAAATCGAATATTTACCGAGGAAGATCAAGAATGACATACTTGAAGCAAATGATGAAGTATGTCGAACTGTGGGATTAAGGAATAAAGTGGTAGGCTAATGGAATGGAGAGCTGGGGACGACCAATGTTCGGATTGATGACTGATGATGTATAATGTCTATGCTATAACATGCGAGACCAAAAGTTTTTAATATTATTCTAAACCTTATGTTTCACGGTATAAAAGATCATTTGTATACCTAGGGCACAAGGTACTTATCTTGCTACCAAATTATATCATATATTTGCAAATAGCTGCCATGTATTTCTCAAAAAGATATTAAATTGGTTGTTACAAAAACAGAATGTAGGTGCATACTTGTGTTGAATTAATATCTGTGCATGATTATCTAGTAAAACAGTACAAGTTTGTGTTTTTTCAACCCTTGTATTCTCTTTTTGGGAGATGTACTTGTATGTTCTTTTTTTGTTCAAAACTTTATATGTACTTGATTAGACAAACTTATGTCAAGCTTGACAACAGATATGCCAGAGATGAGGACCATGTCAACATACAGGTATCCCTCGGTGGCATCTAAAACAGCTCCGTTATATGTTGACTATCAAATATATCTTGCACTATGCAATACTTCTGCAGCATTAAACTTACTTACTAATCACTCTAGGTTGTACGTCAAAAAAGATAATAAGCCACAAGGTACTCCTCATTCATTCGCTATTCACACTAAGGTTTGGTTTCACAATCTCTCGATAAGTATTTTCTCGCTATGAAAACAGAGGTTAATGCGTTCTCCAATATATAACGCAGACGTTAAATAACCGGAAGTCTGATACAATAAACGAAACACGAGCTCTCAGTTAACTTTAAGGAAACGAAAATATTATGTCACCAGGCGGCAAACGTTAACCAGGCATTATAAAACCAGGCTTTAATATACCTGCTGTTATGACGAGAATGGTTCTTGAAATGGATTGTTTGGAATAAAATTCCCTGAAAACTTGCGGTCCAAATAAGGACAGGATGAGCAAGTAGGGGTGACATATATTGGCGGCAACAAGTAGTTGACGTCAACCCTTTTCTGGTCTCCACAAGTGGTCAACAAAGCGAAAACCTATGCCGTGGTCACCTTGGCGTTTTTAAAGGATGGCTAATGTCAGCGCTTGAGTTCATTCATACCATCCACTCGTATCCTAATGCCCTTCCTCTCAGTTTGGAATGCCTATATATGTAAAACAGACGTGAATGACATTGACTGATAGCTGTCATGCAGATAAAGGGTATAGCACCAGATTACGTGAACAATATATCGGTAAAATACCATAAAATTTAATTATCATAATACTAGACTGAATTGAAACGAAAAACTATGACTTTGTGATTCCACAGTATTTTCTTTAGATGCGAACCAGGTTTCAACGTTCAACGTCATCTTCAGGACCAAATGCCTTTCCTGGGACCCTGAAGACGACGTTGAACGCAGAAACCCGGGTCGTATATGAAGAAAATACTGTGGATTCACAAATTCATAGTTTGTCATTTCCATGTGAATCAATTCCATAATGTATCGCCAGAAACCACCAACAAATACAAAACTATGTGCTTCTCAGCTAACCTTTCTTACAGTTGAGTACAAGGGAATAATGGAAGAAGTAACAAGCAACATCTTTACTCTATGATGGATGGAGAAATTTCATAAAATATAATGCTTAAATACCTCCGTCAATATTTTATAAATGTATGTAGATAAAGAAAGGGACCAAACAAAGAATATTGATGAAGTGAAAAATATGCCTGCGGTAGAAAAAAATAAGGACAATGAATGCTGTAATTATTCTAAATCAACGTTGAACCAGTATGGAATATTCTATCTGTGAACTACTCGAACATTAATGTAATAGACTTTATCATAGGCTTATTTTATGGTGATACTCTTTTTAAGCATGAACTCTCCCTCTATATTATATCAATCAGGTGCCTTCTAAATGTCTAGCTCAAGAGAGCAATGGGAACATTAAAATACATAATTTTAGAGTTCCACTTTTAATCCTTACACCATGATGGATGGACAAACGTCAGAGAACACAGCATCGTTAACTTGACCGTAAAAACAGTTTAAGTGTGTTAAAAACTCGACAGAACCAAAGGAGCAACCAAGGCGGAATAGAATAGTAGTGAAATAATTGGCCTTATTGATTATAGGAAACCAAGAGTAGGCTGCAGGCGAACGAGATGTTGGTGTGGAGGAGAATGGAGTAGGTGCGGTGGACGGAAAGTAAGATGGACGGGGAAGTGCTTTGTATGGTGGGTGAGGAATTAAAAATTCTGGATGAGATTAGGAGGAGGAAAAGTATGTGGTTGGTGGAGGAAGTGAGGGGTGAGTGGTTGTTGAAGACTGTGATGTTGGGATGTTGTGATGACTAGGATGTTGGGTAAGTGTGGAAGGGGAAGAAATAGAGTAGGTTATACAGACGGGATGGAGAAGAGTAGGACGTAAGCTGAGATAAAGAAATAAATAATATCGGTAGATAGGACCCTGCTCAAGTGAAAGTCTAGAGGATTTTTACTGACTTCCATTGAAAACCTACCTTAACCGGTAGATTACCAAATAGTAACAACAATAGTAGTACCCAAGCGTAGGAGCAATGGTTGGTTTTTAGAGGCCTAATTTATGATGAATATGAATTCTCTCTTTCTTTCTAAGACAAAGGACACTTAACCCGAGCTTTACACCGATCCGGATAATACCATCATCCCCTTTAGGGTGAAATTCATCGAAAACCAGAGGGGAGGCCGGGCTTGTCCTCTCGGACGGCGGAGCGACTCTCTCACTCATTGATTGCCTGGATCAAAGGATAAAGTTCGTTAGGCGGCTCGAATGGCAATCGAGAGCAAAAACAGAGTGTGAGCCCCTTGACAGGGGCGCCAACTTCAAATAATATTTTGAGGAGAAAGCAAGGTTACACACTTGTTTAGGGCCTATGCAAAGAAAAATGCCCACAAGTTGCAATATGCAAGCAGGTTAATGTGCATAGCAACCGGTTGAAGCCGTTCAGTTAAGGGACTCACCATACTTGCTTGCCCCTTTATAGAGCCCCCGCTATACCCCACAAGCTTGACCCTTGGGGACACGCTTGAGGATCGCGGCCTTTCAGGGCCCCTGAGCCGATCAACCAGCTCCCTTATGAGCAAAATGGCTCCTGGCTTCCTGGTTAGTTTGGGGTCTCCGGAGTACGCTATTCCATGCGGGCTGTCATAGAATCTTTCATCATTGTCAGTGAAGCAATCCTAAGATTGTCTAAATCAGACTCTCTATTATTCTATAACCTATTCTGACTGCTTCTCTGTGTTTATTCTTTACAAGATCCATATCCGTTAGTCCTTAGAATTACTTTTATTAAAGGGCAATCTACCGGTTAAGGTAGTTTTTAACGGAAAAGAGTAAAAATCCTCTAATTTCATTTTTAACATTCTTCTCCAACACTAGGTTTCTAAGGCTTTCGTTCTTTGAGTGGCGTTCTATAGGCAGCAGTTAAATCTTTGTTAGTCTGGGGTATTATTTTAGGGTAATCTACCGGTATAGGTATTTTTAAATAGAAGAGAGTAAAAATCCTCAATATTTTAAGAGACGTAGGCCTCAATCTACCCCCCGAAATGTCTCTCTTCACCTCAGCACACGTTTACCTAATTTTATCCTGTCCATAAAACCTATTCTCTTTCTTCCCCTTTCCTGCTTACTTAACATCCTCCACTTTATCATGGCCTTAAACAACCCTTCGCTCCTTATTATCTCTTCCATTCACATATTCTGCCTACTCCTAAGTCTCCTCCAGAAATTTCTTCCTTCACCCTCCAGATCAAGCACTTCCTCGTTTGTCGTCCCCTTAGGGCCACACACCCATGAGGTGGCTTGCAGGGTATTGTGTCAATGTAGGTATTAGTCCCTTTGCTTTTCTCGTGGCCCCTTCCCCTCCTATTTTAATTTCATAATATGTATAACGAATTCTTGTATCTTAAGACGTACGCAGTCCACCTTATTCTTCATTTGATAGCGTTTTTCCAATTTTCCACAATCCTTTCATCCTTGATTCTCCTTGAAACCATTTGTTTCGTCCATTTCACATTTAGCATTCTTCTCCAACACTATGTTTCTAAGGCTTTCATTATTTTCAGATCCGCTTTTCCACTGTTCCACGCTTCTGATGCTTGGGCTGCCAGGACCCTCACGAATATTTTCAAATCTGCTATCTCAAGTCGTTTTTTCTTTGAGATTAGTTGCACCTCAGAGTGGACGGAATTGGTTAGGTAGGGGAATAAGTTAAATCACCAAAATGGCGTCGGAACCGTAGGCATTTACATCTGCGTACTATCCTGCTAGCCGCGGCAGAGGCGTGTGGCAGGGGCTGTTGGGAGACCAACCATGTGCTTGGGGGAGAAGAGGATAAAGGTGATTTTTGTACATATAAACGATGCTTCTTAAGTTAGTGCCACACTGTTTTTTTAATAATCATAATTTGTGGTGCGTGGAAAGAAGGAATTTATGAATCTTGCAGTTTGGCAGTGTATTTCTCTTAATTTGTCGCTTCTATCAGTTCTACAGATATGGTGCGGGGTCAAAATAATATCCTCCATATCTCACTGAAACTCGACTGTCCGGAGTTTCATGTAATCCGAGCGAGTAGCCTCTGAGTCTCTAACGGTTCCTAACCTAATCCTTTCATCAAGTGTTTGACAATTTCTGTGTGTGCAAGGCAGTTTTTAACGAAGTGCGCCGTTTTCCTTTGTATTTTATTTGCTTGGCGGACTAAATATTTCTGTGCTGGGTCCCAAAAGCTCGCGGCATATTCGCCTAACCATCATAGGCAGCAGACTGACAAGTGGTTATACGCCTGAATTTAAACTTTCAGCATTTAAATTGTATAAAAATATTGTTATGAACCTATTCAAAACACATGGATGAATACTCTATTTCAAATGAACTGCAAAAAAATATGAACGAAAAATATTTCCATAAGAGGATAAAAACGCTAATTTCAGGGTTTACTGACAGTAACCGATATTTTCCCACGTTCTTCGTATTTATGTTGTAAATTACTCTACTATTATTCCTCGGATTCCTCATTCTATATCATAATTATATCTCCGAAATTAAATTAATTTTTATTTAACAGAAATGATATATTTTAAAAGGGACATCTTTTATAAATATTTAAGGTCCTTGAGGTAAAATGCTTGAAGAAATGGCTGAACGTCAGGAAGAATAACCCTCGGAAAGACAGCAATTAATCTTCCGGCAAAGTGAAGATGTCGACACCAAGGTCAAAATAAATTATATTTTCTGAAGTGAAATTTTGTATAGTTGTTTTATCATTGCGTTCATGATAGTTACCTTGAAACACTTTATATAGTCAATGCAGAGATATCAAACTAGAGTCTCAAGCTAACTTAGAGAGTCAACAGCAAGTCCTTGGAGTTCTCTTCAAAACAATTCGTCACACCAAGCTGATCAGTTGGGTGAGATACAATAATTTTTAGCCAGATATTGACGAGACCATTTCCACGATTTAGCTATCTTCCCCGCGAACCTCCGTTTAGTACACGCGATGGGCGAGCGCGGCGCTGATCATCGATTAGCCGAGCACCGGCGAAATAAGTTATGACTCTCGGCAAAAGTGAGTCATGGTCACGTTCCTTGAAAACCGTGATTTCATCCGCACCATTATTAACACGCAATCTCTGCATTTCATTCACGAAGTAGCCCGGGATGTACAGGAAGTAGTTTTTCATGTTCCATTTTGCTGATAGTGAATTTTCCTACCAAAAGAAATAATAAACAATTTACTTGATTCATATGAAAAAGAACTTAGTCGCTCCACTGTAGCAAAAATACCTCGGCAGTGATACGCACGTGGCTGACGCATGCCTTCCAATGCTGTGGTGGTGGATTTTACATTGGTGTGTCATTACCCTCCGGCCAAATTTAGTATGAGTGAAACGCATTAGTGCCTCAAAAGCTTCGCTGAATCAAATTCACTTCAAAGTTAGGCGTAGCGAAACTTGATGGCACTCGTCTGTGAATAGCATGACACAAAAGAGAGGAACGCATGGAAGCGATGTGGGATTAAGATAGCTTGATCGATATTTTTCCCTAGTCATAATAAATACCAAACGCAGATTATATTATAAATTTAAGAAACTAAGTAGAATTTAAAAAAATATTATAATATTAATGTCAGAAATATATTGTTTTTATGACTGAGTTTCTCAGAAATTAACTAAGTATGAATACATAAGTCTTAAGTTTGACTAATTTTTATCACGCCGTATGACGAAAACGCCTTCAAACAAGATTATTTTGTGATTCCGCAAAGATTATTGTGTTGAGTAATTGGTTTATTGTTTAAAATAGTTAATAAAGCATATAAAATTCACTGTAAATTTTCTGACGCGATCTATGTGTAAGAAATTCTTCATATGAAAAAAAAGTCCCTCTGGAGTGGAGAGACACTCGCAACAATTCCCATTGAAAACGGCTACAATGTTTATGACAATAACTCAAAAAGTAGTGCAGTGAGTGGACGATACGTTTTTATCATTAAAAAATGAGATACATTCTTTATATTGAGGAAAAATTTATTGAGCTTAGTGGGAATTGATATCATGATATCAGGCTGAAACTGCCTTAAACCACCGAGTCTTCCTCCTGTAGGTCCCTCCGGGCGTTCTCAACATTTTTGCCCTTCATTAATGCTTGATTCACCCTCAATGGCCTCTAATTCTCCGCTTCTGAGTGCCACTAAGTTTTGCTGTACATATAGCACTTGTATACATGTATATACATGTATCGATGCTTTTGATTGATCAATAACACTAAAATGAGGAAATATACATATGAAAAGTATATATTAATTCAATATATTGAATATGCTGACCGCTAATAACAGATGCCTGAAAGCAAGAGAGCACTCTAATTAAACATATATTTTGAGCATGCTCTTACATGACTGTGAAGCAAAGACTGCTGATTGGACGTCTGCAGAGCAAAAGAGATTGGAAGCAATGGAGATGTGGAGTTACCGAAGAATGATGAAGATCAAATGGTCGGAAAGAATCACTAGGGAAGAAGTCTTACGAAGAGTTCGAGAGAAAAGCAGCATAACACAAACTCTGCGTAGAAGGAGAGTCAAACTTATTCAAAACATTTGGTGGCAGAACAACCTAATGAAAACAATTTTGTAAGGAGAAATTAATGGAAAGAATTACTAAGGAAGACCATGAATGGAATTCAACAATAAAATCATGTAGGACGTTAAAATGAAGAAATATGTTGGAATGAAGAGGTTGGCAGAAAGGAGAGTGGAGAGCTGCTGCAAACCAATCTTCGGGTTGAAGACTACTGTTAATAAAGTATTGAGAGACAGTTTATTTGGTGGGGTTAAAGTGGAAGGTGGACAATAGGTTATTTTTTAATGTTTAATAAAATATAAATCGCTTCTTAAACACATAAATATCGCAAAAATAAATCAGAGCAAACAAAGGAATATTATGTGACCTATAGGGCGTTTTTCTGAGGACTGGATCACCTTCATAAAAAATATATGCTAACGATTATGGGCAATTCCATGGTGTCGGACGTAGAATTTGTACAAATATTTTCATTGTTTTATAACTTTCCATGTAATTTCAATTAAAAAATTTTAGTTTTGAGTAATAGGAATAAAAAAATAAAGTATTAGAAACATTTTTGCATATAAAGTATTAAAATAAATAATGCATGTATGTACCTAAAAAATAAAAAACCACGGTGTCGGACGTAGAGTGCACAAAAACTTATTCCGACTTTATGAAATTCTTCTTTAAATTTATGTGAATTTTGTTGACTTAAACAAACAACAAAAATCATGGAAAAAGTAGATGCCATACCCTTTATAATGGAACCAATTTAAACATCATAGATTTGGTAGTTTTATAAATATAAAAAAAATTGTACGGTGTCGGACGTAGAATTCTTGGTGTCGGACGTAGAATGTGCAAATAAAGTGAGGTTTTGTGAGGAATACAAATCAGGAGGTGAGATCAAGCAGTAATTTATTTTTTCAATGTATTTATAGTAAAAAATATATATTTTCACAGAAAATCAGTATTTCATAAGTTATATGTCTACAATGGGATCCTTTAAGAGCACATTTTTAACTCTTGGCCTAACTTTCCAATTTATACTGCTGTCTTGTTCCTCCATAAGTCTCAGGGGCCTTAATTTTCTTGACAATGTTCTCTTTTGCATAACTGATGCAGTCGTCTTCTGCAGGCCAAAAATAATTTGCACCTGTCTTAGAGCTGTGAATCACTTTTAACGTTTGTTCTTTCTCCAAAACCACTTCACCTGGATAGTTGGCATTGTCACATTTAACTACGACTCAGTCCTGTAAAGGTACTAGATCATGAAGATTTAGAACTGAGCTTTTTTGCAAAACTTTTGCAAACTCCCAATTTTCCAATCAAGGTTTTTTCAGGTTCTAAATCTTTACAGTCAGAATCAAAACTTAATATTTTTACTTTTCTTTTTATAAGATCATTGCTAGTTACACCAACTAGCAGATAGGTTTTGTACCAGCCGGTGTAACATACTGGATTTTTTGCGTGTCCGAGATAGGAACTGCTGCCTCTTAGACTTGTAGCTATTCACGTAGCTTTTCTTGCACATCATCACTTGATATAAATTTGATCAATACGATGGGGTCCCTGAGAGTAGCTATTCAGCTCATACCTCAGATATATCTCCAGAGCTCAAAATTGTTCCTTCATTGGGTTTTGTAAAATTCCAAACACTTATTATTGTTCCTACAATCCCGTCAACTACTACTTTCCCATGAGAATTTTCGAATAAGCACCAATGAAGATTAATTTCATACTTGCTTTGGATTAATTTCATACTTGCTTTGGATTAATTTCATACTTGCTTTGGATTAATTTCATACTTGCTTTGGATTAATTTCATACTTGCTTTGGATTAATTTCATACTTGCTTTGGATTAATTTCATACTTGCTTTGAATGAAAGGAAGTTGATAAAATATGTACCAGTTCTTGCAATGAGCTGGTAGTCCATGGGAAAAAATGTTCACAGTAGTGATATGAGGACAAATGCATTTCAGGTGCACAAGAAGGAAGTAAATGTAACAATAAATTTGATATTTTTGTATTATCAAGTTCGTCAGATATTATGACACCACTCTGGCTGACTTCTTCATGGATCCAGGCATATGTAGTAAACACAGTAGACTGGCTATGGCTCCAGTGAATTGTAACAGAATTTCATTTTTGATGAAGAAGTGTTGCGTTTTCAGGAAAATCCATCTGGATTAAAATTTCTTTTACATTTACTCGGGATTTTATATTTTCAAATTCATCAGCCTGTTTTCATTTGAAATAAGTGTGGGTCAAAAAATATTGAAATTGATATTCCAAAACATTTCTCTTCAAAATCTTTTGAATTTGAGATATTCTCTTCAAAAACTGTTTAGACAAACAGTTCACCATGTGAGCCTTTTCGTTGGACGAATGGGGAAGGCTGGTACATATTCTTATATTACCCCTTCTGTCTGCTTATTTCGGTATGGTGATACATTTTCAGGGGTCTTAAAAACAGCTTAATTTTTATTTTTATTTTCACTGTACCAAT
Organism: Pyrrhosoma nymphula; assembly: GCA_963573305.1. NCBI lineage: Eukaryota > Metazoa > Arthropoda > Insecta > Odonata > Coenagrionidae > Pyrrhosoma > Pyrrhosoma nymphula. Next base: position 67,005,439 of record OY754334.1, on the reverse strand, counting down.
TTTTGAATCTCTATTTCTGATATTCTATTTCTTCTTCCGTGGAATTTTGGAAATTGGTTTCCCTTGAGGCGTTCTTCCTTAATTCTACCTTCCTCTCCCTTAGGGTAAATTAAGTACTATGTAAATGCTCGTGAAAAATGTTACCTTGTAGGTTTAAAACACGCATGCCTATATTAAATGTTTTCTTGAAATTGTTCTTTTATTTTTTTACACCTAAATGTTATTCAGGTTAGCTACATGCTTAATTTTAGACTTATATTTTACCACGCCTACCTATTGTTGTTTTATTGTAAGAAATATTGAATTAAAATTCAGAAATTAATCAAAATAAGTACTTTTAGAAGTTGGTGTCGGACGTAGAGTCGGACGTAGACTTATTTTCCTACGTCCGACACCAAAATGATAATAAACCTGTAAAAGTTTAATTTTTTTAATGACAGTTTCTGTTAGCTCTACAAGAACTTACTTTAAAACGGTGCTTTCATTCGTAAAAAAAAATTTTTTGGATCTGCTATAAAACTAAAACTTGTTTTTTGGTGTCGGACGTAGAATAGTAAGGAGCTACAAATTTAATTAATTTACCACGATAACCGAGAGGACGAAAAATTTTAAGTTGCAGAAACTTTTAACTTGGCTCATAAATAAACCAAAAACAAAGTATTTCGTTTGATAAATATTTTTTCAGCATCACCAGCATAATATTTTGGCTTGACTGATTAAACGAAAGAGGAAAATGGTAAAAAAGACGTGAGAGTAAAATAGCATAACATTTAATTGTGTAAATATTGCTTAAAATAATTACAAGAAATTGAAAGCTGACTTAATTAGTTTTAAAATAATATATAATACGTACAGGTTTTTATTAAAAAATATTTTTGGCTTAGGTTTCCTATTTCGTGGAATTGCCCTTATGATTAATATTATAAACGAAATTGCATATCTTTTCTTATTTTTTAAAATACAAACCTACTGTGAAAAACGATAAAAATTTTCAAGAAAAGACTATTAAAATCATCCTTTGTAAATAGGTTATTGTTTAAAATGCTTTATTTAAAGTAAAAAGAAATAAAATATGAATGAAAAACGATGAGGAATCTAGAGTAACCACGGATATGAAGATTGGTTTTCAAAATATATACTAAAAGTAGGATTATCAGCATAAGCCGCGTTTATACATTTCTTATTTGTTATCAGGGTCATAAGGCTGTTACGTTAACATAAGCGCTAATAGCTTTCAGACCAAATGGTAATATACGGACCGGAGTTACTTACACAACTAGACACACTAAGAAAGTTCAGATATCACCTATTTTTGACATTTGAAGAACTCTTCGAAATTTTTGAAATGTGACGGAGTTTTGATGGAAATCACATCACAAACACAAGGCAAGGGAAATCAATTTCCCAGAAGATGGGATCAAAATGTATTCCATTCGTCAAACTATATATGGGACCGAATTGTCAATCATTAGAGCAATTCTATTAGAACATCATACCTATGTAACATAGGAATAAAGTACTAATGTTAGACAATACCTCAATTTATAAATACCCAGTTATTTTACACTACTGCCTATGCTGTTTTACAGCATGTCAGCAGCTCTTTCTCAAAAACCTTTTTACTTCTCCTAAAACAGCTCGCATGCACCTGGTTTCCTTTCCAAAATTCAATGATTGGAGAGCGCATACATTGTTATTCCACCTATGAATACAAGTTCAGAACAATGCAGTCTCTAATAATTACAGAACACTAAGCAAAATACAATCATATCGAATATTTGGCCACTGTCACACTCCCTTTAGATGCCTCCCAGGTTTACTCTATTGACGAAGACGTAAATCAGGGGACGTTAAATATGAATGACAAATCGATAAAACGAAAAAGAAAGGGAGCAATCAATTAAGCAACTGACCCTCACGGGAGGAATCCAACCTATCTATTACCGAATGGTCGAGCTCCCTGGACATAAAAAAGTGGACCGCTTTCAACCAATCCTTCTCCGGTTGTGACCCCGTCACAAGTGAGGACGTGCCCGACGAAAACTAGGCCGGGGAGGCGGTAACGCTTGGGATATAGGTGGGGGGGGGGGGGACCAACCAGCACGCATTGGGGATCCTTACAATGCTCCAGGGTCAAAGGACAACCCGGAGGCGAAAAGGGAGGGGAGCGTATAGGATTTGGCTCGATGTGTGTAAGGGTATAGGGGGAGTTGGAGAGAGGGTTGGAAGGTTAAAAAAAGGAGCAGGGTGGGTGATGCATGTGCCCGAAGAAAGGCAAGAAAGTGGAGTTGAGATGGTGGGGGGAGGTGGTTGGTTGAGTAGGTGTGTATAACTCCACCGTCCTGCCTCCTGCTAACCCGGTGCCGCCACTACCACCAACACCCGACACCGCCTAACCCTCCAACCCTTTGGTCACGTACGGCGTGGGAGCCCTCATCAATATTCAGCCCTATTCCGCTCCACGGAGAACCTGATTTGCTGAAGGGGGGTGGTGTGGGAGGGAAGGAGGGAGTTTTTGGGTGAGAGGAGTGGGGGAGTGGGCTGAAAGGAGGTGCAGTAGGAGGGAGATGAAGAGAGAGATAGAGGGGTGGATGGGGGACAAGACGGTAAATATATAATGAACTCGCTCTCCTTGTTTAATGCGCGGTGTGGGAGGGGAGAATAGAGTGCCCAGGTGAAATAGCACCAGATCGTGAAAAGATGAGGGGAGATTGCGTAGGATAACTTAGCGTGGGACCAAAAACTCGACTGGTAGAGCATTTAGTGGATTAAAGAAAAAAAAAATACAAAAGGTAACAATTTGAGTGCTGGTCATTTTATTTTTTTCTGCTACAGAAGTTCTGGCTATTTTTACCAATTTGCAGGAAAATTATTAAATTTTTCCCAGTAAAACAGGAAAATTCAAATTATTCTGTCTTTTAGTTTATAAATTTCATAGTCGAATTACTCCTAAAATGGGAGTTATTTCTTTTAATGACGCCTCTATAATATGTGCCAAATATTTGTTAAAATTATAAGGGACGTAATATTATGTTGTGAGCAGTTCTCGGGAGATTTATGGCAACGTAATATTACGTAGTTCGCACGCAAAGTGGTAAGATGATAGATTAACCCAGAGTCTCCCAAATAAAGCATCCACTTTTTGAAATGCGATGAATATTGTGCTTACTGTTGTGGACTCACGTAAAAAAAAAGTTTGACGAAAGAACTCTTAACATTTTTCTATCGAGGTATATTTAATGCGATTGGCTTAGATGTTTTGCATTAGTATGATCTCAAAATCGAAAGTTATTATGTAAGACATCGAAACCGGTCCCTTTAGGCTTGACCATCGTCAATAGCCATCGAACTGAATCATCGGTTTGCTGCAGCTCTTCACTCCACTCTCCTTTACGCCAACCTATCCAATACTGCATAATTCTTCACTTTGAAGTACTTCATGATTGGCCAAATGTACTCCATTCTTAATCTTCCTCCGTAGTTCTCCCCATTAATTTCTCCTTCTAATGTTGTTTTCAGTAGGTTATTTTGTAGCCAAATGTTCCCAATACGTTTGTCTCACCTTCTACGCAGAGTTTTCGTTGTACTTTTTTTCTCTCCAACTCTTCGTAGGACTTCTTTGTAAGTGATTCTCTCCGTCCATTTGATCTTTACAATTGCTCGGTTACACCACATCTCCATTGCTTCAAATCTCTTTTTATTTTAATTTCTAATGGTGTAAAACATTTAAACCAGGTGCATTAAATATTTCTTTGCGGAAAACTTCAAAGAGTTTTTCTATTGACTTGATTTTTTTTCTATTGATTGTATCAGTTCCACCACTTCAGAGACAATGCAGTAAAAATAAATTTACCCTCGGTTTCAAGCATAAGGATGTGAAATATATTCTTCAAGGAGGGAAATGAACACCACCTATGTAGAATCCAATTAATGCTTTGTTTATTACAACCTAGGCTTTTGACACGTTAGGATTACATTGCGTGTTGTAACCTAGATGGTAAGGAACAAACATTGTGTGGAATCAACATACTTGTGCTCATTTCCCTCCTTACAATAAGTATAAGAAAATTCCACTAAGCGAATAAAATTGTATGAAAATAAGAAGCGTTCTAGTCTTACCAACCTCATCTGATTCACTTATACTGTGTCCGCTAAAGCTGATGATAATTATTTTTACGACGTAGATGGCAACATTTTTTGCGTCATTCTGCGCATGTCATCCTGGTGCATAAAATTAGGGCCTGTTTTTTTCAAGGGGATCTGTCTGACTGACTGACTGACACCTCAGGGGTAGCTGACTGACAATTGTCCTTGCATGGAATATTAAGTATAATTTTGCACATTATTTTAGGTTGAGCTGTCAGAGATAAGACAGATGATCATCGTGCTGACGCAATTATAACACTAGTAAACCTTCCGGCGTAGTCATCATTCTAAAATAAGCCTCCAGAAAGAGCTTCTTTACAGTTATAACTTGAAAACAAACGTTTATATGGAACATAATGGAACTTAACTTGCATTAAAACCATCAAATTTTAACCAAATAATCCATAATAAAACGTTGTATCTTCACAACTCGTGCAATGAATATGGATGATTCCGCATTTTTATGGTGCTATCGTACTCAGCAGTTACAGCTATTCTTTTCTTAAATCTATGTGGAGAAAGACGTCAGGGGTAGCTGGGTAAAGAATGGGAGAATCGAAAACCAGGGGGAGGGTGTTGTTTTGTGCTTTCTTGGTTGGATGTAAGGCCCGAAAACTGAGGGTCCTCTCACTCTATCCAATCCTCAACAATACTCGGTCATGGCTCTCTTTTACCGATCGAGTCAAATGCGCCGGAGAGGAGGAAGGTGACTGGGAGTGGGTAGTAAGAGTTTGAATGAGGCAGTGGTGTGGGGTTCCAAGCCAAGATCTGTTCCCCCTTTCGTGCCTGTGTTTGTGGAACGGGTAGGAGTGGGGAGAGTGCAAGGGGCGGAGGGTGGGGGGGGGAGGACCCAAACTGAGGTTTGAAGCGTACTCTGGCCGAGGTGGTAGCCCGGGGCGATTTGTTGTTTTTTTTTGTAAGCCGTGCGATGTGGGAGGTGGGTCAAAGCTGTTGAAGTTGCTCTGTGGCGGGGCCCGTTTCTGTGCCGTGTGTGTCGACCGGGCATTCAGTCTCCAAATGAGTGGAATAAATAAAATAGTTCCGGGATAGGAGATAAAATATTTACGGACGAAAAGCTGAGGTTTTCGGTCGTCGTGTTTCGTTCGGCTCCGGGAAAACTACTAGGATGTTCTCGGTGTCATCGCAGCTCTCCGGTGAAATCGGAGTTTCTCCCTAAAAAAAAATGATCGTGCATCAGTATTCCCGAATTTCAATATTCAAATGCCATTAGCGGGGAATTGGCGCAGTACTCTTACTAGAATAATGCGAACATTCAAGTAGCCTTCTAGTTTTCGATGTATAAAGTTGCATACCGACTTATACACTACCTACGATGATTTAGGAGATAAGGAAAAAATAAAAAGAGATAAGTAATGAAATATGCATGGATTTCATGAGAAGTTATGGGAATCCTTAACACAGGAACCTCTTCTTTTCTCTGGTGCAACGGCTAATTGTCGGTCTAAATTACCAGAATATTATTTCTGCTAATCTAATCTTATATTTACTTTCATAGCTAGGTATTTTTAGAGGTAATACATCATGGGAGTGAAAGAGAAGAATTTCATGCAGTGAGACAATTTTGCATATTAATATTTATAGCCATCAAAGATGCATATAAAATAAAAGGAGTTTAAAAAATTACGTTAATTTCATTTTTATTCCTGCTGATAATGCTTACTTCATAGCCAAGTGGTACCGTTCATAACTCTACATATATCCCGCAGCTTCTTTACAGTTATTACTTAAAAATAACGTTTACATGGAACTTAAGGGAGTTTAACTTGTATTATAATCATCAGAATTTAACCAAATGCTATTTTGGTTTATGAGGGTGTGGATTTTGCTGAAGAGCTCGAGTTGGAGATAATAGTTGACGTCTCACACTTATTTGACACATTTTGTGATAAGCTTAAAGTGCACGATAATAAAAGGAATAGCAAATGGAGAGAATTGACCAGGATGGAATGAAGACAGTAAAATAGTGAATGATATGAATATGAGGAATTTTATCAAGGAATAAAATGGTTAGCTCAAAAGAGAAAGATGTAATTCAAGTTAGTGTCAGGCCTTTAAAGCCGGCTCCGCTTTCACAATTCCCTTCATACTTCCCTATCCTTTTATACCTCTGTTGCTTTCGTTACACTAATACATTGCTACACTCACGCATTCCTGCCCACAAGGGTCCTAATATTCCTCCTCTTTAGAGTCACTTCCACCATATTTACCCATGACCTTCTCGGCCTAATATACTGAATTCTCTGAACTGAACTGAACTCATAATACTGAATTGTCATCCGCCTCTCATCAGTGGCGAATCTACGAGGGGGAGGAGGTGGAAAGGGTAAATGAAATTCCACCCCCCCTAAGATGTCAGGTGACTAAAAGATAATAAGAATAGTATTTGATGGTAAACTTCATTGTACCAACACCTTAATAGCATTAACCGTAACCTTACAAAAGTCATTTCAAGTTGCTAGTGCAAAACTCTGGAACGTCCTACCTGATGAATTAAAGAAACCACAGTCCCTGAAGAAATTTAAAAACCGTATTTATAACATGCTATTAGAGAAATATGTTTCCTTTCTTCTCTTCATGTTCATACATGTATAACCCTAATTTTATATACCAGAATGTACGTTTTTATAACTATTTTCCGTTAAAATATTGTTTTGATACAAAAAATTGAATATTCTATTGTTGTTACATTGGAACCTTGATAAAATGTTTTGTAATGTATTGTTGAACATCATGGACTATGTCCCAGTGCAAAAAAATTACTTAACTATCTATCTAGCATTGGTAAGTTAGAAAAAAAACAAGTCTCCCTCCAACGAGTAAGAACTGTGTTTTTTCGGGCAATTCGCGTTATGAAGCGGAAACCAGCATCCGACGGAGAGGAGAGGATTTACAGTAGAGTCTTCATCAATCTCAATTTTATCTTACCTACGCTTCTAGCAAAGCTGCTTCCCTTATCCCCTAAAAAGTATCATAGATGATTTATTTATCCATACAATGTCATCCATGATTTATTAGCAATAATAATAATAATGAGAAATGTATTATTTCTCTTTTACAAGAATATCTGTTCTAATGTAATCTAATTTTTATTACTAAATATTTGTCATGTGCTATATGGGTAAGTACATGTTAATATAACATAGAATTGCCATAAAATGCAATCGGGAAAATGCAATTGCTTTTTCAATTTTTTCTATAGATATCACTAATGAGAATGCGTATGCAAAGTTTCACGAAAAGTTTCAGTTACACTTGTAGTAACTGCAACTTTGCGTGATTGAATTGCGCAATGCTCTCGGGGTACAGGTATCATGTATGGCAATATCAATTGACGAATTTGCTAAAAAAACACCCGTTAATCCTCCTAATGTAAATGGAAATACAAACCCTTATGCTCATAATAATGAGGGGGTGTAATTTAATTGAGAATATTGTAAAGTGGCTAGTCAACTGAAAATCTTAATACCGCACGGTACAACAACTCATGGCCAATCCACTCAAATCATAGTCAAGATGAATATATCCCCCTAGTAATTATATTTATTTGCTTTTGTGGTCATCGATACAACTACAGTAACGCTATCGGCAAGCCGACGATCGCAAGCTATCGGTAACAAGCGATCGCTGGTGAATTAATAAAATGAATTTATCATATAACTTTCATTCTATCCATGGTATCACGCCATATATTTTCAAATTTTGAGTGTAGCTCTTTGTGTCGGAAGTCCAGCTACTTCAGTTGGACCACCCCGTAGAAACCTCCATCATCATTAACATTCATTGAATATTCACCATAATTTTGCTATTTGTGCTATATTTACTCACAATATGCTTTGCAAATAATTTTGTGTATTTACATGAACAAAAATTTCTCCAGTCACTTTAAACGGAGAGCGAGATCGCATGGTATTATGGGTAACTCCTGGCCAACAATTCGGCGCCACGCGCCAGTTACTCGGCCGGTTTCCCATGTTAGAACTTCTCTCTCCCTTCGGCGACCCGCTGTTTCAGTAGCTCTCCCGCGAGGATTGTATCCCCCCACCCGCGATACGCAGTTTGAGATCTGAATAATTGACCCCGCTCCGCTGAGAGCGTTCGACGGGAGGTTAAAGGATGTCCAAGATGCATGGGCGGTAGATATCGGAAGAGAGTGTACGTGTTGGGAAGGCTTTCAAACGGAGATGATAGGGGTGAATATATATGGAGGGAAAAAGATTTTCAGTGTAAGGATGAGAGCTTGGGAGAAGGAGAGAAGAATGGGCAGTTCATGTTCAGCCCGGTTGGTAAGGGGAGATGGTTCATCATGATCTACGTTTATTAAAGATTCACTACATTTTGCTATTCGTGCTATTAAATCACCAAATGCATCACAGACCATTGTAAGTATTTATGTGTAAGTATTAGTAAAAATCTAGAGAAACTGCCTAAACCTAGATTTGAAATTTTTAGAATGAGTGAAAGGTGAATTCTTGATCCAGTAGGTACACATCTTATCAATGTGTTTCGTATAAAAATGAATATTTGGTGTTCCATCATTCAAACATACTTGAGGGCCTATGAAACGAATCCCCTAAAGTAAATATGATAGTCAGAGATAAATTTGTTGGAGACTGTTGCGGATATTGCTGGAGGCGTCAAATTTAATAGAGTGAAGCTGCTGGAAGGGGAAGCGCTCCGGTTGGGAGAGAATCACGGAAGGTTACGAGGTGAACAGGCTTCAAGATGTGTTGGTGTAATAATGGGATATACATGATGGTTCGAATCCTGTTCTTAGGGTTCAATGCAGGTTTTAGAAAAAAATATTCCTTCGGATTGGAAAATATCGGAGATAGAAATCCGTTCTAGGCTGGTTCACGCTGATCACTAACCTTGAAAAACATAATAACCTTTCCCGTATCACCATTGGCCAACATTTCGGCATCTTATATCAACCGTGATGGTTGATGGATGCTTGACAATAGCATAAAGTTCCAAACCTTGATCGGTGGTTAATAAAAGTGTGAAAATGTTACCAGTGTTTGTAATTCCTGAAGATGGAATGGATGGCGTGGAACTTCAACACAATTAGGTAGAAAAGTTAAAGGCAATTTTCCATGGATAAAAATTTTAAAAGACTTTATCACGACCTAAGTTTCGATGTTTTGCACAACATCTTCAAGAAGCCACTTCACGTCACTACACCTGAAGGTGATGTGTAAAACATCGAAGCCTAAGTCATAATGAAGTCTTTTAAAATATTTATCTGCATAAAATTGGGTTTAACATTTCAACATTATTACTTCTTATCTTACTTATTATCATAGTTACTTTATAGAGTGTAGAGTAACTTCCGTTCAAATTTTATTTCAGCATTTATAGTTTTTTCAGCGTGAGTCAAGGCCAAGATAAATATATCCCCTAATGATTATATTTATCTGTTTTTGTGGTCATAGATACATCTACAGCAACGCTACAGTAACGTCGAAAATTGAAAGTTATCGGTAGCAAGCGATCGTCGGTGAATGGTTTCAATGAATGCACCATATAACTTCCATTTATCTATGAGTAGTCCCCCGTATAGTTTCAAATTTAGAGAGTAGCTCTTTGTATCGGAAGTCCAGCTACTTCATTTAGACCACTCCGCGAAAATCTCCATCATCATTAACATTTATTGAATATTTAATATAGTTTTGATATTTATGCTATTCACTCACAAAATGCATTGAAAATTATTGTGTGTATTAATATGTAAGAATAAGTAAAAGAGAGCTCCTTAAAAATCTAGAGAAACTACCCAAACCAAGACTTGAAATTGTTAGAACGAGAGAAAGGTGAATTCTAGATCAGTAATTTATCAATGTGTTTTGTAAAAAAATCTATATTTGATGTTCCATAATTCAGATATACATGACTACCTATGAAAAGAATCCCCTAAAGGAAATTCGACCGTCACAGGGAAATTTGTAGGAGTCAATTGTGATTATAGCTGGAGGGGTCAAATTTAATGATGAGTGAAGGGGACAAATAGAAGCAATCTAGAATATACATTGTTGTAAATGCAAGCATCAAAAATCAAACCGCGTACGCTTCCATGCGCAAAAAAAGAAATGAATTTTGCAGAGATGCCAAATAAAAATGACATAAAATGCGCAATATTTTCGTGGGCTACGGAAGTTAATGTGTTGATTGCTTGGAATAAATTTATGGAAATTAAGGCTGAAAATTTGAATGTTTAGTCTATTTACTCAATTAACTGTAATTTAAAACATGTGAAACAATTGGTAGAAAATAAATGGCGTATATCAGTGGAAATGTAGCGCCCTCACCCCCCCCCCCCCAAACGACTTACCATGCTTGGTGACGTCACTTGACAGTAGCACGTCCAAGTCTTTTTTTTTGCCATAATTGACAACGCTGCTGCTGGGACTAACAACGCCCACAAAAGTCAAATGCTGTCACAAAACGTTATGGTAATGGCTTCAAGATACGTGAATTGCAAGGGGGAAGAACCCAATTGAAATAATAGCTCAAAATTCGATACAAGACATCGCAGTTGCTAAAACAAGTAGTAATATTGAACATTGCCGAGATTACAGAAGTGAAGAAAAAGTCGTAAGTAATAAATATTTGATAAATTACATGCGTATGTATACTTTTATGTGTAATTTACGTGATATGTGTACGATGTGAGCTGCCTAATGACGGCAAAATCAAAGTAAAAATGGCGGCGTGACTTACTCGGCGCAGTGGCGAAATACATCCTTCTTAAGTGTTTTATACCTAAGCTTACGTTTTAAATATTACCACTAACTATCCTCAGTACTTCTTTTTCGAAACGAAGTTTCAATTACAAAAGTTAAATGAACTTAGCACAAAACCCTATTGAATAAAATATATTAACGCGTTTTAAGAGCGCAAGGTATGCATCCAATTAGATATACTGGTTAAGGCAATTTCGATGGGATCTATGATCAATCCCTGCCGTTGAAGTGATAAAGCCACGAAATGTACCTACACTCTGTCTCAAAGAAATCAGTTTACTGCTTGTCTGGAGAAAATCCAAGCGGCAAACTCCTAAAAAAATTGACGGATCGGAAATTTTACCTGGAGTGCCTATTAAATAAATTCAAAATATATAACAGTTTCATTGAAAATAGTGTTTTCCGCTATAAAATTATGAAATATTGTTATTAGCAGTGGAAATATATTTGTACATTAATTTTGTTATTAACCTCTTCAAATAATCAGCTGAATGACAATATTCCCAAATTTAATGATGTACCACCGCTATCGGTTTGAATAGAGAGCTATAGTAATCATGATTTCAACGCCTCTTTGTGAAATACAACTTCAAGTATTTATTTTTGAGTCAATAAAACATTGAAGTTTCGACAAAATTAGAAATGAAATGTTTTTCAACCTGTACTCAAGGGCGATCGGGTGTATACGTGCAAATTAAATATACCACATCGAATTAAAAAGTATAAAATGTTCATGAGGACAGGTTTCATTTCCTTTTCCGATAAATAATACTATAGAAAAAAAGGGGAGTGTGCCATTGAGAGAAATTAGATGCTATTACTATGGCTTTTGACATGTACTTACATCATTATATGCCATGAAAGATTCGAGTTGAGCCAAACAGCCAGCACCGAAGGTGATGCCTGACCTGAAAAATTGTACATTGCAATAAAACTTGGTAATTTAGCTACAATCATTATTTACAGAGTAGTAATAATTTTAACGACAATTTTATAAACTATTAAACATTAATTTTCCAAAAAAGTCATCGAGTACAGTAACACATAATTAATGCCCAGGAATAGCTTTAGGAAAAATGCCAACAGAAGTGAAGCCACCGAGAGGAATAGCTCGTTATGATTATTCAAATACTTTTAAGTCATGTGCTGTTTTGAACTTTTCCTTCAACCAGAATTATACATAAATATTTTAGATCACGGATTGTATTACGGGGTAAAGTGGATGTGAAATTATATTCTTTTATTTCAGGCAGATTTACGGGAGCTTATTTTCATTGGATCGCTTCCATCTCTCTAGCCCTAAAGGTAGTTTGAAAGAGTTTTTTTGCATAGTCATAATAAAGACCATATTCGTATTTTGTATTTAAATTAAATAAACTGTAATAAGCACTAGGAAAATATTTTAATATTAATTGTGAACTAAAATTTTGCTATGCAGGGAATTTTCGGTAATTAAATAAATATGCATGCCTACATAATTCTTATACTTGACTCATTTTTTCACGCTGCATAGTGAAAACGCCCTCAAATTCATGGATTTTTCTGCGATTCTGTAAAAATTATTAAATCAATGACGGAGTAATTGATTTATTTTTAAAATTATTTGAGAAAGCATACAAACTACACTGTTAATTTTCTGAGAAATCTATGACATTCTGGAGTTCATTCCCGTACCATTTTCCCAAGGCAAATGGCATTAATTTTGTGGCAAATATATCGAAAAGCAAATTAGTATGTGGTTAATATTTTGGTATCATTGGAGAGATGATACTTTTTTAATGATGAGGCCACACTCATTGAATTTTATGTGAAATAATACCACGCTCATACTACCTTAAGAAGCCAAAAAAAGATATTATTCGTTGCTAATATGTCTACAATAACTGAAAATGCCAAAATATGCTCAGATATAAGAGACTGGGAAAGTGGCATATGGCGGATGCTATTTGGCGTTTTCATCAACCCTACACCAAATAAAAGTAAAAGTCTAAAAAAGCATACATTCGTATAACGTTCTTCTGCAACGATCAGTGTTTTTCAAGAACCAGAAGTTTAACAGCTTTCAAACTTTGTACGTTTTTTAATGTCACCACACCTGCAGATAACGAGCTACTTTTTGTGCACCAAAGTCTTATGTGCACCTGATTTACCTCCAGATTATTTACATCGACTTCTACGAGTGACGTGAAAATTTCATTTTAACCACTGGCATGCTTTGTTCCTTTTCTAGTATTCAACTAGAAAAAAATGCCTTAGGAACTCGGGAGAAGTGTAATAGCAAAAAACTTAATAATATTTCTTATTTTACCATAAAGTATTCTTTTAATTTGGATTATTAAAAAATTAAAAAAATCTATAATTTCCTGAAATTCAGTAATGTACTTTTGAAAATTGTCGACTTAAATTTTTTTACCATTGTTGAATATTAAATAGGGGGTAAAATTACAAATAGGATTAGAATATAAAAATCAATTTTATTGTCTTCAAACTTTATTTACCTGGTATGCTGGAATATGCATCGATAGACCTTTGTTTAGTTACTGAAAATTTTATGTAGCAACATGAAGATGCCCACCAAAACTGACTGATACATATACAAAACTATGATGGTGCTAATAATTATCAGTGTTATGCATCACGATCTCGGATATTCAACAATTATAGTTCATCGAGGTTAGGTTCACTTCATTTTAAAACGTTGAAAATTATAACTATTTTGATTTTAGACCTACCCTCGATAATAATAATAATAATGTTTTTGTTAATAATAGTATCAAAAAAGGCATATCCAGAAGTGATTTATCGCACCCTCAAATGGGTTATTCGAAGAAGAAGAAGAAGAAGAAGTATTAAAAATGTTTAATGGAAAGAAGTTCTTTAAAAAAAGTACAATTTTTATTGTAAAAGAGTCATTTTTTCTTACATATAATGAATAGCGACAGAGGTTTTCTCGCGGGAATATAGGTTATGCGGTTGAATGCGATTAAAGACGCAATTGACTGTATATCAGACACTTAAATTATCCATAGGAGTGGGTAAAACTCACAAAAATCTCCAATCGGTCGTTATTGTACCACGTGACCCGATATTTACGGGATCGAAGTTATCTCGAATGGTTCAAAATAACCCCACAGGCCATTGTTGATTTTTGCGACGCCAGTGGCCTCAGCCGCCAAGTTAAATACCGAAAACTATAGTTACTGACGGTGTCTCTACCGCTGGGATTTCTGGTGGGAAACGTCTAATATTAGCGGTGATTTCGGGGCATGGTGTTTGTAGGGTTGATAAGAAAAAGGCTACATCAGCTTGTGTTTCGTCGTATTCCATCGGTTACACCTCATTAATGACACCCATTGCAGTGAACTTTCGGCGTTCGCTTGACTGTTGTTCACCTCAACTTGTCAACGCTGCGTCATCCTCCGCATTTGTTCTGTTGCTGTCTTAGTGGTCTTTTTGGATCCCTCATTTTATCTTCTTTCACTTTATAATTGTCGATGATTTATAATTACCTACTTATTTTGAAGATATTTGGACGTTTCAAACTTTCGAGAAAAATAGCCCAAATTCAACATTTTATCAGTGCATAATTATTCAATTCCTGTCACTAATCTCACAATTAGTACATTACTTTATAGTTTGTATCAAGTTCTTTTGAACGAGATCCCACATAACATTCTAAGTGCACTGATAAGCTTTACTGATTTTTCCGGGCGGCGAACTGTTAACATTCCGCTACAAATTGTTAACTTTGTAGTGGAAAAGTGTGACGTCACGTGCTCAGTTTTAAAGTTGCGTAACATTTTTATATCTTACATCTTTTAAGTAATATATAGCTTATTTGGATATGTAGTATATCTTTAAAGTTATGAAGATTTGTTTGGGATACACAAAATCGTAACATTGAATTTTGCTTAGTGCCTCTCCACACCGGATCCGCGGTGTAAAATGTATTCCGTCAAACAAACATTTGCGAACGGAGGCAAGGTTAGTCTTCTTTGATCGTGAATTCAACGAAGAGGTGACGCCAATTACCTATTCGCAGTGGTCGTACTGAGCAGGTGCGAGAAAATTGGAAATATTCCATTAATTTCAGCTCAGCACTGATTGCATATTTATGTGAAACGCATTCCGCAGCGCTAATTACATGGAATCATTCCATGAATTTCCATTGAATATATTCAGAATCTGCTGAGAGGGACTTCGAGTTATCAAAAGCAGCCGAAATTCTTGCGGTATTTATACCTCCTGTTGCAACAAAATCACTTATGTGCAGTTATACAGGGAAGTAATGATGGCAATATAACTCGGAGGATAAATGCAGACAACTGTCACCAGCCTCTTCGTTGAACTTGCTCAGCAAATGCGTTCAAGAGGGATATCCGAAAACATCGATATAACGTCAAGTAAGTTGACGAAAGAATAAGACAGTAGAGGATGCAAGGAAATACGAATAAAAATTGACATATTATTCGCCCCTCATTACCTCTTCCAACCACCTACTCTGCCTCCTCCTAATCTCTCCAGAAGTTTCCTCTCCTCAATAATCATGTCAAGCACTTCCTCACTTGTCTTCCTTTTCATCCATCACTTGTTCTACATCTTCCTACACACCCACATCTCGAATGCCTTCAGCCTATACTCGTCCTCCTTTCTCAGAGTCCACGTTTCTGCCCCATACAACGCTGGACTCCATATCAAGATTTTCACCAGCCTGTTCTCTATACCCTTAAGGCTTATTCACACGAGGCTGATTCGCCAGCTGCTAATATCAGCTACTATCACCAGCGGTAGGTACCACCGTGGAAAATACCGTTCACACTTGGCTGGTTGACAGCGATGGTCGTAAGAGCGAGTGTGGCCAGTACACGCTGTCTCTTTACAGGGAAAGGTTGTGCAGTATAGATTTGAGTTTAAAAAAATGTCATCTGTGGGAATGAACCGAAATATTCTTAGGCAAGTGTTGAGAATGGGAGTAAAAGAACTATGTGAGCGTGAGCTAAGAAAAAAAAGACGTACTGTGTGGATTAGGAAGTGGATGAATAGGCGAGAAGAGCTTGGGGCTTCTAACACCCTGTCGAGAGAGCTAGCTGCGGAAGATGTTAGTGAATATTTTAAATTCATGCGAATGAACGGTTTGAAATAACACAATCTACATTCCACTTCAAATCTGACCTCTTGACGGTGTAAACACGACTCGGCGACAACTCGACCACAACTGCAAGCAACAAGCCCGTTTAGTTTCGTTCAGACGGCGCTGGCGACGCGCTGATTTACAAGCGCTGGTGATCACGTGACCTATTCCCGCCTCATCAGCGCTGGCAATATCAAACCTGTTTAAAGCCACCAGCTCGCGAATAAATACCAGCATGCTGGTTAACTTTGACGCTGGTGGAGCGTTCACACGATGCTGATTTATCAGCGCTGGTAAATCAGCAGCGTATATCAGCCTCGTGTGAATGAGCCTTTACCCAAGGTCTCCGTGATCAGCTCCCTTCTAGTAATAAACAGCACCTTTGCGAATTTATTCTTCTCCTTTTGTTACTATGCCCTTTTTCTTCTCGCGTACTACCCAAGTAATTAAAATTATCTACGTGGTCCAGGTTTGTGCTCTCCTGCTTTTATGACCAGCCTCTCTTTCTTTGTTCTAGTCTTTCTGCTTTTTCATTCCTTTTGTTTTACTATGATTTATCTTCATTTCATATTTCACGCTATGGGTGCCTAGTGCATCTACTGAACCTAGTAATCACTTCGATAATCGACTAGCCAACGCCTGATCGACCACGAATCTGCTGAGTTTAACGATTTTAACGATGACGAGTGCAAAACTCTACATTAATAGTATATAGTAGATTTTGGAGTTTTTTTGGTGTTGCAACTGCTAAGGTTGTATTTCGCAGGCTAAATCAGAACCTAAATTCTAAAAATAATAAAACACCTATAGTTGAGGAGAGATTTAGTAACCTTTAGTTTCCCAGGTCAGCGTGTGAAAAAGTTGGATATCTGCATAAAACACATCAAGTCACCTCATGGGTGTGCGGCAAGGGGGTTAAAGGACTTAAAGTGATTGGAGCGGTAATTGTGAGTCATTGAGCACATTTTGGAATGTTTCAAGCAAGTCGATAAAAAATTCTAGGATTAAATTTCTCTAGCATGCATCCGTGTATGAGGTGGAACTCTCCATGCATGCAGTAGTGGAAATAATATTAGAATTATATTTGGCATTTCTGTCTCTGTTCAATCAATTTCTGAGTTGAGATTTCGGCGCGGTATTCGAAATTATGGCGAAATGTACATATTGAAATATGTTATTTTGAATATTTAACTGAACTTGACACCTTGGTATTTTGTTATCAACCATTATAAAGAAATATAAAAATTATAACTTTATGTTGAAAATAAAATCCGTACTCATGTAATCGAATAATTACGAAATAATATCTCTATTGATTGATAAGGCTACGTCTTAGAATATGCCCGTGAACCAAATCGGTAAAATGCAATTTTTTCGTACGCTAAGTTTCACTCAAATATGCACATGGACAGAAATCGCTACAACCAAATCAATGATAGAAGTATTGATTGCAGGATTATACCAAAACTACTGGAATAAATTATTTAAAAAAATTACTTTTTTGAACAAATTTGGACAAATTCCACGCAATATTTTCACCATTAGAACGTAAAAATAAGCGCAAAAAAATGAATTTTTAAAGACAACAAACGAACCGCTTTCAAGGATCTCCATAATTGGGATTTTTAAAGCCTCAGTTTCCATGACAATGGGCTCGATGACCCCGAAATCATTGTTTTCAATATGACCGGCAAAAACAATTCCTGGATGCCAGTGGAGTTGGATGAGCAGCGCGATGGAGCAGCAGAGAGTGAAAGTGAGGCCATGAAAGAAATAAATGGAGCGGACTTCGTCGAGGAAACCCTTGGATTTATTGCCTTCATTGAGAGGTGACTTGTTAGAGGGGCCGGCCGGCTCATATGACGATGGAGGTCGTCAGATTCATTATTTTCGGGGCAGTTGGACGAGAATATATATATGGTTGCAGGGAATGGGGAACTAAGAAGGGGTTTTTAAGGGTATATCAGCAGTCCAGTGACCTCTTATGCTGAGGTTAACCCAGTGGCACGCAAGGAAACAACTCGGTGAGATTCATTTCACACTCCCCTTTTTAACACGTTTTTAATCAACCCCAATGGTCGACACGTTCAAATTTTATTTTTCACCTTGTAGAAGTGCAAACGAAAACATATTTCCTCAATAACTCAAATATTTAATCCATATTTATATGCGTCAACAACAAACATCAATACTTGCCTTACAAAAGTGAATAAAAATTTGGAATAATCCCGTAATCCAAAACGGCATAACGGCGTGACGTCACAGTATTATACCTCTGCTCTAAATGTATTTCAATGGTAAGAATAAAATAATATTAGTTCATTGTCTTCCGCAGAGAATTGTAAACCAGCAATTTCGTCATATTACGAAAAATTATCAAAATTTACATGGAAAATCGTCGTATTCCGGAAAGTGATACCGTTCCGTGTCGTCATCCAGAGGGTTTTCGATGAATTATCATAATCTTTTAGAATAAATATTATCAAAATGCAGCATTGCCTTAGGATAAAATTCCTGTTCCGCATATCTTGTAATACGTATTCCTAATATGAATATTAAAAAAAAGTTAATGCATGTTCCCCATTGAGGGTACATGCATCAAATACCATAGTAGTGGTTTTTGACCAAGGGAATGGGAAGAATATGTGTATGATGCGGGTTAAAGGTGAAACAATTGAGAAAATGGTTGATGTTTTACATCTTGGCTGAATATTTATGAAAGATGGAAAGATAAATGAAGAGATTAAAAGGCGCACGGAACTGGTGGAAGGAAATTCGTGGGTAGTATTTTGTTAGTAAATGTTGATGCTGGAAGGAAATTCGTGGGTAGCATTTTGAGCATCTATTAGGGATATTCCCTATTTTAAGCGAAAAATCATATTAAAATCGATAGGAATCAATAGCTCCAAGTAATTAACATATGTTTCAAGAGTAACTTACGTTAAAGTTTCACAGAAGGTAGATATTCTTGCTTATTTCCGCTATAGCGTCCACTCCTCCGGACAATCCAAAGAAAATCAAGGAAAGAACAGTAGAAAGCACTATGGAGGATATTTTGGTTGTCAGGTTACAGTTTGATGACGTAATGACCTCTTCATTTACCTCAATGGATCTAATCATGGAAGAGAGGGAAAAAATGCTACAATTATACGCTTTAACTAATATTTCGAAATTCAGAGATCACTACGCAAGAAAATATAAACGCTTAGGCACATTTTAGTCCAAGTACCGCTGTAGTGCATGTATTTTTTTCATATTTATATGAGCGAAAGAAAATTAATCTGCAAGGGGAAATTTTTCGTTTCTCCCATTCAATCCTACTGCAAAAAAATTCTGTCTTTACTCGAAGCATGGAAACTTTCTCATGGATACAGTGTTTTTAATTTTTTCCGACTCATTGGATGATTAGAAACATTCCCTGAAAATTTCTGCCCTCCAGCTTGATTAAAAATGCCCAAAAATTTGTTTCAAAGAGATCCAACGTCAGTCATCTGACCGTTTTCCGTATCGGATCGCGTGTCGTTCATGAGATGGCTTTACTACTAATCAAGCGAACCTATTAATAGCGGGCGCTATAGTGAGCGTAAAATACATAACGACAGTAACGAAGTCGCACTTCAATAAACGCAAACGCTAAACAACTCGTTCATTTAAAAAAACTAACACAAATCAATAATTTTTTATCTTACAATATTTTAATGATTATTTAAGACGAAATAGGTCTTACTTCGTAGGAACCTTAAGACATATGCGCTGACGACTGTAGTATGAAAATATAGTATGCAATACTATAGTTTAACTATTAAAAATGTATTCACAGTAAAACTGTGGAATTGCAAAGTATTTTTTCATTGTAACAAAAGCGATAATTTGTGATTAAAAAGTAGTTCAAATTATGCAGCATTCTTATACAGTGAAGGGCGAACAGAAAATTTGCACTCAGCGAGGAGCAATCAACGGTTTGAATAACAATTGCTTTTATCGAATCCTGTAATATTAATATTTAATGGTTATTTTAGATGAAATGAGCCTTACTACGCAGAACCCTCAAGATTGAATTCTCTTACGGAAGGTGATTAACGTCAAAAGCGTATCTGCGCGGTAGGAATAGCAGTCAAATTATGCTACCTTTGTGGAGAGTGACCCCGAAGGACTAGCAGAGCATTTGCACTCTGCGAGGAACATAAACAAAGCTTTTGAGACAATCAGCAACAGCTGTGGTGCACACGCTTCGTCACTCTTATGCCCTGAAGACCGATCGTCGTGCTCCATAACGTTGTGCATCACGCTAAGTACCCTCGAATAGCGAATCAATCGCATCAAAGGGTTGCGGTTAAAAGGATTTTCATTCACGTCATGGGTGAGGTGGAGTGAAAGTTGATTGCGATTGGAGTTTCCCAGAATAAAGCGTCGGAACAATGCACCAAATATCTGCAAATTGCAGTACAATGAACTTCTTTATCAACATCAGCAGAAATACCATTCCGAAGATAAATTTGCGACAACACCAATCTCTACTACGTTATTATTTCAGCTAATCCCCATATTCATTTTAGAGAGTTACTTTTAGCTGTATTCATATTTTTCCTGAGGTATTGCGTCATCGTTATTCATCAGAAATCCTTCCCATTTGTTTTTATTTCCCTTAAGGTGAGTGAAAACTGGCAAATTTCTTGCGCAAGTTACTTGCAGAAAATTACTTTTGACGTAAACTACACATCAATCAGTCCACTTGCAGAATTTTTCAAAGTTTCAATAAGTCGCATGCAGAAGCGTACCGTTGGTAATATAAACAGAAAACAATCTGTCTCTGCACTAACTTGTGAAAAACCTTTTGACAGTGTAAAATCCCCCGCAACCCCTTAAAGAAGAAACATGAGGAAGTAACTTGTCAGCTTAAGTCTACCCTTAGGCTCAGTTTTTTAATCTCTAGTTAATCTTGGTAATGATTTACAAAAAATAGTTGCTTCGATAGATTCTCGGCGCCGCCGTAGAGGGGGTGCATATATATAATTGTTGTTACCTTAGATTTGGTCTCTAACAGCAACCTTTGTGTCTTTTACTACTACTAGCTTTGATTTCCTTTAGTTTAAGCCATATTTTTTGCAATAATTTGATTGAATCTACTTGAAGTGTAAAATAAAAATTTTTCTGCAATCTGATGTAAAAGTTCTAAAAAAATGACGAGATACAAAACCCAGTCTGACGCTAAAAAATACCAAATCTATTACTAATAAATACGAACTTTCAGTTAATATAAAATTAAGGCAATTTCTACATCATATGCGGTTAACGTTAACGAGACATTATAAAACCGGGCCTTATTATCTTAAGACCATTGAAAAAGCAGACGAGAAAAGATTAGAAGCATTCGAAACCTGGTGTTGGAGGAAGGAGCTGAAGATCAAATGAGCGGAAAAATAAGAAATGAAGTTTACAGAAGAGGAAAGAACCATATATGGAATATTGTACAGAAAAGAAGAACCAGATGGCACACCCTGAGGAACAATGGGTTTATGCAAAATATAATATAAGAAAAAAGAGAGGGAAAAGTCCCGAGATGAAGGCCAAGGGATAAATACATGGATCAAATTAATAGGAATGTGAGCAAGAAGAATTAAGAGGGAGTTAGGGAACTGGCATTAGATAGGGAAGGATGGAGGGCTGCAGTCAACCAATCTTAGGGATTTAACGGCTAATGATGACGATTATTGTAAGAGCCTTTTCTCTTGCAGTGTGTACCCAATACGTCTCCCTCTCCTCATTAGAGTTTTTGATAGAACTTCTTTTCCCTCCAGCCCTTCGTATGGTTTCTGAATTGACAATTCTCTTCGTCCACTTGATCTTCATATTCCTTCGATAAAAACACTATTCCATTGCTTCAAACTTTCTTATTTCTGCTGCAGTTATCACAACATAGCTTGCTCCATACACGGTGGAGAACCTTGTGCGGTTGCAATAGTGGAACAAAGGAGATAGGAAGCAAAGGGAAGAGTTCTATGATAAACTCTTAGCGATGTCGACGAAGCATAGTACTGTTTGAGGCACCTAATATCAGGGCAACGATTTTCCATCAACGAATTGTAACCAAACTCAATCGGGAGAAAACAAAGCAGCATTTCTCACTTTTAAGGAGCTGTTGTTGAGAAGGCTGTTGCTTACGTCCGACGATTTTACTGGTGAAGATCATTAAATAGGACTTAGTCAATAGCGAAATTTGATAAAATGTCTTTGAGAAACACATAAGACCGAAAGTTAGAGCTACATTGATTATACAGCGAGAAAATAGAATTTCGATCCAGTTATCAGTCTTCTTCACGCTGGAGTACGTACCTTATCATAAAGGTCATGACCCGAGAATTAAAGCAAAACAACACATAGAATATTTGCGGATAAAAATGTTTCCTGGAGCTGAAAGCTCTATGGCGACTTGCCCTGCCCAACATTGAAGTTTTATTTTGGGCCGATGAGTGCCGCTAATTCCCATTAGGGGGCGACACCAGCGTCGATGGTACTTCCTTGCGTTCTGGGAGGCAATGACTCAACCACCATATTCCAGGCGCACGTGAACGCCAAGGCCTTCTCTCAGGCCCGCGGTGGAGGCGAACGAAAGAATTATTCATCGTGCCCTCCATTGCGCAAACCGCAATTTCTGGGAAGCTTGAACTAGACTGGCATTTTTTTTACCACGACTCTCACGGAACTCACTGCATGCCGTTTTTATATTTAAATATTCAGGGAGTATTATTTGATGAATTCTAACTCCCACAAATTTGTTTCTGCAACCTGCTAATTTTTCAAGGAAATGATAAAATTTTTTTCATCCTAAGAAATACTTTAATTCCTTAGCTAATATTTTGGTATTGTAAATTTGCATTGTGTAATCCACTCCTGAGTGGGTATGATCCGCGGCTGCCGGACAGTAGACTGGAAGCGGCGGAAGAAGGATCTGGTTGGCCGAAGAGACAGTGAGCTTCCCTGAACTCCCAATATAACAGTGAGTTTTTGCCATCCTCCACACTCCTGGCCTGAAGATGGAATTGCAATGCCTCCGAAACGTCGTCATCACAATGAAGACTCGACGCAGCGAAACATTCCGGAAATCATGCTACATGATGTAATTTTCTAGCACTCTATCAATTATGTACAATATGCACCGGAATATTTTCACTCTTGATCTTAGGAAAGGGGCGAGCAACGGTTATTAGCCCGGAAATTCATACTATAAAATTCCGACAGTCATTGGAATCCCTGGATTAACAAATAAGTATTAATTAATAAATAAACTCCATTCCAAGTTTGACAGTGGAGATAAAAGTCATTCGTAGCCCCCGCGAGAAGGATGGTACAGCTTCTTACTAAAAAGAATGTGCTTTGCTCTGCTCCGTACATCATCATTATTCAATCCTAATATTGATTGGTACCAGCCTTCCATTCTATTCTTTCCCTTGCAAACTCTTTAATGTCTTCGAAGTTCTTCTGCTTCATGCTCCGTTTTAATTGGCCTCTGTATTTGTCCCTTAGTCTTTTTCGTGTGACTTTTCCAACCATTCCTCCTATAATTATGTTTTTTAAAAATAAAGTTGTCTCTCAAAGTATGATGTACTGTATCCATATGGACCTTGTCTTCTTGACAGCATACCATATGGTTTTTTACTTTTTTATGCTTCTGCACACCACCCCGTTTCTGACCCAATCCGTCCATTTGATCTTCAGCATCCGCCTCCAGCACCAATTTTTGAAAGCCTTTACTCTCTTCTGATCAAGCTTTCCTATGTTCCAATTGCCTTAGGGTGGGTTTACACGGTTTACATTGCCAAGATAACTTCCTCACTTTTCGTCTTCAAATGGTTGCTGGGATTTTTCTCTGACAAAATGTTATCATGAGTTAGTGTAGACATATTGGTTTCTGTTTGCAATGGTAAAAATACACTTCTGCAAGCGACTTGCGGATGTTTTTGAAATTTATAAAAGCGGACTTAAAGAGCTGTTAACACGTGAAATTTACGGCAGAAATCGCCTGCTGCAAGTTAATTGCGCATTTATATTGCCAGTACAAACCCACCTTTAGTCATGTTGTGGAACACTCCAAAGGTATATTTTCAGTATCTTCTTCCTTATTCCTAATTCTATTTTCTTTAAGCTCCATAGAAGCGTGCATATATTATAGAAGCTGGCAAGGCAATTAAGCGGAAAAGAAGTAAAACCGGACGAATGACTGGCGTAGGAATAAGCCCAATTAAAGTGACACGTATCTCAAAGGCTTTTCTCTTTTCTTTTACGACCCACCAACAGTTCGATGCATTTCAGTGTAATACATGGCACACGAAACTGTAACGATCAGGGTACCAATAGCTATGCCGTCATTTAGGGAAATCAAAAAGGGATATTTGAGGCGGCAAGCCAATAAACTGATCATCGTCACACGAAATCGATCACGAGGCGCTTGAGAATGAAAGAGGACTTCCGAGTCAGGACGCGTAGTCCAGCGTGTGGCAAATTCGTGGTTATGTCCATGACGAGGATATTTTTTGTAGGGAACCAAGAATGACTTTTTGGATTCGAGGTAGGACGTGAAAGATAGAGAGACAGCGAGAAGAGGCATCTGGGTGTGATTAAAAAGGCAAGGCTCTTGCAAAAGGTCGTGGCCCTGCGCAGTGGACGATTTCGGGGCCGGGGCTAAGAAACTTGCAATAGGCTGCAAAACTGGCGAGGAAGGTTGTTTAGTGCGCAGGGTCTTTTTGTTTGCTGGCAGCACAAGAGGTTCGAGTAGTTGGATGACTAATCACTTCCTGCCGTTCCGTTTTGACTCGTCTCACAATGAGACCTCATGGGTTCCTGGCAAAGCCATAGCGACGGGTGATTCGAGTGTGCTTTGTTCTCTCTTCGCGAAGGGCACGAATTGGGTTCCCTTGCTGCTTCCTCTCTATCGTTTTTCTTTCTCTCTTTCCCTCCGTACTTTCCTTTAAACCCTCCCCCCACTTCTACCTCTCCTCCTTGTCGTGCAGGTTTTTGCCAGGAATTTTTGTCAGACCTATATTCGGATAAGTCGTGAACGGAGTGCTTTTTGGGGAATGGGGACTTCGACCTACCCTCACTGACGAGAATTCTGAGCTGTTTGAAGGAACTATGAGGAAATAAAACTTGAAGATTACTGGTAAAAATGCCTAAATAATGTATTGTGGAAGAAATCAAGAAGAGTGAGCCACCGTTGGAATTGGAAAGTAAATCCTGGCACAAGTGAAAGAATGTAACACTATATGGTATTCAGATTACGAGGAGTGGAAGAAGCAAAAAGGATGTAACGTTAAGTAAAGATAACATTTTATAGGGCGTTCTACATTTACTGACAATATGGACTCTTATGTAGACTTGTTTCCCGTGTAAATATCAAAGAGGCCGGAGGTACGGTGTTGCCAATAGCAGCGGGAAAACTAACATACTGCTAAGCAGTACTCTAACAGTGCAGCTAGGAGTTTTCCAACATGAAAATAATATTCCATTTAAGCCTCTCATTTTAATTTAGTACTCCTGATCTCAACTTGATCTTAATAAGTAATGAGTATGGGAAAAGTGACAAAGCAAGGCCGTCGGCTGAGTTGAAGATAAAACGAGAATTCTTTTGAGAACTTGGGTCTTTCATCCCCCTTCTCTTTCCTACCCTTCCAACGGATAGAGTGGGATGTGAGTATGAGGGTTGGAATGAAAGAGTGTGAGTAAAGGAGCAGAAGAAGAGGCTATTGGAGAAAAGATGAGAGCCACTCAGAGACGGAAATTCCGCGGAACAAGCGGAGAGTGAATCAAAGACATAGCTTGTTTTTTAAAGCTAGAATTAGTTATGGTGGTGAATCAACTTCTGTTCAGAAGTTGAAAAATTTCCTGTTCACTGCATATTGCACTCAAAACTAAACTATTATCGCATTTAGAAAAGGCATTAAAGAACTATACAAGCAAAATAAAAAAACTTACAAACACAATAAGAAACGTTTAAAGAATTAACACAGCAATTTTCCACGCCATATTTTAATGCTATGACTCGTTTCAATGATTAACACATCATCATTAGAGATAAAATACCGATTAGAGCGTTGCGACACTGTGAGGAATTGAACCAAGATTAAAATGTTTCAAACATGTCGAGGTTCCACAGAGTTACTTCACCTACTATCACGTTAAACTATCAGTAAACCAGAGCACTAAAAATATGGCGGAGTCAATAGCCTCATGGAGTCATCCGCTCAGTATATATATACATGCATACATACCCATCACGCCATTCCCTTGTGGGGTAGGAATAGTCAAAGAATTTAGTCATTAGATGTTAGCCCTAGAAAACTGGCTCCCTTTTAATAATTTACACCATAATGCCCTATTCTTCTCTACCTCTTTCGCTTCTCGTACACTCATGCATTGATTCATTCACGCTCTCCTATTCTTAAGAGTCCTAATATTCCTCCTCTCCTTTCCTCCTCTCCTAGAATCTCTTCATCCACATTAACCCATGAATTTTGTGGTCTACCTCTCCCATACACACTATTCAATCTACTATAATATATCTGTTTCATCATTTAGGAAATATAAATATACGAAAATCACATTTAAAATATCCGCATACGATGACGTGGTTTTCATCGCTGTTCATTTACAACATGTAGGTGTTTCTCTAGAAGATGACTCTAACAACGTTACTGACACGGCTAGCTAATCAATATAGTTTCAATTTGAATCCAATTCTAATATTAGACCTAAAAAAACACCAAAATGCTGAAAAAGTGTTATTAACATCGTAGTGTTCTGCATTATGTGCAGGAATAGGAAATATTAATGGTAATATAGACAGTATCTCATTCGTTCAGTAACCTTAAAAATCTTCAGTGAAATTTTTTGTAGAAGAGAATTTTAATTGTTTAATAATAAAGATTTTTTTAATTGTCTGAAGCACTCGACGTGAGCCTGGGGGATCTGGCTTAGTGTCCAAATCAAAGCGAAATCCTTCAACAGTTGATATAATTGTTTATCGCACAATGAAGTCAACCGAAAAGTTAAATAAAATCTTCGTTTTCATCTTTGTCTTGTCTTCGTTGTCATCATCCAAATCAAAGCGAAATCCTTCAGCAGTTGATATAATTGTTTATCGCACAATGAAGTCAACCGAAAAGTTAAATAAAATCTTCGTTGTCATCTATCCGAGAACAAATTAATTATAGATTGCGTTGCATATATTTACCACCCAGTGACAGCAAGTATCAAGAGGTTGTTTTCATCTCACTGGAGGTGCTGTCAAATTAACTCCTCAGGTCATCCACGAGTATGATTGATTTTTGAATACATTTTCCAAATCAATATGTACAAAAATGACAGGCAACGCCTTACCACGATGGAAACTGCAGAATGGACAGGGTTAAAATGAAACCTTTCCCGCGAACGATTAGATACCATTACAGCTGCAAATAAGACTTTTAACTAGACTTGTCGATAGGTAGTGTAGTAAATTGGTTGATTTGCTCCCTAATGCTTGTACCCTTATCTGCTACCTAGTAATAACCGCACATCGTGCATGTTTCCTGTGTAATTAAATCCTGTATCTCTGTGATTGCATGTATGTAGTTGCACAATATATTAATAAAAATAATTTCTCTAAAATTGGTAGCACACCTATAGTGTAGTGCAAGATTGTGAAATTTCAGCTTCTAACAAGTATTTGCAGGTTTTTTGTAATGCATCAGTGGTCGTAGTTTCAGTATTTTTACTATGGTACAGTGTAGTGCATGTTGGTTGTAGCACATTCCCTACCACACACCCTTGAGGTGGCTTGCAGGGTTTTAAGTTGACGTAGATGGAACATCGGTTCCCGCTTCGTCACCATGATTAAGCATCGTTCACCACGGTGCAAATTTGGACAGATGATCCTCCTATTCGTCAGAGTGATGTTCCCCCTGTCTGTAAGTGAGTGACTGCCAGTGAATGTGAAATAACCTTCAATGACGAGGAACGTGCACTTAGGTACGGCTACTACTACGAAATATCTCAGCCATATTTAGTTAATTTCGTGAATTAACGTTAAAACAATTAAAATACAGCTCATACTAATGTTTCTTCATTCCATCGTAAAAATCGTTTATGTAGTCAAAATATAATATGAAAAACTAGACTAAGTTTTGAGCAAACTCCAATATAGTATTATAGAAAACTTACAACCAATATCAGTGCTGATATGATTTGAAAAGCAATAAAATCGCCCAGTAGCAAAAATACCTATATATTCAGAAGTCTTGTATTTTTTTTAACGAAAATGAAAATATGTAACACAAATGACCGCTAAAACGTTTGTGTGTTTATAGCAATGCATCTTTTGTACCTTTGAAAGTAGATTGATGAATCATTGGAAAAGTAGGTCAATGATAGTCAAATTTGACAGTGATATGTCGATGATTTGCAGAAGTTTCATAGAGGTGAATGCTTGAGCATTATTCCTTAAGCTATCAGTCAATTAATGATTGCGGTCAGCTATGTTTTACAATTTCTTTCCATCCTAGATTAAGAGATACGCAAGAATACTGACTTTATAGAACACCATCAATACTTTTGCCATTTATACCGCTGTAATTATTAAATTAGAAAATCTAATGTCTCTTGTTTTAACTCACTGTTGATTTTTCACAATCCCACTTTTTTTTTGGAAAAACATTCATCTGGAAAGTGGAATCGAATTGCTTTGTTGCTCCATGGCGCTTTAAGTTACTCATAAAAATTGCCCACTTTCCGTGCGATGGATAGGCAATTTGACCAAATTTGACAAGTTGGAGGTATGATAAGAAGGACAATTAGAGGATTAGCCGGTGATAGACAGGAGAAAGAGAGGAGTGTTCACCGCAACTGTCTCTCCTACCACGAAAGGCATTCTATGCATTGATCATTGAATGGCTTATTTGGAGAAAAGGGCAGAGCCGGCGGCAAATGTTCTCTCTTAATGGAAATTTATTGGCTGAGCCGGTTTGCCCTTTAAAGGGCAGGGTCACCCAATCGGTATCCCGCGGGCCAAATGCGACCAGATGACACGTTTTAGTGGCCTTTGGTCGGAATCTCGCGTATCTTTAATTAAAGCCAGGATGAAGACGAAACATAAGAATTACAGCTGATACGGAAGTGGAAGTTTAGCCATTAAAATAAATGTAAATTTCGTACTCTCTCATGGGATAATATGATGTAAAGTGGTTCGGCAAAAGAGAAAAATCAGCCAAATTATTAGGGGAAAAAATGAAGTGAAATTTAGTCATTTTTTCATTCTTACGGATAGTCCCGGACTTTGAGACACAGGGAATTAGCAAAGTCAGACTCTCTTTTACGTAATTTAACTAAAAAATAAACTTACTTTTAAATTAAATATTGACAGTGATAATTTTTTTAACAATTTGTTCAGAAAAGTTGACATTATTTTCCGCGTCTAGTACCCTCAAAAAGTACCATCTCGTCCCCCAGCCGGGACCTATTACAAGGTTGGGGCCCTAGGCAGCTTCCTAGTTTGCCTAAGCGGAAGTTTACCGCAGCATACGGAAGGAAGTGTGTTTCCACAATTATAACTCTACCAAAGTAATGAAGGATACTAATCCAAGATAATGACTTTATGGCATATGATTCATGTTAAAATGCAGAGGCAACATCTGGAATGTTAATTGCAAAAATATAAATCAAGACATGGTGGAATTTATATCGCTTCTGAAATAACATATCGAAAGAATTTACTTAAGACTGCGGTGATCATGAAAATTCCGCTAACTTATACGACACAAATTCGTGCATTACGTTCAATAATAAAAGAAAATGCATTTAGAGTACGCTTCACGAGCTTGGTTACTGAACTTGGTGAAAACTGAATAACATGATCTCCACTGCTACAGTCAGCTATTATAAGGTAATGGTTGGAAGAGAAAACTGATTGAATGCGTGTAATGACTTTTGATTTCCACAAGTAAATTTACAGGAGTAATGGCAAGGCCTTGCACAGTCTGGCGGTAATAATATTTGTATGTAGAATATAGTTTATGGGCACAAAGAAAAACATTTTTAAATAAAGAAAAGAAGAGAAAAAATAGTTCATCACAATGAACTCCAATAGGAAGGAGACCTTGGGAAACATGTGAAGAGCAACTTTACATACTCATAGAATTCATGATACATTTTCACATAAGGAGCAATACAAATCATGAAAAATGTGGAAATGAAATGGTACTAAAATATGTTCCTCCAATGTGGAAGCGAGAAATATAGAATACAAACAGTCTGGTAAAGTTAGTGAAGGGGAATTCACAAATTTCATAGATTCAGGCGCCAACTTTTAGAAATGAGTGACCGATAACATCTTCAAAAAAGTAATTGTTTATTTCCACAGAATATTAGTGAAACATAATATTAGATAAGATAAAAACTGAATTATAATCAGATAAGGAGAAAAAGAGTAGTATTACAGCAATTTATCAGATGGAACAGGAATACAATTTTAGGAATATCATTTGCAGGGAAGGAAATTGATGTCACGATGAGCTGGAGGATGGGATGACAAGATAAGAGGTGTTAGACATGGAAAAAAATATAAGAGATTGTTGGAAGCTTCTAAGAAGGCAAGGAAAGTGGATATAAGATATTGAGAGGCAGTGGGATATTGACGGCTGTGAAAGAAGGCCACATGTTGTTAGAGCGGCGAAGACAGAGAGATAGGAAAAGGAAGGGTCTCTCAGATGGCTAGATGTTATTTTCATCCCTCGGTATCTCCGTTGGCCCACACATGGCAGTGAAGCACCGATAAGGCACTCTGGCTTGGTATACGATTTTCTTTGAGTAGAGTCAGTAAAAATGACCAAACTCCAAGAGCTTTAACGTTACTCAAAACCAATACATTTTTATGCAAACGAGAGTCTACGACTATTGCCATACCATCCGCTTCGTGGATTTTATAGTAAATATCGCTTAATCTGAAAAATACATGAATAGGATGCATAAAGTACTGACCATTAGCTTATAAAATGTTGATCTGATGATCAAAAACAAGAAGATAAAACCAGAGGTAAAAGGAAAGAAAAAATAGAATGCTGAAACCGACATATAACAGGCAACACAATCTTGGAGCGGGTTGAACATTTTTGCAACCAGGGAGTACTAATAATAACGAAAAAATTGCAAGACAGAAATTTAAAGAAGAATAGCTTTAGCGAAACAAACTTTTCAAAACGAAAAGGACTTACTAATTACTAGTCTTACAAACATGAAGACCAGGATAACATTCGCTTGTAGTATATTATATTATGGATGTGGGGCATGGAACATCGGGAGAGCTGTAAGAATCAACCTTAACGCAATGGAAATTTAGATCTGGAGAAAACTGATGAAAACAAGCTGAGTAGATAGAGAAAGTAATGAAAAAGTTTTAGAAAATGCGAAAGAAAATAGATTGATTGTAAACACTAAAGGACAAGGAAACGCAAAACGGATTAGACATATAATAAGGCATTATCAGTTTCTAACAAATAATGAATTCGAAGACCAAATGGCTGGAAAGTAACCAAGCGGGTGACCAAGATAAACCGTATTAAAAAAACATGGAGCAAGAGATGGAATTCACATCGTAAGCTGACTTGAAGGAGGCTGCAAGGGGATGGGAGACGTCGCTATAGCGACAAGGCAAGTTGATGATGATAATTAAGTGGGTAAGTTACCAACAGTTCGAAAATGAAATTTTGAGAGTACCTGGACTAGCCACGGTATAACCTTAAACGGAGTCACCCGCAAGTGCACATTAGTGCGATATTTCACAGAGGAAAAATCATTCGCCGATCCTGGTCAAGGCGAATGATTTTTCCCCTGTGAAATATTGCACAAGTTCGAAAATCGACCACCTGGTTTGCAGAGTTAACATGGTGACATGATCATGGTTGGAAGCAATCATTAACATCCGCAAGAGGATGAACTGGATCATCGTGGTAGACGGATTGGTAACGAACCGACAAACTAATGTGCGTCATGGGTCCGTATCCTGTCTCAGGCATGGATGTTGATTTCCATCCAGGATAAAGTTCTCAAATTCGAAATTACGTTATAACCTCAGCAGTTGGAATTCCATAAACTTACTGTTAACTAAACTGGGATGTGTAGTACTCTAATAAAGGGGTTTATTATTAAAATGAGAATTATCTCTGATGCTGACGTTAGGAATTTCGTCTTTTGCTGTGTGTCGGAAATAATTGGAGTTTCTCATTCAGGCTTTTGAAGCCAGTGGAGATCTGAACACATAAACACAAATTATTGTACATGAATGAATGGTGAATTGAACGATGCGGGCGAGAAAAACGTTCGGTGACCAGCTGGTAGTAGCATTCTTTATGTTTACAATTTAGTCAAGCTCGAAATTTTAGTGTGTGGTTATCAAAGTCGTTCAAAATAAATATTTAAAACGGTGAAATTTGCACCAAAGAATAGTTGAAAACTACATTCTCAATGATTTACAACTGAACTGAAAGTCAACACGAAAAAACAACAATCGTGTTTGGATCTATCGTAATTCTTTTGCTATTCAGCGTACATCAACTCTGTTCCCGATCTCTTTTGAATTGCTCTGCTCTAGTACGTAGGGTCTGAAACGAATGAAAATTTCTCGTTATACTTGTGAACAGAAGCTAGAAAAGTTTCTGTGTTAACATTAAACTGTTTTACTACCTCGTCACTTAACATTATTGCCAATTTACAGGCTAAAACGCATTATTTCGAAGACTTAAAAAAATTTGCTGAAGTGATAAAACCTTTCCGTTCATGTATAAGTAAACACAGCTGGGTTTCGTCAATATTTTACTGACACCAGTGCCAAGCTGAAGAAAAATTAACAAAGAAAAAAATAACATCCATTTCCATGACACCAAACTCCGACGGAAAAAATTGCAAGTTTGCGAGTGGAAAAGAGTGCGCCTCGGAAATGAAATTACTTTGGGACGCCACGTCGGAAAATGAAAGTGCGTCCGGCAATCTAGGGAGTCACGGAGCTTTTTTCCTCTTTCTCTCCCTACACCAACTTTAAAAAAAGCAGGGCGAAATGAAAACTCAAACCGCTGCAGCGCTTTTCCTCTCTGCACATCTTTGCTGAAGATGAAACGGCGAGACGGCGGGCCAAGGAAAGTAAAGATGTTGCAGGTTGGAGAGAGGCTGTGGAGTTTGCGGGGAGAAAGGTGGAGGAGAAAGTAAGACTTAGATTACGGAGCAGCGTTGCCACCTGGCGAGGTTTTCATTCCACGAGAATGTTGAAGCGAAAAAGGAAATAGGTAATTTATAGTGGTAGCGATACATGGTGGCAGTTTAGTTTCGTGAAGGTTTATGCCAATGAGGGGAAGTCTCGGGACAGGGGCACGGACCGAGAGAATGTTGGAGCCCGGAAAAATAGGGCATTTATAGTAGTAGTGAATCATGGAGGCTGTACCCTGTATGTTGCTTGACCTTAATGAGAGAAAGACTCGGGACGAGGGCACAGAATGTAAAGATGCTGAAAGTGTGAGAGGAAGAGAGACTATAGTTTGGAGAAAGATCTGAATAATGAATTGAGGGTTTTGAAATTGGCAATGCGACCTTGGGAACTCTAATAGTTGAATGCACCAGAGACTACCGTACTCCCCATAGAAAGTTCAAATGAAATAGACTATTGCACTGAAAAGGAACCTATGTGAAAATGCCACTACTTTCCCTACTACTACGTCACTGAAGACTGGTGAATGGGTTGTTAAGGTAGCTCTTGCCTCCGGGCCACTTACTCCAAAAATTCTGAAAACTTAAATAGAATATTTTTGAAGTGTGTTTTATAAACGGAGATGAAAAAATAGGGTTCGAAGACTATTTTTACAGTAATTCATCCTTAAAAGTGGAGATTTTAACATGGGCTCTCAAGGAGGTTGCTCAGACTACAGCATAAAAACGTCAATTGGAACGAGAAATCATTTATAAGCTTTTAATTATACCTGTTCGTAAGAAGCCAAAGCCCTAGGAAATTGAAAAACTAAAATATTTTTTTCTTACCACCAAATTTTTACTGTTATTAGCTAATTACTGCCGTAATTGAAGTCAAAAGTAGGTAGTTCTACAAAAATAGCGCTGCAGTCGGATCCTGTGGCTGGAAAAATGGGGTCATTAAAAATATATTTCCTGAATAATCTGCATACTTTGTAACTGAATTTTGGTTTTCAATAGGTAACGAATTTCATCATCGAAATCATAATTTTTTTAAACCTAATAAATAAATAATGTGGAATTTAGTATTTGCTTTGAATCATATCGTCAGTGAAGAGCCATCTTAAATGCATCATAATACTGATTGTGAGAAGGAGGGATGGAGAGAAAACCTGGGGCCTTTCCTCAACAAAATATGCCAAATGAATGGGCCAAGGTTTAATGTTGGAGCACTTCAATTCCAGTGCACAGAGTAGGGATAGTGGTTCCAATATAATACATCCATTCCTTTGGCAATCGATCCCGGATGTAAAGAGTAGATATATATATATATATATATATATATATATATATATATATATATATATATATATACACCTCTGGCCACCGCGTCTTCCTGATATAAAATTCAACACGTCGGCGTCATATCATCCGATTCCTAAATTCCGGGATATTATCTTTGACTTAAACCATGCAGTAAAAAGTACCTATTTCACATGTTTTATGTAATATGATCAAAGCATTTATATCCTTTCCAAATTATCTTGTGGGACTGACCATCAATTGTAATGAAGCCCACTCTAAGTTTACTTGGTATTTAAACAATAGGTGCCTTAAAATCACAGTCCATTTCCATAAGAAAAACTTGACAATAAGGTTGACAAATTGCACATTTTCACTCATTACTTCGGATTTAATATTGAGGCTTAGCTAAATCTGAATGTTACACCTGGTTTTGTCACAGATCATTTGATTCTTAAGTTTAGGGTGATTTTTAGCCCATTTCTAGGACAGATGTGCAAAAAATAGGCCAAATAAATCCGGGGGAAGGTGGAAATCTTAGAATGGAGAAATTTAAGGAGGCGAAACTGTAGGAAAAGAGAAGAAGAAGAGGTAGGGATAACGGAAGAAGGCAGAAGAAATTTGACCGGAAAGCAGGAAGGACACGATAAAATTCAATCATATAAAGTCTTTCACTTGTTACATGCAATTAACCAAAGTGATTGTATTTATTCCATAGCATTAGGTGAGCACCATGTGTAATGAAAATCGTTTAAGCATGATGTTGTATTGTCGTACCCCGACAATACGACTACATGACGAATTGCGCATTTGGGATCTTTCCATAATGCGTAATTTCCTTTTTAACTAACAAACAACTCGATGATCTGTACTCCTAGTTATTTTCCATAACTCTACCACTTCCTCTTCAAAAAGGACAAACACCGTATTTTTCCAGTTGCTCTTGACGTCAAGACATACAGCGGTAATAACAGGAAGGGAGGTTCCCCCCCCGCCTGCCCCACAGGGCGGCGTGAGGGGAAAGAGCCGTCCATTTTTTAGTCATCCATCTTTTAATTAGCAAAAAGGAACCACCCCTTTTTTTGGGAGATATTTGACACCCTACAGACATCAACCACCAAATCTTTAAATATTCCGACCTATTCACACATGGTATAACTTAAGGTGCCACAGGTAGATAACCCAAATAAGCAGACTCAAAGGAGTCCACTTATTTGGCCGGACGGAGGGGAAGTCGGGGCGGGAACCCCCACCCCTCCAACTCATTAAAAGACCCCGCGAAGCATGGCTTTGGGCTCAGTGTCTTAGAGAAACCTAGTGTGAACCATCTGACCTGTGACTCTACGCTCTTCTACGACGGCCACCCCCCAAGGAACGACCGCGGGCACTCGGTACCTCGACCCGAGATCCAACCCCGAAGGACGTCAGCCTCAGCCGAGACCGTCGACTCCGCTGAATCTACGCAATGTAAGCCAGAGCCCAAATAAATAAATGCAATATCTAAGATCTGGGTGTTGTTATTAGTCCAACATCTCCTGCCAGTTGATATGCGATCCTAAAAATGAGTTACGAACCCTTGTGATCCTATCGAGGACACGACAATATTAAAAATTGATCAACACTTAATGAGTATAATCGGCCATCTCCAATGAAGAAAAATATGACGTCAACGACCAAGTACAAATGTTTTCATTGATTATAGGTGGGAAAGTGAGATGATGTTACAGATTTTGGGACGTTGGGATAATGGCTGTATAAAAACCTGCCAATCATCTGGTGGAATACCCAATTTAAGTATTACTTAAGTATAAAGTTTGTCGCGCTGGCCACTTGGTGACAGGAGCAACAACACTCGCACGAAGATGAGGATCATTCATTAGAAATCGAGCCTGGGTCATCGATGCTTGCCATCGCTGACGTACTGGGAACGGTTTCGGACGCATTTGGCCGAAGTATTCACGGACACATCATTCCGCGGATTTCATTTGAAAGCACCTCCAGTGAAATTAAACACCTTATCCTGACGTCCCTGATTTTAGGTCGTCAGGATATAAACTGTCCAAAAACCTACCAATTAGCTGGTAGAATATTCAAATGCGCGGGTACTTTGTATATTGATGAAATATAAATTTAAAATTAATTATAATAATTTAATAATAAGTTATAATAACATAAATAGATTTCAAGCACTTCAGAATAGAGGCATGACACTGATATTAAAATATTATAGACATACAAGCATTAACTTTATGTTGAAAACGTTGCAGTGGATGGACATCAGGAAAGCTCTGGATTACAATGTTTTAATAATCATACATAAAATGGAATTGGGTTTGATGACAATAATTCTTCAATGAGATGATAATATCCAACAGTAAGTTTCACAGTCATGAAACTAGAATCAATAGTAATTTCCACCTTCTAATGTGAAATAAGCTCTCATCACAGTTGTCACATTTTTAAAAGGGAATAGCATTATGTAACTCTATGTCCACTGAATTAAAGAAAATTAATATGGTTGCATTGAAAATTAGGATAAAGGAATGGTTGATGCATGGAAAGAACTAAAACTATGCATATTTATATTGAGTATGATGTGTGAGAAAATGAATAAGGATTTTGCTACAGTCAAATTGTACTGGAAATGTGATGATGGGTACGTTATATATACGTACTGCAAGTGTCACGTATTGCGAGTGAAACGGAAGTTTTCATCTATTGAGCTAAAACTGTACCAATTTATGAGTAGATTTATGCTAAATAAATGCTATTATCATCGTAAATGCATACCAGAGTAAGCTAAAAATCATTCTATTCAAACTTCTGGGTGATTTTCAATCCATATCGAGGAGAGATGTGCAAATAATGAGCCAAATAATTCCGGGAGAAGATGGAAATCCTAGTAGGGGGAAAATCAAGAAACCTAAACGGTAGGAAATAAAAACGTGGTAAAATAGAGAAGATGTACTGGCAAGGAGTAGGGAGGAGGAAGGAAGTAAGAAAGAAATTTGACGGGGTGGAGGTGGCCGGACAGGCAGTCAGGGGCACGACCCATTTGATAAAAAAAATACAGGGTGCGGGGGTTGGAGACGAATAAAATATGCCCAAAGTGTACCACTGATGACGGAGATGATGAAACATTTTGTAAGCAAAGTTTAACGGGGGAAGGTGGGGGGAATTTAGGGGGGATGAGAGAAAGAGGGAGAGGGAGGGAGGAGGCAGCAGAAGGAAGAGGAGGTGGGAGGAGTAGGAGGAGGATTTCTGTGGGATGGGAGAATCAGAGAGAGAGATAAAGAGGGAGCTACGGAGGAAGGGGGGAAAAGAGAGGAAGCGGGAGGAAATTAGCGCGAAAAGAATGAAAAAGCAGAAGGGACGGAAAGGAGGGGGGAAGGAAAGGAAGTGGTGAAGGGAGGAGAAGAGGAAGCTGCGGGGGGAGGGAGAGTTGTTAGTGAAAGAAAGAGAGAAAGAAGGGCATGGAGAGATGGAAGAGAAAAAAGAATAATAACTGGTTAGGGCAGCGGGGTGGGGGCAACGAAGGATGGAAAGTATAAGTTAGGGTGTGGGGTCGGGACGGGGTTAGGTGGTGAGTTGCAGGGGAGGAAGGGTGGTTCAGGAATGAGGGGTTGGGCTGGAAGGGGTGTGCAATAAGGAATGAATGACAGGAGGAGGAGGAGGAGTTGGGGAGGAGGGTGGTGGAAGGATCCGGAATAAAAAAAAGAACAAAGGTTGAGAGGGGAAAAGTTGGCCCACAAATGAGGGAGGAAAGAAGTAACTTGTAAAGGAACGGGTTGGAGGGGGGACTGCAGCGGGGGAGGTGTACGCCGGGAAAAACAAATGAGGAACAGGTAGGCTGAAAAGCGGGGAGGAATAGGTGGTTCTGGACCACTAGCCGAGTTTCCAGGGAGGCGATGCGAAGATTGCGATCCTTTTAGAGTTCAAAATAATTCATACAACTACTTTCGATCTAACTATATACGATAACCGTTCCCGAGCAACTCGATCCTGCCTCCTTGACCTACAGATTCCCCTCTATCGCACCACCGCCTACAATAGATCATTTACTGTCACATTAACCTAAGCTTGGAATTCCCTGCCATTAAAAATTTATCGTCACCTCAACATCAACATCACTAAATGTGCTTAAAACCACTCTATTTACAACTACTTCCGATGGCAAAGCATGGTTTCAAGATCACTAGATCGCGCAAGCATAACCATGTTGAGAGCCGTGCCATTGTGAATTCTGCCATTTGCATTTTGTGATTTATATTAACTTATCTGAGCTTTTTGGCATAGGGCATTGCATATTTTTTCTTCCCATTTCGTATAAAATTAAATTTCTTGCATTGACTAGCTACATTGACCTATTTATTTCCGTTATATGTCGAATCACGTCTAAGGAATATGCCCTCTTCTCCTTTCTCTTAGCATTGTTTTTTTATTTTATTATTTATTTGTTTATTATGTTCTGTATTGAACCTGGAGTTTATGGCCATTATTTATCATACCTTTTGCAATGATTGTATTTGTAATTTTGCATTGTTGCTAAATATTGTACAATTATTTTGCATTTGCAATTTGAATTTTTTTATTACATCCTTTATATTTATAATGTTCTTACATGCCCCTTGCGCCTACTAGAATAAAGACAATATTATTATATTAATACTTCCCCTTACACTGTTAATTAATTTTTATAATTATAAGCTATTATAGTTCTAAAATGTAAACAGGCTACATTTATGGACCTTCTAGCTGATAAACCGTCAAAAACGACGGGCCAAATACCCAGTCATGTATATCTCATTAATAGAAATTTTATTTATGCATTGCGGCGTAGGTTTCCGCGGGTCTTGAATGAAAGCTTGTCCATTTTTCGGGTTCCCACTGCGTTTATTGTTGACTCAAGACAACAGTTTCGCCTGGTTTCCTCCGAGCATCTTCAGGTTGAAGTGAAGTACTTCCACCGTCACTTCACTTCAACCTGAAGACACTCTGAGGAAACCGGGTGAAACTGTTGTCCAACTGCAACAATAAACGCAGTGGGAACCCGATTAATGGATAAGTCTTTGTTTATACAAGTTTTGGGTTGATTATTTCACTGACAATGCATATAATATGTAGATGCTATACGAAGAAAATGGCTCCATAACCAAATAAATTGGTTCAGCCGCTTTCTCCGTCACTGGCATCCCCCATCACCGGACATTGGCTTTTCTTAGTAAAGGTATTTGATTAGCGTTTTTAGCATTGTTATTAGCAATTATTAGCATTTTTATATAGAATTCTTCTTTTTGTGTATTTCAAAATGTACTCACCACCGACATATCCTCCTATAAATTTTTTGTCCAAAATAATATAATTATAGAAATCATAGTGTCAAAAAATTATAGGGTATAATTGTCATTGCAATTGGACAATATCTGATTTTTTTTGCAATCCAGACCATTGTACAAAATCATTTGAGAGAGGAAAAATGTGATGAATTGTCATTTTTAATCGACATATTCATTAATATAACTGTATGTTTGTTTTTTTCGGGTGTACCCCGCGTACTATGACCAGGTGTGAAACCTGACGTTTTGTGGCCGTTGCTGGCCACTTTATCAAAGGGAATGAGGTATCTGACGAGTTGGTGGAGTTTATATAGGGGTTTCAAGGAGGGCAAAGGATGGGAAGGGGAGGAGTAGAAGGAGTAGTCATTGCCCTCCTTGAAACCCCTATAGTAACTCCACCAACTCGTCAGATACCTCATTCCCTTTGATAAAGTGGCCAGCAACGGCCACGAAACGTCAGGTTTCACACCTGGTCATAGTACGCGGGGTACACCCGAAAAAAACAAACATACAGTGATAATGACCCGCGAAAGTTTTAACCAAGAATTAATATAACTATCTTCAAAATAGCAATAAATACGACGCTTCATAAGCCACGTGAAAAGGAACCAAACACATGCTTGGGAGTTTTTTTCAAGTCCTCCCGCGTATAACAGGACAAGCATGATCATT
Organism: Pyrrhosoma nymphula; assembly: GCA_963573305.1. Lineage (NCBI taxonomy): Eukaryota > Metazoa > Arthropoda > Insecta > Odonata > Coenagrionidae > Pyrrhosoma > Pyrrhosoma nymphula. The sequence continues at coordinate 66,964,892 of OY754334.1, read as the reverse complement.
CTCCCTTTCTCTGAATGTCTCTACCCGTAACTATGGTGGTTGAAGCGGTAGTTATGGGTCACTGAGTGCGTATTTTAATAATTTTTCATTAACAAAATGGAAAATATGCTTGGTCCTCATTTCATTTAAGTAAATCTGTTTATTTGGTAAAACTCACCATGCAAGTGATACTGGAATTGATAAAAGAATTAATATTAAATGATGTAAATATAGTAGAAGATGTGGTGTAACTGAGGAATGATGAACATCAAATGGACTGAGAGAAAAACTGACGAAGATGTCTTACAAATATTTGGAGAGAAGTTTAAACACTTATTGTACATCAATTGTGACACAACACCATAACGAGGACAATGTCAGAAGAAGAGATGAGTGGGAAGAATTACAGAGGAGGACAAAGAATGGAATACGTCAGGCAAATTATGAAGGAGCTCAAAGTGAACAATTATGTAGGAATGAAGCGCTTGGCAGAGAGGCTGCTGCAAACTAATCTTCGGATTGATGACTACTTATGATGATATATCATCTGAATGTTACTTGGTGAAAGAAAAAGATGAATTTTAATTGATTTTAAGAGGTTCCACCACGACTGTAAGAGTAAAAACAAATACTGAATTCCAACCTTTTTTTAAATTGTTTTAAAAATCCTACTTACGCTGATGACAGGCATTGGCTAATGAAAACTAAAATTAAGTTACAAAATGTGCAGAATATTCCGCGAATATATTTTTGATGATTACTTTTAAAAAAATGCCAAAGAGGGGAAATTCACCACGAAAAGTCATTTGACTTGACCGGGATACAAAAAATAACTGTGTAAATAACCTGACCGGCAATTAGGAGATCCGGCTTCGAACCCCGGTCAAGTCAAAAGACTTTTTAATGCCTAATTTCAACCTCTTGGGCGTACATCTTTGCACCCCTGCGTGTGGCTGCGTACCACATGATCTGTGTAATCGCAATGATTGGAAACTTATTGTATACCCATAGACGCCAACTTCAGCGCCATTTCAAGAGAATCACCCCATTTTTACTTATATTATCGCAGTTATTAGCTAATTAATCAAAACATAAAGCCGTACGATGGATGTATTTTTTTATTTCATTTCCTGGAAGTTTTCGTTTCCAGTAAACAGTTTTTCGCGAGAATAGCATTTAATTAGACTTAAAATACTAATTTTCCCCGTGTTATTCCCAATCTCGCCTTTGATACAATGTAATTTCATGTTCCATTTGCAAGAAAAAACCGTTGAAAGGTACCAGTGTGCTGTCAATATCAGATGCAGGACAGGTTTTTCTAAAAGTCCCCGGAATATGGATAAATTATAGTCACGTCATTATATGGTGGAACCACCTTAATGAGGCTCCACAGTGACTGAGTTACAACAAATACAAAGTTTCACCTTTTTGTTTATTTGGTTTAACACCCTCCTTTCGGTGACGGCCTACGTTGCCTATTGAAAACCAAAATCGGGGTGCAAAATATTCAGATTATTCCGCGAAAACATTTTTAATGAGCACTTCTTTCCAACAATAGGAGTTACAAAGATTTGCCTCACCGCCACTCAACTCACCGCCATTTTCACACAGTTACCGCATTTTGACTTCAAATATCCAGTAATTGGCTAATTAATCACCAAATAAGGTGATTTTATGCCCATATTTTTTCATTCAATTTATGGGGATTTGTCTCTTCTTATAAAAAGTTTTTCGCGAAAGTGGCTTTTATTTTATACGGAAAAAATACTATTTTACCCCGTGTTTGCCCATTCTACCATTGAACACGATGCAGTTTCAAGTTCCACTTGCGAGAAAAATAGCGTGGAAAGGTAATACTTTGTCGTTAGATGCCAGAAGGAGTTCAGGTTTTTCTAAAAGTAGGCAGGACTTGAATGAAATGAAATTTAAGTCACTTTAAGGTGAAAACTACCTTCAGGATACACGAAGGCTTCTCCTTGTGGAGGAATATCCCGGGAAGTAGAAGTTCAAGCGCTCCGGTCAGGGTATTGTGAGGAAAAGGGGAACTGGAGGGACGGTTGTGGAAAGTAGGTGGATATTCTATCGGGGGACTGTGTGGGGTGGGGGGGGGGGGTCGGAAACTGAGACCAAGTGGAGAGAGGGGGAAGGTACGCCTTCCTGGGAGGGGTAGGAGGGGGGAGGGGGGAGAAAATAGGGCAAAAAGGGGGAGGGATTCGAGATAATTGGCTCCACCGAAGCGATTCTTAAGGCTTTAAGAACTTCCCCTCTTTCGCCAACTTAAACCAACCGGTCTCCTCCCTCCCTCTTCTTTACCTCCCATCCCTCACCCACTTCCCTCAACCCCTCCCCTCCCTCCTCCTCTTTCCCCCACTACACGTTCCTTCCTCCTTCACGGCCCAACAAATTAATAAGTCATAGATTTGGACAAAAGTTGCGGAAATTGAGCGGTGGGGAAAAAAATAAAATGAACGCGGCGGCAGGTAGGTAGGTGGGTCTCTCCTCTTTCCCAGAACCTTTTCTCTCTTCTCCACTCCCTACAACTCCCCCGCCACGTCTTCTTCTATGCGAGAGACTCGCAAATTCTTCCGCGGAAGGATGAGGAAGAAAAGCCGGCCGGAGGGAAGGTAGGGAAGCGAGGCGCGGTAGGATAATGACTTAAATGACTCCCTCATCCGTGCCTCATAAAAAAAATGAGGAATTTCGAAAGTTTAACACGAGGTGGATGTTTCCCAGGTCCATTATAAACATGTATATTAACACTGAACATTGATTGAACTTAGGTTCTGCTTAATATTATTTTCATTCACACATCCTGTTGTGAACCGAGATTACATTTAAATATTATCCTATGTTCCGTATTTGCCTTCTCCCTTCACTCTTCGCAAAACTTACATGCACTTGCTCAGACCAAACCTTATATTAGTTAAACGATTTTTTTAAATTTAGGACCTAACCTCTATAATTTAATAACTGATTCTTGTGTTCAATAATAACCTGTGAGCAAAATATTAAAATGTGCATTCTTGGATTTTAACTAAACAAAGCCTAGAATATATCTTATTGTTACTTCATGTACGTTCCAATAACTTGAAGTAATTTTTTAATTCCATTTAACATTTGATGTATGTATATATTGTATATGCTTATGAGTTATAAAGCAAAACCAATAACTATACGATGGTAGCTTTAACACAGGTTCCCCTTCGAGGCTACCTAAAGTTACACTCTCATTGAACAGTATTAATGCAAGGATTAATTCTTACAATTACCCTTACTCTTCCCGTCCGAAACTAACCCTGTATTAAGATTCAATCCGCAATCGAAATGGAATGGAACTTGAATGTAAAACTGAGATAACTTATGATTTGCAGGGGAGTTCGCGTCTGACATTGTCATAATTGCATGCAGGCTGCAATGACTTACAATTGAGTTGAGAAAAAATGTTAGCACACAACGGGGAAAAATTCAAACTACGTTCAATTATTGAGTACGACAGTTTCATTTGAAGTTATTTTTCTTATGCCTTTCCTGGTGAAGGTGGCTTTTTTAGACATCGAAAATCAAAGTTCTGTCCACTGCATGTCATCGGCCTCGGTGGCGTTGGGGTAATGTCATCGAATATGAATGCAGAGGTCTCTGGGGTTCGAATCCCACGTGTGGGTTTTTCGCCTATGGTTGTTTTTGTAATTTGAAATGAGTTAATTATAAAAGAGTGCTGAATAGTCCTGAGTTTACTCGGATAAATATTTTTATTACCATTGGAAAAATTCCCAGATATACCTTTTAAAATTCCTCTCCCAAAATTTCCTTCAGCACCGGAAACAATTCTGAAAAATCATTTCTCATTTCCTCCTGCAATATTGCCTTTAGCAGATCAACACACATTCACGCAATAGGTTGATATTGATTGGTGTAAAATACAAAGATTAATCATGATAAGTTACCAACTCGATGGCTGAGAATCAGATAACGAAAAATGGCGAGAATAACTGATTCATCGACTCAAATTTTAAATTTCCGTCCGTGAAATATATTTTACATTCAGCAAGGACTTCATCAGCAGTCCAAAAGATTTCACAAGTTCCCAATCAAAAATCATCAAAATATATGCGCGAAAATTTATTCAGAAGGCAACCATTCTAGCGAAGAAAAAATGGCTATTCATAGCCATTCTAATATTTTCCCCAACAATTTTGTCTCCTTCCATATCAAAGCAAAAAATTAACCTTCCGTCAAAATAAATAAAAAGCAAAGGAGAACGCAGCGAATTTACCTTGAGCTCCGTCAGGCACTTAGAGCGTCGCCTTGAGCGGAAAAAAAATAAAATGAAACAAGAAAAAAAACCTCGAACGTCGCTGGTTTCGAGAAAGGAAGGAAAAAAAAGTGCAGCGCTTGACAAAAGATTTAATTACGAAGGGACATTTATAAAAAGGAAATTGATTGCGTGTTGGCCCTCCCCCCTATAAAAAAAACCTTTTAAATGAGCAGGAGTGGGGAAAATCAGTGAAGAGATGTCGTACATACAAAACAGCCGAAGTCCAACCCTCCCTCCCTTTGTCCCCCAGGTATTCGCACCTCTCCGCAACCTTACTCCCCTCCCCTCCGGCATAATCTTCCCTCCTGTTACCCGTCCCCACAATTCACAACTCCCAGACAGTCTTTTACCTTTTGCTTTGCAAAGACCTCCTTATTCCTCTTTTACTCTACGATCTAAGTTTCTTTCAGTCAGCCATGGGCTTCGCAGCAAATAACGCGCTTCAGGGTCATTGACATTTTCGTGTTACTCGAACTTATGCTACGTCTAATCTTAAGGAACTTATTTTTATCTACTAAGTTAATCTACCGGTTAAAGTTGGTTGAAATGGGAGCGATAAAAATTCTCTTGTATTTATCTTACAGATTCAGGACCTTATCTCCTCGGACAATTTCTTTCTTTCTCTCGGAATACTTCCTGCCTCTCTTCAACCCGTTCATAAAGCCTTTTCTCTTCCTTCCTCTTCCCCGCTTACCAAACAGCCTCCCCTATATCACGACCTTCTGATAAATTTCTCCTAACTAGCTGCTGCAACCACCTACTCTGCCTTCTCCTGATTGCCTCAAGTGAACTTAATAAACAAATTTATTCCACAGTTAGAATACCTTTTACTGTAGTTACATCTTTTAAAATCAGATTTCCACCAAAAAATAAAAATTTTATTTTATCTACAAAATAGAGGTATTAACTATTAGGAGTTTTAGCATACAAAGGCACTTGGTGGTTATTGAGGCTTCGTGCTTCTCGAAATGATTTTTGTATTGGATAATTGGGATAGACTATCGTGAACTAAGGTCATTTTTTCCATATGGGACGGGTGGTTAGGGGAAGGGTATATTTATTTAAGGGTATTATTTGGGTAATGGAAGAATGGGAAGAGAGAAACCTCGCGTTGGCATTAGCCTGCTGATCTTGAATGCACTGGTGTACATTTCACTTTTCCAGCCAATCACTGAAGAGTGGCATGGAATGCATTGGGAGGGGGGGAAAATTCTCTCTCCAACTTCTGTGAGGTACATTTCGTTCTCCTCTCGTTTGTGTTGCCAAATTTACTGCGTGTGAATTGCCTTGTGTTCGTTTCGGTGACGTTCTTTTTAACTTCACCAATGCCGGTCCAATGCCCGGATCAGAAATAAGGATAAAGAACATTAGACTTTGTAGGTAAAGTCTCGAAATCAGTGGTTAACGCGACTCCTTGTCGTGCATTTATTCGCAGGAGCTGACAACGCTGTTCGACCGCCAGGAGCCAGAAACTGATGTGGAAGGAGAAACGCCAAATATTGGCTACCCGCTCTGTGACGTCCACCTGCCATGAGTTGGAAAAAGGGTATACAAAAGAGGCACCAAGGTATCCTCTGTTTACCGTCCCATCTGACTGACGGAGCACAAAACTTAAATTTCTGTTCACATAGCGTACGAATAGAAATCGGGATATCACTGAAAAATCTTCTCCGCCACCGCCGAGATACGAACCAGGGCTCTCGGAATGGGAAACAAACTACCACCAACCATTTCCTCTTCTAAATCATGATAAGAATTTTATAATGGATATTCGCCTTAGAGGTTGGGTAGCAGAGGACGGTAAGTGAAGGATTATTTGGGCGTAAGATGAAGGGTGTGAAGGAACGTAGTAATTCATCGAAGTCAACGTTGTACGCAGGCCTCCACAAATATACGCTGCATTTAGGCTTAGAGATAGCAGCATGTTTGTGTTTCTTTTTTCGAATAAAAATATGTTTTACATTCATGCACAATTAATTTGCATTTGGTTTTAAGTGCGCTTTGCCGTTGTTGTGCTGAGGTTAGGGATGTGAGATGAGTTTTGCGAGGAAAAAGAGTAGTCTGATCTATCAAGCAATGTGGTCAGTAAATTTTCAAACTTATTTTTTGTTGTAGCCATATTTATCGTTGTAAATAAACATTAATTGATTCATTGATGTTTTTCAGATCATTTAATGCCATGTTATTGGCCGAATCCACCGATGACAGGACATCACCCTAATCGGTATCCGAAGTAAGCTAAAAGTCTTAACTTCGGTAATTATTTTCTTGCATGGAGAATTCCCATCATATAATGCCCAAGAAACCGATAATACTTCTTCATATTTTCGGGTTCTACCGCGTTGGTTGCTGTGGTGATGACAACAGTTTCGCTGGAAGTAGTGTCAGCGAAACTGTTGTCATCACCACAGCAACCAACGCGATACAACCCGAAAATATGAAGAAGTTCATCATAAACCATCGCGAAAATCTTCGTTCTTAAACTGATAATACTTCGTAAATGAAAAGGAAAACTTTGTTATATTCCACCAATTTATTCTCAGATACAACTAGTTTCGACGCAGCGGCGTCATCTTCAGGTACCTACGACGCCGCTGCGTCGAAACTAGTTGTACCTGAGAATAAATTGGTGGAATATAACAAAGTTTTCCTTTTCATTTACGATAAAATGAACTTCCGAGACGATGGAGATGATAATGCTTCCATTAATTTCGTACAAATAGTTAAAAATCTGTCGACACTTCTCTATACCTTATCTAATAAATTTGCACCGAATTCAAACTTGAATCTTGCTAAGGTCAAATAAAGTCTTCCCTTTCTCATCACGAAACTGAGATGAATATCAGTGACGAATAGCTGATGAGAGCTTTTATTACACCAATAATGACCTGCTGACAATACCTATGATCGATATAAATTATGAATTGAAAGAAAGAGCCGTGATTGACATGGTGGCATCATTAATGTAAGATATGATCAACCTCGAACAGCTGCTTTATCAACTGTGTGATCCAGTTAATCAATCAATAAATAAGAGCTCGTGTTGCGGTCCAATCATTCGAGACCGACCAATCATAAGATTGATGAGTCAACCCCATCGACTTTCCGTCGCCTCTTTGTTCAATTCAAGTTTGTTTCAATCACTCCTCTAAAGTTCTTAGCTAACCACTCGGTAGGGCCATTTCATTTCCATCATTCTCCTCCACTATCTCTGTCCTCGACTTTCGCGGTCAATGTATCGTAACCCAAGTGATCTTAATGATGTTGTATACTTCCTCTGAAAATTTCGTCGTAGGATCTTATTCTGAATACGACTGTGGGCACATGGCGGGAGATAAACAATTTATGATTTCGCAGTGATGTAACCAAATAATTGAACTACAAAATAATTTTTTGTGTACCAACGAGAATGAAATTCAGAGTGAAAAACATGATTTGAATAAACAGTGATGATCTCCCAATAGCCGGTCAGGCTAGATAAACAACGTGAAGCTAGCATAAACCCCTGCTGTGATTAGACTAAGATGGCTTAATTGTGTAACTGACAAACGCACCTGAATGGCAAATGGAAGACCCGAGTTTGAATGAACGGCCAAATCAAATGATTTTTTCATGGCGAATTTTATCTCCACCATTGTCTATCTTTGCAACCGTACGCGTTACTGCATGCCATATCATTTGTTCATTTTGCATTGATTTGGAAATACATAAAATCTCCGAGACACATAAAATCTAATGTATGACTGTCTTCGAAAAACTGATTCTTACACTTAAAGGGTCAATACTCCTTGCAAACTTTTGTTAACTAATTTAACCAACGGACAAAAAAGTGGAACTCTGGATTTATCAAGAGAATATCCCATATTGGTTTATAATTTAATGCAACAAGCGACAAAATATTTACGATTATTAGCAAACTTTAGGTTAATTAGCACTAAAAGCTGACAAGGATCCGTGAAAATTTATCAAAAAATTTTAAATACTTTATTCTAACTAAATTTTTGTTAACAAAATCACGAAAAGCGAAATAGTTTATCTGTTGAAATACGTCCATTAACGTGTTCAGAAGATGTGTCTGGAAGAGTATGTGTTTTTTCAGACGAGTTATTCCACCCCATCTACATATTCAAGTCTACATATGGTGAATGCAACAAAGAAACCGCCGCCGGTGCTGTTTAGTGTATTGTGTCTATAAAAATATCCTGGTGGAAAAATTGTTTGTCGCTTACATCCTCTGTGCGCCTACACTGTTACTATTATCTATCTGCGTTCTATAATGCGTGTTTTATATTGACGCGCTTGTTCTTAACACTAAGACAGGTTGTTGCTACTAAATTGATATATGGTTTGGCGTAATATAAGTCGGTTCGGCCTACTGTTCGTTTTCCGGTGTTCTCTAAGTGTACCAAAGCAGTCAGCTTTCTCTTTCTAATGAAGTAAATTTTGTTCTTTGCATTATTTTCTTTTTTGTCAGAATTTTGCTGCATGTTAAAAATTCCACATATCAAAGTTGGCTTTATATAGGTGATTGATGTTGACCATGGAGGCTAAAATTGGAGATAAGTTCAAGAGCAATAACGTATGCAAAATACATCGCAAGTCACCCAAAAGGACTAATGTAGTTTTCAGGCTAGAAGCTACGAGGTTGGAAATTAAAAGAAAAAAACCTGAAAAAGAGGGACATCTGCAAAAAATGCACTTTCCTCCTCCGTCTTTTCTTGTGAATCATGGAAAGAATCTTTCAATTATTCTTGACTGTTGGTAGACCTGCCGATAACTTACGAGATAAAATCATCCGAAACAGTAACATGGATGATATGTAGGCAAAACACGCTTAGTCTAGAAAGAGTAACTGCATAGCAATGAGATTCCGTTTCAGATTTCATGTCTAAGCATGCTTCGGTGGGATGCCTCCCAGCTACCCAACTCCAGCACAGGATAACAAGGTAGGTGTTTTATATTTCAGAGAGCCTTCAAGACTCGAGCTATCTAGCTCTTCGAATAAATTATCTGAGCACATACATTCACAAACATTGCTTGCTTTCCATCAACCACCATGTAAAATGAAAACGGAGGATATTCGGTTACATGGTATTAAAAAAACCTTCACTTATAAGATAATCTTCGGAATATAGTTTAATTTCACTGTAAAATTTATTTTTTTTCTTTTATAAAAATTTTATAAGACCAATCTAAACCTTGTAGGACGAATTCATTTATTGCAACAATTAAACCAGAGGATGAGGAGAGAGAGAGGAAAAAAAGCATTGAAATTAATTTGTTCAATGAAACAGTTTACTTGAACATTGGAAATATGAAATTGGAGGTAATACTTATTGGCTCAGGGTTATTAGCTTTCAAATTTAGAATGATAATTACGAAGAAATTGCCTTGATAAATACATAGATTTCTATTACTAGCATTTAACTTCATGACGTGTTACTCAAACTAAGCGTTTAGTGTTTCATAAATAAAGTGGAATTACTGACAACAAAATAAATTAAAACCAGGATTAAACGAGGCCATACATGTTATTCCAAATATAATGTAATTCGGTTTCCCTTACTACCACTTATAATGCAGAACAAGGCAACAAATTCTAAAAACAAGATTAGATTATCCCTAGTCTCCGAAAATAGTGTAAGAACGATACAATATTCTAGTGACCTTGATGTTATTGTTCCCTTACACTGAAAATCATTTAAATATACTTGGTGACGGATTTATCTGGTAAATGTTTTTTATTTTAAGTGTTAATATACTAAAAAATGTTGCCATATTGCTCAAGCCTCTAGATTTTCATAAATTAATACTCATACTGATAGTACATGTTACAGGGATGAAGAGACAAAACTCTTCGTATTATTTTGCGAAGAACTCAACGTTTCAACTGCAAGCCAGAAGAGCTGTAGTGGTAAACTCAAAATAAAACGGAGAGAAACTCTACGGAGTTAGAGTAGTGCGTGAAATTAAGAAAAATTATAACTTATTAAGCAATAGCTTAGTTAGCTAGATAGCTTAGTAAGTGAAAAGCATAATGGAAAAGAGACTATGAAAACCAGACCTTAAGAATATCTGACCATTATTGCCATGCAGGCTCGTCACTAGGTTTTGAAAATGTCAGGCGTTATTGCTATGAATTGCATGTTGAGAAAACTAGTTTTTGAGGATATCGTAGGGCAAAACTGAGGATATCGTAGGGCAAAACATTCCATAGCTTTCTTAAAGGGTACTCAGTAATTCTCAAACTGAAGGAAGAGTCAAACGCAGCAGAGAAAGCAGCATTGTATGTAAGGAGGAACGTACGCAATTGTTAGAAGCGACAGAGAAAGTTCAGAGCCAGGGAGTGAACGGTTACGGAAATGAATTAATTAGGCATCGACAGAGTGAGGGAGAAAAAGATTAAGAAAAGGAAATGAACGAAGGGGATATAATAGAATGAAAGGAGCGAGATGAGGGAGGATGGAAGCCTGGGAAAATCGATTCAGGTGAAGAACGTGGCTTTACTGGGACATTAGCTCAACCTTACAGGCTGGATACGCTGATTAGTGGAAACAGTTTTTTCACTCGAACACCCATGCGCATTTCTAAGAAAATTTCAAGTATCTATTTTTCAAGGTAGAATACGTATCACTGAATATTGGTAGGTCTTACTCCAGGCATTAAGATCCCTTGGTCCATTCAAATCCGATTGCGTCGCGAGTCTCCTGTCCTGAAATCTTCATTATATCCTAACCTACTTCGGAACCAGAAAGAAAACACAATAGCATTGATGCGCACAGATTTTATTTACTCTAGGAAGTAAATAAAAAATGCGTGGGTTAATACTATTTTAACTGTTTTATTTCTGGTTAATATGAAAGAATTCCACCGAGTGAAGCCTGAAACAATGTTTTTTACTTGAGAACATACACATTTCCCCAAAACGGTGGAGTATTTGAATTTTACCTGATATAGTATCGAGGCTCTTGGGTGAAATGGTTACAATTTGATTGAAAAGTGATTTTAGTTTTCCAATAGTTAAACGAGAATTATATTACGGCTACCTTCGATAACTATCATCATTTATGAGTTCCTCAAGAAAAATGAATTGAACGCGGCTTTAATCGTGGCTCATAGTTTTGTTTGAAATTTTTTTTCACCACATGATTCAAAATTGTTATCACACGATTCAAACAGCACTTCATTCGAATCGAACGGCTCAATGGTTAATTTGCAGATGTAGACGCTCAGGGGGTGGGGGTCTTGGGGGTGGACGAGTAAGAAAAAGAGGGTGGAGAAAGAAAGAGAGATAAAGATGTGGCAGTACCCCATGTTAGCTGTACTCTGAGTTATCGTAAATTTTAGGAATGAGAGACGTTAAGGCGAGCATTCTTCGCGATTTTTATTTGTGATTTCCAAGAAAAAATCATTAATTTAATAAGGTACTAGTCCTTAATAAGGAGTCGATATTTATTTCAGGGGAGAGGACATAAATTAAAACAAATTCTAAGAGCAAATATTATTATTCCCTTCGGTATTCTCTGTATCAACCTATTTTAGTTTACGACTCATTTAAATCTCGATGGTCTGTCAAAAGTAAAAAAGATCTTAACTACACTTTCCAAAGTTTAGAAGTAAATGAAAAAAGGTCAAAAATCAAGTATCAAAATCATTATGCATCAATTGTTATAATTTTAATTAAAATGCAATACATGTAACAATGAGTCATAAGTACTCTAGGATACGTTTTTACGTCCATCTTAAACTTTTATAAATGAAAAACTTAAACTTTGTGGTTCCACAATGATAATTTATTTTCACGACCCGGGTTTCGACGTGCTGTAACGTCATCTTCAGGTGAAGACTCTACAAAAACATGGTGTTATATACTGCCCCCAGGAAAGGGGGGGGGGAGGTTTGGAGGATATCATTGTGGAACCACAAAGTTTATGTTTTTCATTTATAAAATGAATAATTTCCACCAAGAAACGCCTGAAACTACCAGTTATCCATCTTAAACGTTCATTGCACTACTAATTTACATAAATGGCTGCTATATAATAATATATTTAAGGTAATAATAGGTGACCGATTTATGTCTCTTGAATAAAAGAGAATAGAGTTTATTTCACCAAAAAATATAAACAATTTTAACAAATAAATAATGGGGGTGAAATTAGGCACCCCAGAAGAAATAAATTCATTTTTTTGGGTTTGCCATTCCTTGAATAAATTGACTGTAGTCCAGCAGCTATCATTCACAAAAACTAAATTTTTGATAAATGCTTTTTATACGTGATTGCTGACCTATATGTACCGTGATTGGCGATAAAATTGGAATTTAAATAAATGACGAAATGATGGCCAGAGTAGTTTAGTTTAAAAAATATCCGATCTACCCTCGATATTCAAAAGATTAATTATTATTGTCCTCTTCAGCGTAATTGTACTTACACATTATAGTTCAAATATGTAAATAATTCAGAGTCTTTTGATTCCCACGCTGAGCTCATAATCGTGCGCCATACTTGGACAGCACAACACATCTGATAAACTAAGACGCGACGTCAGGAGCTCATAGGGTCTGACATGGGGTGAACTGAAATGAAGATGATGTTGTGTTAGGGAATGGCAGTGTGTTTTCAGGGAAGGAGAAATTGTGGCGTGATGAGGGATTGCTAAGCCAGAAAAATTCAATTCAATATAGACAATATAAAATATATATATGATTCTTATGAGACTATGGTGGTCTGAGCATTCGACGCGACATCGAACGGTCCGTGGTTCGATTCCCGCTCTAGTCGAATGTTTTTCACTGTGAATCGGCCGGTTTAACTGAAACATCATTCCATCTTCACATCACCATTGTGTTGTCCAATTTTATGTGTTTCCTATCCTCTTTCTTTCACCATCTGTTTGAACGAAATATTTATTATTTACGCCTGTGAACGGTTTGAAAGAATGAATGAATGGTTATAATAATAATAATATATAGTACTATATATATATATATATATTCTGTACCATATATATATTCTGTACGATGATAGATTGATGAATAAGATACCTCATACACGAAAAGAGTTTTCCGGGGTAAAATCATTCGATTCACGCTGCGTAAAATTTTAATTTCGTAGTGATATTTTACAAAATATGTTGGGAGTTGACAGTGGGTTGTCAGGGATGGAGAGGTTGTGATATGATGAGGGAGTACAAGCTAGAAAGTTTCAATATTACAGAAATCATATAAAATATATAGACTTGACCATGACAAATTGATGAATAAGATACCTCAATCAAGAAAAAAAGGTTTTCGGGAAAGAATATTTCCATTCATGCCGCGTAAATATTTAGTTTCCTTAATTTACGCAGTCACTCGGAATAAATGAATGAAAATTCATCTTGCTCGCATTTTGGGCGGATCTTACCTTCGCCGTTCACATCACTCCCACGCTGAGAGCTCATTAATGCATGCTAGAGAGAGAGAGATAGAGAACAACATAGCACATCTGATCAACTAGGCAAGACGTCAGGCGCTTGCCGTTCCTAGCATTGTAGTCTACATCAAGGGGGTTTTGATGAGCTGTTGGGGGAAGCTGAAGTGTTGGAGGGGGAGAGGGTGTGGCAGAGTGGTGGGTGGTCAGGGGAGGATGCGAAGGAGGTCGTATGAGGAGGGGCTGAAGAGATGGAGAGGATACTGGAGAGTGAAGGCGCTCATCTAAGATACACTCGGGAGAACTTCCCGTGCGCATTCAATTCCGTGGAGAGGAGGCAGAAGAGGGAGGCGGTGTCGAGGGATGAGGCGCAAGTGAGGCGGTGTGAGGCGTGGTGAGGCGGGAGGTGAGATGAGCGGGAGTGAGACGGGAGGCGGGATGCGGCGGGGTGAGGCTGGCATGACCTGTTCGCAGAGGGAAAACCCTTCTCTCACTCTCTCGCTCTGCCTATTCCGCTTAAACAGGGAGACACTCACTCGAGGTTCTGAGAAGAGCCTTGAAAGGGGGATAGGAAAATGGAGTGAGTACACATTCTTTTCTTCTCCTGTGCTTAAGATAGATTGAGTGAGATATCACTTCACATAGAATTGAATGCATTTAGCCTCATCGTGATCTTTTGTTTAAACGCAATGAGAGTGACTCGCAATGAATAACATTCATGCTGAAAGCGGTTAATATATTCGTTTGCCTTTTTTGGAAGAGGTTTAGTACTATAAGGAAGCTGATGTCGGGGACCATGGGTAAAGATATAAAGAAGAGGCTGGTGAAGAGCTTGGCATGGAGTGTAGCGTTGTATGGGGCGGATACGTGGATTCTGAGAAAGAAGGACGAGAACAGGCTGCAGGCGTTCGAGATGTGGGTGTGGAGGAGGATGAAGAAGTAGCGATGGAGGGAAGGGAAGACAAGCGAGGAAGTGCTTCTGAGGTGAGGGAAGACAATTTCTGGATGAGATCACGAGGAGGCAGGGTAGGTGGCTTGAAGAGGCAATGAGGGGCGATGAGTTGCACAAGGCCATGATAGAGAGTAGGATGTTGGAATGGGGGAGACAGAGAATAGGTTTTATGAACGGGATGAATAAGGGTAGGACGTACGCGGAGAAGAAGACAAAATACTAGGGGTAATTAGAGCCATTTACATGTAAAAATCTGGAGGATTTTCCCTTAATTTCATAAAAAAACCTAACTTTAACTGGTAGACTAATGAATGAGTGAATGATGCCCTTGCACTGGAGGGTTTTAAGAGGTGGGTTTGGTGAACAGTGGAGAGAGTGAGTTGGTTAGCAAAGAAGACGAAGGAGATTGGTGATAGGGAGTCTAAGAGGGCATAAAAAGTAGGTAGGAGGTATTGAGATTTGAGCGATTGGTGGTTAATAGAAGGGAAGAATGCCTGGCAAGAGGCAAAAGGGAGGAAGATGACGAGAATTTAGTACGATATAAGGAGAGGCAGAGGGTTAAATAAATATGAGGTGATTGGAGCGAATTTTGTCTGCATATAGATTAGCGTAAAACATTGCATACGTGTTCTAACTAGTATTATCCATTGACAATAGTGCAAAAAAATCAATTGCTTTCAATTTATTTTATTCGCAACTCAATGCTATTTGAACACATAGCCTTATGTTACATGAGATACATTTCGTGATAATTCGATTAAATGTGTATAGGCTTTCATGTAAACGCGAAATAATACAATTAATATTAAAAAGTGATTATTTACAAATACAAGGTACCACCAAGGTAAGTGGAAGATTCGAAAAAAAATTATAATGTAATTTTCGTTGAAAATTTCGAATACTGCGCAAAAACACAGGTCATAAAAACAGCTTAAGTAATAAAATTTCGAATACTGGGCGAAAAACCATCAATGCTCAAGTAATAACATGATTTAGGCAAAAACGTCAAATATAATTCTTGTCTATGATTCCCATTACTGCATAAATGGTGATTCCCACCGTATAAACCGAAACTACTCAAATAAAAAGTGGTCCTATATTTTTTTCCGACTTGCGTGAAAAAGTATTAAAATGCGCATTCAGTAACTAAATTACTAGGAGCACGATCACAGGTCTCCATAGCGTGTGCTCTCGCGTTATCGTTTTTTTCAATATTGCTATTGAGACGGAAAACGCGATATTTGTTCTTTAAATCTTGTCAAATGCTTCAAATCACTAGTTTGCCGGTACATAGTTGGGTCGGTAATCGTGAGTCATTGCGTGCATATAATATAATAATTTTTCAAGTAAGCCAAAATAATTCTTGGAAAATATTTCATTTAAGTGCATCCATAGATATTTGAACATTCTACGGCCGTTGAACAGTTAAAAGAAAATAAATTTCCCAATTAAAGAGTAAGTGCATCTATTTATGCGTTGGGGCGCACCATACAGGTAGTAATGGAAATTATACAAGAATTATATTATAATTTTTTTTCCTAAATTAAAGCATGTTATGACTAGAGTTTTCGGCGCGGTATTAGACATTAGGTCAAATTGTATTGAAATATGTGTTTTACGAATGTTGGACTTGGCGTGACACCTTCGCGATTATAAGAAAAACTGTACCTATGCAATCGAATAATTAAGAAATATATGTCATGCGCCACAAGGCTAAGTGATATAACAGCCCAAAGGTGGTAAAATTCGTAAAGAAAAAATCATTTCACATGATTCCAATCCAATTTCCGGTCAGGTGTGTCAGCCAGTTACACCACCAAGCCATCTTAATTCAAGGCGAATTTCAGCGGGGGTTTATACGAACAAGTTGTTCTCGTCCCATCTACATTGTAGCACAGGAGGCGTAGTGCATGATATGCGACAGACGCGGAGAATAAACCCAAAATTGTCTCTTTAGAACGATTTACTTGACAATTTTCAACCTTTGCGATAGGACAAATGACATGGTACGCAGTCACGCGCACGGGTACGAAGATATACACCAAAGACAGTGAAATTTGAAATGAAAAAATAATTTGATTTGACCGAGATTCGAACCCTGATATTAAAAGGACCCGGATATCTCCGGGTTTAAATTCCGGTCAGTAGATTTTTTCATGTATAATTTCACCATCTTTGGTGTATATCTTCGCACCCGTGCGCGTGACTGCGTACCATATCATTTGTGCAATCGCAAGGATTGAAAAATGTTTATCATAGCACTGAATTGATGAAAAACCAACGCCTTATTTTTAAAATTTTATCTGTAGATATCACTGATGAGAACAAGTGCGCAAAGTTTCGCGCAAATCTACGTGTAAACAAAAATCACTACAACCACCTTATCCTCCACCCTTCTTCTTCTTAAAGCGCACAGACGCATTCACTCAAACACAATAGCAAAACCTCACCGTGTGTGAGCCACTAAAATTGTAACGTGTGGCTGTGTGTGTATATGGAGGGGGGGGGGGGGCGTGAAAGGAGAGGAAGGAAGGAGAGGTGGTTTCGTAGGAAATTGCCGGCGAAGTTGATAAACTTCATATGCCCCAGGGTCGTGTAATCGTCAGATTCGCCGTCGCTCGCTCGCTCTTCCAAAAACTGTTTCCCGAACTCAGGGCTTTTTCCGAGAAAGCGTCTTAAACATCGAACACCAATTTCCGCCGGGATTTATCTCCTCTTCTATCTCGTGTAAATTCACGAATCAATGGAAAATATCTGTTGATGAAAATATATAATACAATACTCGAGAAACAGACATATTTCACTGCACCTAGGGCGGTGTATGAAACAAAACGTGTGGCAAGTACGCAAAGTTATTCTTAAGGTGGTTCTAAGCTATTCTTGTTTATGTACAGATTTGCGTGAAACATATTTTTGCATACATATGCAAACGCAAATTTGCATACTTATTCCCATTGGTACTGTCTATAGGTGAAAGTAAAAACATTTCATCATAACTATTTGGGTTTCTTGGCAATGCAATGTTTATTTAACACGTGTCTATATTCCAATTAACATATATTACGAGATAATTCGGTTATATATGTACAGATTAAACATTATATGAATGATTCTAGACATGAAATAATATATTTCTTAATGTTATAATTGTTGCTAAAAATATCAATGTGTCGCGTCGAGTCCAATATTTGAAAATATAACTTTCAATGTAATTTCTTCTAAATGTTTAATACTCCCCCTACTCATGTCTACTCTAGTATAACATGCTTGAATTGAGAAAAAAGTATCAAATATAAATCTTGTATCATTTACATCACTGCCTGTATGTTGCGTTCCAACGCATATAAGTATGCAATTAAATGAAATGTGATTCTACTCTTTTATTTCGACTAATTTAAAAATCATTTAAATGTGCAACTGATCCACGATTACCGCTCTAGCCATTTTAACCCTTTTCGCTGTGACGTTTGTATATATCTGAATGAATACTTTTATCCACTGACTGCGGAGTTCGACTTTACACTACAAGCTTAAAAAAAGAAAAACACTCTACTTGAGAGATCAAGTACATACTCAGAAGTATTGTATCTATAGTTGTAAATTTACTACCAGGCAACTACGGTAAAAAATTATTGTTGAATTTTTGTATAAAACGATGAAAATCGTTATTTTTTAGCACAAAAACTGGGAAAATCCTCTTACGGATACTTGAAATAGAATGAGTGAAAAAGATAATAATTAAACGCTGAGATAGGGTTGAGATGAAAATTTCACGTTACCGCAAAGTCATGCCTTTTAGTCTGGCATACTTTCGCCTAAAAATTTTATTTCTGCTAGCTTTTACCCGTGGCTTTGCTGAACCTATAATTCTTCCTATTCATCCGATAGTATTAAACAAAAAAATTGACTTTGTAGCTAGTACGTGTAATATATCAATGAATAAATGTGTGTATAAGGATGAAAAAAATTGCTTTGTAGAAAATTGTTCTACTCCTCACTTTATTGTATGGTAGCAAAACCTGAGTATGCCAGGATAAGCATAGGAGAAAGCTATATGCAGTGAGAAGGAGGTATTCGAGAAGTGTTTACAGCAAAAGCAGATAAGATAGGGTTAAGAATGACTGGGTGATAAAAAATGTGTACGAAGTGTGATTCGTTGGTTAGGCCATTTTGAGAGAATAAAAGAGATTCGAATAACGAATGAGGTATACACTAGTAGAATGAATGGTGTCAGTGGAAGAGGTAGACCGCGAAAGTCATGGGTGAATGTTGTTGAAGATACTCTTATGAGGAGAAAAACTAGGAATCTTTAGAATAGGGGAGTGTTTATGACGCAATGTATGAGTGTAAGAGAAGTAATGGAGGAAATAATGAAAACGGAGCCAGTTTTTTAAGGCTAACGGCAATAACTACAGTCTTTGAATTGCCTTACCAGAAAGAGAATGGCATAATGGGTATGTATGTATGTTTTTGCAAGCTTTATAATAAAAGTTTCAGGAAACCACAAAGGTGGTTACCTTCATATGGATATCCATACAAGTCAGGCCTAGAACTATCAGTTTTATTTTCCTTGGAGTTAGACACAATTATTTTTACTGCCTTTCCAGTATTTATGTATCATGCGGTAGTCAGCAAGTTCTTTTCTCTTAAATATAACGCATTGTATTTTTACTCTGTTGATGGACATGCGCGATTATTTTGTTCACACTTTTTGTTTTTGCATTGTTTATACTGTCGTTGAAAGGAAGAGAACGTCGAGAGAATGTATGAGAATAGAAAAACCAAGCTGATATATGATAGAGTTGTGAATGGTTTAATGGTGAAAGAGTAAGGGGTGGACTACAAAAGTCATGGGTGGGAAGGCGAGGTGGATGTTACTCTTAAAAAAAGGAATATTAGAAGTGTAAAATCAAGGAGCGCGTGCATGAGTGTTATTGAAGCAATAGAGGTAGGCAAGAATGGTGGAGTATAGACGAAATGTTTAAAGCAGAGTCAGCTTTAAAAGCCTATCATCAAGAACTAGTTTTTGCCTGATCTTGCCCCGAATGACCACGTATTTAAAGCTCTCAAAATGCGAGCTTTAACTTTTGTTCAGCAAGGACGGTTTGTAGGTCGATATGCGATTTCTCATTTTGGATCCAGCTGACTCGTTTAAAGGATTAATTGCCCTCAAGACCCCTTTTAGAACCAAATGGCTATTTTATGAGGAACTCACTACTCTCGGATTGAAACACCGTGCTTGGAGTTAGGCACTGACACATTGGACGATATGGATAAAATGCTAATGTCATCATTTTTTCCCTAAACTTTCTCGCAACCATAAAACAAATTCGAAATCCAAAATTATCCGAAAAACTTCAATGCCACAGAACAAAGATGATAAGGTAACGACGAAGGCCAAAGCCAACGTATCTACCTTATTACTATGTAGGTTTCAATTAATTTTACAGTAAAAGTAGCGTGGAAAAAGGTAGTATTTTTGTTGGTCACATCAAACGGAGTACCAGTTCTTCCACTAGTAGACAAAATAAGGATAAAATTACATTTGAGCCGTGTTGCGGTGGAATTGTCTTAAATCGTGGCGCCTTCATAAATATTATCATGAATGTGCTCAGGGTAATATTTTTAACTCGCGATCCTACCGGCGTTTGATTGCTAAACAAGTAATTTGTCCCCAGTGATGGGAACTTCGCCTCGGAAATTGATGTGTTATTTCGGGAGAGGGAGTTCAGGGCGAGAGGGGTAACGGTGGATGTTCCACGCGGGGAAGCGATGAGCGGAGGCAGAGGCCTATAATTTCGCAGCAGGGGGAAGGGTGGGAGTGGGGTGGAATAAGGTGGGGATGGGGGTTCAGAGTTTTAAGGGTTCGCGAAGGTGTTAACGCGCGTAATGAACGCAATGGGGGAAAGGGGTCGGGGGAAAGTGGTGGAAAGGGAAGGAGTTAAAGGGAGATGAGATATGTATGAATGTAACTACGCATTCTTGCATATATGTAAGCTATGTATGTATATATGTATGCATAAGTGCTGGAGTTCATGGGTAACATTTTTTATATAATTACATAAAAGCATATGACAATAATACTCATGGGCTTGTTGAGATATGAGGGAATCAAAGGAATAAAGGTAAAAATGGCCACCCCCTGCCACACACCCTAGATGTGGCTTGCAGGGAATCTTGTAGATGTAGATTGCTGGAAGTAGGAATACTAGGAGTTAAAGGGAATAGGCATGCGTGAATATAAGTTCGCATTCCTGCATAAATGTACGTATATTTATATCTGACAGCACAAATATGTGCAGACAATACATTCATTTTATGAGGGTACTCTATCGGCTAGGGTAGGTTTGTTTGGAAGAGAGTGAAAACCCTCTAGATCTTTAAAGATGTAAACCTCTATCCCCTTACCAAATTTCACTCTTCATCTTAGCATACATCCTACCCTTCTACATCCCATCCATAAAACCTATTCTCTTCCTTTCCTTTCCCCGCTTGCCCAGCATCCTCACCTCTATCATACACTTAAGCAACCCTTCACCCCTCATTACTGCCTCCAACCAACTACATTGCCTCCTCCCGATCTCCTCCAGAAGTTACCTCTCTTCACCAACCGAAACAAGTACCTCTTCGCTTGACTTCCTTTCCGTTCATAGCACATTCTCCATTCTTCTCTGAACTTACATCTCAAACGCCATGCAAATAATTAGTGCAGGAATGCAGGCGTAACATAATATTTTATGCAAACATATAGGTATACAAAGCTTCTCAAGTACTTGTTGATCCATAAGAGGAGCAATAAGGAAACTTTACTGGAAATGGGAAGACATGGGGCGAAATGGAAGAGGTGAAAGGTAGAAACTTAAATTAAAGTATGTACTAGGCGATTCATATGTTTCATATCATATGCCTACATGCAGGCTTATGATACAATTGTTCATATACCTGTTGATATGTATGAGGCAAAGGATACAGCTACATGTTGTCATCTTTAAAATAACCCTCCATTAAGAAAATAATAAATAATAACTAAAAGTGTAAAACTTTAAGATTTCTCGTAGGTTCATGATGACCAATGTAAATTACTTTGTGTTCCTCAAAATATATATGGAAAAGGAGACTTTGATACATATAAGAACCTTCATTTTTCACAAGAATCTTTACGTCGAAGTGCATCAATTTTTCAAGTGTATCAACGGCTTTGTGACTTCGTTTGTCAGTTCCTCATATGAATATGAATACAAATTATGTAGAAGGATATATAAATTTTTATGGGGATACATTTATGCGTGAATACACGGGTATATTTAAATTAAGGATAATTTAGTAACGTATATAAAAGTTAAAACACCAATATTAGTGGAACATTTATGTGGGAGGCGTGGGGCATTTATTGGTGGCTGCCTGCAATGATCAATCTTTTAAATTTGCTTTAGATCCACTAACTGTTTGAAAGTCGACAGATTAAATGATAAAATATATGCTAGCTATTTTTCTATGACCTTTATATCTGTGGCACAATTGTTTCAAATACGTTTAAGGTACAAAAGGCTATCTACCCAAAAGTATAGTTTTTTTAGGCGAGTTATTAGTTCATGCACGCCACAAAATCGATTTATTAGCTTTAAAAAGATTTCATTGCGAACATCTAGGGCCTAATACGGAGTTGTTTGACAAACTTCATTATGCTATGTTGGGTGGTTCCAAAGATATCTTGATGAGGCAGTGAGTCAGTAGTATTTGTCTTTCGTATATATGTATGCATATCCATTGATGTACGCCATTTCCTTTTTCACATAATTGTGTGTTCATATACCCCGATAAAAAACGGACACGTGTACATAGTATTTATCTTGTACGTGCAGAGGAAGATAGATTTACTGGCGGTGTCTCGCATTGGGGTCGCGGCGGTGGTGGGGTAGATGGGTCGGCCTTCCCGAAATTCTGGGGCACAGCATTTAAGGAGAAAAGGACGGGAGCATTACGGCGAAGCGTGTAAATCACTCTCTCCCTTCCTTTCGTAGATTTCGTGGAACGGCAGGCAGGCAGTGCTGTGTTTCGTCGTAAGTGGTGGTGGTGGCGTTGGTGGGTTACGCACGCGCGCGCGCAGAGCCGCCGCCGGTCGAAGGAGCTGCGCGGGGGGAGGGAGACACCGAAGGGAGCAATGCCGCACCACTCGCATTTTCGTTTGACATTTCCGGAAAAGAGGTTTCGTGGAAATGGGTGCGAGCGCGGGCTGGCTCCAGTCGGTTTTCTTTCCATCTCTCTAGCGACCTTCGCCTCATCCACTCAGAGTGACGAATCCCTCAATTCGAAAGCAATGAGAGAGAGAGAGAGAAGAGAGGGTTGAGAATGTATGGAGTAACCCTTCTTCCAACAGTCCCCGATTACCTATATTTTTTTGTACTGACACGGCATTGTGTGCGGGGCGGAAACCTGTTCGTTACGGGAAAGAGTATGTACGTAGACTATTTGGTTGCCTTTTTCATTCAGATTATTAGAAGACCATGGATTAAATTAATTTAAGTCCTTTTTCAACAGTTTCCCGATTACATATATTTTTTTTAATTACACGACGTTGTGTGCGGATCGGAAACCTGGTCGTTACGGAAAGAGGATGTGGTGTGATGGTGTGGTTGCCTTTTTTAAACAGATTTTTAGAAGCATAGACCCTCATTATCTTTATTTTTTATACTTGCATCACGAATATGGATGATAAACCTGACTTTTACTAAAAGAGGACGTGCACCGGCGATATAGTTTCCTTCTGATTACTACAAGATAATAATGTTTGCAGATAAACAAAAGCAAGATATTATTTCCTTCTACTTAGAAAATCAGCTGAGTTGACTTCGACCGGCAATGAGATATTATATATAGATATATTCCCTTGTATGAAATTTTTTCAAGCATTGATCTCATCAAATGAGGCTATGCATTTCAAGAAATATAAGTTCCTCTGGGCATACATGAATTTAGATTACTGCATTTCAATGTGACGAAACAAGTTCATGAAATACATTACTTTGTCCTGTTGCAGAGGCCAAATATCTTTTAAATAAACCTTTTCTTAAAAATATTTAGAGTTTTGGGAGGGTCTCAAATAGTTTTCCTGGTAGATTGTTCAAGTTCAGTATGGTTCTATTTAAATGTGATAATTTTTTTTCATTTTTCCTTTGTGGCCGTCACCTTATCTGGAACTTGTGATCATTTTACTCCACAAAGCTTGGTTCCTTACGTACTTTCTAAGTTCTTCCCATGTTCTTTTCTCGCTAACTCTTCTGTGCATCCGACACAGTGTGCTTCTTTTTCTCCTGAGCTGTAATCTCTACCATTCCAGTACATTAAGCATTTTAGTTACGCTGCCTGTGCTCCTGTCTCTCCCTAAAACATACCTAGCCTCCTTTCCTTCTCCAAGGTGTGTGTACTTCATTTCTCGTCTGGGTCCCATGCAAGAGTAGCGTACCTACCCTACAATTGGCACACAATAGACACCGAACCCAATTTTTTCAGTTTTTCTCAGAGAATCATCGGGAAAATTTATTTTAAGTAACACGATCCTATGCAGTCACCACTTTGAGCGCGATTACGGAAAACAACCGAGTTCTCAAGCCGACGAAGCAATATTTCAAAGATGGAAAACGATAAGTTTATCATTAGACCATTTTATTTCTTCCCTGCGTAACCCTGGAGAAAGTGATACTATTTTTCTCAGCTTTTATCACATGCAATTTTATTTAGAAAACGCCAATTACAATAATTTTTTTCGCATAAATATGAATTTTGGTGGATGATGTATGTGCACAATATTATTATTAGGTCAACGATTGAGGTAGGTTGAAATGGAAAATAATAAAAAAACTCTAATTTTTGACATGCAAAGAGCTCCTTCTACCTACAGATTTTATTTTTCGATCTCTGAATAAGTCCTTAATCTCTTCATCCCGTCCATAAAACCTATTCTCTTTATTTCCCAGGGAAGGATATTCACAGAATATCAACAGAAAAAATAGGACTCTCAATCATACCTGTGTTTTTAGGACTACATCCCATAAAAACATTGATGGTCATCAGATCCAATGTAATTAATATGTTTCCAAGCATTTCAAGCATTCCAAGCAGGCAAGCACCTGGAAACTCGACCCACGTGGAGATTTATTTCTCATGGATTTATTTTGCTTCTTTATCTCATTTAAAATACTACTCTTGCCTGCAATAATTCCTATGCAATATTCAAGTAAGAATAAAAATAGATAAAAAAGGTCAAGCAATTTTAGATCACATCCATAAATACATTGTAAAAAATATGAATGTGAAAGTAACCTTTTTTGAGCCCTCAGATATGATGCGAATGATTGTGCTCCATTAAATATAACACGATCTCCTAGATCCACCGTTATATTGTTTCCATTAACTCTATTCCAATACTTGGAAACTACTAATTTTTTTAACATTAGAGCAAGTTAATTTTGTTCGTGAAGATAGTAAAACTACTAATCTCTTATACACCAACGCTTGAATAGATAGTGTGGTAAACAAAAGGGTTATCAAATGCATTGAAACTAAGAAAAAAAAGGTAACGTTTGAGAAAAAATGCATTCTTTCTCTCACAGGGATAAAAGAAATGTAATCAACTGTCCGGATGACCTCATAAAAAAGCTTCTTTACGGGGAAATGTAGCATTATTTTGTGAAAATATTCATGCCGTCATTATCGGAGTAGAAAAAAATCACAAGATTCACCGTCGAAAAGGCATAAACTGCTTCGACCTCATGAGAAGACAGAGGGGTTTCTGAATACTAAATTCTCGTGGAAATCATTCACGGCGAAACGTTCCGAAGCCTCTTATCATTCATTCCCTCACCTCTCGGTAGAACTCGCGGTATCCGTATACGACGCGAGAAAAATAGGAAAAATAAGTCTTAATCAACCCGGCATTCGTCTGTACTTCCAGAGGCTCTTAGGACTAGGACTAGAAGAATTTTTTTTTCCATTTTTTTTAATTCTCCAAATTTTACATGCTGTAACTTCTCTTAGGGTGGGTTAAAAAAAGATTACAACTTATAAATTTACAACTATACTTTCTTATAATATAATTATCTATATAGTAAGTATGAGTCCTCCTGAGCCAGTTTATGACTAATCAGGAGGTTCTCAAATACTTTACAAGCTACATGACGTGAAGCTTTAATTACACAGAATATACCTTTAATATCCATCGTTTCACTTTTTTCTTTACCTCACCTATTGCACTTAAATTCAGTAAATCAATAGGCAATCTATTAAACATTATTGGTAAAATGCTATTTTATCTATTTCCTCCATAATGTTTGTAACGTATTGTTATGTCATACCTTGTAGTAATTCTGGTTGTCCTATTATGTTCCTTGTGTTTGACATTTTTGTATTTGGTATAGATAAAAAAGATAATAGCCGCTTTGACTCGTACACGTTAACAAAAGTAGCGTTCGGAAAATGGAGGTGAGGGACTTAATGTAAGGATGTTGGGAAAATATTAGCGAAGAGTAAAATATGGAGTATAGAGGTGTATGGGACAGATACGTGGACTCTGAGGAAGGAAAACTAGAACATGCTGCAGACATTGGAGATATGGGTACAGTGGAGGATGGAAGAGGTGCGGTGGACGAAAAGGAAGACAAATGAGGAAGTGTTTGACATGGTTGGTTAGGAGAGGAAATTTCTGAATAAGATAGGGATGAGGCAAAGTAGGTGGTTGAAGGAGGTGATGAAAGGCGAAGTTTTACTTAAGGCCATTATACAGGGTTAAATATAAGGGTTAAATGGGAAAGGAAGAGGAGGATAATAGGCATTGTGGACGGAATGAAGAAGGGTAGGACGTATTCCGAAAAATAAATTTTTTTCAAGATAGATTGGGCGCTGCACTTGTAAAAATCTAGAGGATTTTTATTCCCTTCCATTGAATCCTACCCTAACCGACAAAAACTAATAATTAATGCATTACCTAATAATACTAATAATTTATTTATATTTTTCCATAGTTGATTCAATCCCGTAATTAGGCTTGTTTTCCCAAATACATCTCGTGATCCCCAGCATGTCTAACGCATGAATATAACTCATCTCTGGCCCGAAATTCTTAGTCAGGTCATTAAGTCGTGAATGGAAACCATCTTGAAGAAGATGACCTTATTAGAGGCACAGGATTCATAGTCGCATAATAGGATGGCCTTGATGAAGGCAGTTTTGATAAAGATCTGCTTATTTCAGCAAGGTGCACGTCATGAAGCTTGAGATTGAGCAAATGCCAGAAGTATCAACGAATCATTATCGCTGAATAAATTATTTACTTAGCAACCGTCACGTTGGTCGTTCCGTAGAACAACAATAACTATGCAATGATTTGAAACGGACTGTAAGATCACATGCAAATCTACGTAACCTTATAAGACAGGGTCTTCTTGATTTCTCCCTCAAACCATAATACAATCATCTTCAAGTAGTATTTCTTAATAGTTTTGTCCTCACAGGTCAGTATTTTCGTCAGATTTTCCTTTCTGCCAGAATAGCTGCGTTATCACCAAGGCGTGGCATGCTGATTTTCTATTTTTCAACTTGTGTTCCTGTTTTTATGTTAAAATTAGGTGATGCAGATCTTCATGCGTTTTTAGGCACTTAACCTAGATTCTCTCAGGCAATCATGAGCATATGTGTAACCAATTTATTTAATAAGTTGTTAAATCAAACCCTTTCCAATATGATTGACCATCCTTTCGTTAAAATGCTTTCCCGGCTACATGGAGAGCTAGAAATATCCTCACATGGAGTAAAACAGCGAGGTTACATTTGTAGTCACCGTAAAAAAGCCTTTGAGCGAAAAAAAACTCTCTTGAAATACGTAACGCGCATTACACGGAGGTAAGTCAGTCAAACGGAAGTTCACAATCATTCAGCTGAGAGTTATTCCACGTGATGACACTTAATGAAGAAGGAGATCATAAAGCGTAAATCTATACTCCGCAGGCAACAATAGAAGCGACCCTTTTGTAACCTTGCGCTTCCTGAAACGATTAAAAGAAAACTTCGTTACGCCAGTGGGTTAAAACGAAACGGCGGAATTAAGAAAGATAATATTTACGTACCCAATTTCGCATGAGGACGGTGGTACGCATTTTCCGGGGAAGAGGAGAAAAAAGTCAATTAGTCCTCGAGATGTAAATTCACGCGCTTGACGATAAGGAATCCGGGAACGAGAGTCGGTAATGCGATCTTTTTTTTCAAAACGTTCCGCGTCGAATCCGCAGCGGAAGAAACCTTTTAAACAGCAGCTTTATACTACACTAAAATACGTGCGATTCCAGCGGTTACAAGTGAACGAAAATTATACACACACGGTTGGCGGACTTTAAAAAGAGTAGAGAATGAGATCAATGGATAACGGATAGAACGAAAAGGAAGAAAAAGAGAGGGGGAAGTGAAATTTAGTCTAAAAGCAAGGAAGCAGATAAACGATTCGGCGGACCTAGAGATAAGGGAAGGGGTAAAGAGGATGGAGCGATAAAGAGGGAAGGTAGAAAGGGGACGCTGAGAATATTGTGGAGGGGGTCCCCAAAAGCATGAAAAGGTTTACGGAGTAGGAGACCAGGGGCCTTGGTTGGAAGGCAAGAGGGGTGATCCAAGGGGGTAAAAAAAAGGACAGCTGATAAGCAGCGCCTCCACTCGGCTACACCCGGTACCACACCGGCATGAATAAATGAAGTGAGTCGGCCGCCTCAATTTTTGGTCGAGGATCGAGGCTCTATCCGTTCTACCGTAGAGTGTCACAGCTACTTTCTGCCTAAAGTCCGTTTCAAACGTTATTTTGCCAAGCATATGTTCGAGGACACTCGCTAGTATGATATAGCTATCCAGTAACGTATGATACAGAACCAGCCGGTTATTTTCATTCATATAGCAGCGCATGCCTACCATTAATTAAAATTAGCCAAACTATGGCAGCAGGTGACCAAAACAACCGTCGGGTCACTTTAATTTATAGTTATTTTAAACTGCCAGGATATTTCTAATAGCCGCAAGGAGGCATCAGTGATTTGATATCAGATGAGTTGACTTGATTTATCGGGGGACTGATTTCAAAAAGTGAAGATCGCAAAGCGACTGTAAAAGCCAACGTGATCGGTCGAAGGCTACTAGGCCCTACCAGGAAAGCGAAACTTGGACTGCATCAATGCGGTCCTAGGATAATGCTAGCTTCATTAGTATAAAATCAGGTAGCTCAGCGAGTATGCTAGCGATCATTTTTGTCATTGGTGAAGGAAAACTTGGCGGCAATAGCTTGTGAAAAATATGACGCGAGTTTAAAAAGAACTTGTAAGGGAGGTGTGATAAGAGCCAAAGGTACCTCAAGAGGTCCAAACAAGAGTTCTACGGTACCTCACCCTCCTCATCGACACCTGACTAACCTTCAGTTATCTAAGACTCTCCACTTTTCTGGGGGAGTGCCACCCAGTTTCGCTCTACCCTTAACAAGCATGATCGCTATCAAATTTGATGAGCTACCCTATTTCATATTTGATGTGATACTAGCTAATGAATTTAGTACAGAATGTCTAGTTTCCATGTAATCCTCCCAAAAGTTCGCTGGGTGGTAGTCTGCGCATTGACCCAGCAAGCCAAAGGTTCGTAGATCGATTCTCGGTCCAGGTGGAATTTTTCCTGAGGCAATGTCTACGTATTTTCATCGCCGGGTTCGCCAGAAGTGAAAAAATCTTCAGGGCCCAGTAGCCTTCGACCAAACACGTTGGCATTTGGCTGACATCTTCAATTTTTGATATCAGCGCCACTGATACCGCTTTTCGGCTACTATGCCCCATTCACCACTAACGTAGCGACCGTGGTCCGTACCCTGGTTGGAGATAACCACCAAAGACCACGACAGAGTCATACGCCCAATGCGTATAGGTTTCTGTACATCAGCGCCACGACCCCGGCACCGATAGAGGCACTGTATTACCAGAGGTTGGCCAAGAGATCCGCTAATTTTCTATTGGCTGACGCTTTTTACCCAGAATTCACTCTGAGACTGGACGCCATTATTCGCATCAGATTCACTTGGATTACATTGAATTGAAGGGAAGGTGATTGCAATTTTGCCATTCTGCGTAACTGTAAAGGTAATTACGGAAATTGTTTTGCTGAAATCAAGAGCGCTAACAATGATGTATCGATTTAACGGTTTAAAATGAGTTTTCACTGGATTTTCCGTTAAATCTGGATGTTAAATGCTACGGTGGGAATACGATCCGTCGCACCCTGGTATTTTCGATGTTGTGGTGGAAAGCAATAAATAACCCGAATATTTTCGATCGTTTTGTATTTGTGATTCCCTAAGTTTGTTATTTTCCAAATAATGTATGTGATAGGGGAGAATTGAGACGGCGTGGCCAGGACATCAGTAGTTGACAATCACCGTGACTCATTCCGTTATTTGTTTCCTATTTGTAATTGATGAATAAGGGTAATTATTTATGCATTTCATTTTAAACGTTTCTTATCATATTACTTTATTATTTTCCGAGTAATAAGCGTGATTACGGAAATGAGACCTCGTGGTTAGAACGCCCAGCCTCGAGAGAATTACCCCGTTATTTGCTTTCTAAGTTGATACATGAAGAAATACAATCATGTAATCATTTGATTATAATTGTTTCACGATACCGGAATTGTTTTAATGGACGTCTTCGTATTAAGGAATAAGGTGACGGCACGGTCAGGACGCATAAGTATTTCACAACCACAGCGAATCTTCGTGTTTTCTTCTATTGATAAAGGGTGTGAGAATTGAGGAGTTTTTAATTTTTACGTATGTAATTTTCAATTAAGGCATATGCTTCACGAGGTCATTAATCTACTTAAAAACCATTTATTGTCCGTACCTACGTATTCTTCATTCCTTGTTTTGATAAACTGCCGTTGTGAACATTGGAAACAGTTATGAATCCACCATTATTTCACAATTCAGCCTTTTATATCGATTTAGTGACTTTCATTTCATGTGTGTATATTTTTTTATGTTTGTAAATATTTACATGTATTGTGAGGCTCGACATGACAACTGGACCCATACAGTTGTCCCAAATCGAGGCTTCATTCCATTGGTAAGTAGTAGGCAATGATCTGGTTGATTGCATGCATTTCATGAATTTCAGTGTTTATCAGAATTTCTTCTCATTACAGGTGATGGCTATGGAAAGGATGTAACTTCCATTTCATGGTGTTTTTTGTAAATATGTAAATCGTTTGCTGTTCAACGTAATAGCTGACCCCAGACAGGTAATTATGATGTTTCTATCATATATTTTTGAATGCTTGTAAATATTTACATGTATTGCGAGGCTCAATATGACAACTGGCCCCACACAGTTGTCCCAAATCGAGGCTTCATTTCATTGGTAAGCAATAGGCAATGATCTGGTTGATTGCATGTATTTCATGAGTTTTCAGTGTTTATCAGACTTGCTTGTCATCACAGGCGATGGCTATGGAAGGATGTAACTTCATTGGGGTTCCTCACTGCCAATGCTCTTCATGGGCATTTTGATACTGCTGCTTTTGTGTGGCTGAATGAAGCTTGGACTAAACTGATGTCGATGGACAACTTGAAAGATATACATTTGCTACTGGGAACTTTTTTTTGAAGTTATGATGGAGATTCTTATGGTAAAATAAGTTCTCTTCTTTGCTAAAGATTAAGTTTGGAATCGGTGGGGTAATGTATTGAGTACTAAAATATTTCTTTATTTCAGGATTGAGAGTGTGTGTCGCGTAGGTGTCAGTGGAGGAAACCTAATATGTGTTCTATGCTGGATGGGGTTCCTCTCTGCCAAAGTGATGTTCTTCATGGACATTTTGATACTGCCGCTTTTGTGTGGCTAAATGAAGCTTGGAATAAACTGATGTGGATGTAGTCACATATGTTTTCTGCAATTGGTAATTGGCATATCCACAAATGCATAACATGCCCTGCATTCTTATACGTTAATATAGTATGTGGTGTGAATTTATGAGAATGTTTATTAAATTATCTTTTATCTTATTTTTCAGGAAATAGACGTTGTTTTTGGAACTTGTACTGGAGTATATGTCTATTAATTTCTTAATAAATGCAGCAATATAAATGTGTCCATGGATTACAAAAATGGTTTAACCTGGTTGGTTTATATATGTGCAATCATCTCTATGACCCATATTGCATGACGTGATGACCATATTTCATGCTTTTTCGCTGACCTTATATCTATAGGTATGTGTCTCCTTCGATTTTAAGGTTAGCCAGATTCTTGTTATTCATATATTTTCTTTGTGCTTACTGTAAGACATTTCTTTTCAATTTCGGTTATTTCTGGACTCCGAATATGGTGCGGATGGAGCCATGTGTCCACCACCTTCTTCATAGCTGCCAAAAATATTAATAAGCAATAGAGGAGGGATAAGCCCAAGAAGAATGCCCTTGCATGTCTATTTCTATGTTGGTGTACTGGTCCTAATAGAGGGCCTCTAGGCATCGATACGGGGTCGTTCGTTTGCCACGAGGTTTAAATCGTGTTACTAGCGCGGGATTTGAATCGCTAGTTCAGGATTATCCGTATACAATGGATTATTAACCAATATTTGAAATTAAGCCTTAAAAAATGTAATTTGAAAGAGTACTGCAAGAAAATGAAAAAATATTATTCACTTATTATTAACTTGATGATATTCCCGATTGCACAATGAATAACCCTGGGATACTTAAATGAAACAGGAAAGGTTGAGGTCAGGTTATTATGAGAATACATGGCACAATAAAACATCGCTTTACCATATTCACTATAATTTTATTGATTCAAAAGTGAATCAAATTACCAGAAGTCAACGGTAGCCCATTCTTAAAAGTTGAACATAGTCATTCAAAACACAGAGTAGGTTGAAATTACCAATGTTATTTGGAAAAATTACATTCATCCATTATTATCCATCCATCCAAAAAGTCCAAGTGATAGTGAGGTTAACTGAATATGACATGACAACGTGATAACAGTTCAGGCCATCAAACTCACTACACTTGATCTGAGGAGGGCACCAAAACAAAAGTAAATGTAATGCACAAGGGTGGTGGTTGATGGCGATGCAACCACATCACAGTCCAGGGTACATAATGCACCACACATGGTCCGGGGAGGGTACCAAACCAAAAGTCACAGTAATGCACAATGGGGAGTTTGATGGCGAGACAACCACATCACAGTTCATGGCACCTAATGCATATCATGTAAAAATCACGATAATATTCTAACCTTCGATAATACTCGGAACGGAAGTTGGTATAATGAGAATTGAAGACTTTCTGACATAAAAGCAAGAAAGAAATATATTGATTAATGAACTTCTGAAATCATCAACGAAGGTAATCCGTACGGGGACAGAATCTTGCCCTGTGTTGCCTCATTCCCCTGTGTTGATGCAACATTACCAGAATTCAAAATACTTCCGAACACTAGTATCAGTTGCAAAGAATCATGAAAATCCACGCGTAAAGCAGTATTTTTCAGTAGTTAAAAAATGGCCCATGGCACCGTGATTCTTCGAAAACATAAATGCAACATACCTGAAGGTCTATTTGAAAAACGAGAAAATATATCTCTGTATTAACGACATTCATACACACTTTTGCACCAAATCACCGCATATCACTTACTATGCACAGGTTTCGCCATATCTAACAATCTCTCAGCCCGGTTGTAGCAGATATTAATTCAGTATTTCAGCTTCGTGCGCAAAACACATTAAAATCACAAGTCAGCCATGCGCTCAACTTGGCAACTACCACTGGTGTCGAGACTAAAATAGCTGGTGCCGAGACTACAATAGCTTGAAATCCCTCATGAGTTATACTTTTTAAAGTTACAAATGTTACGCATTGACGTTAAAATAATTCAAAATGTTGAATTTTATTTAATTACAAAAAAATAATATTAATATATTTTGAATTGCAAATGTGCTCTTGAAAGACTTAACGACAGCGCCTCTACCGGTCACGGTCTTTCCTCCCCCTCGGTTTTAACACCACCCCCTCAGTTTTGCCACTATCGATAAATTTTCCATACGATATATGTGCGATACGTAGCCCCTTTGTAACCACCGTGTGAACGCGCGTTGGTTACTGATGGAGCAGTAGTTCTTAACGCTGTCACTTAATAGCGGTCAAGTGCTGGTGTCGCGAACGGAAACCGGAAATGATGAAGGAGGATAGTGTAAAAAGGGAATGAAAATAGTGAAGCAGGTGGTGCTACTTTAATGAATAAGCAAAGAGGAGTCTGGTTTGTCTTTTAAACAATTTAGATACCATCCAAACGCCAGAGAGGCAAGGGAATACTTATTTTGTTCGCTTGCTCTGCACTTTTTCGTCGGGATTTATGGCGAGAGGAGTACCGAGTTACAATAGTAGTGTGAATGCATGCAGGGTTGCTACGTTGGTTCCTACGATGGTAGTCTGAACCAAGCAAAAGTCCTTTCTTGGCAATGAAATTAGGAAGAGAGAAAAAAATATTTTGTTCTTGGACTTCATCGAATAAATTAAAAAATTCTTAGTTGTGGGGAGGTGTGTCGATTTAGGTGAGCGACAGGAGGTAAGGGGAGGGAGAATCAATCACGGCAACTAAGCCGGGGTTGCAACGTAAATAATACAACATTTGAATATTCTGAAGAAATTAATAATATTAAACGATGACGATAGTCTCTGGAAATTTCAGTATTCGGTTGTGAAGGAGTTTACAGCGTATAGCATGCAAAAAATGAGTCAAGTTAAAGACTTATGTATGCTTATTTAATAAAATACTGAGAAGTTCAGCAATTAAAAACAAAGTTTTTACGTTATTTTCGCTAAAATATCTACCCCATGCTTCTTAAAAATGTTTAAATTCAGAAATTAAATTCGAACATAGACTATTATGACTAGGGAAAAATCTCTCTCGAACCACCTTTAAGGACGAAATGCCTCAACGCTTAAGATCGTCCTGGGGTGTTAGAGGGAGGGCACACGTGTGTGAGGCTGGAGGGAAAAGGAAGGATACCATGGAGGAGAAGATAGAAAAAGGGAAAAGGACAATAAAAAGGGTAGTGTGGGAAGGGATTAGCGAGGGTCGGGAGGGGGTGTGATACAGGGTTTTTTTTAAGGAGAAGGGAGAGTGGGGGGGGGGGGGGAGTACAGGGTTGGGTGAAAAAGGGGCGATAAAGCCAAGGTGGGTGAGAGATTTAAGGGGGAGCGTGGGAGATACTGAAGCGGATGTTGGAGATAGGGAAATTGAATGAGCCAGTGAGATTGATGTATTGATTCCCGCGCTTCTTCTTTATTGGGTAGGAATTGAGACGGTGAGATTCCTTGCGCCGTTACGCGCTCGCATTTTCCCCCCGGAGATAAATGTGCAAATGAGGTTTGAAGTAACTAATTAAGGTGTTATTTCTCTCGACGAATTTCAAAACTTTCCTTCGAAGAATATGAGACGCCAAAATTATCGCGAGCCCTCAAAACTGATTTCACAATTCACGCCAAGGAAATTTCACTCTGGACTCGTAAAGAAGTGATTTACAAACTTATTATCTCTAAAAATCTCACAAGTGCGATAATTTTCCTTTGAATACCCATATTCTTAGTGTTTATTATCATAATAAGCGATTGGTGGCAGGAAGGGCATCCAGCCACAAAAACTTTGCCAAAACTATATGGAATGAATGGAATGTATAAAATGGCAGTGAGGCTCGCAATGACTTAACAGTGCGGAGTCATGGGCAACCACCAGTTGCCATGGAAATAACAGAGATAAAAATGCTGAGGTGGTTGAGTGGAATCACGATATACGATAGATTAAGATACTATGGTGTTAGAGGAACACGTAGTTTAAGCGCAATATCACTTCACCTAGAATTTCATGACTTAGCCCTCATTTTGAAGATAGAAAAATCATCATTCCAATGATATCAAAATAGCAACCCCTTGCCGTACTACTTTTCGAGAAATTTGCCTCAAAATATAAGCTTTTTTACATTGGATAAATTACGG
Organism: Pyrrhosoma nymphula; assembly: GCA_963573305.1. NCBI lineage: Eukaryota > Metazoa > Arthropoda > Insecta > Odonata > Coenagrionidae > Pyrrhosoma > Pyrrhosoma nymphula. Next base: position 66,929,157 of record OY754334.1, on the reverse strand, counting down.
CTGTGCGCTCCAGAGGGAGAATATAAAAATATAGTAATTTATAACACATAGGTTTCATCAAAAACTAACGGTGTGCGGTTTATATATTTTCTCAACTAATTATAAAATATAATCTACTTACCACCGCAGCAATTTTTTCAGAATTGCTTACAAAAAACCTTCTGTTATGAAGGCGTTTTCACCGTACGGCGTGACAAATTGAGTCAAGTTAGAGACATATATAGTTATATTTATTTAATTACTGAGAATATTTGTCATATATAAATATATTTTTGCGCCATTAATATTACAATATTTATGTAATACTTCTTACAGACGCTGAAATGAAAAAAAATCGAATATGGTATCCATTATGACTAGGGAACTATCTCGCTCCAACTACCTTAAAGTGGTACGATTGAGTAAAAATATATAAGAAGGCAGGCTGAGGTGGTTGGGTCATGCAGAAAGAAGGATTGATAACTACAAGGGAAAGAGTGTGCAAACACTGGAGGTGCCTGGGAAGAGAAGGGTAAGAAGAACCAAAGTCAGATGGAAAGATTAGGTAGTGGGAGACCTAAGAGAGAAAGGCTGGAAGAGGGAGGAAGCCCAAAACAGAGAGGAGTGAAGAAAAAGATAAAATAAATGAGATACCGACCCCACGTGGTAGGTATGGTAAAGGCAAAGTGAAAGTAATATCATAATAAACGATCGCACTTGATACTGCTTCTTTATGAACAGATTGCTGTATGGACTTGGGCGATGCACGGAAATATTCCAAAAGTAGGAGAAGAGACGATGGAACCAATAAAGCAATTCACCTAGTTGGGTAGTACGTTTGAAGAAAATTGTCATACTAGTAGCTAAGACGTTAGGAGAAGAATTAATCGTTCTGCAATAGGTGGGAGCCGATGACATGGACCTTGGGTAAGGATGCAAAGGGGAGGCTTGTTAATAGTTGCACAGAGTGTAGCACTGCATGGGGTAGAAACGTGGACTCTGAGAAAGGAAGAGGGGAATGGGCTGCATGCCTTTAAGAAGTGGGAGTGGAGGAGAATGGAGAAAGTGCGGTAGACGAAAAGGAAGACGAGATGTACCTTATAATGAAGCCTTACCTTGTAATAGTGAGTAAGGAGGGGTACCTTATAGTTAAGATTATGGATAGGCGGAGTAGGTGGCTGGGAGAGGTATTGAGGGGCGAAGGGTTGTTGAAGGCCGTGGTAGAGGGAAGGATGTTGATTAAGTGGGGAAGGGGAAGAAAGGGAATAGATTTTATGGACGGTATGAAAAAGGATAGGATGCCGAGATGAAGGAAGAAATGTTATTGGTAGTTAGGCCCCTGCACTTGTAAAAATCTAAAGGATTTAACTAACTTCCATTTAAACCTAGATTAATGGGTAGGCTTCTCTAATAGCAGTGATTAAATTTCCAATCTGGGGATTTAAATAGGTAATAACGTATCTACTATCAACAAATGTTTTTTATTTCAGACCGTAGTCCGATTTTGGAAACCTTAGTCACCCCCAACCAGAAAGCAGAGAGCGGTGAAAAAAATCACCTTCCTGTTCGAACAAGGCTTTATCTGATCATAATCCTTCAATTTAAAATGTATTGACTACTCCCTGCATCGATGTTGGGAAAGCGTGATGAAATAGAGAAGAAGACGTAATTAAACAAATCGGCAATGGGTGCCGAACTATCAGCGTTTGAGTCATACCTACGATTATCCGGTCCTGAATGAGTTTTAGGAGAAAACTTTGCTCATATTACCGTAATCACAGCGAGACCCAAGTAATACCCATTAATCCGTTGAAGAACTGGGTCATCAGGGATTACTGGAAGGATTAGAATCCCCGCCAAGGGCAGATTACTAAAGGGATAAACGCATGGAGGAGTGGGAAGTGGTACGAAGAAAAATTACTTTTATAATGAAATACTTAAGTAATGCACATGTATTTTGCGAAAGATCTGGTTTAAAAAAAATATAACCACTGATTTTATCAAGATATAACGGTCTCAACCATGGTGTGAAGAAAAAAATCTGGACTGTTCATTTAAAAGAAGATTTGTCTCAGTAAATGAGGGGAAAATACCCGTCAAATTATTACTTAAATTTATCCGGGAAACACTAGTAACCCCACATTAAATAAAAGATTGGTTCCTGGACTTTTAAAAAAATGTGACGTGTATATGTGTCAGAGGAAACAAGATTTTGCATAGAACTAACTTACGCATTCAGAATAACTTAGCTGGAATATTTTGAAGCAATTGCAAAAAATACAATACTGGTGGTTATAAAATGGGATTAGTATCAGTTTTCAAATTTGTATTTTGTGAATGAAGAAATATTCTACACAATTACAGGTTTTGCGAGAAGTAACTAGGGTAATAGTAGCTAAGTCAAGTTAAAACTAATTGACCCTTATCTTATGACAATTTCCTTATTCAGGTTTTTCGTCCTTTTTAAGGTAGGTACTGCTCTTTAAATATTTAGCACGTTTTGTTTAAGTCACTAATATCCTAGAATAATTCTTTTGCATTAATTTTTTGGAAGTCATAAAACACATAAAATGGCAACATGAAGTTATTTTAGCTTACTATAATCAAGGATCTATCATACATATCCTGTTGATGCTTTCAGCGCAGAGTTTAAATTTCCCTTCAATGCAAAAGGGCTGAGAAGTACAAGAAAACGATATTAGCTTTTACGATCCGTTTCGAATTTTCGTGACAATTATTTATCGGCTACCTATTTTATTACTTTCTCATGAGCATTAAGCTACAGAATAAGCCATTGTGATTAAAATGAAATATAGGCTTTGAATAATATAAAAAATTAAGCTAATGCGTATTTATATCCGTATTAGAAATCAACCTCTAAAATATTACTTTTTCCGAGAAAATAATTACGTATACTTCGAGCACCTGAATACGAAGAAAGTAAACTAGTAAACTATCTACCAGGTAGGAAAACGGACAGCAAAGTTCTAAATAACTTAATTTTTCCATCAACACATGAATATTTACGGGAATAAGAACCATTTGATCCTGCATTTAAAAGCACTTGACTTGCACTATTTTAAGCACATACCTACTACACTTATCCAATTAAGGAAAATTGACATGACTGAATATACAGGAACATGAACAATAAGAATACATAAAATTAGCCCAATTATTCCTATCCTAACCCGTGACGGGCATGAAGTGAATGAGAACCGTCCATGGATACAGTGATTTATGAGAGTCAGCATATTAAAGACCCCTCAATTTTCCAGCACAAATTAAAATCAGTTCAAATAATCATATCAATTTTTTTAAATATGAACCGGCACAAAAAATGAAATTCTGTCGCTTAAAATCTTCAAATTGGGATTTTTATCAATTCCAATAAACAAGGAATCCTTTTAATTCGTCGATTTACAGTAGCATTTCTATGAAAAATCACCATGTGAAAATCATCGACAGTAAACATTCTTGCTTTTCCAATAATGTTTTCTGCCGAAAAAACACTGTAGGGTAAATATAAATCCTTCTTTTCACACGTATTGCGACCATTGACTTGATTGCTATTCACCATCATCATTTGATTTTCGTTGCTATTTCAATGTGCAGTGAAAGGCACTTTTTCCATCACAATACACTTTTTTCGCTCCAATGTATTTCCTCGCATTGGTGTTTGACGGGTGGAAACGAAGATTAATCACTGTTTACTTTGGTATCGAATGATTTTTTTCTACTCGCGATGACGCATCGAGGGCGTCCTATTCTCCAACTTTTACTCTAAAAATAATTGATGATTTGTTTCGCTACAGCTATGGTGCACAATTACAGCGTGAAAAAGGAAACGGAAGGTTTTGTCTTATTTTTCTGCTAGCATCCTACATGAAAACTGGACGAATGAACGTCATCACACTGGCATTTAGGATTAAAGCACTGACTTTTTTTTAATAGTTTCCGATGTGACACTCGAAAAAACCATAGTTAATTCATTTTGGAAAATGTGTTACATAAGTATTCGAGAATTTTGGGATAAAGCTGCTGGTATTTTAATGGTGAAGAAAATAGGACAATCCTTTCCTTGCGCAACTTGGAGTACTACCATTAAAATATTTTTAGTTAAACGGTCAGTTAAAGCACAACTAAGAAGGCTATTAACACAAGCCGGGAATTAAGGTAGCATTTTACCAAAACATGTTTGGAGCATACATGTTATAAGAATTTGAAACTATTAATTGAACATTACAGTGGCAGGGTTCACTTTGTAGAAGTTATTCGTGTTCGTATTCATGATTAGTTAAAATATTCAGTACTTTTCTACAAAATTTTATTTGCATGACAGATTTCAACGATTTACGGCATCGTCATTACAAAAACTTTCTGCTCCGTAAATCCGTAAATCGGTGAAAAGCGTCGTACAAATAAAATTTTGTAGAAAATTACTGATTGTTTTAATTAATAATGAATACAAACTAGTATAATTGAAGTCCGGTCGATATCAGCTAGAGATAAAATGAGATTAAAAGCAATAGAAATTTGGTATTATCGAATAATGATAATGATAAAAAGGACGAAAGGAATCCCCCACAAAGAAGTTCCACGATGAGTTGGAGCGTAAACAAGTGAAATGAAAACCAGCAAGAAGAAGAGACAAATTTATGGGGCAAATATTGGGACAGGTTTACAATTCTACAAATATTACATATTGTTAAATTCGAGAATGGATTAAACATGGATTCAAATAATATCTCTCTCTATGTTATCTAATTTCCAGTTTCATGAAAAACTCATGATAATAATGTTCTCAGCATTTTCGAGGTTTGAATCGAGACTAGCCACTAAAGTGGTTTTAATCCTGCCATTTTACATACTAGTGAAATAATGTGGTAAACTAGATTTCTGGTAACATTGTTAAGATTTCATGTAATATAACTTCACCTAATATAACCCTCCTCAATGACATATAACCAATATTAGATCTTATCCTGTGTTGTAATCAAAATTGTTTGTTTGCTTGAATGTGTTCTTGAAAACTACTCCAGAGAAGTTTCTGAAAATTGTTATATGCCGGTTTTTGGGCACAATAAATCCATTGGGCAATATTAAAATTTCGTAAAACGTCAATTTTTCGAGATATTAAATTAATAATTTAAAGGATATTTTCGGCTTGATTAAGCTACCGCCATGGTTGGATATGGTTCATTTCTGATGTAAACATTGCCTGTGGGAATAATAATATCGTTATGATGTAAATATCAAGAGTTTAAGTCAAATAAAAAATGTAGAACACTATAAAGCGTTATGAATATAAAGAAGTCGAGAAAAAATATCATATTAATTATATCGTTGTTCTATTTTCGTAGCAACAAGGAGTTTGTTTACAGCAACAGATGTGACATATATAACATATCCTGTCATAATCTAAGTAGCCCACTTTAAAATTACACCCAGTCTTAATATGACTCTCTCTTACGTTGGAGGATTTATATCATTTTATAATTTTGGACATCTATTAACACTTTGTTGTTAAAAGTGTCAACACAAGTTTATTAAAGTGATACCAGTTTTATCAAACGTATTCAGAATAGTTGACAAATGTAAGTAATCAACCTATTTTTAAAGCTTTGACTTTTAATTTCCCGTGGACTTTTTTTCTTATTATATTTTCCGATTTACATATTTATTGACAGAATCAATACAAACTTTGCAAAATTCACAATGGATTCCCCATGATTGGGCTATGATTGTGTTTTTCTTAAAATTTTCGAAAATGATATAATTATTATTATAACGAAGCAGACATTTGTACAGGGTAGATGTAGTATTACTCCACCTGAGGCTTGCTGGCAATTATTTGGTAATGAAGTTTAAAAAAGTCATACTGTATAACGTTTGGATATTCATCTGACAGGTAAATATCGCATATAAAATATTGAACAAATGCAAGAAGTTTTATTTGATATTGGACAGAGGGGTTCAACTTTAGAAGATTATTTGAAATATAATCGGTCACTTAATCGTCACAAGAAAAGAATAAAAACCACAAAGAATTTTACTAGTTCTACTACTGCCAGAACAGTTTAGATGGATTGGAAAATTCAGTGAATGGGTTAAAAGACGAAGAAGCATTTGCGTCATTGGCAGAAGTCAAAATGTCAGTTTAATTTCACAAAATGACCCTTATCATTTACGATTACTTTTGTACCATGTGAACGACGCTACAAGTTTAGACGACCTTCTTACCTTTAATGGCATTATATACAATACATATAAGCAAACATGCCTATCCAGAGGTCTTTCTTTTGATGGCTAACAATGGACTGAAGGTTTACGAGAATCAACATTATCAAAAATCCCTAGAGTAATGAGAATACTTTTTACACAAATTCTTATTTTTTTGGTGCTCTGAACACCATAAAAAACTTATGGGAAATGTTCAAAGAAAACTTATCCGAAGATTTTATCCGATAAGCTGGGAGAAATTACGGTTCAGTCGAGGAAGCTTCTAAACGAGCTTATCGTATAATAGCGTACAAACTTAATAATGAAGCAACTGAAAAAAACTTTGGTATGAACGGGATTGATAATTATGAATAACTTGACTGTGAAGTATTAAGTGATGATGAAACTGCTTCTTCTGGAGATCGCATATACCAGTCCCTTAAAGACAGGCAAATTGAAATCGTTGAATCAATTCTTGGAGCTCTCAATAATGAAAATCCTGAACCAAAAAGTTTTTTTGTGGATGCACCTGGTGGAACAGGAAAATCTTTTGCATACAAAACTTTTTTCTACATAATTAGAAGGTGACATTAAGTAGTCAAGTGTATGGCTTTTTCTGGCATTGCAGCTCTTCTACCTTAGGGTCGTACTGCACGCAAGACGCTTAGACTTAAGGTTCCCTTTTCATCAGAGTCTATTAGCAACATCAAACCTAAATATACAATAGCTAAGAAACTTGCTCACATAGACATTTTTCTAATGGATGAAGCACCTATGCTTCCTAAATACTGACTTCATAATATGAATCAACTACTTCGAGCTTTAGGTAATCCGAAATTGCCATTTGGTGGAATGATCGTTGTTCATGGTGGAGATTTTCGTCAGTGTCTACCTGTTCAACCATGAGCTAACTGAAGCAAACTTATTGATCTATCTATATAAAAAAGTTCATTATGGTAATATTTAAAAACGTTTCTCTAACGAAAAACAGGCGTGTTGATCTAGAAGAAACAGGTTTCGCTAACAATGTATGTAATACAAGTTGGGAATGGAGAATTGCCACAAAATAGTTTAGATGAATTTGAAATTCCTGAAGATAAACTATCTAACGGTGACTTAATTTCTGAAGTCTATGGACATTGTCTTGGTAGTAATAGGTATGAAGATATGAAATATAGAGCTATATTGGGGCCCTTGAATAAAGAGTTTGCAAAAATAAATTCTGAATAAATAGAAAAACTTCCAGGTGAAAGTAAGATTTACACGAGTTATGATTCAGTTAAAAATCAACCACAAGATAAACGTCAATTTACTCCAGAATTCCTCAACTCAATTGAAATATCAGATTTACCACCTCATTAATTTAAACAAAAAAAACACCATAATTTTGATTTCAAGAAATTTAGATGTCTCAAAAGAGTTATGCAATGGCACAAGGCTTATAGTTACCAAATTATTTCAGTAATATAATTAAATAAGAAATTTTTACTGGGGAATGTACTGGAAAATAAGTAAATATTCCAAGAATAACACTAGAATCGAGTAAAAGCCAACTTGGATGTGCAATGCAAAGACATCAGTGTCCAGTAAGGCCGGTATTTGCGATAACAATACACAAATCTCAGGGTCAAACATTTGATTACGTTGGTCTTCATTTACGTACATCTGTTTTTATGCATGGAATGTTATACGTAGCTTTCTCAAGAGTAAAAAAAGGAAAGCTTGAAAGTACTACTACCATAATAAAATCCTCGCTACACACGGAACTTTGTATGGAAGTAGGTTCTGCATAATAATAATACAAATTTTAATAATCAAAACTTGCCATTATATAGAAATAACGAAGCATGAGATGAAGAAGATACCTTTATCAGCAATCTGGAAGATTTTAATACAACTTTGTATTAATAATTAAATGCACTTTTGGTTCCATGTATTTTTGTTTTTAATATTTATACTATTTGTTATCAGTATTTTTGTTGTTCATTTATGTTCGGTTTATGACATTACGTAATCTTTCAAAAGTATTTATGTACCTACGTTTAAAAATAAAATATTTTATATTATTATTATTTTTTTAAAAATTGTCATTGATAAATACTTATTATAAAACACAAATAAAAATTACATTGAATGTCTTCATAAAATTTTTAGGTAAGCGAAGCTCAATTCGAGTAAAGCTCAAGCCGAGCGAAGCTGAAGCCAGCGAAACTTAACCGAAGCGAAGCTCGGCATCCCGGTATTTCTATTATTTCCTAATTACCAGTCCCCATGAAAACTCTAGTCTCCTACTTTTATCAGTTCGCCTACCCTGCACGTCCCTGTCTGTAAATACACGACTGTTGATTATTTGAAATTTTTTTTCTTGAAAATGACGCTACAGCGTTGAAACCGTGGTCGACCATTATCCTATCGTGCGGTAGTACAACGTTTTCTTTTTTCTTTCAAAAATGTGAATAATAATCTAATGCTCCCCGAGAACTGGATGTTGATGACATATAGGCACCCATCCATTTTATATTTTGAGTTATTAGCATATAACTTCGGGAACTGAAGTCAAATGCTTTAGCCCGATAGAAATTGCGCTGCAGTTGGCTCTTATGCAAAAATTGATCATTAAAAATATAAACGTCAAATAATCAGCTCATTTTTCGTCTAAATCCCGTTTCCTAATATCTTAGGACTGCCATCATTGACAGCAACATTTCGGTCTATGTCGTACGTGGTACGTTATTGGTCATTTATCCATGCCGACAATTCCCATATATCCTACGTGTGACGTAATATTAGTCACATTAGCTTCTCTCAGTAGGTTTTCGCAGGTTTTTCACACCCCCCTCCATGTGTGGTCCTGCAGTGGGTTTTTTTCATGACGGAAGCCAGCCAAAATCCTCACGTATTCCCCACAGTTGTACATATCTTTTTACACTTATTTCTGACACATAATTATGTCGCGTTTATATTCTATTTCTTTGGATTAAGTATTATTTATTTGATTTATATATTGCAGTGTTTGTCATATTCACTGTACTGACGTGTTCATGTACTGACGGGAGGGTAAGATGGAAGAAGAGACTTTTAAAGTCTCAATCTCGCGCCAATAAAGACGTTTATCTATCTATCTAAAAAGTTATTGTTTAAAGTGAACATCAGAAATATAAATAATAACCCCAGATAAGTTTGAAACTATCCTAAACGCAAAAGATACAACAACAGTATTTTTAATAAACTAAAACTATATCACTATAAGTTACAATTTTGTTGTAAATGGTTAATGAAAAATACCAATTTTAGCCAGTCTGCCCTGGTTTACCGGGTATGCAACGGTCAGACTTGAATGTGTTAATAGGTACATGTGAAAAAAGCTGGAATGAAGTATTTGTTTTGGCTCAGTCTCGCGACGAATTGGCCCTTTCAAACGCACACTTTAATGGAATTCGTCGTAATGACCGCACTTATCCTCCGAAGGGGAATGAGAGAAAAAAATAGAAAACAAAAAGTCTCTCGCGCACGCAATTTCAAACGGGTTAAAATAGCCGTGCGGTCGGCTTTCCGCCTCCTCCCCCCGTGATATATTTATCTCCCCTTATCCTCTTTCCCTTATCTCTCTCGATCCTCTCTCCATTCCCAGTGTTATCCCCCTCTTCCCTGACTCGAGGCTTCCCCTCTTTTCTTCTTCAGCCGGAGTGAAACCATCTACAGTTCATCTATCACTCCTCTCTCTCCCGTTCCAACTCTTAAGCCAAGGGAGAATCCGCTACCCCGTTCCTACCCCCTTGCATTGGGACCAACCACCTAAAATCCGGCCGAAATTCACAAAAAATATAGTTTTTATAAAAGCAAATTCCAATCTGACGGGACTGCGGAACTCTCAGATCAGTTAACTTTCATGGAGCCACTCGCTGATGGTCGTACACTTGAGAAAAATTAGCAGTGGTTAAATGATTCGCCTGGGCTGAGATTCGACCCCAGACCTCTCAATATCGCGCCGAGTGATCTAACGAGTTACGCTACCCAGGCGTCCTCTTCCACTGTGGATCTCATAGCGACTTTGAGGAGCGAGTATTTCTCACAGGTACCGTGCATATAATCCCATTGAGCACACGTGTGCGTGTGCAAAGCGCCACTTTCCTCGAGGTAAAGCCTAACTTTAAACACAAAGGTACTTTCCAAGAAAAAATTCAAAGTACTTCAAAACTGGTCGCACCACAACATTTCACACAAGTGTGTGACAATCATCGGGTTACTCCGTTAAAGTTTCTGCACGGCCAGTTTCGCAGTTCATTGAATTCGTCTAAGTAAAGACTAGTGTTTAATGTTGGGCTTTAGCTAGTGGACAGTGACGCTTAGCGCAAGCACACGAGTACTTCATAGCACTGTATGTGCAGTACGTGTGAGGACAGCTCGCTCCTTAAAGCCTCTATGAGATTCACAGAGGAAGAGCACGCTTTGGTAGCTTAAATGGTTTGAGTACTCTGTTAGATATGAAGGGATGCGGGTTCAAATCCCAGTCCAGGCGAATCTGATTTTCCCTGTGAATTTCACGCTATTTTCAATCATTGGGGTAGCACAAATGATGGGTTCAGCAAAACCTGTTGGAACTCAACAGTGGAGAAACAGAGGTCACTGAGTGTGAACCAGGTATTAAAAAGCGGGCAAAGGCACAAAAGGTCTACTGGAGGGAACCTATATAGGAAGATACTAACTCTCTTGTATGATTTTTCCTCTCCTTTGCATCATTCTCTTCGCAAGCGAGTGCCACCAAGTTTCGCGACCCAAATACGTAGTAACACGCAAGGATGCAAAGATATACACCAATGAGGGTTTAATTCAACGTGAAGTCATTAACAAGTCATTAGAATTTAACGGGATTCGAGCCCGGATCTCTCAATCGCCGCTCGGGTGTCAGGAGAACACCTTCCTCAAATGAATCAGAGCTGAAATTTGCCTTAAATTAAGACGGTTTGGTAGTACAAGTGGCCAACACACCTGACCGGCAATTGTGACATCCGGGTTAGATGGATGCTTCGGATGATTTCCTCATTGCGAATTTCAACCTATTTGTTGCATTTCTAATTCAAGTTTGTTGAAATGGTGTGTTGACTCGGATGATTCCTGAGGTTCAGAAAAATGCATGCGACTGTAGGGAAAGTATAAAAGTGTGCGCATTATTTACTGTTTATGTGGCAGGTATGCAGATAAATTTGGTTCAAGTGCAGACGGCTAGTCGTCAGGTCAGTTTTAAAACCGATTTGCAAGAATTTCAATAAAATATTTTCAATTCTTAGAAATGGAACTACCGAGTAAAGTTAAATTTATTTTAAAATACGGTTTGACAAAATATGTAAAAGAGACATTGAAATTTAATTTTTAATGCTTAAATTAAAAATGGTTTAAGATTTTCATAAGAAATGTGCAATAATTAATGAGAAAGATATTGGGGCAATTTGTTGTAGAAAAACCTTTACATGTAAGTTTTCTAGACATAAGTAATTGATAAAAAAATAAGCATCTCCCCATGAGTCCCTTAACTAAATTTATTAAAAAAATATTGCATAAATTTCAAAAGCAAAGTGGGCTGTATCCAAGTATAAGCCAATAGTTACAGGCGATTAGTTAAAGTTACCATATCGCATCAGTTATTTTGATTTTTTGATGTCATATTCGGTTTCAGTGACCAAAATAAAATTATTTTACTAATTTTTGAGTGATTATGATTGAATTTCATATTTTCCCACATTTTACGCTTTTGGCTCTACTGTGTAACCTCATCCCTTCTATGCAATGCCTCCAGCAGTCGGAGCGGATGAGATCTACCCTACATCTCCCCCTTTGCTGACTCCAACTCCCGCTCTGACACCAAGCGGGCACCACACACTCAAGGGGGTGAGAAAGAGAGTTGGGGAAAATATGCACAAAGGGTTTGGGAAGTTTTTTTTTTAATGAGGTGAAGATTCCCAAATTTGTTTTTTTATTCCACTGCCTTAAAAAGTGCTCCATCCATCCCGACAAGCGGTCGTTTTGCCTCTTCCCGCGGCAAACCTCCTTAACCGCCCCACTCAAATTACTAGGGATTGTGTTGATTTGGTGGACTATAGCTCACGAAAATGTTCCTGGCGTTGCACACTGGATAATTTTGGGATATGGGCTACGATGCTTTGAAAGATATTGCGTACAAAGGGAGAAGAAGATTTTCTTTTGTGTGAAGGACCAGAAGAAAAGAAAACTATTCTGCTTTCAACACGAGCGCATCGAAAGGTAGGGATACTCGCTCCATTTCGACTCGTTTCACGATGAGACCTTAAAACGAAGGACTAGAAAATGGGAAGCCCTTGCAGTGTTTTACAGCGGGCGTACATAAAGGGACTAAACTGCCGAGTGCAAAGCTGTCGGATTTCATTCCCGTATACTTGCTGCGAGTTCGTCCGGGAACCGAGGTGGTCTCGTACTTGCAGGTTTCACCTTCGCAGACTTGACATGCGCGGTCGATTCGCCCAAGTTTTCCGAGAGGCCGTGTATGCATTACCTCTCTGACTTATGCGTGCGCGGACCAACTCAATTTCGAACAGTCCGCGCAGGTCTGACTCCGAAGAAGGCTTTGATTCCTCCGTGGTAGCCTAGCTCACACTTCACCCGTGTGACGACTGCTTCCCCTTGCCAATAAGTTCAGCTAGTGACGGCCGAGTACGCCCGATGCAGAATCCGGAAGCAATTGGAGCTCTCACAAAAATACCTGACCCAGACCTGCGCGGCAAGGAGGGAAAGTAGAAGTGGAGGGGGTGAATAAGAAGGACTTAGGGGAAGAGAGGGAGACGACTAGAGGGAGTGCACCAGGGGTACCAAGCAACTTCGCGATAAAGGCACGAGGCACACACTCGAGGCTTGTAGGCAACTGGTTAAAATCACACATCGCTATGACTCTACCGAATACCCTATCATTAGGTCTCATTGTGAAACGAGTCGAAATGGGACAAAAAATCGTGGCGAATCATCATACTTCTTGAAGCTCTTGGTTTTTGTCAGAAATTGAAAAGGTTTTTTGATTAACCCTCCAATATAAACCACCTTCCCCCTCCATAATGTTAACAGAAATAAAAACTCAGTAGTAGATTTCCACACTTTAAAATACTAGGTTTAGACGTGGTTTAGACCCATCGACGCATGATTTCGATATTTTCACCTTGAAAATGACAGTGTCGCAACCATGTCGGTGCGCATAAAAAAGTATGTGGAAGTTTACTATTGAGTTACTTTCTCTTACCATTAGGGAGATTGAACATTTTCAAGTTAAGCCTGAAACGCTTTAAATTCTTCCTTCCCCTTTTTCATAGGATTTTTAAAGTTCCGTAGCCCTTGCCCCGAAATCGTTTCCTGCGTAGAGCGCCAGGAACTTTTTCAAGAGCTAAACAAGGCTCCCTTTTTTTCTTATGACTCATGTAGTCGGCTCTGAGGGATTCCTTTGCTGCTCGAGTACGCAGTAAAAAAATGAAATAAAATAAAGGTAAGTAGTAGAGTATTGGGGGTGGTGTTGTAGGGGGGATTTGCAGGGGTTGCTGTTTGTCTTTTATCATCCCCCTTAACATATCTCTTGCTCTTTATCTCTTCTCCTCTCTCTCTCTATCTCCAGCTCTCTCGTCCCCACCACTTCTTTCTCACGCTTTTGGAGAGGGGGGGAAAGTAAGGGGTCGAAAAAAAGGGGAGCGAAAACGCTCTCACGTGGGCGCGCGTGAAAAAACGGCGGAAACAAAAGAGCATCGGGGAGCGGCGACGTATTTTTTTAAGGCGCACTTCCGGTTGGTTTTGCTTTTTTATATAAAGTTATTCATTCTCCTTCCAGGCCCCTTCCTCCTGTATTTCTTTTCGGTCCAGGCAACTTCCCTTCATTTCTCTACTCTTGTCTCTTTTTGGGTGCACAACCTTTCAAAGCCCTTTCAAATGCCCACTATACGTGTAACTCCACCATCCTCTTTTCATTTCATTGGCGAGATTTCCTCCAAAATTTTGTTTAATTTTTCTTTCCTCTCAACACGAATAGCGAACGGAAATACGTTCGGAAGAAACACTTTTCACGTATATAGGCGTACATAATTATATTTGTTTTTCATTCTATAATTCCCCCCCTTTACCTCCCGATACCTGTACTCCTACGGGAGGAGGAAGGATTTAATTAAGTATTGTGAGAATATTGGACTTTACTGGGCGTAAAATGGCCATGGAGTCATGTATTCTCATTAACCCTCCAGCTGCATGCCCCGCGATTCAAACGTGTTCGAGGTTCCTCTGTTATCAGCAAATCCCGCGATTTCCACGGGTCAACTTCAATGTACTTCTCCCAGCGTAGGCCGCATGTTCCATATCAACTCCTGTTACTCAGTTTTTGATTTTTTTCCGTCAGAGCTATTATTATTTTGGCCAATAATTATAGTTGTCAAAAATATTCCGTATTTATGAAGAAAAAATTATTTCTACTCATATGTTGAATGTGACCAATTTCTTAGATAAAAAATACATTTATTCTTTATAGCTAATTACACTATTAGGAAATAATTACACTACTGGATGGGTAATCATATATAACGGCCGAAGGGCTCCACCAATTGTTTCACTCACAAGGAAGGGTTTGTTCAAAGATACATACATACGCATCACGCCATTGCCATTAGGGGTAGGTAAAGTCAAAGAATTTACGGAAGAATTAAAATAACTTAGTTAACTCCACTAGTTATTCATTATCACGACCTAGGTTTCAACACTTGGTGTCATATTCAGGTGACAGATGACACCATATGTTAAGAATCAAGCCTAAAACCGTTTCCTTCGTCAAAGACTTAAGTTATAGCCGTTAGCCTAATATAATTTACTCCCTTTTAATGATTCACACCATCATACCGTACCCTTGCAAACCTTTTTTGCTTCTCTTACACTCATGTACTGCATCACACACGCTCTCCTGTACACAAGACTCCTAATATTACTCCTCTTTATTAATTAGTCTCTTTTCTACTACAATAACCCATGACTTTCGCGGCTTTCCTCTTCCTCTCATACCATTTTCTCATCCACTCTACCATAATATACTTTTCCATTTAGTTATTCGATCCTCTTCCATTCATTTGATATGGCCAAACCAACAAAGCACACTTCTTTCATGCATGTCTATTACTTGATCATCCAGCTATTCTATCATCACCCACTCATAAGTAACCCAATGCATCCTACTTTTGCCGAGGGATATTTTCCTCAACGAATACTTCATTCTTCAGGAGGGAATCGTTCCATTGTTCCAAAGGAAATACATTATGGTGGATGAAGAAGAGAATAGAGTGATCACAGGAGTTCAAATCAATTTGCATATTATTTCTTTAAGAGGAACTCGGAACGGTCAAGCGATATGATTTTACGAGGATCTGTTTGAAGTGCTAAATATTACACAAGAAGACACAAAGGCGCACAAACGACATCTTCCTTCATAGGTTTTGCGTTATTTCCTCGAATATTGTGTTTTATTTTTCTACCTCTTCAAACTCATACGATACGCAAATGATCCGGAGGCAGAAATTTCATGGACATTTAAATATGCTTATTTTTCATCTAATTTTGTTTCATCCCCCAAAACCGCAAGTAATTGAAATTAACCAAGAAGATGTTCGGAATTATGGGTAACGTTCAGGTGGAAAAATGAAAAGAGAAGGACAAGTAGAGGTGTAACTACCTTTGGGTATCCATTCGGTGAGTGAATACGAGCACTGTAATTTAGTATGGACACCGAAAACGTGCACAAATGGCAGCATTTTTCCATCTGGAAAGGATGATCTCCAACAATGGAATAAAACAAGAAAGATATTTTAAACAAGATCGCCCAAGCAAAGAGCAGTCCGCTGCAAGCTAGTAACACAAGCCTGGTTGTAAGGAAACACTTTGTTAAAACCTATATTTGAAGCATGCTCTCACAAGTGAAGCCTAGACAATAACATCTGAAAAGCAAAAGAGATTGAAAGCAAGAAAGATGAGGTGTTACCGAAGTATGATGAAGATTAAATGGGCGGAGAGATTCACCAAAGAAGAAGTCCTGAAAAGAGTTGGAGAGAAATGAAGTGCCCGTAATGAAAACTCTGTAATGGAGATGAGACCATCTTATTGGAAACTCTTTGTGAAAGAACAGAGTGTAATGAATATATAAGTAAAGTGTGGTTTAAAAAGGTCCACTTTTTGGTCTTTCTAATATAATTGGGAAATAATTATTCAATGTCCTAGGGAACCTGAATTCATAATTCTGTTCAATTCAGTCCAGCGGTTTGGAAGTCCATATGGTTCTAACAAGCAGAATCACAGTTTTATAGATATACATTCATCATCGCAAAAATAAACAAAACGTTCTCAATAAATTCAGGAAAATTCAAGCTAAATGGCGTGGAATTTAAATATTATGGATGGATAAAAAGATTTGCGATTTTCCACAAATCAGAACAACTTTAATTGCGCACCAAGTTTTCGACTTGTATATCAGATTATCATCAGGTGGTGGTGATGAAGTACATGTGGTAATGATTACGTATACATAATGATCATGTCATGCATTGCATTCCTGGTTGTAATTGAAGGTGTTCTCATTTGTGGAAAATTACGTACCTATCTTTTTTTTTACGATCCTGAATTCCGTAAAAAATGCTTTTAAATTTAAAAAACGCAACCAATCGACTTTCTTCAAACCCTGGCCACATTCGCCTCATATTTTTGAATAATTCAATTTTTTATATATTTTCGACGATATAAACTGGCAAAGTGGTGTCTCTCTAGGCCTTCTGCTAAATCAACGTCGGAGAAATGGGAGGCTATCTAAATAAGCGGATATATATAAATCCACACGCAACGAGCGATAAATTAAATGGCACCCGAGTCCAGAATAATGGTGAGCCCGTGAGAGACAGCGTTGCCACATCGCGAGGCAGATTAATGGAAGCGCTCGGCTTGTATCGTGGGAGGTAGGGAGAGACGGTAGAGGGGAGGTGGTTGGAGGGTCGGAGGGAGTTGAAGGAAGGACGAGGAAGAGATGAAGGCGAAACAGAGAAAGGAGAATGTGAGGAGAAAAATTAAGGAAATCAGAAAGGAAGGGAGATAAGGAGATGAGGGTTGCGGAGTGCCGAAGAGGGAACGTGAAAAAGCATCTTATTTTTTCGGGGAAGATTAGTCGCAAGATTTGCCATCTGGGAGAAACAGAGAGAGAGGGAGGAAGAAAGATACTGTCACACCCTTGGAACGAAAAGGTAGGTAGGTAATTAGCGATGGATTTAATCTCCCAATCGGCCGTGTAAAGTGCCCTGTTGAACCAGCGCGCGAATGAGGTGGAATTTTCTTATTATGGGGTGCTCACGATTTGACACATCTGCTGTGAATACTGAGTGTGGATAGTTGTGTCATTTAAGAGGAACTCGCAATCAGTCAAATTGTGATATTTGAGATAAACCTTACCAACACCAATCGCATCGTGTTGCCGATGAATTATTTGGTCAAGGAAGTGCAATTTTTCTCGCATGAGTAAACATCATCTAGATTTTTACAAGAGCACGGAGCTATCCAACAATAATATTTTTTCCTTCTTCTCGGCATACGTCCTACCCATCTTCATTCCGTCCATAATGCCTATTCTCCTCCTCTTCCTTCCCCATTTTAGCCTTGAATATCCTCCCCTCTATCACGTCCTTAAGCAACCCTTCGCCTTTCATCACCTCCTCCTCCCACCTACTTTGCCACATACCAATCTCATCCAAAATTTTCCTTTCTTTCCTCAACATACCAGCCACTCCCCCGTTTGTCTTCTTTACTATTCACCACACATTCTCCACTCTCCTCTGCACCCACATCTAAAACACCTGCGGACGATCCTCGTCCTCCTTTCTTAGGGTACACGTTTCTCTACCATAAAACGCCACACTCGATATTATACTCTTCTCCCGCATCTTCCATATGTACCCAAGGTCCCCGTCATCAGTTCCCTCAAATGCCTAAACGCTTCTTTCGCTAGCGCTATTCTCCTTCTGATGTCATTGCTACTATGCCTTCTTTCCTGCAAAGAACTACCATGTAATGGTGTTGCTAAACTTGCGCCAGTTAGGGCGCAATTAGCTCTATAACCAGCCTCACTATTTGTTCTAAAAATCTCAATACTTTTTTCATGATATTAACATTGAAATATCTATAATTTCTCTCCCTCTTCCCCGAGTACCCCGCAAGTTTTTCATTCCAACTAAGTCTTCAGTTTGATTCAATGGTTCATATATTTTCTTTCATTCGTCCCTTCCATCACACCCTTTGCTACCCAACCCGGTGAACAACTCACATTATTCACATGTCTTTCTACCTAATGGCCCATATTTGGCGCGTTAATTAACTATTTTAGAAATTGATATTGATTCGAGGCAAAATTCATTTACTACTCACCATAGCAAACATGCATTGTCATATTTATTTTCTAAAATAATTTTATCACAAATAAATTCGAATTTATCTAACCAAATATGTGATATTGTTAAAGAAACTCGATGAATTATCTCCATTCCTTCAATTTTTAAGAGGAGATGGCCCATACGTTTCTTTTTCCACTGTCGTGAAATTCTGTTTTCTACACTCTGCATATGACAAATGTGTAACGATATGACCCAAATATTTACGGTCATGACGTATACTATAGTATCTGTAGGCATTGACTTAACAAAAATCCTACTATTGATCAAATAGCTTCTTGGATTTAGTACTTAATTATATCATATAAATTGTTGCAGGAACATCGGTGCGCACACTATGACGAATTTTGGAGAAGATTTACAGAATGTAATATTAATTCATCATACCCTTCAACTACTTCATCTGCCTCGTTCAGTTTTCCTCAACCAACCACCTTACGTCGTCCACCATATTCAACACCTTCTCGATCGTCTTTCTATCCAACCAGCTTACCATCTTCATCCTTCTCCAAACTAACATCTCGAAAGCCTCCAAGGCAAGTTCTTCATCTTGCCTCACAGTCCAGCTTCGAAACGCTGCGCTCCATATGTCTTCCCTAGTCAAATTTTCACGCTTCCTCTTAAGAATGCTTTTCATAAATTCCCTTCTCTTAATATAGGTCTTGCTAAAGTTCCTGAACCTGCTAAGTGTACGATTTCGGGACATGGGCTACGAAACTTTCAATATCCTGCGAAACGCGGGAGGAAGGTAATTTAGTGTAGAGGGTCAGTCAGAAAATTCTAATTCTAATTGCTTCCAACACAAGTGCTTCGAAAAGTGGGATGACTCAACATTACCCACCGTCCCGTTTCAACTTTTCTCACAATGAGACCTCAAGATAAGGTAAAACTAATGATATCAAGCCTGATATCGTGGAAATGATAGATATCCATGTTGACCACCTCACCGTATCCAACTTTGTGTTTTCCACAAACAATGTATGTGGAAATTACAAAGTTGGTTTTTCTCAACATGGATATCAAGATAGGGTCCCTGGTAAATCCCTAGCAATGGGTGATTTTAACCACTTGCCTTGCGTGTGTGTGGACATCGTGCCTTGCGAAATATTTCGGTTCCACTGGCTCACTATATCTCTCCCATTGCCTCCCTTTCTGCCCCTCTGTCCTTTCCCATAACCCCCTCCACTTCTAACTACACTATTCCCGGTGTAGGTCTTCGCCAGGAACTTTTGTGAGAGAAATAAAAGCTTTTTTGATCAGATCTATTCTTCCCCATGCCTTCTCTACTAAAACCAGTACAGTGTTTATTAAAATGGTACCAATGTGCGTAAGTTTCCGCACCTGTTCTAATATAGTCAAATCCTTTCACCTTTCTTTATCAAATCTAATTAAACTCGTTACTTTCCATAGTAAAAGGACAAACTATGTGGTTTCCAAAACATTGATCATGATGGCACGACGCACATTTCACCACACAGTGCCTCATATGTATTTCAATGACATAGTCACGGGGCAAAGTGGCGTAGTCGTGCGCACTAATGTACGACACTACATCACAGTGAGGTGGAACGCGCATCGTGTCAGTAGGTATGATAAAAGTTTGTGGAAACAAAGTTTGTTCTAAACATTTGGAAATCCATTGTTTTCACTTAGTCAGGCCTGATTCCATCAATGTCACTTATGAATTTCGCTTTCTTGTGGTCAAGCATTAGAGGAGGATAAATGCAAATGGGTATGGGGTACCTGAAAAGTGTTTGCGGCAAAAGCAGAAGGGTTAGGAATGAGTGGTTGAAGAAAGAATTAGGATAGGTGCTCAGGTGATGGACATGCGCGAAAGGAGATTGATTTGCTGGTTTGGCCATGTTAAGAGAATGGATGAATTTATGATAAAGGAGTGAATGATGTGAGGAGAAGGGGTAGACTGGGAAAGTCATGGGTGAATATAGTGGAAGAGGCTTTTAAGAGAAAGAATATTAAGAGTCACAAAAACAGGAGGGCATATATGAAGCAATGCATTGAGGGTAACTGAGGCGAAAGAATTATAAAAGGATAGGGCATTAGGGAGGAAATTATTAAAGCAGAGTCAACATTACGGGTCTAGCGCCGAGAATTAAACTTTTTTGACAGTTTTCCAATCATTCCGATTGCACAAATTATATGGTACGCAGTCACGCGCAAGGGTGCGAAGATATACACTGCAGACGGTGAAATTCGCCACGAAAAAATCTTTTGACTACACAGTGTAACTGGCTAACACACCTGACTGGCAATTTGGAGATCCGAGTTCGAATCCCGGTCAATAAAAATGATTTATTCATGGCTAATTCCTCCGTCTTTGGCGTATATTTTTTACAGTGTCTACCCCGAAAGAGAACGGCGAGTTGGGTTTGCAGGAGAGTATGTTATTCATCTATTAAAATATAGTAAATAATTAGTAAGTAAATAGTAAGTAATTAAACGATGAGGGATCTGAGGTTTTTTTCATTTGAACAGCGCGCGCTTAAATTAACAGCCACGTGGGAAATCAACTCAACGGTGAGCTTACACGGAACGTCGAAAGACCTTGAAAGACTGTAAGGAGGACACCGAAGCGTTCTCGGAATCCGTTATGCGTGAAACGCAAAAGGCGATCGATAAAAGGGCGGGAATACAGGAGGGTTGAGGGGAGAGAGGGGAAATGTAAACGGTCGGTTTCCCGTGCGTTTATGGTCAGTGACTCTCGCTCTGACCCGCGCCCTCAGAGTTTATTGTTTCCGTGCAATTAAGGGAATCCGCTTACGCGTGCGGGGTGGAGAGCGGCCCGTATCCCCGTCCCTCCGTCGTGAAAAGCGTCGGATCGAGTTCCGCGCACGGAATAATCAAAGGGAAGAGGAGACACCGCCTGAAGGTCGCGCGTGCCGCTGCATTAATGCAACGTTTTCTGACGTGGACGTAATGGACGGTGGCGTTACGCTTTCCGTCTTCCCCTCATCAAATGGGATAGTATTGAAATTGACGGGAGTATAAACGCCAATTCGTTTCTGCCAACGGAGTTGTAAGCGGTTACGAAGTGACTGTTTATTTTCATATTTTATTAAACAAAATATGAAAAATGTGTTTGGTTTCCCGTTTGAGGGCAGCAAGTTCAAATCCTATGTGTAGGCTAGGCTAACCTAAGCGGCGTTCATTATGAACAAAATATGAAAAATATAAAAAAAATATGAAAAATATGTTTGGTTTCCCATATGAGGGCAGCAAGTTCGATTCTAAGTAGCAGGCTAGGCTAAACTAAGCTGCGTTTATGCATAACCTCTGACGTAGGTTTCTGCGGGGCTTTGAGGGGCGTTGATTCTTCCGATTTCTGGAATTTTCGCCGCGTGGTTCCATCTTATGGACAATATTTTGCCGACTATCCTGCAGGTTTCCTCTGCTGCAGGGTCCTGAGGCTGCAGGGATCTGAATAAGTCTGCAGGGACCTGAGGAAGCCTGCAGGATACCCGGCGAAATATTGTCCATAAGACAGAACCTCGCGGTGGAAATCGGAAGAATCAACGTCCAAAATATAAAGCATCCGACAAAAATACTGGCAAACAATGCTTCAAGAGGCCTAAGCAAGTTTAATTGTAAAGTAAAAAAGTTATATGGACAATCTGAAATAAAATTTAGTAAATATTGAATACAAGCTCTCCTCTGATTGACTGCCGGTAACGTAGGGTGACGGAAATGTTGGACAAGGTTCTCTCATTGTCCGTTGACGACTTCGTCAATGTCCGGCCATCGTTACAGGTTACACTACATAACACTCACCAAGCTCCGCGATCGCCACCGTTCGTCTCCGTTACGTCAGGAAACGTCGATCGTAATCCCGCCTTCAATCACCCAGTGACCATTAACCACGCAACGGACGTGCGGGCTCCGCGTTGGGAGAAAAAGGCCTCGACTTTCCTGCGTTTCTGAGGATTAAAATAAAAATCCAAGTGTTGATACAAACTCAAAATCATCAGATAAATGGTTAACACTTAAGAGTACACTCGCGAATAAAAAAGGTGTGGCCATCGCGAGACGACCGACAGAAGAGGAACACTGAGTACGGATATGACTGGCAGTGGGAAGTAGGTACACAGTGTTATATAAATATACATACATAGTTAAATTAATATTCCTAATAATAAGAATAGAAAATTATATTTATACGTAAATGATAAATAAATAAAATACACGTAGACTTTAAATACTCATGTAAAATTACACAATATTCCTCTATAGTTGGTGCAGTGAATTTATTTGAAGTGCTTGTATGTATGTATGTAACCACACATCGACTCAACAGTCAGACGAGTGAGTGCGTTGTTCTGCAGCGCCTCTCTTCACTTGGCTTTAGGTATGAGGACCAATACGCATGCACACTGAAGTATTGCGCGCACAAGCATACACAAGAATGCTCTCTCGGCCCCATAAATTGCTCTCGCCGTATTCACTGTCCGTCAGGGAGTCGGGTGACGCGTGATGCTATGCTTTCGCAAGATTACCTTCAATCTACTGGTGGAATAAAGTGTTATCGGAGTGGAGCGGCTGCAGCCGCGACTGTTTCGGTCAGACAACTGTTTCATATAAATGTTGCAAACAACAGGTTACTTTCGTGATCGTGCCGCAGCCGCGCTGTTGCGCTCTGTGCTGTGCAGCGGTAACTGAAAGCTGAAGCTGACTGTTTCGTCTTCTATTCTGTTCCAGTTGCACTGCACGTGTGGCTATCGGGTGGACGACCCTGGACGACCGGTTGCGACTCCGTCGTTTCCTCATTAATAGGACTCGATGTAGCAAACACCCTAGAAGAAATGTTGTTTCACGTTTCGTTTTTGCCCCTTAGCCTATTCATGGCTCTGGGGTCGAAAGCTCCCCTTTCCCTACCCTTCTCAACCATCCGTGTTTCCTACCTATTCCCGCAGCCCTGCCATACCCTAGGCGATGAGCTGACGCTCGCAGGCCTGGGGAGGGGTGGTGCCCTGCGCGGAGGACCCACTTAACACTTGCACGTGTGGCTGTCTTGAGCTTATTAGGTATAATTTGTTGAATTTGAATCTGTTCCAGGCGATTGCTGGTTTATCCAGCCAACACATTTCCGCCCATCGTTGCAGATAGAATTAGAACTGTGAAGTATCCATCTCTCATGAATCCAAATGAAGTTGCTGCTTTAAATTGAAATATTTCTTATTACATAGAATACAGAACTACCAGCCATACTCTAACAGCGCCGATGGGTTGCCTGTTATTTCAGGTGCCTCTATCTGTTGTCCGCAACAGGGTGTCTCGCGGAAAGGTTTCGTTTGGAAATCTTTCGGTTGTGAAACAGTTGCAATGAAACTGTTGTGTTCTTTTAGTTCCGTGACTACTTCCATCCATAAAAATTGTTCCACTTGAAAAAGCAATAGGCTGGAACATTTCCGAATAAGCGAAGGGCAGGCAAAAATCAAACTGTTTACTGGAACGATATTATTTGCTACTCTTAATATCTCATATTGTTATTTTTTTTAAAGTTATGTTCCTTTCCATTAAAATACATACGTATAAGTTCAGATTTAAAGAAACTATCATGGTACAAATAATTCTACTACATGCTGGTTCTACTCCTCCTTCCTTCCCACCTTGCAGGACAGGAAGTTCTACAAGGTAGGACGCACCCGTGACCAAAATGAGTCCGTTCTGCGCATGACGTCATCCGGATGACACGAGCAGTAGACGACTCGAGAATTGCCATAGAAATAATTGATAAAAGCTACGATGATTTAGTTTTCAGAAGTGATTTTGAGAATGGGATGACAAATAGATATTAAAATACTTGAGTAATGATATTTTACATCGGTTATAATTATTAAATGCGTAGTATGAGATACGATCTTCATTACAGCGGAAATAGTTAATATTATTATTGTTAAAAATTTATTTGCAATTGAAAGTTGAAACTCTTACCATTTTCAACATTAAAGCTGTCTTTTCTCCGACAAATATGGACCCACTTAGCCCATATACATGTATCAGTGGGATATATACAAATAATCTCTTTTCTCTTGCGTTTCCTCGCATGGCTGTTATATAGAAATACCTCAAAAGTTTCAAATACAAAATGTACTCCGTACTTAACTACCACTTAATGTAATCCACACTACACCACAGCGTTCAACCCAATCGATTCGCAACGACATAACTTGAATTAGCAGTTCCATGGTAAATATTATCCTAGCAAACATTTAGCAAAATTTGGAGATATATCATTGGCTATTGGGAAAAAAGAGTAAGAGATTAAATTTTGATGCTTCTTTTCCTGTCATAACATATCGATGCATCATCACTTCGACAAAGAAAAGGATAATACCTGACTCTTTATATGACTGTGATGATCGGAGTATTAAAAAAAACTAATTAAATTGAGACATATCGGTAATGTTAGTTCAGCAGATGAAGCATTCAGCAAATGGTCCAGAGGGTCTTGAGTCCAACACACTATGGGCGCATGTCTGTGCTCACTCATCATCCAAATGTAGGAGTGCGTGAAATTATTCATGGAGCTAAATCATTTACACGATTTTTACCCGAAAGGTGAAGGAAAAAAATGGAAGCTAAAGTTTCCTGCGTAACTTCATGGAATTGGTAAACGTCACTAAATGAATTGGTACATTATAAAAGGTGTGGAACATGCATAGAAATATTTAGTGAAAACGTAGATTTAATATGACGAGCAAAAACTAGATCAGATTAATACTATATCTAGAATTAAGTTACACTGTGGATTAGGGTAATAGGCATGCATACCTATCACGCCATTCCCTTTCGAGTTGGGCAACGACAAAGAATGTAGTTATCCCTACTAAGTCTTGGCTAATTGGATCTCTTTAAATAATTTACTCCAAAATTCCTTGTAAATACGTACCACTTTCGCTTCTATAACATTCGTGAATTGTTTCATACAGGCTCTCCTATTATTTAGACTCGTAATACTTCTCGTCTTAATTCTCTTCCATTACATTCACTTTATTGGTCTATTTACCCCTTTCTCCTGTAGCATTCTAAATCCATTTCGTCATTCAATTTCGTCATTTCGTCAAGTGAAGTTGAAATGCGTCACAAATGTGCAAGTGTAATATGTTTTGTCAAAGCGATAGCACTTATGACACAGTAATATCGCTCAGCTTGAGTACATTTCTGTATTGGCATTCCTTCGTCACGTCTTTGGTTGGTGGGTAAAAATATTCATTCCTTAAGGTTTAAGTTGCTCTAACTGTGCCTTGCCATTCCATATATAAAATGTTTGAAGCCAATTATGAATTTCTCACGCACACGTCTCGTTCTCCATTTCACGTTATGAGTACGGATGATGTACAACGCTTACAATAGAATCCATTTCAAATTAAATTACCTACATTTTGAGCATAATCATCCAGGAAACAAAACCACAAAAACGGTTCCTAAATGTGTCCGTCCCGTCAGGTTAACTATTCCTGCTAAAACGAACAATCAAATCGCTGTAATTATTTATTCAATGCTCCAAAAGTTCGTCATTCAACTCTAATCCATTCTCTCAAAATGGCCAAACCAACGAAGCACACTCGTATCATTTATGTCAATTCCTGGAGAATCCAATCCACATGCTTTTATCACAAGCTCATTCCTAAACCTATCCAATTTATTTTTTGACGCACACTCTCTCCAGTTACCCCATACCCACAGCATTTAACTTACTCCTATGCCTATCATCACATACCCAGGTTACGCTGGCATACAATTTAGTCGTTCGGGAGGTTTTCAGCGTAATGAACACGCATGAAAATTATAGAATCAATGATAATGAAAACGTCCTTGACAGCTAAGAATTTTTTTATTCATGCTTCATCCGCTTCATTCAAATGATAGAACTTGGATCAAAGGAGAAATAGGTATCATCAGTTCACATCTATGAGAATCGAAATAATAATGCCGGCCAAGGGAATACGAGAAGCGATCTCATCGAAATTTCCAATTTCATCGGTTCAAAGCTGGCAATAACGCAAGCGGAGGTAATCGGATTATCTCTGACGTGGCGAGAGAAGAGAACTCGTAATCACACGAATTCGTATTGTATTAATACTTGCCAATTGTTGAACATCGTGTGATTTGCGATGTTCAGCTTACATTTAATCTCATCCGATCAAATCACCTCATGCAAAACAAATTCACGAAGTGATGTTAAAAGACCTCGCTGAACTGATTCCATTGTATGGGGTCGAATCACAACCTGATTGGATTCTGACCGTTTGAAATTAGTAGTTCCAGCACTTTATATAGTAAACGTGAAGTATAAATACACCTTTTGATTATTAAATTGCGTAATCTACTGGTTCAAGTAGGCTTAAATGGAATGAGCAAAGTACCCTCTACATTTCACATTTTTATATACACGCGCAAGCCCATATCTTCATACACGAATTTTTCAAAATCTCAGCGTACGTCCTACCTCTCTTTATCCTGTTCAAAAACCATTTCTCTTTTTT
The DNA here is from genome assembly GCA_963573305.1 of Pyrrhosoma nymphula. Lineage (NCBI taxonomy): Eukaryota > Metazoa > Arthropoda > Insecta > Odonata > Coenagrionidae > Pyrrhosoma > Pyrrhosoma nymphula. The sequence goes on along the minus strand of OY754334.1, from coordinate 66,901,994 downwards.
CTCCTTGCCCGCTTACCCAACATCCTACCCTATATTATTCCTTCGCCTAGCATCATTTGTACCAACTACCTACTCTGCCTTCTCCTAATTTACTCATGAAATTTCGCCACCTCACCCACCACACCAAGCACTATCTCATTCGTGTTCCTTTCCGTTGACCTCCATTCAACTCCACACCCACATCACAAACGTCTTCAGCCTATTATTTATCGTCCTCTTTTCTCCGAGTCCACAATTCTACCCCATATTATGCTTAACTCTTATGTTTATGTCTTCACCAAGAATATATATTGTTACGAGTGCGGGAACTTGAGTTTTTGTCAAATGTCCGTTGTTTTCCTCCTATTATTTATAAAAGATGAGAAAATAAATAATACAATAGATTAAAAAAATAATCTAAAAAACCACGTCTTTATTTAAACTAAAAAGAAGGAAATAAACCACCCTGCCTAGGCCTAAGGTCCCACGATTCAATTTTACAGATAAAAGACTATATGTTCAAAACAAAAAAATGGTGCGCATAAATTTCAACATCTGTTTATTATGGTTTTACCTGCCTTGATGATTAAGTGACTTCCCCAGAAGTAGCTTTAAATAATCGAGCTGTCTGTTTTTTCTCTCATGTTCATCTCCTGTCTCTAATAATCGTATCGTCGTAAAGATATATGAATTGTCGTAAGTATTATAATTATGCTCCAACTCTGAAGCAAATTTTAGGACGCTTTACATTTGACATTGGAGTGATATCAATTTATCATCATATATTTGATATCTTAGTTGTACTATTGTAATGAATATTTACAGAGAAAGAATTTGATTCAAGATATTGAAATTGATGCGCACAACATTTTTTGTTTTGAACATATAGTCTTTTATCTGTAAAATTTAATCGTGGCACCTTGGGCCAAGGCAGGGTGGTTTATTTTCCTCTTTTTAGTTTAAATAAAAACGCGTTTTTTTAGATTAATTTTTTAATATATTGTATTATATATTTTCTTCTTTTTAGTTTAAATAAACTCTAAATTAAACAAATGAGAGCAAATAAGGATGAAAGATAGAGTAAAGTAAAAATATGAGGTAAGGCACTAAGCAAAATGGAAAGAGAGAATAATCTTTAGACAATAAAAGTAAATTAGATTATGAATAAGAGAAGGTAGAAAGATCGAATTGAAGCAAGATAACGAAAATATGACAGCATACAAACAGAGAGGGAGGAGAGAGAGGGGGGTCTCAGGCTTCGTTACGCTTCATATTGAGCTTGTATAGAACTTGTATACAACCTCTAATCAGAAATTCAAGTCTTCATCTTGCCAACTTACCTTGTCCTGATGTCCTATATTGATGATGCACTATATTATTATCACTTTCCTTATTTTTGCAGCTTCTTCTCGTTGCGGCTGCTCCGGTATTTCCGGAGGAATGTAGCGGACGATAACCGCTTCGTCCATGAGCGCAAAGTCGTTGATGGTCAAGTCCTTTTACAAAGGATTATTGCAGTGTATTCAGCAGCGTATTCTCACTGGGAGGAGAAACATAGGCATCCGGAGACTCATTCACTCGAGCTAAGAACTTTCGTTTTCGATCTTTGGCAAGGTGAGAAAGTTGATCGCTTTCATTTAGATTTCGAGCAGCCTTCGACGCCTTCCGCTTGAGATCTTTTTGTCGGGTGGCAAGTCGGAAGGACCAACAAACAAGAAAGCGACTTAATAAAAGCGTGGTAAAATGGCTCACTCATTCACTCAGTGCTTCAACCCGAAGGATGGTTTGGGGTAGGTGAGGGCAGAGCTCACCTCAGACTAAGCCAAAGGCGTGTGAGTTTCACACATTCAGGGTAGGGGGGGCAGTTACTTTCCTTGGGTCACCTCGCAACGCGAGGAATTGGCTGTCAAATCAAATAGCTAAGCGATTAATACAAATGAAAATGGTCGAGAATGGCGGCTCATATTGCCTCTGAAGAGCTAGATATAGTGTAAGAATGCATTGTCATCTGGATCTGATCTGTACTGAAAATAATAAGTCGATAGCTAATCGGGAAGTGGGTTAAATTTGAGTTGCAAGATTTTGCCCAGAAGGACAAACAAACAAAAAAGAAAGCGACTTAATAAAAACGTGGTAAAATATACCATTCATAATGCATATGCAAAATAACTTTATTCTTCGCTGGCTTTTGAGAATAAAAATGGCCCCTTAGCTGTACTTATCAAAGCTGTAATAATTAGTAATTGAAATCCACAGAGATACAATCATCTACTTAGGTCTACATATATTTATAAATACGGTCTCTTAATATTATTTTGGGAGAGCTTTCTCTTTCATGCATCTTTACAATTTACGTATTGTGGCATGTTCCGCATATGAAACTTCAATTACTTTACGAGTGACCTCAAAAGGACCAAGTTCAATGTCTGAGTGCATACTAGGTCTTGATGCGAAAATCCAACGGACTGAAGTATATCTCCCAACATTTAAGTTTGTTTCTTGATTTTTGCATTTTTGCCGTATTTTTCCCAGAACATAACACACTAATTTTTCAGGTTAGATTTTAGAAGAAATAACAATGATGAAAACATGTCTTAAGGTCACAATTTATAGGGAGGGTAGATTGGATTATTAATTTTAAAAATGCGGAACTGCAATCATGTAGAATCCCATCAACAAACGAATGATGGAGAGCGTACCTTTAACTTTAGCTGCCCTAACGCAGTCTGCGGTGAAAGTAGAGTGATATCATTCCAAAATCCATTGCATTACCGAAAAATGATGAGGAATAGTGAAACAGATGATGAAAATGTAGCTTAAACTTCGGTCCTTTAGGTGAAAGCAACACGTTTTCGAGAAAAAAGGTGAGTTCTAAAGGCAGGGAAATACGAAATTCCCATTACGTGAGTAAACCCACAAGATAAAAAAGAAATGTTTACTGTCGTAACAGTGACCCATTCAGGAAGAAGACATCTCTTTTCATGAAACTAAAGGGACGAGTGAGAGACGAAACAGTACCATGTTTGGAAATATATTGGAAAAGAATTTGAAAATTCTTACATTAGCTACTATCAGCCTCGTAAAACTGATTTTCCTGAAAAATATACATTTTTTATGTTACTATTCATGCCGCAAAGTAAGGAGTTAACTCCTTACAGTGTTATTACATATAAGGATAACGTGTATGGTATCGTCGTGGCTCCAGTGTTGTACTACGGTCAGGAATCACTATGATACAAATCCGGGTAAAGCCTCTTCAAACACTTTTCACCTCAAATCCCAGTGGTGCTTTTTGGATTACAGAATGTTATTGGTCGATGAACTGTCCCAAGGAAAGAGTCCCCCTCAGCCTGAATGAGGGGAATTCACATGCAATTGTGCTGTTTATGAGGTGAGCTCTGCTCTCAAAATATCAAGCTGAGCTTAGTGATGATCCTTTTTTGTGTGATTCAAAGACAATATTTCCTCCTTTCTTGATAAAGCGGAGAAAGGTATAGAAGTAGAATATTTAGACTCATAATTTTTTTCTAAGATATATGTTAAGCATTTATGAAACTTTGATACGAGGAAAAAATAATTGAATCACAATGTTAAAAAATAATAATACTTTTCTTGTATTCAATAACTATTCACGGCTGGATTTCAAACCATCCGAACTTAGTCATGATCCCCTAGTGAGTGATTAAATGATTTTTTTTTCTTGAGAATAAATAGAAATATGAAAGGGTAGAATATTTCGTTTTAAATTCGAAAAATTACTTTCTAAGACCCACGTTAAGTTTCAAGAGATTTAAAAATCATAAAAAAACAATTCAACGAAATCTAAAAGAATAATATTTAGTAGCTTCGTGCTAATAATAATTCACCGCCGATGAAATGACAAAACTTGCCATTTTCTAAATTATATAATATACTAACGACCCGTGTTTCAATGCTAATACATCTTCAGGTCCACCTGAAGATGATGTATAAACATTGAAACCCAGGTCGCTAGTAAATTTTATATTGTGGAAAATTGCACGTTTAGCTAATTAATCATGTATAAATTCCAAGAAAATTTCGCAAGAATCATCTGATTTCATGTATTTACAGCTGAGTTGCAAACCATCACCACCATGATAGTAGTTATTTGAAAAATAAATTATTTTTTGAAAACTGAAAATATTGCAATTTAGGTGAAATGTCGAAAAAATAGTTTTTATTTGCCTGAAACTAATGATTATGAACTGCTCAGTTGCAAAACCGTCTATATCAGCAAAACAGTCTATGTCAGCGTTAAAAAAATATTTTGCAGGAAAATTAGGCCAGCGCCACGCCGAGGCAAAAGGCACACAAAAACCAGGCGAACTCCCACACGGAATCATTTTCAATCAGGATCCGCATTCTTTCTCGCAGATGAACCATAGCGGACGGTGACGTTAACGTTCATCGTATAAACTTCCCGGGGCTCAGTCAACGCTGGAAAAACGACATCACGGTATAAAAATCGAGTCGGGCAAGATCCTAGTGGCACAACACGAGAACCATCACTCGCAAAATAGAGCAGACTTCCCCATTGAGCTTAGCGTTTCGTGGAGTACGACTTCCACACACACACATATATACGGATAGATTCGGAAGAGGATTGAAAACGACTTGGCGAAGAGAGACGCGCCCTGGTTGAAGCAACTTGAGCGGGCAGACGGGGTGGGCAAAGAGGGCTTTTGGAGGGGGAGAAGGATAAGAAGAGAGCCAGATAAAGAAAACGTAACACTCTTCTCGAAACCGAGAGGAAGTTTCTCCCTTTTAAGTGGATATAAAGTACCTCCCAAGAGTTTCCGTGAATTGGAAATCACATCGCACAACCGTGCGATGGAATGGCGAAGGAGAGAGATTTTTATATTGCTTTCTCACTCTTTCGGTACTAAGGTTATCCTCAATTATTACTTTACCCTTGAGGGACGTTCCCTGGATAAATCATTCCATTTTCAAGCACCGTTTTTTGAGATGAAAACGATATTACGGGATCGCTCTGATCTTCCATTCGCCCAGAAGCTATTGGTAGAGATATTACCTACTCGTGGTTTATTCACAGGGAAAATTATTAGATTTTCGGCTTAAGTTCTTACCATAACATTGAGTTGGAATTTTATTTTCACATCTCAATTCAAATACTTCGAGCGAACGTATGTGCTTAACTTTATTCTTTATCAGTGATTGTGGAAATTATATTTCTAAGTCGGTAGTACCGTGAATTCGTCAAGAACATTTTGTCAGAGGTTGCAAGTGTTTTAATAATTATTTTTCCAAAGGAATGAATAAACCTATGAAACATTTTCGTTCCGTTCGACATAAAATACAACTACATACTTAACATTTTTAGTTTCTTCAGTGTCGTTACTTTGTTTTAATTAAAATAATGTCATTTTATTCAACAACGGCCTACAAATAAGTTGGTTCTTGGCTACTTATCACAGTCTTCAGCTATGCTGTAAATGTATTATCAAGTTATATGATCCGGAACATGCTCAGCGTCTTCTACCTGCGGCAAACTGAAGGCTGAGAATAATGTTGTTCTGTATTATGCAGTTCGATATACGGCGAAAATGTTAGCATCGATTTCAATAAGCGTCCAGCCATGTTCTTATAACAGATATTTGAAGTCAATAACGGATGCTGATATATGCATCCTTAATTTTACACTAAATAGTTGCTGTCACACACAGCCCTCATTAGAATCTGCATTATGCAGTTCGACATACGGCGAAAATGTTAGCTTCGAGTTCAATAAGCGTCCAGCCATGTTCCTATAACATACATTTGAAGTCAATAACGGCTGCTAATATATGCATCCTTAATTTTACACTAAATAGTTGTTGCACACTGTCCTTATTATAATTGACCTCCAATTCTGTTAGCATAATGCTAGATGATGATGGTACATTGTTTAATTTTCAGGATGAAAAACAGCTTTGGAGAAAAAAATACTCCATGGAATAGATCAAGATACGATCCTTATACTTTATTTCCGAGAAGGGCTATAGATCAAGGAATTTTCTGTTGGAATCAAGATTACCTCCATTAATCATTAAAAAGGCCACCGGACGATACCAACCCGGACAATCTCTTTCTTAAGCCCCTACCTTTAGCATTTCTTTCATCGTCTCCACGTACGTCCTACCCTTCACCCCGTCAATAAAACCTATTATTTTTTGTTTCTCTTCCCCGCTTGCCCAACATCCTTCCCTCTATCAAATGTTACAAATTTTGTTAAACTTCGGCGTGGAATACATACATTATGTAAATAGGTATGACCGCATATTATGTTAAGTTGAACCGATTGAAAGTAATCATTGAGGTACCATGTTAACAAAAATACTCTCTAACTCTCTTTTATGTAGCCATACTACCTTGAAATATCTATTAATATATTGGTCGTCAACAACTAATTGATTTAAGGGTTTGGATGATACTCCAGACCACAGTGTTCTTTCAAAGGATGTAATTTAAATTTCATTAAATATGTTCTTGTATTTTTGTCCATATTATTTTAATTTACCTTAATAATTTTCTTTTTAAAATCTGCCATTATATTTGATTTCATACTATGTTTGTATTGCAATAATATCTGGAATGTTTTTTATTTTCATGTTCTTTAAGCAAAATGACTTATAAATTTTTTTATACCACAGAGCTGGTTTTTCTGTATCAATTGCATTTTCCATAGGTTCTGTCCTAGAACAATACATTTATATTCTATTCTATTCTGTCACCTTTTGAGCAACTCGTAGCCTCTCATAACCTCTACCAGCCATCTACCTTGCCTCCCCCTGATCTCATCCATAGGTTTCTATCCAACCCTACCAACCACTTACTACTTTCTCTTCCTTTTTATCCGCGGCACCTTCTCCATCCTCCTTCTTACCCAAATCTCAAACGCCTGCAGCTTGTTCTCGTCCTCCTTTCTCAGAGTCCACGTTTCTGACCTCCACAGTGCTACACTACATATCATGGCGGCCTTGAACGTCCTCGCAACCCGAAGGTCGCGGGTTCGAGTTCCGCCTGGGTGGATTTTTTTCAACTTCGGGCATAGGTGTTAATGTGAGACGTACCTATTAATTGTAAGACAGAACTATGTAGACCTAAATTCGCTCGGAACAAAGACGGCATTATTATTATTAAGCTCTTCAACAGCCTCATTTTTATGTCCTTACCCAAGGATCCCTTCATCCACTTCCTTCTATTACTAAAACGCTTCCTTCGCCAACGCTATTCTCCTCTTGATGTCTTTGCTACTGTTCCAATTTTTCACTAGCGAATTCCACTACATAGGGTAAAAATCATTTTATACGATGAAATGGTTCTCAGGATGCTCCAGTAATAGAGTGCCAAGCGATCCAGTCCCTTAAAAACCTCAAATAATTCCACGGGAACGGCTGCGATCATAGTGGGAGGGATCGCTTCACTCCTCCCAAGTTTCCATACGCGGAATATGACGGCGGACGTAGTATATATGCACAAGACCCTTTCGGAGCCTCCCCATCTTGCTTTAAAACCTTATCTCCTTCGTAACGTTCTTCCACCGGTATTCCCCCAGCGCAACACTCCCACGTGCTACTAACTCCTCAGGAGGGTTCTTCCCGCCAAAGCAGTCCCTCCTCCTCCACTTCTTATTCCATTGTACACCTCACGCGTTATCCCTTTCAATCTCCCGCTATCTCTTACAACGTAAACCCTCGTATCTTCTTCCTTCCCTCTTTGTTTCCCTCAGCCTGCCAGTCCCTTTATAGCTCCCTCTCCCCATGGTTCCCACTTCTCTTGAGTCATCCAACCACACACGTTCGAAGGGTATCTTGTCCTCGTTTTCCCCTGTGTGTTTCTCTTGTAACCTACCTCCAGCCTCCCGTCCTTCCTCTCAGCAGTCCCCTCCTCTTATATAGTCCTCGCATAAGTTTCTGGCGTACACCTGTGCGGCTAGAAGGGGAGGTCTCTACCAGGAGGGGAGAAGTGGTTTGTCTAAAGGAGATTTGTGTTTGTGGTCTAAAGGAGATTTGAGCGATTTTTATTTTTATACTCATTTGCGTGAAACTTTGCATGCGTGTTCTCAATAGTGATACCTATAGATAAAAGTGAAAAAATTGCATCATATCAATTTTGGTATTTTTGGCAATTTAATGCTGTTTTAACTCGTAGCCTTATGGCACATGACGCATATTTCGCAATAATTGGATAAAATATGCACAGGTTTTTTCATGAGTTCGAAATAATGCATTTATTATTATAATTGTTGCGAACAAATGACACGTGACTGACACAAAGTGTAACGCCGAGTCAATTATTCGAAAAAATATATTTCACTGTGATTTCGTCAAAATTTCCAATACCTAGCGAAACAGTCAAAATATGCTTCAATTTAGGAAAAAATATTTTAGCATAATTCGTGTATCATTTCCATTACTGACTTTATGGTGATTTTCATCGCATAGAGGGATGCAATTACATTAAATGTGGTTCATGAATGTCTTCTCGGCTTACTTAAAAAATATTAAAATATGCACTCAATGATCCACGATGACCACTCCAGCCACCTAAATAGATTTCAGATAGTATGTAGGTGTTGTGAGCGGGATTATTTTGAATGCTTGTTGTTGGAATATTTCTGTTCGGGATTGTTTTTGAATACTTGTTGTTGGGATTTTTCAATTGTGAGATTTCCATTTGTCTGTTTTCCACAGAAAAAGTTAATATAGTTTCACTTTCGACCTTCCACACCTGACCCTCAGCCTTTTTCCCGCGGGAGAATAGTTGTTTGCATCTCCCGGATTTTCCTTTTTTGTTTTCAAGTTATGGAAACTTCCCGCTTCCTCCCCTCTCTCGCCTCCTGCGCGGAAGATCCACGGAGGACCCTATATATTAGCTAGCACGGCTAGTATTTGGGTTAGTTGGAGCTGGTCAGTTGGTTAGTTGATTGGGCAGTTAGTCAGTTGTCGGTTAATTGGTTGCTCGAGATCCCGACTCTGTTATATTGACTGGTAAGACCCTTCGCCCTGTACTCTATATTTTCCTTCGCCATGTATTTTGTACTCATTTTGGCTCCCACCACGAACAATCTCCCCTAAGATTGTAATTCCTGAAGTGAAAAATGTTCTTGTATAAACTTGAAGTTGTGTGTCTATTACGCTCACCATTCCTACGCCAAGGGCAAGAATCCTAATAATATTTAATTCTTAGCGGCAATTGCCGCGCACAAGATAGGATATAACTCTGACTTACGAACACTTTAATTTAAATAAATCAATGAAGATGCGCCAAAATTTTGATGCTGATACAACGCGAATATTTGGTCATTTTATTCATAACCCGAAAACTATCTATTATCTAACGCTGTTTTTTATCCCTGTTTGGTAGTAAATTTTGAGAAATATTTCTTGGAATACCTAAGTTTGCTTCATTACACAACATTCCTCTGCTCCTTGAACGAGGACAAGGACTAGTCAATGGTTCATTTTATTTTTCAATACCTAAACGTTTCCAGGAGTTAAAAGTGAGTTGGTGCATCTCGCGCAAACGTTCGTGGCGCAGACCTGCGCGGAGAGGATGGACCTCCCAACCTCTCCGCGCAGGTCTGCGCCACGAACGCCACGAAAAAAGTCGTGGAGGGTGAAGGGAAAGGACGGAAGGGAGGAAAGAGGGAGGCAACGAGAGAGAGAGAGAGAGTGAGCCAGGGGAACCGAACTACTTCGCGAAAAATGCAAGAGGCACACACGCGTAAAAGTACATAGTAGGCATGTTTTTAAATCATCCATCGCTATAACTTTACCAGGAACTCTAGCTTGAGTCTCATTGATGTCTCATTGTGAAATGAGTCGGAACGGGACGGTAGATAACGACGAGTATTCCCACTTATCGAAGCGTTTGTGTTGGCAGCAATTAGAAAGGTTTTCTGAGTGAGGCTCCGCAGTAAAAAAAAACCAAATCCCCCGTTTTGCAGGATTTTGAAAGACTCTCTGCGTCGAGTTTTCTTTCGCTTACGGCTCAAATGTAACCGGCGAATTTACTTGATGAATTCAACACTACGGCCTACAACTCAAATCGCATCCAGACGATCGCCTTGCAGTTCGGGCGTCCAAAGGTCCAAATATATTGGGTTACGGAGAAAATCTAGTCGAACGGCGATCTCAAGTAGAGTTGAAATGCCTCACTAATGCGCAAGTGTAATATTTTTTCTCAAAGCGACAGCAATTATGACGCAGCAATGTCACTCAGCGTGAGTGCACTTCTGTATTGGCAATTCTTGGTCACGTCTTTGGTTGGTGGGAAAAATATTGATTTTCATCCAAGGATTAGGTTGTTCTAGCTGTGCCGTGTCATTTCGCATAAAATTATTAAGCCGATTTTAAATTTCTCAGGCGTCTCGTTCCCCATTTAAATTAATGAGTACGGATGATGTACTCGTACAACGCTTATAATTGAATCCTTTCCAAACTCCATTCCCTACTTTTCGAGCATACTCATTCAGTAAACTATACCTCGACAAAGGTTTGTTTCGAAAGGTATCCGGCCCGTCAATGGTTTTCATTAAATATTCCTGCTATAACGAACCATAGACTGGCTATAATTATTTATTCAATGCTCCAAAGTTCATGTCGTGTGATCTTGTTTATTCATCCAAAAAACTGCGATGATTACCTGATTTTTATTTTTTACCTCATCCTATTTTTGACAAAATAAAGCCGCTAGGATGTTCAATAAACGCTTCAAAAACAGAGATGATAAAAATATAACAATGGATGACACATATTGAACTCCATATTAGCAATTCACTTGCAAAATTTAGGGAAGCAGAATGGAAGATTAACCACTGTCGGGTCCGAGCAATTATTAGCGTACCTAATCTGCCGGTTAATGTAGGTTTAGGGTTGTTTGAGCGAGATATCATTTCGCATAAAATTAAATGAATTTGGCCTCATCATAAATTAAATTGTCTAACTTTTCTAAAGTATCAGCCTCATACCGCTAAACATTTCGAGTTATTTTCCAAAACATATCAGCCATTTTCCATGGAAAATTGTATGGGTATGCACTCCAGAGAAACTTTATTTAAAAAATAAAGAATTTATAACGCAAAAATCTCGTTAGAAATTTAAGTGTGTAGTTTTTATTAATTCTCAACAATTTTTTAAATATACCAATTAGGTACTCACCGTAGTAATTTTTTCATGATCGCAAAATATCTTCCGTCGTGAAGGCGTTTACACCGCAGGCCGTGGAAAAATGAGTAAAATCAAAGATCAATGTATGCGTATTTAGTTTATTACTGAGCATTTCACTCTTATGAAACAATATTTTTACGCCATTGATATTACATTATTTACTTTATGCTTTTTAAAGCCGTTGAAATTAAAAAATAAAATTCGACTATGGTCTCCATTATGATTAGAAAAAACCTCACTCAAACTACCGTAAATGGGAGTAAAAACCCTCTTCGTCTCCTTCCCCTCTTACCCAATTTTCTCTCCCTAACACGGCCTTCCCGTCACAGCATCTTCTCGTCTGTCATTACCTCTTCCAACCGCACACTAAGACTCCTCCTAACCTCCTCCAGAAGTTTCCTATCCTCACTCAGCATGCCAAGCACTTCATCGTTTTTCTTTCTTTCCGTCCACCGCACTTCCTCTATTTTCCTCCACACTCACATATCAAATGCCTGCAGCCTAGTCTCGTCCTCTTTTCTCATGTTCCTCATTTTTGTCTGCAGATAGAAACTTTGGTTTCATCGCCGCATCTTGAGTATCTTGTGCTCAGTATTTCCACGTAAAATATACATTGCCCAAAAATGCCATTCATCTAAAAGAAAATCTATGCTCATCCATCCAAAAACCGATGGCAACATACGTAAGATTGGAAGGAGAGGAGGTGGGAAGCGCAATTAAATTTTACTTTGTCTTACTTGTATCAACAATAATGACATCTAAGAAAATCCTTCAGGGCGTGTAGCACGGGGTGATACCACATTAGGGAAGCAATACCCGTACCAGTTCTAACCAGAACCTCACACGCTCCCTCGGAATCTAGACGAAAATCAGAAAGCAGCCAGGAGAAAAATGCCAAACTAGAAACCTAGGGAGTGCTATGTTCACGAGCCTTTAGCGTGACGGAAGGATTAAATATGTACAAAATCATCTTATGCCACACTTGAATAAGTTGGCCGGGGTCACTCAGGAGTAGTGGTGGCACTAAAATAACACTGCTGTTTCATTGGAACTGTTTCGCTACCGAAACGCTTCAAAACAAAACTGTCCCGTGAAACACCCTGTTGCGGACAACAGCTAGAGGCACACCAAACAACAGGCGATCGATCGTCGCTGTTTGAACATTGCTGGTAGTTTTGTATTCTATGTAATAAGAAATCTTTCGCTTACATAAAGTAACTATTTCATTTGGATTCATGAAATATAAGTACTTTACAGCTCTAATCCTATCTGCAACAAAGAAAACGGTTATAGGCGTAATTTGGTGGAATTTATCCATTACGGAAGAATTAAAATAACTTCGGAAACGAAAAAATTAATATTTATTGTAACGACCAAGGTTTCAAAACCTGAAGATTACTCCAAGTGTTGAAAACCGGGTCGTGATAATAAATTCTAGTGGAGTTAACGAAGTTATTTTAATTCTTCCTATCTGCATCGATGGGCGGACATGACCTGGCTGAATAAACCGGCAACCGCCTGCAACGGATTCAAATCCAACAAATTGTAGCTTATGACCGCAACGCAGCCACACTTGCAGGGCAATTAGAACAGAATAGAAGACGAAACTGTCAGATTCAGCTATCAGTTACCGCTACACAGCACAAGGCGCGGCTGCGGCAAGATCACGAAACTAACCTGTTGTTCACAACAGTTTTTATGAACAGTTGACTGACCGAAACACCACTACAGCCGTTTCGCTCCGGCAAAACTTTATTCCACCACTACCCAGGAGAAGCACGTTCGACCTTCAATATGATAATTGCGAGGGTCGCAGGGTCGAGACCAGGTGACGGCATATCCTGGTTTGGAAAAGAGTATAAATGAAAAATAAATCTGGAACGATACAACGAGTATTTTATTCATTATTCATGCTCATCACATGCATCTGATGCATAATCATCTGAAATTTTTCCGTGTCGCATGTCGTCCGTGAGATGGTTTCACTCCTCATCAAGCGAACGTGTTAAAAGTATAGTGGGTGTAAAATACATATAGACAATAAGATAGTTCTGATTAAAATTCTGGAGCGAGACAGTGAGCATTTTCTGCACCATACATGCTACCCAAACTATCCCGCTCCACTGCTGAGAGTCAACAGTCTCAGCAGATAGTGCAGATAGAGAAGATCGGACCAACAATCGGTATCAACTGCCTCAGCTTCGGGCGAGAGTGAAGTTCACGGAATCAATCGGAGTACTGCGAAAAAGATAGCAACGTGAAACCACCGCATTATTCTCCTAAGAAGATGCGGACTTAAATTCATATGACGTTATGGTACTTCTCTCAGTAATATATTCCGGAGGTAAAACAGTCCCCCAATCGAATCTCCGAGTTGGAACCTCTGGGAGGGGAACATCAGTCAGAGTGGACAAATGCAGGATTTAATGCTTGAATGGCCCCAAAGACCGAAGCCACAAAAATGAGCTCAGGAATAAAATGATATACATACAATCACTGCAGCGCTGAAAAATCCAGAAACGAAGTGGGGAGACATAAACCGGAAAAAGGAGGCCTGTTTTTTCGAGGGCCATAAATCCGTTTCCCGGGGTCGCTATGGTAACGTGGTTCTCTTAAAATGCCTCTCAGACCAACGATCAGCGCTCTTCGCATTATACCGCGTTGTTTTCCTCATTAACTCTGTCCTTTATCTCCAAACCCTGCTTCACTTTCATCTTCTTTGTTTTCCCTTCGCTCAGCTGATCTCTTCCCTCGTTCCATACCCTTCCCCCATTCCTTCTTCAGTCAGCTCATTAGCAGTGTTTCCAAGATAGCGACTTTGTCGTTACATCTATCGATTTGAAATCAGTCTTTGGCGGAAAAATATACGTTTTAGTACTTTGCGACAAAGTGAACTACTTTTCATGGAAAAATGTTAATTATTGACAACAAAAATAGTAACTTAGCGCCTTTTTTTCGTTTAAAAATTAGTGTAGAACAATGTTGTCACTTTTATCATAATACTGTTTTGTTTTTCGTAAGTTTGAGAACTTCGTACTACGAAACAACGGAGGGATCCTCCATCTCTGTCCGCACACGCTGACACAGTGAAAGGAAGTGGGAGTGGGTAACCCCTTTCCTTTTTAAAACCTGTAGACAAATGATCATATTTGGCGTTTTTCCAGAATCCTTAAAACACTTAAACGATTCGTAAAAACACCTGTAAAAGTGAGTTAATATATAATTGTAGAAAATGAAACAAAATAGCATTTTAAAAAATTGTTCAAGGATTAATAAAATTCTGATATCAATTTCCATCAACCAAAATCCAACCCAACAAAAAAATCATCCTTTAAAAATTTGCAAAAAAATCTATTTTTTCTGAATCTATCGCGCCAATGCTTTTCTTCGGCTCGGTGAGCTCAAAGTAATTATTTGTTTGCAAAATATGTGTTTATATCGTTTATTGTTTTATATATAGGCCAATGCCATCTAGCGAAAAAACTAACGACTTCTATCACATTTCGTCTACCAACACTCTAGCATCTTTTTACTTGAAGTTAGCGTGATTGTGGTATAAGTGAGGAGGATAGACTTAGCAATGAGTGGATGATGAATGAGGGAGAAATGTATGCTCTGGAAATGGATATATATGATAAAATTGCGCATCGTTGGCTTAGATATGCTGAGAGAATTGATGAGAGCCTAATAACTAAACAGATAGCGTAGTGATTGCTACGTGAAGAAGGGGTAGACACAGAGTAAGTCAATGTGTGTATGTGGTGGAAGAGACTCTGAAGAGTAGGAATATTAGGAGGCTTTAGATCAGGAGGGCGTGTATGACGTAGGGCAGAGTGTTGCAGGAGTCCAGGATGTTTATGAGGATAGGGGAGTATGGAGGAAATCGTTTAAAATCGAAACTAATTTGCTATGTCTAGCACCGAGAATTAAGCTGTTTTTACAATTTCTAACCCAATGCGGAGAAGCGTGTTGAGTATGTATGTATGTATGCACGATGTAATATATGTATGTTTATTCATGTAAGTATGCATGTTTTCAACTAGTGCATACATATATGCAACCACTAGTTGAAATTCCTGCTGAAACAGGCTAAAAAATTGGCGAAATAGCAAAAAGTAATGAATAAAGTAAATAATTTAATATAAATGAATGTGTGGTTTAATTAAACATAAATAATTATTACAATAACATAGAATATCCTTGACGGCTCGTTAGAATTATTTATTTTAAAATTATAATTGAAATTTGAAAAACTCATACGCCCACGCCATTTGTCACTTAGTGGAGAACGTATATGGGAGCTCACTTGCCATCTATTGGCGCACATCTGAATCACTACGCCCAGAAACTGAATTATACGTACGTACGTGTAGCATTTCGTATGGTAAATGTAGTCCCACTGTTCGCCGCCGGCGCCTGAATTCGCCTTATCCAGCTGTCTCATTTCCTATCCCGTTTCTCTTCCTTCATCTCCATCTCCTCGACTCCATTTCTTCAATCTCTTTCTCAGTCCCCCCTCTAAAATCCCCTCCATCGACCAAGACGCCCTGCTCATTCATTTCCTTATTCTTCTCCTCATGCCCTCAAAAGAAAAAAAATCCGGCTATTGGTCCCTTTTTCCCCTTTCCCCATACCTCCATACCGGGCTCCCTGAGCGTGTTTACATTCTCCCCCTGCCCTTTTCCCTTTCTTTTCCAGATCCCTTAATCCGTCCTTGTCCTTCTGTTTTAATATTCCTCCGCTCAATTGCACACGCACGCTCTTCGTTCTTTCATTTTCAGCCGTTCTTCCTTTCTCTATCCTACTTCTCTCCTTCTCTCACTCAATAACTCGTTCTGTAGGTACCCTATAACGTCTGTCATGGTGGAGCGGTGGCTGTTCGCCCTTTAAAAACGGAGGGAAGCATAGCTGGGATTCGGTTTCGCCCGGTTGAATCCAGCGTCAGATCAAAAAGCCCCGCAGAGTGAGTCATGTAACTCGAAAAGGAATTTTGTAATCGGCAGGATGATACTTCTACGATAGTTATTTAGTAGGTTGTACGGTAGCTGCAATGAAGGAAGCATTCCTCGCCCATGATAAGGCTACCAAAAAGATAGGCTTGCTAATTAATGAGGAATGAACAAAATGTATCACCACAGATGAAGGAAATCAGAAATGATCAATGCAGATCGAGGACTATATATTTGAAGAGTTAAGCAATTTAAATACAGAAGAACCTCGGATAACGACCACAATCCGTTCCAGAAAGCTGTTCGTTATCCGAAATATTCGCTATCCGAAACAATTTTCCCCATAAGAAATAAAGGAAATAGGAATAATTGGTTCCTAGCTTCTATCGACTCGCTATTATATGAAAGTTACAGGCTATATAGCTATGCTTTTTTAAATGAGAATAGTTAAAATACAGTACAAATTGAGTTAAATATAAATAAAAACATTAAAGAAAGCATTTAAACATAAGGAAAAATAGGAAAACTAACCGTATTTACTGCCATGTGATGGCGTGAGTGGATGGAGGTGTGGGGTGGAAGGGGTGGAATTACTGCTTGGAGGGGGAATCCCCCTCTGTGAGAACTTCGGAGGAAGTCCTCTGTCGCTTTGAGGTTGAAGGAAAACTGATGCTAGCACCTTCTAACTGTTTTTCATTTATATACAAAAGCAACAACTTTTCTACTTCGTCTATTATTTTAGGCCTATGTATCTCGGGGCGATCATAATAGCCAATAATGACATAAACCAAGAATTGCATAAAGGGTTATTTCTTCTAGCAGATGGTACTATGGTCTAAAGAAACAGATGGGGAGCCTGTACGGGTTATCGAACCACGCACTTTTGGCTTGCCATATCAATGCACAGTCCACCACGCTACCCTGGCTTCCAAGTCCCGTAGCAATATTTTTGAAGGATTCAAGGGAACGAGATGTAAAGCCCTTGCGGACCATCAAAAACGGCAACGAAAGGGGAAAAGAGGACTACAAAGAAGCCACAACCCATATGGCTGTGTCTTATACCAGCACTATGCCATGCTCAGCTACGCACGATGAAATTCATATCTGATGAAAATACGGCGATGAAATACGTCGAAATTGCCACGAGAAAAAATTACTTCCTCCAAATATTTCCAATGTAATTAAGAAGCTGATGTAGCGTGGTGCACTATGCATTGGCCCGCCAAGCCAAAGGGCCGTGGTTTGATTCCCAGTCCAAAAGATATGACTTTCTTCAAAATATCACAATATAAAACATTGATTCGTCCAGCACTGAAATATGAAGCAGAAACCTGGAGCATAAAAAAGGCAACCGATAAACGATTACTGAGATTCGGAAGAAGGATTTTCAGGAAGACTCGTGGCCCCATGAAGGAATATGATGTATGGCAAAGAAGATAAAATCATGAGATGGATCAGTTGGATACAGAATTTGATGTAGTAACACATATCAAATTCATCAAATTACGTTGGGCACTTTTTATCCATGGTATATTGATTACTTAGGCTGTCGTTAAGTTTTAGATAATCAATGTGAAACTTTTTCCCGGCAATTTCACGAAATTCCATGCCTTTCAAAATGTTTTCCATTATCGATGAAATTCTAAGACTTTTCCTGGTTTTCCCGATTAGCGGACATTTTACGATAGGCTCCGAGTAAGACAGCCTATTTTTTACTCATATTCCGCTGTGGAAAAACTATCAAATATTAAAAATCTAGGAAGAGAAAATAAAATGACTGTGAGTGTTTCGTAAATTGTATTTTTCTTAAACCTAAGGCAGGAACGTCACAATACTCAGTCGGTTAACTTATCCCTTAAGCTTCATCTCAACGTTCTTGAACAGAAACATGGCGGCTGTCTTGATGCCGTACTGTTCATGACATAAATCAACGAGGCGAAACCCTGCCGAGTTGAGAGACCCGTTAAAATTCAAGCTTAAAATAGGGTAAATGGCGGTATGTTGATCACTTATTGATACAACCCACTGAAGTTGATTTGATGAAATCTTTGGGAGAATGAATTTTCACGAACGAATAAAAATGCGGTGAGAGACTGAAATCCGAAATCATTTGCGCAGTACCCACTTAAAATTTCTAAATAAAGGGTTTATAAGCCTGAGTAGATTGAACCCTTCTCCCTGGCGGAGAACCCAACACGTAAACATGTAACGTAAATAATCGTGTTCCTTGCCTAAAGACGAACATCGGCCCCTTATTCCGGCCACAGGTCCCAAGATCCCAGACGCAAACTCAGGGTGACAAGTCCTCACCTAACCCCCCTGTTCCCGGAACTACTTTACTTCCAAAGGGGCCAATGCGTGAGGATCCTGGCGTATCGGGGTCGGCCAATGGGACCCTTACTTCCGCTGCCCGTGTAAATGCTTCGAACCCTTGCTTGACTGCCACCGCGTCAGGTCTGTATGTGAGCCCCGGCTCACCGTTTCCACCCCTCCCTTTCCCAGAATGCCCCGAGGCAAAATCTCCCCGCGCCTACGCGTTCGGGAGAAACGAAGACTCATTTGCACGCGTTGATACACACACGTGTGTCGCAAGGGGATTGGATGAGGGCACTGCCCAGTCCCTGTTATTGCGTCCTCACATTCGAGGCACAAAATCCAGCTTTAATTTGGAAAGGAAAATACTAAGATGAATATTTAGATCATGCATTGTCCTGAACAAATCTATGGACCTGAAAAGGTGACATTCTATTTCCGCTGGTAGAAGGAATATGCGACTTTTTATGCACAATATATGCTGTAAATACAAATGAAATGAATACATATATGCAAACATGCCCATGATGCCATTCCCTTTCAAGGTGCGCAGGCAAAGTCAAAGAACGTTTTTCAAAAGAATTTTCGTTAGCCCTAGAGAACTGGCTCCCCTTTTAAAAATTTCCTCCACAATGTTCAACTTTTGGATACCTCGATCACTTCTCTTACACTCATACATTGCCATAAACGCTCTCCTATTCTAAAGACTCCTAATATTGCTCCTCTTTAGAGTCTCTTTTAGCAAGTGACGAATGTAATAACTTCGAAGTCTCATGTTAATATTTGAATCGACCCAGTATTTAAGGATAGAAGGTAAATGGAGGGAATCATTAAGTAGGTTGCTAAACAAATGAAGGTAAATGCTACAGCCAATCTATCATATTTCACAGACGTAAAACAATCTTAATATCCATAAAAGAGCAAAAAGACCAGTCGTGAAATATGGTTAAGAGACGTGGACCTTTACACAGAAAAACGAAGAAAGACGAGACATTTTTAAAAGAAAAATGCCTCGAAGAATTTGGGACCAGCACAGGAAGAAGATAGTAGCAAAGACATGTGAAGGGGAATAGCGTTAGTGGAGGATACTTTTAGCAATTGGAGGGTACTCACTACGGGGATCTTGGGTAAGGATATAAAAAGAGGCTAGTGAAGAGCTTGGTATGGAGAGTAACGTTGAATGGGGCGGAAACGTGGACTCTGAATAAGGAGGACAAGAATAGGCTGCAGGGGTTCGAGGTGTGGGTGTGAAGGAGCATGGAGTAGGTGCGGTGGATGGAAAGGAAGACAAACGACGAAGTGCTTAGGATAGTGGGTGAGGAAAGAAAACTTCTGGATGTAATAAGGGGGAAGCCGGGTAAGTGGCTGGAAGCTGTAATGAGGGGCGATGGGTTGCTTGAAGGCGTGATAGAGGGAAGGATGTTAGGCAAGCGGGGAAGTGGAAGAAAGAGAATGGGTTTCATGGATGATATGAAGAAGGGTAGGATTACGCAGAGTTGAAAAAAGAAATACCTACTATAGGTAGATAAGCCTCTGAACTCAAAAAAGAACTTGATGATTTTCTTTGACTTCCATTAAAACCTACCTTTAGCCGGTAGATTACTTTAATGTAAGGAGGAAGGAGGTGAATTGAAAGAATTTTTTAAGTAAATGAGCTTATTAACGATGAAGCCGCAGTCAGATTCATAAATTAATAAAGAATCTGACGGTTAGGTACATAAAACGCATGGGAGTGATATTATCGTAAAAAATAGTACATGAATGGTTATCAGATAGAAATAGGCTCAAAGAGAGACCAACGAGAAGATGGAGAGATGATATCACAGAGGATTTACGGAGAATGAATAATGCATTCCATTTCACTGGTCCATTATCCCATGAGGACAGGGCGTGACAACTCGATAATACGGAATTGACGGTGCCACGCGATAAAATTCAAATTTACATATCCAACAGTGGTCATGACATTTTTAAAATTGACGCTCAGATCCTTGAGAGCTGAGGCAAGAACACTCCGAGTAAAGTAATTTCCCCGTCAGAAGGAACAGAAAACCTTTGAACCTTTTGGGCTCTATACAAGTACATAAATCTGTCTTGCCCCACGAGCCGTGAGGCCGTGGTGTCGGATTTCATTTATTTTAATTGGTCTTCCAATTAACCAAGGAAAAATCATTGTACATCTATTATACATATCAACCAATTTCATCATACCCCTCCCCCACTATGGTTTGTGCTTTTTTGTGACAACAGATAGAAGACCATAACGTATCACATACAACCACATACACCATGTGAATTGCACCCAACCACACACAACCGCGTGTAAATTAGAATAATTTCACTCTTTTGGTGTTTATCCGTTAGAGGAATTTTCCCAATTCCTTTCAAACCTGTTAAAAATTACAGCCTACCATAAAAATAAGTGATTTAGTCGACATTATCGACTCTAACTTGGTAGAAATATTCACGATGACTGAATCGGTAAAATAACTCCGTAATTATTACAATAGTTTTATTTTTTGTCAACCATTTTAATCACAAAAGTTGACATCATCAGGCGAAATTGTCACAAATTCTGAAAACTACAATGCTACTATGACGTTTCAGTAAAAGTATGTGAATTCAAATCATTTAACTCTCCAGGTGTTTATCCGATAGAGGATTTTTCCATCGTCCATTAAAACCTATCTTAAACAGTATATTACCTTGACAATAATACTAGAAATCAAATATAGGCATTATAGATGAGATGAAGAGGTGTAGGATGTAAGAAATATATCATGTAAGGAGATAAGGGAATCCATCTGTAAGACGCATAAGTAACTTTTATCCCTTCCATTAAAACATACATTGATCGGTAGATTAATAAATTTCGTAAAATATTTTGAATAAGAACTTTTTGTATATCATTCCCTTTCTATCCTCCCTTACTCTTGCCCCCAAACATCCCACCTATTCCGTAATAATGATCCGATCTTCACCGATCCTCCCTCCCTTTAACAACTACCACAAAGCACGTGTCGCGTCACAATGCCATGTATGCATTGTTCTGATATTTATCGAAAACGGAACAACTATTTTGGGGCGGTGTTATGTGTACTCCACTGAACAAAGTGTCCCGTGAGGCAAGCTATTCTCCGCTACCGTTTCTTTTAAAGAAACTCGGGGAATGCATGGACTTCTAGTCCCTTAAGTCCATGCATCATTGTACCAACTCCTGTGGGTTTAAATAATCAAATCTTAATATGCTGTGGGGGCGGGGGCCAAGGTCCCTCATTTCACCTCAAACCCCTTACTCTCTCTCTCTTTCTTAGTCCTTCTGCTAACCCTCGGGCCCTTCCGAGCCGTCGCCTCCGACCCTTCGCCTCCGCAAAAGGGCCAGGCAACGCTGTGCTGCTACTTCCTCCCGATTCTCCACCGCTCGAGGGCGCAATGCCACCTACGAACTTCCGTTTTCTCCCCCCCTCTCTTTCCAAAGCCTCCCTCAATACACCGCCCCCTTACACAACAGCCCTTTTCCCTTGCGCGTAGCCGTGTCCCCCCCGCCGGGGGGTCAAGACGAGAGAGAGGTCAGGTGAGGAGGGGTGGGATGGGTAAGGGGAGCGGCACTTCCGCTGACCCGCTCTCCCTTGCTCCTACACCCGCTGTCCACACCCTATATATCCCCCTGCCGCCAACCAGCCTCTCTGCCAATCCGCATAAAAGATAGTTTTTTGGGAGATTTCAATTCAAGGTGTTAAAGTTAGCGCAGATCTGAACACAACAGCGCACTTCAGCGCACCCGAACGTTTGCAAACGCAGCCGAAACTTTTGGTAACCTGCCGGTAGGCAGCATAGAATTATGTGGGTACACAACAGTCACGACGGAATATTTTTTCTTGCATGTAGTCATCGAAATCGTAAGCAAAAATAAGTATTTAAAAACGTGAATTTATTACCACAGAGTGGTTAACAACTTTACAATATCCACGTTTGACGCCTTTACGGAAAATCAACACAAAAACAACTGTCGAGGATGTGAGCATCGACGTTCTTTTGTTGTTTAACGCACATCAATACAGCTCCCGATCTGTTTTGAAGTGCGCAGCAGGGTCGCAGGGTCTGAAACGAATGTAAAGCAAGTGCGCTGTTGTGGAGCGAACTGATTAGCGCACTAGAGCGAATGGAAACCTCCCTTAATTGAAAATTTTCGGTAGTGGGTAAATCTGTAAATATTGTAAAAAAACATCATTAATTTTCTTATTTCTTATAAATTACTAGTAATTATCTATATTAAAAAATGTCATAGTCGAAAAATCTGCCTGAATATTTCTAAAAGTAGCAATGCTGACATTTTTTTCAATTTAGTTGTTCGGACAAAATCAGCAGGTACATCATACGTTACAGGAAAAAAATCAGTTTTTACAAATTTGCTGGTAGCTGGCTAATAGCTGGTAGCTGGCTAATAGCGAAATGCTTATTTAATGAAGGATAATATTTGTAAATATAATAAAAATTTTAGGGGGACAGGGTGTTCCAAAACTGTTGAGTTCAGAATTGGGTTTTGTACCAGTATTTCTAATAATGATATCGATATTTCATATCAATAAATAATTAATGATCCTAATCAGTGGTAACATTTAAAACTGTTTGTAATAAAACACTTTATAGAGAGTTATTTTGGCAATGCGATGAAAAAGAAACGCCACCACGATGGCTTTGATTGCGTCATAACTAGGCGGTAAGCTATGTACCCTATCCATAAAAATATAAAACTTCTACTATTTGCACGTGTTAGTAGACTACGTAGGTTTACTAACTATTCATTAGTTGCGCACTTGCCTTCACTCCTCTACTCTCGTTAACGTTCAATCCTTCGCCCTTTTCAGGAACTCGGTCACAATGTATCTATTTTGCAATATTTTCGCAATTTGCCTTTTAGAAACCACAGTTACTTCTCTTGGATATATTGCTCGAAAGCCGGGTGAAATTTAATTACCTTTTCCTTGCGTATACAAGTCTCAGCAGTTCCCTTTATGATGATGTAAACAAACAAATAGACGCGATACTGCCTATTGAAGTCATCAAACATGGAAACGCGTATTTGTTTTTAGATGTACAATTTAGGGTAAGTTTTGTTATTTTATCCTGGCGTGCGAAACGTTCCACGAGTCTAAAAGTATGCTTTACTGAGTAATTACACGCTATATTTCAATTTACAGCTTTATTTTCAAGCACTACAATAAATGGTTCACGACCCTATTTTGTGGCATCTGTTACTTAGTCATGTCATGTCAAGTCACATACTTCATGTCAAGTTTAATATTTTCAAGAAACTGACAAGATCCTCGGCTAATAAATAACCTATCACTCTCTTTATATTTCCGGTTCTTAAATGACTAAAACATAAGAACATGGATGAAAAATTCATGTAAAACAGTAAGTATTTTAAAACCTCGGATAATAGGTTGGTGGAATAGCCCAAGCTAAGAAAGCGTTCATGATGAAAAGGCAAGTACTGTGTTCAAAGAAGATAAGACAAGGAAACGGAATGTGAAACATTCGTGTGGAGCGTGGGAGTCAATGGATCGGAAACATTTGAAAATCAGACAAGAAAAGATTAGAATCATTCGAAACCTGGTGTTGGAGGAGGATGCTGAAGATGAAATGGACGAGTAGTATTTTTGTTTAACGTGCTTCGATGGCTAAGGTCATTTCGCACATACTGTCTGACACGCGCAGACAGGGGAAAAAGCACTCGGACGAATCGGAGGATCACCCCTCACAACTCGATCCGAGCCCAATGATGCTTAACTTCGGTGACTGATCGGGAACCGGTGTTTCCATCATGGCAGGCCGTTGCCCACAAATTCACGAATAAAATAAGAAATGAGGAAATTCGTAGATGAGTTAAAGAGGAAAGGACTATATGCAAAACTATAAATAAAAGAAGAACCAGATGGATTTGACACACCCTGATACTAAATGGGTTCGTGAAGAATATAAATGAACGAAAAATAGAGCAAAAAGTCCCAAGAGGAAGGCCAAGTGATAAAAATGTAGACCAACATAAGAGGAAAATACATAAGAAGAACTACCAGGAAGTAAGGTAACTAGATAGCATTCGATGAGGAAAGATGGAGGGCTGAAATCAATTAATCTTAGGATTGAACTACCAATGAAAGACAATGAATTGGCGGTCACCTCTTTCTGCCGAAGCCACTAGCATCCATCCTGCTTCTTATTTTCCGCACCCTCAAATCAATGTTAGAGCACACCTTTAAGGTGGCTCTATACCGGGGCTAAGAAGCTAATTTCAGAGGTTTCCTTCTAACCCAGTTACGGCTTTGGCGTGACAGCTGGAGACTTGCAATTTTTGTCTTCTGTAGATGAAGAGTCATTTGTTGATTTAAGTGGAGTAACTTTATCATGAAGTGGTTGTGTTTTTTTATAAAAAATTGCAAAACTTTGGTTTTTACGAAATGTTTTGGTAATATTCTGGGGCACGTTGCGAAGGCTAAATTCCGAAATGAGGATTTTCAGCCCACTCAAATCAAAGAATCATCTTTCATATACGCAAAAAATCAACAACCATTGATGCTGTTTTCGTATTAAGGCTATAGCAATGTTAAGCGTTCAAGCCTGCATTGACAACGGAGTAGACCTTTTCCATTCCCACCCAAGGATAATTGTTCTCCACTCCATTTTTGTCAGTGCCGCCCTCAAAGTTTCCCGTTGGGCTTCTACCACCCCAATAGGCAACCACAGGGGGCGACCCTTAACTTGAGTTGGCTTGGAAGTATAGACCTTAAACGCGTCATTGACGGAAAAATATTGGCATCATTTTGTGAACGTACCTTCATTGGCATCATATTGTAGATTGGTATCATTTGGTATTCCAACAATAAGGGTCATACTCCCTGTTCCCCCTTTGTCTTGAACTAAGATGGCTTGGAATAATCAACTAACGCCACTTACCTGCAACGAGGAGATCCGGGGTAGAATGGCATTTTTCATGGAGAATTCCATCCATTTGGTTTATGAGAAAAACTTTGTGTAGAGCGTCAGAATTCTACAAAAACTATCTTGTTTCCCGCTGAACCAGTTACATTTTTAATGATTTGTACGGAACATAAAGCCTAGTTCATTTTCCGTAGAATCAGTTTAAGTGCAAAACAGGAAGTTTTGAGAAATTCACGGAAAATTTCTTGTTATTCACTAGGGAATATTCTCTCTTAAAGGGAAGAGTTAACAAAGAGACAGAATATTCAGTAAATTTATAATGTCTTATTGAGGATTTCGCAATGAATAACTAAGCAAATGCACTTATAAATAAAATATTAATATACGGACTTACTCCAAAACTTCTAAAGGAGTTTTCTCTTCGTAAGTGTATGCTAAGGAATTCCGCGAAAAGTGAAATGGATTTCTTTAGAAATTCTATAAAAATGTGTTTCAATATTTTAAGGAATATCAACAATCTGCCATGGAACCCTATTGAAAAAAACTTTTTTAATATATAGTTATCAATATTTTCATGCAGGGTTACTCAAATCATAGATATTCATCCATAGAGACGGCGCCGTATATACCGAATCATAGGTTTGCTTGGATATTATTGCGATTATATCGGTAATCTAAGACTCATTGGTAAATTAATTGGGTTAAAGTTTATTTTCTGAAAAATTAACATATCATTTTAGTACTTTTATTAAAAATGAACGATATTTCTTAAAATTAGCTTAATAATGGGCCTTGATCTAATCTTAGATACCTGATGATGACTCTAAGACTGTGAAACGTTGTATTATTTAAAATTTTCATTGGACAGAACCATGATTTTATTTATTAATATTTCATCTACCAGCTGTTTCATCATATTTCATCCAACATAGTTTCGTTCATACCTGTTCTCGTCCTATAGTCAATATGAAATTGAGACATGTAGTCAATATGACCCAAGAGTCATTCGAGAAACGCACCGAAAGGAACGGTGAGTGAGATTCTATTAACACAGGTAGAATTTGATTTTCTATGTACGGTAAACAGTAATTTTTAATGAAATGGCATGGTTAGTAATAGATTCCTACCACCCTATAGTACGAGAAGAGAACTCAATACTGAACTAATTAGGGGGTTGCCACACAAATTCCGGGCAGGAAAAGAAATAGTGGTCGTATTAACCAAAATTGAGAGGTGAAAAAGGTTAGAATTGGATGTAAGACACCGTCTAATTTGTGATATTCTTTCATAATTTAACAAAGAAAAATATTTGCGATTCCATAATTTAATCATTAAAAACGACAGGTTTCGTTACAAAGTTACATCTCCAGGTGCTTTACAGAGGGTTGACAATGTGTCTGCCCAGCTCTATATATTGGATCTGTAACTGGGTCAAGCTGGAGAAGTAACTCTGTTACAAAACCCATTCATGTTTTTACAGTAAAACTGTGGAATGGAAAACATGTTTTCATTGGTAATTAAGGAATAGGATGATGGAGAGGATAAGATGTTAAGAGCATGGGTGACGTAATTTTGTGAGAGATAGTTTAAAGAGGATATTGTGATGGGTGAATCATTGACAAGGTTATCCGTATATTTAGGAATGAGTTCCTATGATATTAACCTCTGCCTTCGCGACGAGTGACATCGATGTCAGACATTTTGCCTGAGATGACCGCAGTGACTCCATAAAAATTCATAAAATTAAAAAGAGATGTAGATGCTTTCATTATTTTTACTTTCGTTTGCTTAAAAAATCACACAAAATAAATGTTTTTGGAAGAGCAGATTTCTTTGACCCAAGAAATTATTTATTTCAGTTACTCAAAATTCCTGCCCTTATGTTTGTGTGATTTCAGAATCGACTTGAGGAAGTACGGAGGGTGAAGGTAGAATCTGTAAGGAGAGCACACTATATTACAGGGGATAAATGTTAGAGAAAAATATTTTTATTTTAATTTCCGACAAATCTCCTTAAGTGAAATTTTGGCGGCTATCAAATGAGCTTAGCGCAAATACCCTACTCTATAACCAAAAACGTAGAGGCGATGACGACACCAACATCTAAGGATATATTCAAATCATCAACTAAATATTAGATTGATAGCTCTGTTCAAGTTTCTTTTTGAATAAGGGATCGCGAAGATGCTTTGCTGTTAATGTTAGATTTAGTCAGGGGTGTTAGTCATTTTGTAATCCATTAAACGGTAGGTAACAGATGAGATGGAGATAAATGAAAGGAAGAAAAAAATAATGAATTTCTCAAGAGACATACAACAGGATCAATTTAAAAAAGATATAACCAGGTGGGACACTATTTATGACTTATTAGCATTTTGAATAAAAAAAGGCCAAAAGAAACTGAACACTTGGAGAAAAAATCAATGAAAAATAAAATCTCCCCAATAGAGCACTTAATAAAGGTATTCTTATATTTCATGAAAATTATCGTGAAAACTCGTCGACTCGTGATTGTTAATAGTATCTACTCATAAACGTCAAGATGAGAATGGAGTACACCAGGGGCTTTAAGAGACTGATTAAGGCCTAACTTTGTGAAATTTATTCATTTTCAATAAAAAGACATATACTTATATTTTCCACTTAATAATTTATTACCAATAAAGGTTTCAGAAAATCATTCCTATATTCAAGATACAGTTAATGTGGAGTAGCGTGGAAGTATACCTTGACCAAAAAGCAGGCGGTCTTAATATACAAGACAAAGGGTGGAAACAGGACTTTTTTCAATGTTTGAAATTGTGAAACCGTCCTAAGTATTACTCAAGATATTACTGTAATTATTTTTAGTTTTATATCGTACTTTGAGCATTCAGTTTATTTGACGAGGATAAAATCACATTTATCATTGTGCAATGAGTTAAGGTAAATTTTAAGCATCGGAAAAAAGATACTATCGGGGGTATAAACCCGGTAGTTCTGTATCGGTTTTGGTACGTGGAAAGCTAGTATCTATCCATCCCTAATTAAAATACAATTAGCGCTGTTCAGGGATTTAAAGGTAACGTAGAAATGGAGGAAATTAAACATGGACTCGGGGTATTACGCTATGCTTCTTCACAGGGAAAGTTAAACAAGCATCGCAGATTCTCGAGACATTTCCAGTTCAATCAATGGCCCTTTATGTAAAATATAATAATAGGTATATATAGTTCATCACGGTGTATTTTATGTTTCAAACGTATCTTGGCAAACAGATGTATTGATTGGGGCAACGGCCTGCCACGTTGGAAACACCGGTTCCCGATCAGTCACCGAAGTTAAGCATTCTTGGGCTCAGCTCAAGTTTGGAGGGGTAATCCTCCGATACGTCCGATTGCTGTTGCCCCTGTCTGCACGTGGCAAACAGTAAGTGCGAAATGATCTTAGCCATCAAAGCTCGTTAAAAAAAATACTTCTACTAAGTTTTGATTACAATTATTCTGTAAGAAGCAAAGACATATATCAAATCGCGGACCTGTTCACAAGTAAAATTTGTTCCAATGAGTACTTGGAGGTTAATATGAAATATTAGAAATCTTGAAAGCATCCAAAGTGTATCTGCTCAATGACCAGTTGTATGTGCTAAATTCTACCGAAGAAAAATCATTCGCCTTGACCCGGACTCCAAACCGGATGCTTCGGAATACCTCTGCGGAATTTTGTACTTATGTGTACTAGTGGGTGACTCCGTAAAGGTAGTCTAGTGGCTAGTCCCGGTATTCTCAAAAATAGGTCGGGTCAGGAATTCAGGATATATATTAGATAAAGAATATCTTGTAATCACACCTTTTTAATGACTGTGCGGGAAGGCGGGATACACGATTCGCTCTCTTGATGATCGGGTTTCGATCACTGAAGGCCCGTGGAAACGAAGGGGGCTCCATTTCACGTTCCTTACGACACGTGGGAAGGAAATAATGAAAGGCGGAGGTAAATAAAACGGATCAAGCGTCGAAAGAAACAGTCAGTTACTGGAAAGAGCTGGTGAGTCAAGGAAAATACCTGAAAATCACCACTTTAGGGCCAAAGATACGCCACCTGGGTGGCGGAGTAGAACTACGAAAAAGGGCGTAATTTTCATTAGGTATTTGATGACGCATTCCCACTTAAAAAAGATTACAAAATAACCCCCCAGGTTGGAAACCCGTGAAGGATTCACTCATACTAAACTATAGTTTTTATTAAAAATACCAGAGATTCTCGAGACGCTATCACGACTACGGGTTTTAGATAATAAAACAAAAGGAATAAAATGTCAAAATATAAACGTTGGGGATTAGATATAAGGACAAAGGAAGCTGATGAGAAACATTTGCTGTATGTACAATTACATTTGGAGATTCTAAGATGTATGGTGAGGCATACGATGCAAGGGAAATTCCATTTCAACGGGAAAGTGAAGGGAACAGAACTGACATTTTGGCGGATATGATGAACGACTGAAACTAAGAATAGCTGACAAAGGCAATATTTTAAAGCTTGACGCGTTCTCATCTTGAGAAAGGGCTTTGGAAGACAGCAAAGGTGTGCGACGGTTTTCAATTTAAAAGACAGGAGAATAACAACCTTTGAGCAGTATCCAACAAAATATTTTAAATCACAAGGCAGGATCAAGTTCGTTGATTTCAGGGCAGGCTGATAATTGGTACACCGTATTGTGAATATACGAAAGCACTTAAACTTAGATTAAATGCTGAAGGTATACTATACGTGCATACCCATCAGGTCATTCCTTTTCAGCGTAAGTAAAGTCAAAGAACTTAATTATTGATGTTAGGCCCAAAAAACTGGCTTTAAATAATTTTCTCGATAAGGCATACCTATTTTGCTTCTCTCACTGTCATGGATTGCTTCATACACTCTTACCTATTCTTCAGACTCCTAATATTCCTCCTTTATAGTCTCTTCCACCATATTGACCCATGAGTTTCGCGGTATACCCCTTCCTCTCACACCATTCACTATACTATTGTTAATCTGTTTAATTATTTGACTCTCATCTATTCTCTCAACATGGCCAAAACAAAGAAGCAGCATACTCCTTTCACATATGTCCATTACTGGAGCACCCAACCCAAATGTTTTCATCACCCAATCATTCCTAACCCAATTCCCTCAGCTTATACCGCAAACACTTTTCAGGTACCCCATACCCACTGCATATAGCCTTCTTGAGATCCTGGCTTACCCAAGGGGGTTATTTTGTAATCTTACATTTTTAATGACTTTTTGCGGGAAGGCGGGTGATCCGTTCCGCTCTCTTAATTATCGGCTCACGATCGGCCGAGGTACGATGATGGCTCCATTTCACGTTCCCTACGACACGTGGGATGGAACTAATGAAATTCGGAGGCAAATGTAACGGATCAAGATTCGAAAGTTACGGATCAAGAGTTGAAAGAGCGCACGAGTGAAATAAAAGACCTGCAGATCACCACTTGAGATCCGAAGATGGTCACGCTGCCTGGGTGGCGGAGTGGAACTACGAAAAATGACGTAATTTTCCGTATTTTATTACGTATTCTCACTTGAGGTTGTTCCACCGTAAAATGACTTAAATGTCATTTTATTCATATTCTGTCTAATTGTAGAAAAAGTTGTCCTCCATCTGATATGAACAACAAAACAATACCTTTCCACGCTATTTTATTCTATAATTGAACTTGAAATTACATGGTGTTCAATGGGGGAATGAGAGAAACACGGGGAATAATAGTATTTTTCCAAAGAATACAAATGCCATTTCCGTGGAAAACTGTCATTAAGAAGGAAATAATCCAGATAAATTGAATAAAAATAAAATACAGGCATCTTACCACCTTATTTTTCTAGTTATTGAAGAATTAATGCCGTAATTGAAGTCAAAATGCGGTAATTCGTAGGAAATGGCGCTGCAGTCGGCTCCTATTAAATCCTAAAAGTGCTCATTTAAAATACATTCGTGGAATAATTTGCATATTTTTTGCCTTATTTGTGGGTTTATATAGGTAACGCATCACATCAGTGAAAGCAGAATTTTTTTGACAAAATATCAAAAATGTGGAATTTAGTATTTGTTTTGACTCACACAGTCTCACAGGAACCTCCTTAAGAGAGATTTCAAAATAACCCCTCAGGTTTCGCTGCCATATAATAACGTTGAGAGGAGAGAACTTTTATGCACAGCAATTTTCGCTTTCAAACACTCGTAATGAGTCTTAGATATGATACGCACACTACCTACGATTTTTCCGCCGGCATTGGCAAACCTTATAATCTCGGCTTAAGGTATTCTTATAAGAATATGGGTGCTGCTACAAGCCTTTTAACATTTGTCACGGGAAGTAAATTGGAAAGTGTTTTTTTAAAAGTAAAACTCCATGAATTGAGAAGAAGATTTCCTAAATTCCTGGATGCTTCAAATTTTAAAATACTCTGAACTAGACCAAACATTTCCTCTACTCTTTTTTTAGTAATTCATCTTTCAAATTTGCAGCAATTCACATGAGTCGTACTCCTCCCGTTTTGATTTGTAATTATGCTTTTTGCAGTTATCAGGACCATTTGCAAATATAGGAGATAACAGTTTGATTTATTATAGATGTTTTAAATGTTTAAATGATAATACGTTGTACTGTAACAAGGGTATTTTAATATAAAGGCTTAGTCATATTAAGTATATAGGAATTTACGTTAGTCAACGATTTAACAGGAAACAGCATATTAGTAAACTAAGATCTGAGATGATCTCTATAATTAGAAAATTTTACTTGTTAAGATATATCTGCAGTGTCAGTTCTCAGATTGGTATACTATGCTTTAATTAATTCAAGATTAGAATGCGGAATTGCGTGCTGGGGGGAGCATACGTAACTAATATGCAACCTCTTCTCGTGTGCCAGAAAAAAGTAATAAGGATTATGCTACGGGCACCAAATAAAACGCATTCCTTTCCACTATTCAAACAAATGAATATTTTACCTTTAAGACATTTATTTGTCTATAAGGTCCTTAGGATTTTTTATAATCGTGGTGGTGAATGGAAAACACCAAGAGTACATGAGCTGCGTAGCAATTGCAATGTAACCATACCTAGACCTAGATCAGAAACTTTTAAGGTGGCTGGAGCGATTTTTGTTAAAATACAGATTTGAGTGAAACTTTGCATACGTGTCCTTATTTGTAATATCTATCGATAAAAGTGAAAAAAACTGTATGCTACCGATTTGGTTTCCTGGCAATTCAATGATATTTTAACAAGTACTCTTATGGCACACGGCATATATTGTGAAAAAAATCGATTACGTATATACAGATTATCTCTTAAATGCGAAATAAGAAGTTTCGTATTATTATAATTGCTACTAAGAAATATCAAGGTATCATTCCGAGTAAAAATAGCGTATTTAGATATGATTTTCTCGTAAATTTCGAATTTCGCGCCGAAAATCCAAGTCAAAACAATACTTTAATTGAAGCAAATTTTTTAAATGTAACACTTGCATCATATTCACTACTGCATTTATGGTTATTTCCAACGTATAAACTTGTACTTGAGTGAAATGTGGTCCAAGAATATTTTTTTTTGACTTACTTGAAAAAATATTAGAATGTACCTTCAACGATTCACGATTACCGCTCCAGCCACCTTAAGCACAGTTACGTATTCCTAGGGCCTAAAATATTTTTTGCAATACCGGAATCTATTGCTAATTTAAAAAAATGAAGGTAAATTTTGTAGAAGTGTGAAAAAATGGTTATTTTCTATGATATTTCAATTTTATTTTAAAAACTGTATGAAATGGTAGATCTCCTAGCAGTGGTAATTATCTTAGTATGTAACTATATGTTATCCAACTTTGTGTGTAACTATAACTTTGTATGTAATTCCAGTATGTAACTATACCAGCGTAAATACAAATTTGTTATTATTACTTATGTTGCAACACATTCAATATATTTTTTGTTAAGTATTTACGAGTCGGTAACCCCAAAACGGAGCTTCTCCATAGGGGTACCTATATTCCCAATGTTAAGGGTCAATGTGAATGTAAAATGTATATGATGTTGTGGAATAAAATTTTTTATTGTTATTATTAATATTTGATTCCTAAATCACCTTTTTCAAACAATGCAATGCATAAATAAATTATTGCAAATTTAAAAATTAAAATAAGAATAGGATAAAAAATAGCAGGAAGAATAAAAATAAAGTATGGATTTATCATATATTTTTATCAATTTTCGACTGTGATATAGAAGCTATTAATGTAACCTCTCTGAAGTGCTTACTAGAACACAAAAAATTTAATACAATAGGCATTTGTGACGACGCTTTAAAAAAAAATATTTTCTAATAGCAAAGGTGACGTACTGGAAACACGATCTAAAAAAACCTGGTGGTAATTTTCTCGCAGCTGGGACAAAAAATTTACTCCGGTAACGAGGGTCCCAATTGATTACCCTTGGGTCTGATAGGATTTCATCGGAGATAAACGTTTTTATGGCACAAGGTTCTTCGCCCGTCAGAGCTCCTTGTTACAAAAATATAATTGCATTAAATAATGAAAAACATAGGCCGGTTGCTTTAAAAACTTTTCAGGATTCTGCTAGTACCAGCGGGATTACAAAAAAATCCATTAAGCTGATCTATAATTATTCCATTATATCATTCAAGCCTTTCTCTTTCACTTTTTCGAAACTCAGTACGGAAGATAAATTGATTAAAAACTAAATTGGAGGAAATGTAAAGCAAATTTAGCTCATATAATATAATACTGGACTATTTCTATAGCTATTTTAGGTTTTCATGAATACCTCTATTAAGCTAGAGGTAGGGGAGAAAAAACGCTAATTACGTTTAAATAGCCCTATATTTTAAAGTGTCACTGTCGAGAAAACTACAAGAACAAGGTCTTATTTTTAACAATTTTCCATTTCAGTTAACTTCTCGGGAAAATATTAGTTGATAATGAGCTTCAAATATGCGAGCTATAAACATCATATCCGATACAATAATTCACAGCATCGTATGGGGTACATATATGTCTCCAATTGAAACCCAATAAAGTGTCCCGAAGGGGCTAAATAAGGACTTGATATCAGATGAGTCATATGAATATAACAACTAGTTATTTTTCAAGCGTAGTTGAGCTCATATAGATAATTTAATGCTCGTCACGTTATTTTAATTATAAATCATGTAATCTTTTTAATTGTAAGGGGTTGTTGAAATGAACAAACTCGAAGATCCAGTAATCAACGAAAATATTGCATTCGTTTTACCATCATTTTCAACTATATAATTAGGAATAACCAGATATGGATAAGAATAGAGAAATACCTTCACTTTGGTTACGGCAAATCTAACAATAAGTAAACAACAAACCTTCACTCTGTTGAGAGATATGGCGAAAGGTAAAACCTGGCAGCTATTGCCACTGAGCAGAGTTCTATAAATCAATGAAGAATGAGGAAATAAGTACGATCTGATATGGTTATCAGTCAGGCTATGCCCATCCGAAAAAATATTCCTCAAAGAAACTTATTTTCATTCCATAAATTTCAAACTAAAGCTGATCGGGTATTTCAAGTGATTACATAGACATGAGGCATATAACAGTGGCTTATCCAGCCAGTCTTTTAATTGTCTTCCTTCCAAAAAATTACACATTTTCACAGCATTCACATAGACCATCAATTCCATCCCCTAACTTTAATTATAGCACTGGTTCCATCTGGAATGCTTTTGCTCCCCTACACGAAATTACCTCCACTGTGGCATTATTTTTGCCGGCATCTCGCACCTCAAATCAAAACAACGTGAACTCAATAGCCATGGGCTATTATTGCGGACTAGCTTAAGGATTAGGAAATTTATATGGTGATATAAATGTCTTCATCAGCAGTCACCCATCCGAAGATTATTTTGTAGCATGTATCCATTCACTACTACTTGGAGCTAACCACATTACTTCTTCATAATTTCTTCTTTAACATCCCATGATAAAGGTGACGGTCGGAATGGTGGAGTTTTTTCATAATTAGGGCAAAGAAAACACTTCAATTCCTGAAGAATATTTGTTAAAACACGGCCATATGTTAGACATGGTGATTGGTATGCAGCATCGAAAATCGAACAATAAATTATGAGAAAAAATAATCGAAAAAGTCCAGGTTCTCATGATATAGTCGTGTGTTCATAAAGTCTTGTGAAATTCCAGGATATTCTATTTAATTATACAGATTATTTCTGTTCTCGATCTCTCCATTTTTTATTTTTTTATCTGGATATTACATCTATTTTCAATGATTAATTGTTGATACTCCTTTTTTCCAACGTTTCGTATATTTATTATACTTCATCAGGGCTGCATCAGGGTTAATTTATACTTTTTATACAGCATTCAACAATCGTCAAAGTTAACATATAATGGCTTATACAGTTTGATGATATAAGTTCATTAAAAAAATAATATAAATGCATTTTTAAAACGTTACTTCAGAGTTACTTCCTATTTTGTGTGATAATGACCATTTCGTGCAATTTGTTTGTTTATAGATAATTTTTGAAAATTTTGAGTTCTTTAAATATGACTTTTATAAATTTAACTTATGTATATATGTTGTATGTAACTGATGTAACGTTTATGTTATGTTAAGATATATGCTATAGCATAAATTAAATTTTACTTTTCGAAAGAACTTAAAATTGTCAACAAGTAACAAAAAATAAATAAATAGCAGCCAAATGATCATCATCACGAATCATCACACCATCACATAAAAGAATAGAAAGGAATTCTTAAGATTATGTTTAAAACATGCATCTGTATAAATATCTTTAAGGGACTCATGTTATAAAACTTTATAAACCATAATATGTACACGTTGAGTATTATGGAATCTTGTCAAACAATGTATAACTAATCCTGATTCGGCTCTGAGGAAGTATAATAAATATATGAAATGCTGGAAAAAAGGAGTATTAACCATTAATGATTCACGATAGACCGAATCTCCCGAAAAAAGTATCATTATCATTTTTTAAATCCTTTATACTAAGCTTGATGTATTCCATCTTCTTTCAATTTCTTTAAAGTTTCCCCACGTCGTGTCTCCTTCCATTAATATTTGTAGAAGACTTATGGTTGGTGAAGAGAAGAAAATTCCGGAGGAGATTCAAAAAGGGAGTTGGAACAGATAATGAAGGGCGAAGGAATTCTTGAGGCCGTGATTGAGGGGAGGCTGTTCGTTATGCGGGGATGGGGATGGAGGAGAGTAGGTTTTATTGAAGTTCATGGGCAGAACGAATGCCGAGATGTAGAAAGACATTTTGCAATGTAATAGGGGGCTACCTTTGAGAGAGGAGTTTTACCCTCTTCCTGACCCAACATAAAAATAACATGTCTCAGAAAGTGCCCAATTATTTTGTTTCATCTACTTTTCACATTTTCACCGTACATTCTGCACAATTCTTTGTAAGATTTTATGCTTTGATAAAACGTTTGCTATGAAGCATGACCAAGATAATTGGGAGCTGCGTGAAAACAATTTAGAAGGAAGTAGGGTTCTAGAATTGCACTCGAGGTCAATTAAGCACGATAAAACATGCGATTCCTGTGTATGATGCAGTGATATTTGGAAAGAATCATAGCAAATAGAAATACGAAATATTGTTCGCATGGAATTTACTTCCAAACTTCAACCGTGTCAGAAAAAAATATGTATCAATTAAATTACTACATGCATACATAAATCGCTATCCATATGGATAAAGATCTTGTTACGTACTTGTATTGCAGATGACCTCTATGAAAAAATCCCTATATCTTTTTTTTCTTTCGAGAAGGGGTTACTATTTCACAAAGGGTTTACGTAGATGCCCAGGCAGAGACGAGATCACGGGAGGAAAAAAGGCTTAAATTGAAAACACGCTGCAACACCAGCAAGATTAATGACCAACGTTACCCATGCCATGAGAAATTCATTCCACTTTGACGTCACAGCGTCTACTTCT
Organism: Pyrrhosoma nymphula; assembly: GCA_963573305.1. Classification (NCBI taxonomy): domain Eukaryota; kingdom Metazoa; phylum Arthropoda; class Insecta; order Odonata; family Coenagrionidae; genus Pyrrhosoma; species Pyrrhosoma nymphula. The sequence continues at coordinate 66,864,579 of OY754334.1, read as the reverse complement.
CTCAGTTGGAAGGAAGGGCGGCAGGCAGGCGAGCCGGAAGAAAAGTAGGTGTTACAAATTGAGAGGGAAGGAAATATTGCGGAATAAATTACATCTCAACTCAGCCCAAAGAACACGCTATGCGTTCCTCAAACCTCTTTCTCCTTTGCGTCTCTGCGGTCTCACTTCACTAACGCCGACCAGAGGGTCGGATCACTTTGAGGGCGCCTCTTGCTCGAGCGTATGACACAAAGCTGCTAATTAACTCTCCCGGAATCAACTTTCACCCTGGAAACGGTGACTTTTTAAAAAGATGAAGGACGCGCGATACACAAAACCTAATGAAGCTAAAAATAATCAAGGTCCTGCTTCTCAAAATTAGCATGATTAAAAATTAGGCTCGGGCCGATACCGAAAAGGAATATCGAATGTAAGTATTCCTCACGATATATCGATACTTATTTGTATTCGTTAAATTCCGTTACATTCATCCGAAAGAATTCTTTCGGTCCTTCATGCAAATCATTTTCAAAATTCCCGCCTACTTTTGACTTCGCTGTCATTGCGATACACATTTACTTTCACTACCGAACAATCTGACGCTCTCTGGTGATATACGTTGTAATATTGGTTGAGGTTATGTATTTACTTAAACAGTAATCCAGGCAAAATGTCGTGACTGTCTGCATAGCAGCATTTTGTTGTCTTTGGGAAACACCACCATTTGTTAGCACCGCAAGAAGTTATAAAACGGTGGTGGTGGTGGTAAAATCTGTCTATACACCTTTTTAATTCAATCACATAATTGATAACTATCAAGTAGGTAGTGCCTTAATGTATATTTTTTCCCCTTGGACGATTCTAGTGGTCCGTATGCCCCTGAGATCCTGATAAGCCATTGGCATGACGTCAGGTTTCTCAGGGGCCAAACCACCTGAACTTGACAGAAACACCCATGCCCTGGGCAAGTGATAAACCGACCCAGGCGGGACTCAAACCCGCGACCCTCGGATTAGCAGGTGAGGACTTTACCCCGCCGCCACCGGACTTACTCTTTATATCGTGCATGAAAATATTTACATTATATCAGGCATGGCCATTCCTTTTGTTTGACGAGCATAAAAGCACTATTTTCAATGAGAAATAAAAGGTATATCTACATCTACCCTGCGAGGCGCTACATGGGCATGTGGCAGGGGGTATTAGGACACCATCCGCGTAAAGTCGTAAAGGAGAATGTTATAGGTTTCTCTTGCAGGTAATTTTTAAGCATTGGTCCAGGTTACTGACGGCAAGTAAACGTGGTTTAGCTGTAACGTCATTGGTCCCTGTACTGCTAGTATTGCCGCAAGCGTACTCATAAGTATAAAGATGCATGGATGCTCAGGAATTCAAAAAAAAAACTAAAATATGAGGTAAGCAAATATGGAGTTGAAATACTACGGTTTGAGTTCAAACCAGAGAAAGCGAACCAAATATCAGAGATTCTCGAGATATTTCTAAGCTAAATTAGTGAACATACTATATGTAATATATAGGTAGAAGTTATTTAATAGTTAACCTCGATATCTTTTATTTTTTAAAATAACCTTGGTAAATAGAAGTAATAATTGTAAATATTACGCATGAAGTCAAGGAAGTTAACAATCGAAGGGCTGTTTATGAGGCAAATGTCTTCAAATGAGTTTATAGGGTTTGAAACTTTAAAGTTTCTATTCTCTACACAATATTCTATAAACTCATAAGCAACAAATCGATTAGCCATAAGCCATAATATGGTTTTGTATCTGGCAGAGAAAGTCAGCCACATTAACCTTTAGGAGGAATCCCAATAAAGTAATTCCATTTAAAGTTTATTCTAAGGTCAACCTTATTTAATACATCCCGACAGATAGAAGAGTATTTTTGGAATACTCTAAGTTTTATATGAACCTCAGAGGCTGAGTTACATGATATCATATCCGAAACGAGGGTATTTTCCAAAAAGAATTTACTGATATGGTTTTGAAAGTTAGGTAAATCAAAGTAAATATCTAGACCTCCCAGAGGCATGAGCAAAATAAATATCGTCCGTATCGGAGTAAATGTGAATATGTCATAGTATGTAGACTGAAGTTCACCAAGATTCATTGATAATGAGCAATTTCCTAGTATAAGCAAGACGAAATTTGGAGGCATTCGAAAGCGGAGTGTCATATGTCGGTGAAGGTGAGTGTCACGTCGATGGGAAGGCAGAGGTACCAAAGGGCTCCTGTTTGGACCTCTTGATGGACCCTCGGCCTCTTTATCTCACCTCTCTTACATGCTTTCCTCTCCAGTACGTCATGCTTTTCACAAGGGAGCGTCACCAAGTTTCGCTGTACCTATACGCTTCTTTCTTTGTAAGGCAGCATGTCCGGATGCTTGCTTTCCATTCGTATCAGACCCTGCGCACTTGGGCGCACTTCAACACAAATAGAAAGCATATTTGATGTGCGCTAAACAACAAAATAACGTCGAGAGTCGCATCCACCATTACTGTTTTAGTGTTGGTCTTTTGTACAGGTTTCAAACATGGATAAAGTTCTCAATTAATCGATAGAAAAAAGCTTAGATTTTTTTAACGATTTCCTAGAGCCATCCACAAAAAATTCGTCCGTGACAATTGTGAACCTGTGGAATGCTACCTACCGGGAAATCTCCTGCGCGCCGAACATTTCTCCTGCGCGCATTGTTCATCATCATCCGTGTGCACTAATGTGCACCATGCTTCGATCTGAGCAAGCTATAATACGTTAAATGGAATAGCCCTAATACATGACCGAAACGAGCTGAAAAAATATGAAAATTTATTCAAAGTTTGCCTGTTAGAGCACTAAATGCATCAGGGTGCTAAGAAGATCACAAGTCCTAATTCAGGATCAGTACACAATTCAGTGAAATACACAACGATTCATTTACTTGCGGAAATGCTCCTAATGGATTATTTAGACTGATAATGGTGTCTAGACACTTTGAAGAAAGATGAGGGAGTATAAATGGACTCATGAGACAAACATATCAATGGAACCTAAAATATACGACTTAATTTTTTTTTACATCCTTTATAACACAAAATGGTCCTGGCGAGCTCCCAACTTTCAGCTCATTGAGTTCCAAACCGGCACATTATTCAATTTTTTTCTTAGCACGTTTTTTAAGGAAACCACTTGGCTCTTTTGATCTCCAGTGATTTTTGCCAAGAGAGGGAGAGAGATCCTGAAACATGAAGCGTAAAATTTCGGCTAATCGATTAGACTTTCACTGCCAAAAAAAATACATAACGCTGTGTGCTCGCCCACTTTCTCGCCGCGCGCCAGGATATCCCCTCCTCCTTATTCCCTACCAGTCTCCACCCCCCTTCCCTGGCTTAAGGAGGTTCCACCGAGACAGCGTGAGTCAAAGCAAATACTAAATTCCAACTTTTTGTTTAATTGGTTAAAGAAATCCTGTTTTAGCCGATTAAATACGTTAGCTATTGAACGCCTAAATTGAGGTACAAAATATGAAGATTATTCCGCGAATATAAATTTTATTATCACATTCTTATAGCTATGGAAGCCAACACCTGCACCATTTATATTAAATTGCCACATTATGACTTCAATTATTGCTGTAAATAGCTCATCACTCAATAAAGGTAGTAAGATGCATATATTGTATTTTTAACCGATTTCTTGGGAGTTTTCGCTTCTTTTAAAAAAATTCTGTGTATATGGAATTTATGTTAAATAGAAAAATAGTATTTTCGCCCGTGTATCTCCCACTGTCGCATTTATCACCATGCAAGTTTAAGTTCAATTTACGCGAGCAATAGCATCATTAGTAAGGTAGCATTTCGTTGTTCATATTAGATAGAGAACTTGTTTTTCTATAAGTATCCAGAATATGAAAAACATGACATTTATGGTGGAGCCACCTCGCAGCAAATCGAATATGATCCTCATGAAGTATTCTGTAATTTGTACTGCTCAAATTTGATAAATAAATTTGTTCATGTTCCCCATTAGTTCATGCTCTCAGATTTCTCCACTTCAAAAAGAATGAAATGAGCGAGTGATTTTGGTGGTGAACAACATAATTCATGAATGATTGAGAACAAGTTTGAGTCACGAGATTCACCAACGAACCAATGCACAGGAGGAGTGGTTCTGTAAGAATATTTGACAACAATGATACTTTAAATGAGTAATTTACATTACACCTGATGGTGTAGCATCACAATTTAAGACTATTTGATGATCACATTTTGCGATGCAATCACGCAAAAGGTTTATGAGAAGGATTGGTTTAGAAAATAAAAAAGTATGAGAGTATAAAGAGAGAACAATTACTATGTTATTACAGTAATCTACCGGTTAGAGGTAGGTTGTGATGAAAGTCAGAGAATATCCAACGAACTCTTACACGTGCCGTGCCCTTTCTACCTCTAGTATTTCTTTCTTCATCTCAGTATAAGTCCTACCTTTCTTCATCCCGTCCATAAAACCGATTCTCTTCCTTCCCCTTCCCCGCTTACCCAACATCCTTCCCTCTATCACGGCCTTCAGCAAACCATCGTCCCTCATTACCCCTTCCAGCCACCTACCCTGTCTTCCCCTAATCTCATCTATAAGTTTCCTATCCTCGCCTACCATGCCAAGCACTTCCTCGTTTGTCTTCCTTTCCGTCCAACGCACCTTCTCCATCCTCCTCCACATCCACATCTCAAAAGCCTTCAGCCTATTTTCGTCTTCCTTTCTCAAGGTCCACGTTTCCACCCCATAAAACGCCACACTCCATATCAAGCTCTTTACTAGCCTCTTCTTTACATCCTTACTTAAGGTCCCCGTCATCACCTCACTTCTATTATTGAACGCTTCCTTCGCTAGCGCTATTCTCCTCCTAATGCCTTTGCTACTATGTCCTCTTTCTTCTAGCGTACTACCCAAGTAATTAAATTGTTCAACTTGCTCCAGTTTGTGACTTCCTACTCTTATCACCAGCTTCGCTTCCTTTGTCCTACAGAATCTCATTACTTTTGTTTTCCTATTATTTATCTTCATTCCGTATTTCTCACACTGCTTTTCCAGTGCATCTACTTAAGTTTGCAGTCCTTTCGATGACCGACTGACCAACGCCTGGTCGTCTGCGAATCTAACCGACTTTATCCACTGGCCTCCTACTTTCATTCCCACGTCTAGCTCATCCCATGCCTCTCTCACCATTTCCTCAGCATAGATGTTAAAAAGTAAAGGCGACAACGGGCACCCTTGCCGCACCCCGCGACCTATAACTGCCCACCCTGATTCACCGTCCGCTACCCTTACCTGAGCCCTCTGCCCCATATATAAGTTTCGGATGAGTCTCCTATCGCGCCAGTCTATTCCTATTTTCCCCAGTATCTGCATTAGTTTCTCCCAGTTTACTCTGTCAAACGCCTTTTCGAAATCTACAAAACAAGCGAAAACATCCTGATTATGCTCTATATTTCTACAGGGTGTCCGGTGAATCTCAATTTCTTTTTTCCCTGAGTTTTCCCGGTTTTCCAGGCAAATTTTTGCATTTTCCAGGGTCTTATTGCACTTTGTTTCTAACATATTTTTAATGGATTTCTAATAAAATCGGCATAATTTGGCCGACATGGTAAATATGAGAAATTTTCGGTCCCTACATTTTGAGTTAAATATGTAAGAGTACACCAGGAATGTGGAGTATTACAGGTTTTATTCCAACCAACAAAAAAAAGAAATATGGTTAACTGACAACAAAATTTTGAGTCAGGTGTAATTTGAACACAATAAACAAGATTCAGACTAGTTTGATAAAGAACATTCAATTTAAAGAAACTGGTGTGACATTTAACAAGGAGTGCATTTCCGAGTCAACTTCAGCAGCAAATTTCTCGGCTTTTCAAGACATTACTTTATTTTGGTTTGCAGCTCTTGAACATTTTGCACTCTTGCATCTCTTTCTTATTCTTTTTCTTTTGAGCCCTTTATACCTTTCCTCTTCTCCCTTAAGGCTTCACTGTACTATACATGAGCATTTCGTAAACTGTGAATTAATTACTTTGTGATAGGTACGGATCTGACACCCGAAAACATTCAATTATGTAGAACGAAATTGTATTTGTTGGACAATACACGAATTTTAATTAGCTTCAATTGCCCCTGTACAGTGGCCCTGTCGACTACGAACCCGAGGGCCGTGATTTCCATACGCTGTGACCGCAAAATGTATTTCCGCTCCTTCAAAAACATTTCTGCAAACATTAAAACGAGGAGGGTGTAGATAATTGGGAGAGGATTATTAATTATATAACGATGCACCAATTATCCATTTAGATTGTCGGCCGAATGGTTTTCGTATAATTGCGGGAAATGTCAATGAACATGCTCAGACGTTTAGATTTCTCGTAAATTTGGCAACACTAAGAATTCCATTTGTACGGCTCTTCGAACGGAATCAAGATTTCCGTGTGGAATTCTGTTTCTGCTGACGGAGATAAACAATCGCATCTCAGCATCAATTCCGATTCCATTCATAGCAACCATCTTACATGGGAATTATTCCGTGCGGAATTTGCCTTGTTATACAATGCCTGGACTACGCGAAAGGAGATGGAGGTGGGGTGACGAAGCGCAAGCTGCGAGCGGGCGCACAGCTATGAAAATAGTATAAAATGAACAGGGAGCTCAAGGATACGCTGATTGTGAGCCAAGCATAATACAATCAAAGGCGCAGGTTAAACCTCTCTCTCTCTCTGCCTTAATGTAAATCGGCTGCCGTGCATTTTCCAGGGTTTTTTGGAAAAATACAAAAGTTCCCTGAGTATTCCATGAGTTTTCCAGGACAAAATATTTCCCTGAGTTTTCCAGGTTTTCAAGGTTTTCCAGGTCGCCGGACACCCTGTTCTATCTATAAGTGTCCTCATTACCGCATTCGTATCTCTGGTTCCCCTCCCCTTCCTAAACCCAAATTGGTCATCGCGTAAATAGCACTTTGCTCTGCTCTCCAACCTTCTATTTAGTATTCTAAGCAACACTTTTGCTGCGTGCGAAATTAAACTGATTGTTCTATACTCCTCGCATTCTGACGCTTTCTTCTTCTTCGGGATAGGTATTAATACTGTTTTCACGAAATCCTCTGGCCATACTCCTTCCTCGTAGATCCTGCGAATAAGTTCGAAAAACGATTTTCTCCCCTTACTACCTAGATTCTTCAGTAGCTCCGAAGGTAGGTTATCGGCTCCCACGGCTTTTCTACCCTTCATCTCTCTTAATGCCCTCTCTATTTCACTCTCAAGTAACGTAGTTTGTAAAAAATGCTTTGGCATCCAGGGGAAAATAGTTTGTCAAATTAATGACGAAACTATATTGTTCTGTTATTGTTTAATACAGTTGAATACTTGAAACTTGTCAACAAGCAATCGAAGGAAAGAGATTTATAGCCGTTACATGGTTCTACAGATGAACAAAGAGGTATTGGATGTGGTGAGAGAGGAAAAGAAGTTGGTGGCGGAGGCTTTGAGAAGGCAGAAGGGATGGATGGAGGGCGTTTAATGAGGCCACTTGATGGAAAGCCATCTACAGAAGAAATTAGCTGCCTAAAAACGTACCCATCAGCTGATAGTGCACCCAAATGAATGAATGAAGGAGATGGTTCTGCATTGCTCTTCGGTTCATTATAGTCATTTGTTACATTTTGTGCAAATCGAAAGACCAACTCACCGGCAAGAACCAGATCACATGAATCGAATCATCCAAATGAACCGCAACACCCATCCCTACTGCGCGATAGCGCGGAGTTACTGATAGGGATTACTCTGCTACCACCCGGCCGAAACTAAAGGCAGTGGGACGACGAGCGGAAAATTACGTGGGTATGTTGCTTAGAAACAGCAAGTGTACCTCCCTATCAAAAAAGTCCAACCTCACGATATATATCCGTGCATCAATAATCTTCCCACATATTTACTTCCTTTTATGTTCGCCCTTTCCTTTCGAAGAAGAAAAATAGCTATCGGAAACTTAGTGATTTTTTAAAAATGGAACTCCGAAGCCTAAAATAATGTGAGCGATAACGATAGGTAACTTTGTAATTTTGAATTCATTTATATTTTTTTAGTTTTAAATGCCTGCATGGGACGATAATTAATTTTAATTTTTATCTTTCTCTAATTTTGTAATAATTTTGCATGTAAGCACAAATGTTGAGGCAAGAAAACGAGACTAAATATTGCTTGAACGGCTAAACATGTATTTACTAAGTTATAATTTTTACTTTACTCTAATTCCTCTTGAAATTTCCCATATAATTTGGTTTTCTGCATGAATTAATATCTCGTAGCATCCATGAATTAAAGTATTAGCATTACCAATCATAAGTAGTATTTTAGCCAATCTACTGCATGTTAGCATGTCCACTAACGTAGAAATCCCTTTGCTTCTTGTCAGGCAATGCATCGTTCATATGAGAGAGTGCTGGCACTAACTTTGTTGAAGCTCCTATTATCCATCCTTAAAAGAGGAAAAGAGTAAAACTTTGGTACACTTCTACACTTTTATTAATCACTTAGGGTGAACAATAAATTCGTGGAAATGCGACACTGTATTTCTAAATTTCCGCGTTTGAAGTTAGAAATGCATCGTTCTCCTGGCAACTTTTGGTCATCGTCTATGAGAGGCCGGAAGAGAGTGTGAGGATCGATCCTACTTTGGTACGAGCGTTGCATGTCTGGTGTGGAATCAGTCCGTGCCGCATACCCTAGAACTTGCCGGCACGATATTTCGTAAATGTATAATTAAGTCTTTGAGAGTGAAAGTAAAAAAAACAACTTTTGGAAAGGAAAAAATGAGGCCTATAAATTAAAATAAATGAAAAAAATTAAACCCTTAGTGCTGCTTTATAGTTCAAATAAAACATTGAAACTAGACTCATGCCACTCATGCACAAAACAGAACACAGGTAGAGGAATGCTTCTGCGCAATCAACTAAAATATGACAAAAAAATGACACATCTATTTTGCTCTCGACGGCTGTTATAATTTACATTAAAATATTTTTGGTTTCAATTGAATTGAAAATGGCAAATATTTCATCATACATACGCTTGAATGTTCACATCTTATTATTGTAGAAAATTCGGATTCGTAAATTACTTCCGGCGATAATCTTCACGATCATCATGATCTTAGACATAAACTCGGGCCCTATTTTTTTTTAACACGCACAATCTGGAAGATGAGTAATCATCAGAACACAGTGCGATCAAAGGTTCAGATCTGACAACTTAAGACGCATTGGAAACAATATGAGAGAAGTGGCATAATTATTAGGTACATTTTAAGAGGAAGCTTCTTACTTTCAGACACCTAAAATTACATAAATTTCATTAAAAACGAAAATACTTACAAATTCTCGATTTATAATATCTTATTTAAGCCTTTTGTATGTGGCTCCACACATGCATTTTAAGCATTTCTTGAGTAGAATATGTGACGAATGAAGACGTTGTTCACAGAATGGGTTGTAAACCCGAAGTCATATTGCCTATTTAAAAGCATAAATTGAAATATATTAGACATGTAATGAGACAGGTCGGCTAATTCAATCAGCTTTCCAAGGGAAGGTTGAAGGAAGATGGAAGAAAAATTTCCTACTCTCTTCGCTACCCTTCTTCACTCACCCAACACCCTCTCCTCTCTATCACGACTTTAGCGTCTCTTTGCCTCTCATTACCACATCCAACCCCATACTCTGCCTTCTCCTAATCTCATCCAGAAGTTTCCTATCTTTACCCTCCATACCGAGCTCTGCCTCACCTGTCTCCTTTTCCGTCCACCGCACTTTGTCCTCCTCAATCACATCTCAAAAGCCTGTATCCTATTTTCCTCCTCTATTCTCAGAATCCACGTTTCTGCCCCATACAACGCCACACTGCATATTCAATCTCTTCGCCAACCTTCACTTTGAGTACTTACATAAGGTCCCCATCACCACTCCATTCTATTGCGGAACGCTTCTGTCGACAGCCCTATTAGTCTTAGTTACTCTGCCCATTTTATTCCAATGTACCATATTCGTACTTGAATTGCTCTACATGCTCCGGTTTTTCTCTTCTAACTTAATGACCAGCTACTATCGATAATGTTTTCTTATCTTTGTTGTTGAGGAAACCGCTAGCCTAAAGCGGGGAGATGGACAGATCCACAGTGGAATAGGGCGCTTCAGTAGCTCAACTGGCTGAAAAACTCGGTGCGATATCGAGGGATTCGGATTCGAGTCCCATTCATAAGACTGGATTTCCTTGGGGAGTGAGGTAAGTTGAAGTGCTGTTGATTTGAGCCCATCTTCAATTAAGACGTCAAGCAACCCACAACTTTACGCCTCTTCCAGTGGACTGGGCACAGCGTTGGAAATGATCTCGATATGATAATTCGAATTAGGATTTCACTGTGAGTTTCCACCATACTCCTGCTGGAACTCGAACCGGTGACTTCAACATGGAAATCCAAGGAGTGAGCCACCGTAGCAATCCGATATCCTTAATTGACTTCGTATAGAAAGTAAATCTGAAGGAATAGGCGTGGTTGTAAGCCTGAAAAAACCGTGAAATCACGCCAGTGCTAAAAATAATGGCATTGTGGAATGAGTGACACTCGTTAATAAACTCCATATTTCATGACATTAAAAATAATGGAAAGGACATTAACTGTAATCCACCATTAATAAAAATAATACCCTACACATTTCCAAAGGGTAGCCATTCTATCGATATCCAATACGAAAGGAGGAAGTCATTATTTTCAAAACAGTTGCTACGGAAATTCTCCAATACTTTCCCCGATATAAAATAACTAGATCCTCTATTATAGGTTTAAATATCGATTATTGGCGCAATTATGGGACCCTTCCGCTGCTGAAAGTATCAGCCTTCCTCAGATACAAAAATGCATTTTAAACGAAAACGCCACCAATTCAAGGGAAATTGTTTCCACTAGCTTATGCATGCCTTTTTAAGGTTAAATGAACTGAAGTGATTATAGCTGGTATCAGTTCACACAGAAACAAATATATCTTCCAGGAAATCCCACAGGATTATATAATGGCAATTCGCATTTGGGCAACGAAAGGAAATTTGCGGTCTCAGAAGATGATTTTACAAAAATCATTGCTGATAACTACGGAAGAGAATTCAATTATTTAACTCAATGTATGCTAATGTAGGTACATATTTAATGATGAACACGAATAGAAAAAATAAAAATAAATGATATACCTAGTATTATCTAAAGCAAATGAATTATTAGCGATCGGTTCAAAATGCTTTTAGCTATTCCTGCACAATAGATCATCATAAGAATTACTGTTTTTCCGTGAACGAAAATAAAAAGAATAGTAACGAAAATTCGTTTGCCAACACATATTTACAAGCACAATATTTAATACGATGTATCTGTGAATAATAAATAAATGAATGGGTACTCAGGTGTGCAAAGATGTACTCCAAATGGATGAAATTTTCCATTAAAAAGGCCATTTGTTTCCGATGAAGTCAAATAACTTTTTCTCGGTGAATTTCATTCATTAGGTGGATATAATAATACATTATCTCCGCAAGGAAAAAAAATATAAATATTCCAATTAATAAATGTCGTGAGGAATCGTGCCTTAGTATCCTTACGCATAGTAAGGAAAAAAAGCAAGACAAATCAAATGGAATTGAAATAAGTATGATAAACACAATAAAATAAAAATCGAAAGTTTGTAAGCGGAAAAGTAAATTATAAAATTTACGATTTTATAAATTTGATTTGAGCATAGCAATGGGTAAAATATATGTTATAAATGAAATATATATTTAAAAATAATAATTAACTCTTGAGAGAAAAAAAAAAACAAAATATAAATCGTATAATTTCATAAATAAAAATCAAAGAAGTAAATATCGTGTAAAAACCACAAAAAGCTGGTCGAGAAACAGCAACACGATGATTATTGCGACGAGGTGTGGCACAATACGGAGTTTTCAAAATCCGGTAAGCATTAAGAGTGAAGAGGTAAAATGAAAAGATTGGATACTCGAAAACCGGCGGAGTGTCCTCGATCAGTCAGACGCCTGGGCCAGACGATGACCTGGGTGACGAACTCGCATTTAAGGATGGCATAGCTTGTGGAGACAACAGAATCCACCCTCAAGCAAACCACCGCTGAGATCGCTAGAAACGAGATAAAATCTATTAACAATTATTCCAAATGAGCGCTCGCTTAAGAGGCAATTTTCATGGGACGAGCAGGGATGCGGGCAGTAGAGTGTACTTGAGTGTGAGAAATAAGAGGGGATGATTATGGGGTCGAAGGATTGGGGTGGAGAGAATAAAAAGATTGGCTCGGTGGCTATTGTCCCGGATTTCCATCCCGAAGGTTCTGGGTTCGAATGTTGGCAGAGGCGGATATATATTTTTTCGTTGGCGTAAAAAGAACCTCGACCCCTGGTTCGATGATATGAAGATGAATGAAAGATGGTTGAGGCCGAGACATTGTGGAATTTCATTGCAAAATTTAGTTAAGGTCCAAAAAAAAACTTAGTTGTTACACTAAAATCGATTTTTATTGCTTCAACATGTTTCGCTACGCTGCAGCATCTTCCGGAAGCAACGTAGCAACGCAGGTTGTTTCTTAAAGATGCTTCTGTGTAATGAAACTAGTTGAAACAACAAAAAATTATATTCAATGGACGTGAAAAGTTTTAATTTGATGTTTTCTCAGTTTGAAGATGAAGGATTACGAGGACTATGCTCACGTTAGCCCACTTATCTATCCATGGCTACCAACGTGGACACAATTTGTGAAAGTAATTACTCCGCAGCAAGATAGGGGGGAAAGTAATTTATACTTTTCAACTTTAAAGCGATATATAAATGGCGAAGAATATTTTCCTTTGAAAGGATAGCAAACATTTAATTTAAATGCGGAAATCAGGTCAGTATAGTGACTGAGATACTGCCCTTCTATTCAGAGGAGACATGTTTTCAGGCTCAGAGAATTTTAAATTGAAATAACGAATATTTGAATGAATTATGTACTTGTACCCTGATCTATAATTGTCATAGTTCAGTTCATTATTGCGAAATTCTTGTTGGTGCTTTAGATTTCACCGTCTTTACTGCTTTTCTTAAACTCCTCCTAAAGAGAGATCACTCGCTAAGGATTTCCGGGAGTGTCTATATATTCCTCAATGCTTCCTGTATCCTACAGAAACTACTCCTGCGAAACGTGTGCGACTCCCTGGAATCTCTTCTTCCATATAAAACCTTAGAAAACGAACTGGTCTCACGGTAACCACGACAATTTTCAAAGAATTTATTACGATGCACAGAAGAGTTAGGACAGATTTTTGTGCAAAGTTGTACGATATCTAGTTTCGATCTTAGCTATGGTTAGAGTTATAGTATTATACTGAAGATTCTTACGTGTTCTGGACCTTAAAAGCATAATGTCATCATAAATTTAGTTAATTCGCAAAACAATTCCGTATTCATTTTCTGAAAAAAATCAAAGCTAGTAATAAGAATTCGAGAATACCTACGTTTTTCGGACAGTAACTTGATGTCACGACTTAACTAGTTCATCATTACTCTTGCCATGGCGAGTACGTAAACAGATATTGTGCAACCGGACCTTAAAAAGGTTCTACCCCGATTGTGAGTGTAACAGCAAAAACTATATTTCACATTTACGTTCGTAAAGTTAATAAAATACTACTTTAACCGATGAAGTATCTTCGATTTTAAAGAATAATATTAATGTACTACAATATTAATGTAAAGGTTTACCTTGAGAAAGATTGATACCAACACCACCAAAATATTGGAAGTTTTAATTTGCTTTCTAATGAAGTCTTTCGCTTGTTTATATATTCTTATCGGCCACCCTCTTGGCAAACATTTTTTCCAGTCATTGGAAACGACTGCAGAGTCCATTCAAATCGAATTAAGGCTTTGACTACAATTATAGCAATGATATACTAACAACACCAAAAATAAGATGGATGGGTGCCTTTATTTTACTGCCAACCTATTCCGTATAAGACAGCGCTTTTTATAAAGAGTTACGTGTAAACATGGTATTCATACGACAAATACCATTCCTCCCCATGTTTTCCCCATTCTTGCTTTTAACACTAGGTACCTATGTAATTTTAACTTCAATTAGCAAAAAAAAGCTTATAAAGGAACCTATAGTATAGCTGTTCATATAAAACATTGGACATTTTTTCTTTAAGCAACCGGAGTATGAATAACAAGTAATTTTGCGATGGAATATCCATTATGACGTAAATGACCTACGTTTCCACTTATCTCCTCAAATAACCTACCAGCCGATAAATGGTCGTAATAGCGATGAAAAACGATAAGCAGAGAAAAGGAAATGGGGGTAGAAGGAACAGGAAGAAAGGGATATAATGGGGCATAGAAGACGGCTGGACAAGGCACTGCAGCTCACGAAGAGATTCCGATAAGAAAAGATCTCCAGATAGGGATGCTGCAAAGGAGTTAGGGAAATGGTCTCCATTCTGAAAATTGCTTGACTATTCTCCAGCGACTGACTTACTCATCTGACTCCTGGTGGACCATTTGGTGTGGGAGGAGCTATCCGCTGTGGAGATTACAACGCGGATGGTCCAAATAATAGTAATAATAATAATAAAATACACTAGGGTACGAAAGCCGGACCACCAGCCTCCCCGTGGCGTATCTGGTAACGGCTTTTGCCGGCTAATGGTGGACGTCTGCGTGTGGGGCTAACCACCCCACGAGCGGTAAATCTGGTTCCAAGGAAACGTACCAGAAATGCCACCCACAATCAGCCCTTCTCGGATGGGGGCCCTAGTGGATTTGGGTGTGGCAATACAAATACCACCGTTACAAGAGCTCGGATGCAGTGGACAGAAGCCCTAAGGGGCGACCTCCTTGCATGCCATACTGCCAGCGAGCCCGATCGCAGGGGGTATAAGGCAAGGATGCACTCTTTGTGGGTGAGATGCATCCACAACACGACCACCTATCGCATCTGCGCGATTATGCCAACCACCTGCGAAAAAAGGAAACTCTCCGCCAACCGCCAGTTCAGAGAATACACCACCGGCCAGACCACCCTCCTCGACACAGGCAGCCTCTCTACTACCTGAGGCGATAACGGCATTCGTGTCAGAGTCTCTGCCAAATGGGGAGGAAGCTGGTCAGGCCGTCTCTGAACTACGATGGCGGCTATTGAGCACAGTTATATAAGATGAAGGACACACTAGGCAGAGAGACATTCACCAAAAGATCTCTCTACGGGGTAACCACCTGCCCCAGTTGAATGGCCTTATCGACGAAATCCTGACAGAGACGTCGGACCTTTGGAGGGTCAATTACGTGGTCTATGCTGCTGCCAAAATTATGGCTCACTCCCAAAAGAACGCCCCCTGGGAGGACAAAGCTCCAAAGAGGCTGAAACAGTTGAAGGCCAAGATCACGCAGGCGAGACAACAGGCGTCGAGAATTCAGTGTGTGATAGAATATATCGTTTCTGGGCGAACTTTTACACCCAATGTTCGGTGCGTAGCTCGCAACCTCAGATACAATCAACACACACCAAATGAATGCGTGCTGCTTACCCTTAAGCAGCACGCGGTCGATAGAGTTCGGGTACTAACCATGGAACGAAAAACCTCCTTAAGAGGAGTCGGGCCGTGAGAGAGAACTACACCTTTCCCATTCACCCGTCCCGTCACTTTGGACCACCTCTGCATGTCGTCGAATATCCACCACCCGTCCAAGAGGTTGCACGTTTCTGGAAGGATATCTACGTAACGTCGAAGCCATTCAACGGAGACACTCCGGCCATAGCCCTCTTCAAAGTGGTATGTGACCGCCACCTACAAGATGTGGATGGACCTCTTTCAGTCACGGAGAGTGACGTGAAGAAGGCCTTCTCTGGCAAGAACAACTTCTCGGCTCCAGGAGTGGATGCCGTGAACAACTTCTGGTGGAAGAAGTTTACTTCCACCCACCAACGCCCAACGCCTCGCCAGAATCTTCACGTCCATTCTGAATGGTAGAGAACCAATTCTACCTTGGTTGACTGAGGGACGCACCGTTCTGATACCTAAGAAGGGAGGCTTGTCCGATCAAAAGAACTACCGCCCTATTACCTGCCTCAACACCGTATACAAGGCGTTCATCTCTATCTTGAGTGACCTTATCCTCCACCACGTCCAGCCTGTGTGGAAGGAGGTGTACGAGCAGAAAGGCTCAAAGCAGGGAAACGCGGGATGCCAGGACAACCTGCTCATTGATAGGTGCATATGCCAAGATGCAAGATAAGCGGAACCTATAATCAACCTGGGTGGACTACAAGAAGGTAATTGACATCACTTCGCATGAGCTTATCATCGCCATTCTGATGTTGATGAAATTCCACCCAGAGGTAGTGTCCTAAATCCAACGCCTGTTACCACTCTGTAAAACGCGCTTCGTTCTGACTTCAGGCAAGCGGTGAGTTTTCACAGAGTTGCTCACATACCACCGTGGCGTTTTTCAAGGCGACAGATTGAGCCCCTAACTGTTCTGTATTTCCCTCCTGACCCTGTTCTTTCGGCTGCATCGAGGTAGAGGATACATTTTCAGTGTTCCAGGTGACAGGAAGCATAAGGTAACCCATTTCTTTTATGTGGATGACCTTAAGCTTTATGCTTCCAATGCGAAAGGCCTTCGCACTGCCCTGGACACCATACTGGAATACAGTGAGGCTATAGGGATTAAGTTTGGATTGGAAAAGAGTGCATCCATCCACTTGGCGTGACTAAGAGTTTCGGAGATCAAGGAAGACTTGCAACTTGTTGACAGGAGCGACATTTGTCACCTCGAAGACGATGATAGCTATGAATATCTAGGCGTCTCCCAGCGCCGAATGCAGGAGGTTGCAGCAGTGAAGGAAAGGATCACCCCCAAATACAGGCAGGCTCTTACGAAGATCTGGAGCTCTGAGCTGTCTGGCAAGAACATGGTTCTTGCCACGAACATGTTTGTGGTTCCTACACTGCTGTATACTTTCGGATGCATGAAGTGGATCGTCAACGAGTTGCAAAACCTCGATAGGGAAACGAGGAAAATTATGACCATCTATAGAAGTATTTAACCGAAATCTTGCGTCGAAAGATTGTATCTCCCTCGCAATGTAGGTGGTAGAAGACTATTGAGTCTGGAGTGTCTCCACAACAGAGCTGTCCTGGGTACAGCATGCCGAGTGTTGAAAGGTAAGGACCCCCTGCACAATCTTGCGAGAGAGCATGAGAGTGCGGGAGCAGGGGCCTTTCTCTTCCAGGCGGCAAAGAGGGCAGCGGACGAAACCGGTCTCGACTTCGACCCGTCATCCGACGGAAGCGACAATGACACGACCATCTTGTCATTGAAGGCAGACGTCCTCATGCTCGAAATAAAAAAGTCGAGCAGAAGGCCTTGCTCAAGGCGCATACGGATAAGCCTGGATGTTTTTATCGAAACATCGAAAAGCATGGGTTATCGAAGGAGCTGACGTTTGATTTCCTACGCTCCACCGGTCTGAAGTGTGAGACCGAGGGTTTTGTCCTCGCGTGCCAGGATGGTGTCATGAACAAACTCATGTACCGCCGCATTATATTTAAGGCGGAGGTTGCGGACACGAGATGCAGGGCCTGCCGAGCCCAGCCGGAGGCTTTGAGTCACCTTCTCTCCGGCTGTAGTTATTACGCCAGGCCAGCGTATGTAGCTCGGCACATCGCAGCTCTGCGGGTGTTATACTTTCTCCTTCGACACCATTATGGTATCGATGAAACGCCTTTGCTGCCCTATGCCCCTAGAGATATTGAGTCCGTCGTGGAGAATGATAAATGTACGATCTGGTGGAATTACTCCTTCTCCACCACCAGGCAGTTGGAGGCGAACTAGCCTCATATCGTTCTCCTCGACCACCTCACACGCTCCATGTTTGTAATCGAGTTTTCGGCTCCGAATGAAACTAACATGGATGCGAAAGAGGTGGAAAAACGGACGAAATATCAGGACCTGCTTTTCGAACTTCGGTAGATGTCCCCCAGACACTCTGTAAAACTAGTAGTACTCATCATAGGTGAGCTCAGTGGAGTTAAGGTCTCGCTGCTAAATAACATAAAGTGCATTCCTTACTGCGTGGCACAGGCGGAATCACTAGTTGCACGTATTAAGATGGCCGTTATCCTGGGGTCACTCCGTCTACTGAGGACGCATGACCCAACCACAGCGTAGCCACTAATCTGATGGGCGTCGAACGTGCTTGCGATTACTGCCCAAACCCTCTCGAGTCTCCGGCCATTATAACGGCAATAAAACATGATGCTTGCCGGGGACTCGGAGGGGTGTTACAACGTTAACAAATAATAAATGAACTCGCCTGATAGATCGCGGAAGACCATCTGCAAACGAGCAACGACGACAATGCGATCTTCCTCTTAATAATCAGTACACGAGTACTACGGGTAGCCATCCATTAAGAGTTAAGTGGTGCTACAATCTACAAACATTTCTGACTCGGTAGAAAACATTAATCCGAGGACTATTACGAGAGCTCATTCATGCAAGGGCGGATGTAATCATCGGACTGGCTGAGCGATCACAATTTCTGCTGAATCGCAGAGGAATACGGAACGTATCTAGCCATCAGCGGTGTTCCCGTAATTCTGTTTGTGCATGATTACGTCGACCGTGTTGGATGCATGTTGGATTTATTCACGGTGAACCTATTAAGTTTGATTTGACGATTACCTGAGACGTGGCAACTCATTTTTATGGGATGGAAAAGTATAATCGAACTCACAAGTGTCAACTTCAGACTAGGTAAGACTTTTAATATAGAAGCGGCGAAGTTTTATTCTTCCAGCGTATACTAAGATAAAGTTGAAGAAGTAGATTTGAAGGAGAGACATATATTAGAAAAAAAATATCAGGTTGAATAAGTTATCACTGTTTGAAGGAAAATGGAATAATATACTCAAAGAACAGGAATATACGGAATAAAATTGTCATTTGGGTAAATATTATCTGGTACGATCAATTAAGATATTGCTTTCAACTACAGCAAGGGAATGAACGTTCATCATCATCAAGTCGAAGAAATCAATCTGCAGACTGTTTTTCTGCAGCTCTCCATTATGTTCTACTACAAGCCAACCGCTTTATTACTGCGAAATTATTCACTTTCGCGTCCTTCAAAATTGAGGGCCTGAGAGTCAAAGTAATACAAATGACAAACAACGTTCACTGTCACCTGTATCACTTTACCCCGGTAAGACACGACAAAAAGCAAAGTATCTTAAGTGTTCGACGGCTAGATCGTAGCACCATACTTTTGACCACTTGCATTCCTTTTCCTGCAGCTACCTGACGGTACCCGACGGTACTAACTTAGAGAATATGCACTTAAATCGTTTTTCGTGTTGATGTCACTTGTATTACTTTTACTCTCAGGCCCTCAATTGTTGCCTGATGATTTACAATCTTGGTCTCCTTCTAATTTTCTCCTATTCATTTCTCCTTCAGTTATTGTTTTGAATATGCTGTTGTGTCATAAAATGTCCCCAATAAGTTGGTCCATTGTTATTTCCTTAGTTTTCACGACGTTTATTTCCTCTCCACTTCCTCATAGGATATATTCTCCGGTAATTGTCTCCTTCCATTTGATCTTCAATATTCTTCACACCAATCTCCATTGCTTCCAAAATTAAGCGTCGATCAGTTACAAAAGGAAATATTTATTAAGGCAAAAGCCAATATTGACTTAAAAACCCATGCATGCAGAATTATCAAAGACTAAAAAAATCTCCGATGAGCCAATATGAGACAAAAGCAGTCAGGATAACCTCTTTTAATGCCTTTGGAGCAAATACATGATTTTCACTGTCTTCCGCAACGGCAGAAGAACGACATTATCTTCACGAAGCACTCGATTTATACCCAAACCACAGTGCTTCACCCGAATGTCGACTTTGACGGTACCTTATGTTCGGAAGGTGGTATGTAGTCGATAGTCTTCATTTATATTTCCTGTTATATCGTATTCCATTTTTTTCACCTCTCTTGGGACAACTCTAGTTCTCCTTCGGAAACGCCATGAAATGTTTGAAGAATTTGGAAGAATTTAATATGTAGCCTTATCACACATAACACATATTTCATAATAATTTTATTACATATGCAAATGTTTCCTTACAAAAGCAAAATATCATTATATATTACAATTGTTGCTAGCAAATATCAAAGTCGCGTGCCGAATCCAATATTCTAAAATAAATTCATTTTTATTTCACCTAACTTTCGAATATCGCGCCGAAAACTCTGGTAAAACATAACATGCTTTAATTCGTTAAAAAATATATAATTGTCGTCTTATTTCCATTGCTGCACGCATGGTGCGTTGCAACGCATAAACAGATGCACCTCAGTGAAATGTGGTTTCAAATTTTTTTTTAAGAAATGACCCACGATTGCCGCTCTAGCCAGCTTAAGTGCGTGTACCATTTTGCCCGTCGAAGTGAGAGAGGAAGACGACCCAGTGAGGTAGACCATGCAGAAGACAATCATGAACTAATTCAAAAGTTGTCCACGACTGAATTATCCTAAGCATACAACCACTGGACGTTCATTGAATGTTCAAGTGTGCACTATTCATTTGAGACCGTTCATAGATCGTTCGTTTCCTGTCCAGAAAATATTTATTATTCAAAAATGCTCCCTGGTTGAACATTTAAAGAACATCTTTAAATCATGTATATTTGAATTGTCTAACGACAATGTTCATTCTACATTCTAGGTATATTCGTGGTGCCGTTTAGTTTAAACAAAACTCAAATGTTCATGTCGAAATATTTTCATAGGTTTAATTTTTACTTGTATTGCCGGCTCTGGACTTCCGTTGTCAGTTGTGTTGCATGTGATCCTGAAATTTGCATGGTGTGTGCGGCGTGTTGAATTTCGTTTTATGGTCTTAATTTTATATGTATTTATGAGTGGCTCAGTAATATTAACTTTATAGTCATCCTATGTGGAAACATGTGTTTCAATTAGTTAATGCAAGAAAATAGTTACCTTGATTTGATGGTATTATCTCAAACTATCGCGGCCTTTATTAAAAGGCACAATTTAAATTAGTTTACAGAGTTACATTGAGGCACGGGAGTGGCCAGGTATATAACACTTACTTCGAGTACCTTTATTAAAATCAGTTGCGAGTACAAGTATGTATATGCATATCATCGGTGGGCATGTAATAACAATAGTATTATTCCGATAGGTTGGAGGAGATACAAAGATGCTATGGTATACGTAGATATTGTAATTCTATGATAGTAGCCTTCGGAGATATAGAACTATTTGTGTTTAGAGATTCAACTACGTTGAACATTCTTTGGACAGTCTATGAAGTATTCCAATGAATATTCTTTGCACTATCTACGAGTGCAATTTGAATGTTCATTAAATGTACCTCTTGAATGATAGTTGATCGTTTTAATAGTGTTCACTGAACGTTATTTGACCATCTTTTGGACAAAACATTCCCCACTGGAGAAGGAAGCAGGGAGATTCGCATAGGGAGAGGAGTTAAGACTTGAGTGGAGAAGGTGAGTAGCAACTTTGGAATTAGCCTCAATGCGAAGGAAGAGGGGGGGGGCGTTCCCTTATTCAAAATGCATAACTGAAGGCAAACGGAGCGAGAGAGGGAGAGGAGGAGGGGTGGAAGGCAGGGGGTGTGAGGAGGTGGAAGAGGGCGTGGGACGCATAGGAGTTTGAAAGGGGAGACGGTTGTAGAGAGGGCGTGAGATTGGGAGATGAGGAGAGAAGTTAGAATGGAGAGCGACGACTTCCAGGGATGTGGAAGCGTGAAAGGACAAGGGACGAGGAATGACCGAGGAGAAAATCAGAAGTTTTGATGGTGGGAGAGAGAGAGATGGAGAGAGAAGAGGAAAGAAAAGACCGAAAATGGAACATAGAGATGAGAACTGAGCAAATTCTTGGCCTCTCTTACACTCAGAACTGTGATTTGTTCAGAGAAATAGGTCACCTATATTTAAGGTGGTTCCACCGTGACTGTGTAGGTCAAAAAAAATCTGAATCCCGTCATTTGCTGCATAGGTTAAAAAATCCTGCTTTCGCTGATAATGTAAGCTATTGAAAACCAAAATTTAGGTAAAAAATATTCAGATTATTCCACTAATATATTTTATTGAACACTTTTTTATAGCAATAGACGCCGACTGCAGAGCCGTTTCTACAGAATGGCCACAATTTGACTTCAATTATCGTAGTAATTAGCTAACTACCTATTTACTAAGGAGGTAAGATGCATCTATTTTATTTTTAATACATTTTCCGTGAGTTTTTGCTTCCTGTATACAGTTTTTCGTGAAAATGTAATTTATAATCGGTAGAAAGAATTATTTTTCGCCGTTTTTATCACATTGTTGCATTGAATACCATGAAAAATTCAAGTTCAATATGCGAGAAAAATAGAGTGGAAAGGTAAAATTTGGTTTTCCATATCAGATAGAGGACATGTTATTCTAAAAGTATCCAGAATATGAATAAAAATACATTTTAGTCTTTTTGTGGTGGAACCACTTTATAAAAGCTGATATAGTCGATTTGATTCCACCAGGCGTTGATAACCTTATCATAGAAGACAATTCAAGCTTTGTTAGGTTCATTAAATAATCACTGTGGGAAATTCTGAATGAAGATATATAATATGAAAAACAGCGAATTTCTCGAAAAAAAAGAAAACGAGGTTAGTCACAAAAGTAGAAGGGCACAGGCTGGAGCAGGTCAAGTAATTAAATCACCTGGGTTATATGCTAGAAGAAAATGGGATTGGTAGCAAATAAATTAGGAGGATAATAGCGCTGGAAAAAGACACGTTCAGCAATGAGCGGGAGCTGATAACAGGGACCTTGGGTAAGGACGAAAAGAAGAGGTTGGCGAAATGTTTGATGTGGAGTGTAGCAATGTATGGCACAGAAACGTAGAGTATGAGAAAGAAAGACGAGCATAGGCTGCAGAAGTTCAAGATGTGGGTGTGGAGGAGGATGGAGAAGGTGCGGCGGACGAAAAGGCAGACGAACGAGGAATTGCTTAGTATGGTTGGTGAGGAAAGGAAACTTCTGGAGGAATTATTGAGGAAGCAGAGTAGATGGTAGGAACAGGTAATGAAGAGCAAAGGGTTACTATATGCCTTGATAGAAGGTATGATGTTGGTAAGAATTGGGATGGGAAGAAAGGGAATATGTTTTATGGACGGTGGAGGGTATGACGTATACTGAGGTGTGTAAAGGCGGGAACTTTTTCTGGCACCAAAGAAAGCTGTTTTAAGCTATTTGTTCTATAGCTACATTTCATAACTCATTTCAGTAATCTACTCGATGAATTTAATGTGTGCAAAACACTCCACAAATTATAATAAATTTCACCTGCCTATTTAAAATATACCTAATAAAATAAATTGTCTGAAGGCAGAAAACATAAATTTTTACAACTTAGTCAAGGAAAACGCTATCACCGATTGAGGCACACAAAAATAAATAAATATATATAATATAATTTATATATAATAAAATAATATTTATTAAAGAAATTATAAAATAAATTATAAAATAATATTTATTTATTTTTGTGTGTTTGCAATATTTATTTATTTCCACATCCCCGAAAACAGCACGAACGGCCTTTTACATGTATTAACATGTAACAAGGGACGAACACTAACACCCATGTCCTGAGTGGTGAAAAATCCACTCAGGCGGGACTCGAACCCGCGACCCTCAGTTTAGCCGGCGAGGACTTTACCCCGTCGCCACCGGGGCCGACAATACGCTTAAAAACATAGGCTCACAAAATTATAAAAAATTAAAAATATTTCCTAGATGCTTCGATGGCCAAAAGAGTCATCTACGGCCGACGAAGACTGTTTGACTGTAGAAACATATGGGATTTCTTGTGGGGCTGTCCTTACCTATGTTTGCGTGATTGTGTTCTCTAGTGAACATTTATTTTTGTGTGTGTACTTTTATCATTCTCCTTATGGAAATGAATTTGATAATGATCCACCGAAATAAAGTTAGTAAATCAGTTATCTCCCCATTTGAGGAGGTTTTGCACTTAATATTATTTAATACAGTTCTATCGCTACGGCTTGGAATTATCCTGATAGGTGACAAGGGTACCTAGTCTTATGTAACATTCTCGTACATTCACGATAGCGATACGTGATAGTTCTACCCCTAATATACAACTTTCCACATGCTTGATGAAAAGATGTGCCATATAATGTTTCGAACACTGAATTCTGATAAAAGTTGAAATATTATAGGGCATATTTATTGGGAGATTCCGAACTACTCGTGGTCGTACATTATGACGCAAACGCTTGAAAGTTCAATAATGAAAAAAAAAACAAACGGGTTGTCAGGTATTCTTAAGGCAATATTATTTCGATCGTGACATCATGGAAATAATTTGGACACATTGTACCATGGACACATTGTACCATAATTAAAAAAAAAACTTGTACATTAATAAAATACTAAAGGCAATGTTTCCAATAAATCACCGTCGTTTATTCCCTTATTGAGTTTTATAATTTCTCACATTTACAATGAAAATGGCGATAAAGAGCTTAAAACGTGGATTTAAATGAATATATGCAGGATAAAATACCATGGCCCGGTTTTATAATGTCAATTTAAAGTTAATCGCAAGATGACGTAACCTTTTCTTTTACTTGATGATGACTGAGAGTTGTGTTAATTACTTCAGACTGTGAGAAACACCACTCAGCTTTTCATAGCTAGAAAATATGTAACCAGATAATATAAAAATGAACCTAACTGCGGAGAATACTACAAGTGAACTGATTTTGGGTTTAAAGTAACTTTGCTCATTACACAAAACAGAACAAAACTTCTTCGAACAAGAAATATTTGCCCGAAGACAGGACTCAAACATGGAGATTTACGAACTGACCCAAAAGTGGTCAGAGAAATGTTTCAGCAAGGGACTAAGGAAATGTTTTCCTGGCTGATTACGAGGAACTGAAAGCTAATAATTATATTCATAAACATTTTATCTGCACCGCGAAACAATTTCTTTAAGATAGTACTCCAATTTCTTCTTAATAAAATTTCAAAGAAAGCGGTTGGTAAATAACGTCAAAATATCGGCATTTATTTTATTCCAATAACGTTTAAAAATCTAAGGTGTGTAGTCAAAATATTGACAAGCAATTTGACTTAAAATTAAAGGAGCTAAAATATGATGTAGAGTATTTTCGTGTTAGTTTGGTGGTTAATTCAAAACTGGAATTCATTATCTAGTCTAATGCTTTCGCAAAACTTCCTGGCGCAGTTCTGAACGGCAAGGAGAGGAGATTGGAGTGGGAGTGGTGAAGGGAAAGGACGGAGGGGAAGAGATGATGGCAACAAGAGAGAGGGAGGCTAGGGAATCTAACTACTTCTAAGGCCAATAGACAGGTGCGTCGAGTGGTTAACATCACCCATCGCCACGGATTTACACGGGACCCAAACTTGAGGTCACATCGTGAGACAAGCCGAAACGGAATGGATGGTAACGGTGAGTCATCCTACTTCTCGAAGCGCTTATGTTGGCAGCAATCAGATAGGTTTTCTGACTGACCCTCCACACAATAAACAACTTTCCTCCACCGTTTCGCAGATTTTTCAAAGTTCCGTAGTCCATGTCCAAATATCTTCCGCTGCGCTGCGCCAGGGACTTTTGCGAGATATAAACTGGGCTCCATTTATTGAGTTCTTTTTATGTGTTTTTTCCTTTTAGTCGCCCTTGTGACGAAGTTTATATTTCTATATATATATCGTTCACTCACTCACACACCGCCTTTTAGGCGAATAAATATATAATAATTTGAACAGAAGGTGAAAGAAAGAGATAGGAAACATGTAACTAAAATTGGAGAAGTATATATATATATAAAAGGAAAGGAAATAAATATAAAAGTATGTAAGCAACAAGGCGTTGAGGTTGGGGAAGGATAGGAAAGTAAATCAGTGGGCACTCACTGGCAGATGATCCATGACGACACCGGTGTCCACTGCTTAGGGGTGGCTTTCGGGCTTCTTCAGCTGGAGGAGATTCACTACTAAGGAGTGTCACACTGGAGTTAGGAGTTTAGATTAGGTCTTGGTAAGGGGTTGGTTGTTGGGGAAAGGGGATTGGTTGGAAGGAAGTGCAGGGGGCGGGAGGGGAGGGAGCTAGCGAAGATTGAGTCCGGGCGGGCAGGTTGACTTTAAAATGGAAATATAAGACAGCTCCCAGTGGCGGAACTCTATTATGGGTGTGTCGGGTGGGAGGGCGCTGATTATTTTAATATGAAAGCAGTTGTTGAAGGAGAGGTTATGCGAGTTAGCCTGCTCCGCTACAGGCAACAGCAACTGTTGCATCACGCTGCTCCTGTGATTATTTACCCGCATATTTAAAGGTGTGCTGACACACCCATAATAGAGCTTCGCCACTGGAAGCTGTCTTATATTTCCATTTTAAAGTCAACCTGCCCGCCCGGACTCAATCTTCGCTAGCTCCCTCCCCATCCCCTCCCACTACACCCCCCTGCACTTCCTTCCAACCAATCCTCTTTTCCCAACAACCAACCCCGTACCAAGACATACCCTAAACTCCTAACTCCTGTGTGACACTCCTTAGTAGTGAATCTCCTCCAGCTGAAGAAGGGTCCTTAGCCCGAAAGCTACCCCTAAGCAGTGGACACCGGTGTCGTCATGGATCATCTTCCAGTGAGTGCCCACTGATTTACTTTCCTATCCTTCCCCAACCTCAACGCCTTGTTGCTAGCTTATATATATATATATATATTTGGAAGTTTTTGCCAATTGGCCACAAATATATAAATTCAAACTTACAGGAGGTAGGAGAAAGAGGAAAAGATAAAGAATTCGTTCTTAGGACTTCTAGAGCTGACGAAGGACCAACTGGTTCGAAACGTTCCCGTAAGAACGAATTCTTTATCTTTTCCTCTTTCTCCTACCTCCTGTAAGTTTGAATTTATATATATATATATATATATATATATATATATATATATATAACCATTCATTCATTCACTCAAACCGCTCACAGGCGTAAATAATAAATAATTTCGTTCAAACAGAGGGTGAAAGAAAGATGATAGGAAAAACACAAAATTGTGAAGTCCAATGGTGGTGCGAAGATCGGCCATCATAACATCTTCGCACCACCATTGGACTTCACAATTTTGTGTTTTTCCTATCATCTTTCTTTCACCCTCTGTTTGAACGAAATTATTTATTATATATATATATATATATATATATATATATATAACGAAGAACGAATTCCCGTAAGAACGAATTCTTTATCTTTTCCTCTTTCTCCTACCTCCTGTAAGTTTGAATGTATATATATATATATATATATATACATATATATATATATATATATATATATATATCGCTATATATGTTTCGCTCTTTTTTTCTTATCTCTCTCCAGGAACTTCCGCGAGAGTTTTTCATAATTTCCTCTCCCACAGTAGAAATATCGATATCGTTACCCCTGGCGCTTTCCTGGAGTGCACAACAAAGGGGATTCAGTGAGGAAGAAGTCTAAGAAATGCAAAGGGGTAAGCGGGAGACATCAAGGACGAAAAGGGAGGAGAAAGAGAAGAGATGTATTGGAGGGGTGGCTGGGGTGGAACGTTAGGCAGAAGGTGCCAGAAGAGAGATGAAAGGTGGGGAGAGAGGAGGGATAATGAGGAGGGAGAAACTGGAAGAAGGAAGGAGAGAGAGAGAGACATCGAGGAAAAGGGGCAGAGGAAGTGACAGATAGGAAAGGAGAATCGAGGCGACGCGACGGGGAAAGTGACAAGGAGAGTAAGCCAGCAAAGTGAGGACGACGACATCTGGAGAGGAACGAGAGAAGCAGAGAGTGTGTGTGTGTGAGAGAGAGTAGGGGATCGGACAAGATTAGAGGAGCATGAATAGGAATGTAAATGAGGGGGAGTTGGGAGGGGAGGATTTTGGGGAGGGTGGGGAAGAAAATGGGGAAGTTTAACGCAGAGAGTTAGAGGAAGAGAGAGACAGAGGGAAAGATAGAGACGGCGTGTGTGAACGAAATGAAATGGAGGACGGAGAATGTGCTACGGCAGAATGGTGTGCGTTTCCCTTCACCGTCTCGCATTCGCTGCTTCTTGGCTCATCACTTGATTTGAAAAATCGCGCGGCAAATCTCTTACAATTGGATGAACGGTCTACATTAATGACGCGAAGATAAAGGTGTCTGATAAATTGCGACAATTGATAAAGAAGGGTCGCTCAGGTGATGAGTGATGCTTACTGTATTATTCAATAACCAGCAAAAAATATTTCTTTGAGGGAAGTGAAAATAATGTCACTCATTAAGTAAACTATGAATATTTCACAGGTTAATTCAAGTTAAGAACGGTTTCATTAGACGAGTGATACCATCAGATGGTCATATCTAATAAATTTTCGATAATATACCTATTTTTTCGGGCATCGTTGGCAGCGGGGTAACGTCCTCACCTGCAAACCGGAAGGTTCTAGTCCCGCCTGGGGAGGATTTTTACCTTCAATGGCATGGTTTGGTGTTCTCGTCCGTTTTTAATTGTTAATACCCCGATACAAAGGCCATGTAAGAGGCAAACACGATTGTTTTAATATTAAAAAAAGTTTTTTAATTTTTTTCCAGATCTTATGAGCTATACGTTCATTTCAAGGAGTTGATCTATGCAATTCACATAATCGGGTTAGTATGGAAACTTAAATAATAGATCTCTATGGCCCCAGGTCAATCTTTGGGAAAGTGGAAATTTTCAATAGTCTTGATGACTAGGGAATAACTGGGTTTTACTAGGTTATAACTTCAAGTTCAGCTCAGAGTAAGCATGAAGGAGAGCTAGAATGTGTGAGTGAACGACATGAAGGACGGGTATGCTACAAATCGCTCGGAAAATCTCTTACGACTGAATTTGCGGTATATATTATTGACGCAACGATAAAGGTGTCACCACTTCATGTGCGGCATCATAAAAGCATATTTTTATTCGAGAAAGGCATGATAAAAGTTTTTTTTAATAAATTGACTATGCATATATTATAGCAGATTAGTTAATAATTCAAACCTGATAATTCGGACCAGATAATTCGTCACCTATGTGACGAATCTGGCCCTGGATTAAAATGGTATGTGAAAACATGCATCGAGTATTTATTTGTTGGTAATGAGTTTCACAAAGTCGAACCAGTTGCCGTTATCTCAATAAAATTTCAATGTTATAAAATTAAAGGAAAGAAATAATGATCATTGCAGCATGGGATATAAACTTTTTTCATCACAATAAAATCCCGGTGAGTGACGAAGAAAGAAAATAAGAAGTAAAGATTTCACTTGTAATTGAAGGCCAGAATTAATACGCTACGTGTTTATTTCATTGAATTGATATGGAATTGATATAGTAGAATGAATTTTGTTAGTGTGGTTGTGCAACCATCTACAAATTGTGAAAATCTTTTCGTAAGAGTAGAATCCTCCGCAAGCTCTTGCAGAAAACATTAGTGGATCTTACTTGCCAGGGTGCTCCTCTTTTACGGTGATCATCCGCTGCGCAGAGATCTATACTGCATAGTACATAGCTATATGCTAATACGGTAGCGCTACCGTAATGCTACCATAATGATGCTTATAATTAAAGAGTTGCAGAAGGTACATGAAATAATTGCTCTAGCTCTACGGCCATACTGTGTACTTAATACGAATCAGGAATCCCATTGTCCGTAAAAACTTGATGTACCAAATGTTGTGGGGTACGAATATGCGTATTCACCTCGTGCTTGGTGATTTTGTCAATTTCACCCCTCCCTCAAAACAATTGACTGCGTTAATTTCGGAATATACGACCAAGTGAGTGATTTTGCGAAGCTGATTTTCATGTTCTCTCCTTGTGGAAGATAAACCGAGTGTGCGAACGAGTGACTGCCTGGAGTTACTGTGAGTTCCCTCAAGGCTTTGCACACACGGAAACACTTATTGAACCAGAATTGATATGCAATCCTACGCCATGTGAGATGGAACGGTGACAAACGATGGCGAGCAACATTTCACCGATGCGTATACGCGAAGCCACAGGCAGTGATCAATTCGTGGAAAAAATTTGTCACAGATGACTGCGTTACGTATGAAATGGACACTCAGATTGTACTGGCGATAATTAGCTATTAAAGTGACACAATGGAATATTTATTTGACTAGGGTTAACAGAACACGATCCGTGTGAACAACCCAATCCCATTCAATTTGCTGGTGTGCGAAAGAATTGCTTGCAATCACCTCACTCAGGTGAGGATTAGAAAATTGTTAATTTTACTAACGATTTGGCTGCAATTAGCTAATACGGTAGCATCATTAAACAGTTGCAGTTAATGAAATAATTGCTATAGCTCTACAACAATACTGCGTCCATAGTGAGAAACAGGACTCTCATACCGTAAAAAATTGATACACCAAAAGTAGTAGGGTACAAATACGCGTATTTACCTCTATGTGCGTATGGTAGTATTGATCAAATAGACAAATAAGCAGAAGTATGAAGCGATTCTGTTTAACTTTTTCTCATCAAGGGAATGATGTCCACGGGACAATGACAGTTATGGTTGGTTTAGACTGGGAAGTTTGTTGCGCTACTTACTTGCAGAAAGCGACTTTCGACGTGAGTTGAAGGTGTAAGTCTGGTTTTGCAAGACTGATTGGAGAACTTTTAAAAGTTTCTGTTTCTTTCTGCACCAAATTAAAATTCTTGTAACAAGCTTTGTAGCGGGAAGTGCACTCGACCATGTATCTGTGCATTGTTAATTGGAAGAATATATATCACATTAAATATAAAAAAATTGAGCTAACTATTCACTAATTAGTTGGATCAACATTGAACACTTCTATTTCAAAATTTTCTTATTCATACAGTTTTATTTCTCCATTCACAAAAAAATGACGGCGGACAAATTTACTGCCAAATCTTTAGTAAAATTGACCGTGTTCTAATCCTCAACCAGAGCGCGGTAATTGCAATAAATGCTTTCGCAAGCAGGTTATATGGGATTCGGTGTTCACTGGGAGAAATTTACTACCAGCCTCTTCCCGGGCCAGCTCTGGTGCCATTAATGTCGCCGTGTAGTGTACAGGGCCTCTCTTCTAGATGGTTGGAGCGATTTTGGTTTGCGTACAGATTTGCGTGAAACTTTGATGACGTGTTCTCATTTGTGACATCTATAGATAAAATTGTATCAAACCGAATTGTTTTTTTGGCAAATTCAATGCTATTTTAACACATAGCCTCATGACACGTCAAATATTTCGTAATAATGCGATTGGACATGCGTAGGTTTTATTCCACATGCAAAATAACACATTTATTTTTGTTAAAATCGTTAATAAAATTTCAAGATATCACGCCAAGTTCAATATTCGAATAAAACTTTGGAAACTATAATTTCGTATACATTTCGAATACCGCGACAAAAACTCGTCACAACATGCTTTAATGAAGGGAAAAAAATATTATATCATTTCCGTTACTGCCTGTATGGCGAGTTTCACCGCATGAACAGACATACTTGAGTGAAATGTGGTCCAAGAATATTTATTCACCCACTTCAAAAATTATTAAAATGGGCACTCAATGAGCCACAATTACCGCTTCAGCCATCATATGGGACGGACGATGGCGAGGGAAAGCGCAGGGAAATTGGGAGGGGACGAAGTGAGAAATACGTTGAAGACGAGGAGGAGGAATAAAGTGAGGAGGAGGATATGAGCGGGAGACTAAAAGAAATGGGATTGACGTGAGGGAGGGAGATCCTACGGGCGGAATTGGGGGCGGGGGGAGTGGGGGGAGGGGTGGGTGAAGTGAAGGACAGCTCTTGCTAAAATGAGGATGGAGACGTCAGCATTTGGGGAGGGTGAACAGGGGAGGGTGGAGACCATGAGGGGGTGGTGGGGTTATTTGGGTAGGATGGATGAGAGGGGGGGAGTAAAGATGAAGGGTAGAATGTATGGGCTGTTCGATATGGCTGGAGTATCGAAAAGGGATACCCGAGAAATATCGCGCATCGGTGATCAAAGTGGATTCATTGTGTACGTGGTCTTCGTTACAGGTACGTATACTGGTAGAGATCGTTCCACATTAATTTGACCGCTTATGTGCTTAAATTTCTGTGTTTTGATAAAAGCAATACACGTACCTTCGATTGTGAATTTCTGTATCACGCATTAATGTAGCAAAGGCAATAAATAAATATATGGTGCCTTTATTGAGCGATATTAGGCCTTTAGAGACCTCTTTTACACGTAACTCATTTGACGTCACACGCAAAAAGCCATGTTCTGGACGATGAAAATCCATCCAGGCGGGACTCGAATCCACGATCCGGGGTTAGTATGGAAGAACTTTACCCTGCGGATCCCGGAGCCAGCAACGGTGTTACTGTCCTGTCATTGAGATAGTGACTAAATTTCATTAAATGCCCTAACTGCCTTAAACAAATGTCATTGTATTCGTAATAAATGCCCACCAAAAATAAAAATAAACTATGTCATATCTACTTTTATCCATTCCAAGCTTACTTATGGCTTTACTTGCTGAGGTGATACTTACATGAACACTTTAAAATACACACTGACATTCTCATTTAAACATATGCTGCAAACCAAAATGTTAATGGCATAAATTAAGTATTGATAGTGCCCATTTAAGGCTTCATAGATAATATTTTAACTATTTGTATGCATTGTGCTGGTGGTGGAAAGAATAAATATTTATAATGATTATTTTAATTATGCAGTAAGTACGCTGTGGTAAATCTACGTTAGCATACCTTAAGGCTATGTGGGAAACCATTTCCAGAACTGTGATAAATTTAAATAAATAACTCGTGGGAATAATATCTACATCTTCATGCAATCCTGCGAGTGCCCACATGGGCGTGAAGCAGGAGGGATTAGGACAACAGCCGCGCAAACGTGTAAAGGAGAATTTTATAGAGAGGTGTAAAAGTGCAGGGTATTTTGGGGTTGTTTTGAGTAGATCTCAGTTTTTATTATTTACTCTTATTGTGCATGGAAATAACAAATTTTTGTATCTCTCCCTTCGGCAATGTATCTCTCTTATTTTATCTAATCTGTCGCTGTGGCGTTAAAATGGTATTCTCTGTATCACACTGAAATATACCTCTTCTGAATTTCTTAAGAAATCTAAGCCTAGCGCGTAGCCTTCGAGTCTTTAGCGGTTCCAAACATAATCACTCTAAAAGCTGTGAAACACTCTTTGTTCACTCGTAGCAGTTTTTTAACGAATCGCACAGCTTTCGTTTGTATTTTTCTTATTTTTCGAATTAAATCTTTCTATACAGGGTCTTAAATTCTCACGGATAAATTGAGGTGTGGCCTATCTAGAGCAAAGTAGCACCCTCTTTATCTGAATATCGAAAAAGTCATAGAATTGCAGATAAGTGTACTTCATTGTGTGAATTTTCCTGCTGCCATTGGCAACATATCATCCCCAGATTATTAAGATTCATTCAGGTAACTAGCCTTCCTAAAGAGTCCACACTGCCAACTGTACCCTTATTCCCAACTCATGGTGGCTGACCTTGAAAGCGCTGGTATACCTTTCACATTTCTAGTCAATCTCAGAAGAGTGGCTTGGAATGCATTTTGGGGGCTCAGTCCCTTTTCGACTGCCGTGAGGTTTACTTTGGTTTCGTATTGTCTGTGTTGCCAAATTTACTGTGTGCGAGTTAGACGTCGTTGGTTAAGCCTCAAAAACGATGGTTAACGTGACTCCTTGCTGCCAAACGAGCATTCATTCGCCAAACTAACAGCGCTGTTCGGCCGCCGGGAGCCAGAAACTGAGCTGGAAAGGGAAACGTCTTTTTTTTTTAGCTACTCTCTGTGACGTCCACCCGCCAAGAGTCGCGAAAAAGGGTATAAATGTGAAAAGCTCTATAAAAGTAAACGCCTAATTCCATAATGCAAAGTTCGTATAAGCATCTTCGCCGGCGTATTGGAGAGCAATATCCAAGAGATATCACACATCGATAATAATCAGAGTAGCACATAGAGCATTCCGCGTTCAGTTGACAGCATAGACCATGAAATGTGCTGTTGCCACACTTACACTCGGTGTGCTAACACTACACTCGGCCACGCAGGCAACCATTTCCGAAACCGTACTGAATTTAATTAAGTTACCATAGGTAAAACATGCTCTTGCATATTGGAAGACTTCGACTTGTCTGCACCAAAATCTTGTAGACTCGAGTTTAAACATTAATCACTCTGAGACGGTTCATTGAATTTTAGCTGTATCTACAACATCATTTAGATAGTATGTTTTCAATAATGCGTAGAAAAGTGTTTTGAAACAAATGATGAAAATCTTTTCGGCGTTAGAGTAAATTAGGTCAATTGTACGTTCAACGGCGCCATACGTAACTTGGACGTCTAGTAACTTTAAAGGAGAACGTTTTACAAAGATACAACTTAAATTAAACGTGACTCATGACTACGAAGTTTAAAAATTTTAACGTTAGTACTTATTGCTGCATGCTGTGCGTATGATGTTCAATTTATAAACCTTAATTTCTTTCGGAAATTAAGCATAATGGGACGTTGAGACTAAACCTGCTATGCAACCCGCTTGACTCGGATGCCAAGGTGGCGCTACGAAATGGGCACCCTCTGCCTCTACGGTGGGGATAGGAGATAAGCTCTTTGTGCTCTGGTATGCCTTGTGAAGTATGCATTATGAAGGCGATTTGATAACGATCATTCAACTAAATTCGGCATGCGATAATTTGCAATGCACGATATCATGCGCTTTTCAATACATATCGCTTCTTTTACGATATGAAAGTGATAAATTGCAGTGTTGTTGAAATAAGCATTTGAAAATGTATTTATATCCACTTCATTCATTTTAATGCTTTACCCGGCAAACGAAAAATAAGCAAGATTGTATATACATTTACATTTCAGCCATTCTTACCATGCTTCAATACATTTGTACCATTTTCTAGCATTACATTAATCACATTTAGTTAATTTACTTAACCACAGTATAATCACATATATTTGTAGCAAAAAAGACAGATATGTATCATAAGTTTTTGTTCATCATTAAATTTTCTAAAAAAATACTTATTCTGAAATGTAGATGTACTTCTTACTATGAAGCCCAAAAGTTCGAAACGCAGATAGTGACAAGTTTTCAAATTGAGGTGCATAAGTAAAACCTTTCGTCCGAGGTTATACCAAGTGTTATGCATTTTATTTATGAATATTAACTGTTAGTTAATATGTTTAAAATATTTTTATAATATTTAAGTTAATTTGGTATATTAAAGTTTGTGTATTAATTTGTTTATTGAATTTGGAGCTATTGTTATTTTGTTGCTGAGAAGCACGAGGAGACATTATTAAAGAAGAGACCTGAGATGAAAGTCTTTCAAACCTATTTATTTAAACTGAACACCAAGGTCCATGTTTTTACCTAGTATAAATAAGCCCGTGATATCGACTTACGATATTGATCCAACTAGACATGAGTTTCCATCGCATTTAGGTAAAATTCCACACGCCATACTTTCGACATTCGTAGTAGTATTTTGGTTCAACGTGTTTCGACGGATGACGTCATTTCGCACTTACTGTCTGCCACGTGCAGACAGGGGCAACAACACTGGGACGAATCGGAGGATCACCCCTCCAAACTCGAGCCGAGCCCAACGATGCTTAACTTCGGTGACTGATCGGGAACCGGTGTTTCCATCGTGTCAGGCCGTTGCCCTTCGACATTCGTCGTTCAATTTTCTGCTATACAATATTTCCGCTAATCAATACTGAAATACGAACACACGCACATTGTTTCACGGTGATGAGTGTGATAGGGACAACAAGAAAGTGCGCTAACTTTTTTGGACGAATGGAGAGGGGTCCATGCTCTAAGGGCAGACGAGATCAGAGCACACACTAAAATGGCCAAGTTCAGAGATGGAGGTGAGATTATTGCCCATGGGGTGCGAGACGATGGCAAGGAGGAGTAGAAGCAGGGAATTGCAAAGAGTTATATTGCACCGAAATTGCGCCCCGACACCGAGGCGAAGGAGGGAATCGTCTTATTCCCGATCTCAAGGTCGGGGAAAGGATGGACGTGAGAGAGACGAAGGCAAGATCGACGACTCGTAAAAATTGTTTCGGCTCATCCGGTCTTATTTCGGTCCCCACTCTCCTCGTTTGTTGAGTTCTTATTGCTTAGGGGATTATATTACTGTCATCATATTATTCCGATGCCAATTTTCACGGTTACATGTGGTTGTATTCCGTCTTCGATGAGGGAGAGAGAGAAGTTTTATCATCTGATACCGCCGTGAATCCTAGAGAGGCTTGAATCAAAAAGAAAGTTGCAAATCTAATCGACTTCTGATGTTTTTGTTACTATAGGAGTCGATGAACGAATACTGATTGCAACTCACGAGTGATCCCGACGCCATGACTGTCTTACTCTAGCGGTCCGTGTTAGAAAATAATAGGATTAGATATAATCCGTCCAAGTAAAACATGCGTTTCATATTAAATCTTGTATTTTAGGATATAGACATGCACATTGGCCCGGCGAGTAGAAGGTCTGTCGTTCGATTCTCGGTCCAGGACGATCTTTTTCTGGTAGAAATTTTCAAGTGCAATTTAAGTTTTATATATAACTTTTTTTATTAAGTTCATTGTGAAATATTGTTTACCTTTGCTACTGTTTGCCTAAATTAAATTAAAATGTAGTATCTAAGGGTTTATAAACAATTGTAACAAAAATTCGTACTATGGTCCATATAATGAATGCTATAATCACAAAAAAATTTTATTGGATACGAAACTTTGTACTTGAAAGAGATGGCAAAGGCGAAAATCCAAAACATATACATTAAAAGTTACAAAAAATCCAGTAAATATAAAGATAAGGGGAAAGATAAAAAACATGATTGAGAGAAATTCCTAAAAACCAATGCAAAATAACGAAGATATTCCCACATCACCTCTAAAAAATGCCATTCAAAATCTAATAATCTACATACATCGATGTAAGTAGGACATTAAAAAATAGATGAGAGGCTCTTTAATATTTAAGTTTAGTTCCTTCAATGTCAAGTAACAGGTGAAAAATATTTTTCTATTTGATCAGCTCAATGTTTCCTGATAACGAATATGAGACACCGTAAATATCCGTAATTTCCCTAGTGATGGATCCTCAGTTTTAATTTTCCTCGAACCTTGTCCACGCTCAAAGACCGTTTTTAATTAATCTTTAAGTGACATAATTCAGATAAAAAACAAAAATCACTCAACTGCACGCATTTTTCTCAGATTATATACTTTTAAAAATCTCCACGTTCATTTATAAAGAGCACCTTAAAATTTTAAGTTCGTCAACAACTATTTGTTTCTCAAAATCTATGGCAATAACATTTATACCTCCTAGAGGTAGAATAATTTAACAAAAATATAGAATATATGATTCATCTGAGATGCAGAGGAGAAAAAAAAATAACCCTCGTTATCTATATGTAACTCATTACCCCATTGATGTCAAAATATTTACACAAGGGAATTATTTTCTTAAAATTTCCATTAAACTTAAAGCAAAAAAATGTTAAGGGAGCCAGGTTCAAGTGGTGGATGTAGTGATTGCTTCCCATCTAGAAGGTCCAGGATCAAATTCCGACAGTGGAAGAGAATTTTATAAGGATTTACTACTTAGATAGTATGCAGAAAGAATGTCAAGCACTACCTCCACACTAACCTTGGAATGAGAAGTTCGATCTGACTAGACTGAAACCGACCCCGAGTTTTTCTCCAGTCCTCATGCAAATATACCCTTGTTACTGTCCCTAAGCAGTTGCTCACCTCCCTAAATAACCAACAAACCACGGGGAAAAAAATGTGGGCAGTGACGGAGACACTACTGCTGGGGTTTTTGTTGGAAAACGTTTTACCTTGGTAGTTTTAGGGTGTTTGTAGGGTTGGTAAGGAAAAGGTTACATCTGCTAGTGTTTCGTCGCATTCCATCGGTTACACCTCGCTGATGACGTTTATTGCCAGTGAATTTGCGGGGTTCACTCGACTGTTGTTTGCCTCTACTTGTCAACGTTGCCTCATGCTCCCCATTTTTTGTGCTGTTGTCTTAGAGGTCTTTTTTGGTTTTGTAAGTAGTTGGTAATACTAATTTACCTTCTTGTTTTGAAGACATTTGGAAATAGGGCAACGGCCTGCCACGATGGAAACACCCGATCAGTCACCGAAATTACGCACTGTTGGTCTTGAATTTGGAAGGGTGATCCTCCGATTCGTCCGAGTGCTTTTGTCCCTGTCTGCACGTGGCAAACAGTAAGTGCGAACTAACCTTAGCCGTCGAAGCACGTTAAAAAAAATACTACAACTACGATGCTTGGAATTTTTTTAAATTTTGAAGAAGAATAGCCCAAATTTAACATTTTATCAGTGCATAATTTGTCAATTCCGAATACAAATAACCCAATTAGTAAATTATTTTTAATTTAAGTAATTTTTCCGGGGGATGCACTGATAATATTCCGTTCCAAAATGTTGACTTTGTTGTGGCGACGTGTGAAATCACGTGCTCACTTATAAATTTGCGTAAATTTTCACATATTTGCTCTATTAAACAATATATAGCTAACTTGGATACGTGTTAGTTATATTATGTATTTGTAGGGTTTCATAACCCTCTCATTTTCAACTCAAAACCTGCTTTTATCGCATAAACTCCTCAGATACGCAATACCCACTTCATTTTTCCTTCCAATATGCCCATCTTGACATACTCGAGTTTTTCTTCCATACAATAAATTTGATAGAAGAGCACTCTTGTGTAGTTACGATCAGTTTTTAAAGACGTGTGCCGCGTACAAAAAAATGCTGCGTAAAATGCGAGCATGGAATAAACACAAGGAAAATAGTATTTTTCCGTATAATATAAATGCCATTTTCACGGAAAACTGTTTATAAGTAGGGAAAACTCCCGATAAATCGGATAGAAATAAAATATATGCCTTTGTCTATTAATTACTACGATATTTGAAGTCAAAATGCGGTTATTCCATAGAAATGGCGTTGTAGTCGGCTCCAATGGCTATAAAATAGCGTTCGTTAAAAACGTATTTGTGAAATAATCAGTGTATTTTGTACCTTTTTTCTCGTTTTCAATAGGCAACGCATGCCATCGCCTACAGCAGGATTTATTAACAAAAAAAGGTGATATTTAGCATTTGTTATGACTCGCATAGTCGCGGTGATACATCCGTGGTGGTTGGAGCGATTTTTGTCCATATACGGATTTGCGCGAAACTTAACGTATCTACGGGTTCTCACTAGTGATATCAATAAACAAAAAAGGAAAACATTCCATCACATCTATTTGTTTTTTTGGAAATTTAATGATCATTTAAAATGTAGCCTTATGGTGTATCTATACATATATTTCGTAATAAATTGAAAACATATGTACAGATGTGTTATTAAAATTGTTGTTAACAAATATCAATTTGTCACCCAGAGTCAAATATTTGATAAAATAACATATTTTCATATTGTTTCGTCTACATTTTGAATACAGTGACAAATCTCTAGTCATAACGTGCTTTAAGTAAGAAAAAAAATTAAATATAATTCTTGACAGAATCAATACAAACTTCGTAAATTTCACAATGAATTGTACTGAATATGACCGGTTTCATCACCTAGGCGACATCTTCAGGTGAAGATATTGCCTATCCGATGAAACCGGTCGTATTAAATAAAATTCACTGTGAAATTTACAAAGTTTGTATTGATTCTGTCAATATGGATTTCATCAAAGTTACGCCTGAGAATATCGAGTTCATATGATTCGTGTATCATTTCCATCATATATATTATTACAGAAAGGTATTTTTCCGTAATTCCGTATATGCTTCGTTATACTGCACCTACAGTGAATAATGAGGTATCATTTTAAACGTTGAATCACCGGCTTCTGACGAAAAATACAATCTCAAATTTCACTATTTACCCATTAATTTCACTTAAAAGTTTCAATAAACTCTCTTGACTGTATTGTATTCATATGTTTTGTATATTTTTGCAAGAAAACAAGTATAAAGAAAGTACTTTATGGTGCACCTTCTTCTCTATTTAAAACCCAATTACACCATTTTCTTTAACATACTCATTTCCTGATAGCGTGAAAGTGAGAAATTTTAGCACGGGTTACCTAGTTACTGCATAAAGGCTCACCCCAACGCATAAACGCACAAATAGACGCACTTGAATGAAATGTTGTACAGGATTTTTTTAAAGACTTACTTGAAAAATTATTAAAATGTGCACTCAATGTCCTACGATTAGCCCTGCAGCCACCTTAACGTCGCGTGATAAGTGGAACGGATAGTAAATGGAAGGGAACATGCGGAGGAATTTCGGGAATAGGGTATTGGGAGGACGGAAAATGGAGGAATTGGAGTTGATAGCGTTCAGAGAGGGAGAGGTGTGAGAGAGGTAGAGGGGAGGTAAGAGGTAGATAAGGGAAGGGAGGCCCTGAGCTGTAACGGGAGAACGCAGAGTGGAGGGGATGTGGCAAATAGGATAAAGTGTATTTATGTGGGAAAGAGCGTGTCTGGGGCTAATGCTCAGAATGCCTAGAGGAAACAGGCAACAGGAAGAGGGAGAGAAAGAGAGAGAGAAATAAAGAGAGCAAGAAAGATGGGGACTGGGGAGGTGAGAGACAAAATATTTACAGATGCTCGCGTCGGGAAGGGTCCAAGGGCTTGGCGTTTCATTGGTTGAAGGGGGGAGGGGTAAAAGGGAAGGAAGGAAAAGGATGGTTGGCTTATTATTTTTTTCTGTTTGCTTTCATGCCGACTTCCTCGCAATTTACGGCCTTTCGCGAGATGGTTGAGGGTTGAATGGGCAGAGGAGATGAGAAACAAAGAAATGTTGGTGAGATGAGGTCATATATATGGTTTGCCTTTTTGACCTCTCATAAGTAGATCCCATCGAAACGGCACGAACGAATAAGAAATGTCATTTTTTGTTCTTGCTGTGAAATACTGCTATCACGGAGTAAATACCTTGGCTACTGTAAAGCAAAATTGAAATTTCAAGCAACACAGGTAAGTCGACGAATAAATAATTGTGATGATACGTAAATTGTTTTGCCCAATGAGCCGCTTTAAATAAAAAATAAATAAAAAACTGCAGTTATTTGCTTATAATACAGAAAAAAATGATAGGTCGATGTTTAATGATAATAATAAACCCCCATATCAGCACCCGAAAAAAGTTAAAATGCTGGAAATATTATCTTCATGCTGAGGGGGGGTCTGAGAAGAGCCGTAAAGAAAAGGCCGGTGAAAAATAATGAGCGAGGTGCTGTATGAGTCGAAAACATGTCAATTGCGAGGGGTGGATGGACGTAGACTTGAGACGTTTGAGATGTCGGTACGGAGAAGGATGAAGCGGGTGAGCAGGATAGCGAGGACGACGAATGAGGAGGTTGGATATGGTTGTAGAGAGGAAGCTGGTGACAAAAGTTTGGAGAGGGCAGAAGGAATAGATGGATGTTTTGAATGAGATGCCAGGGTGAGAGGAGAATACTGGTAAAGCGTGGCAGAGGAATTAGGAGGATAGTGTAGCACTATCGGGAGAAGGAGCAGATTTTCTCGCCGATAACACTCTTGAAAACACAAACTCTTTCCAAGCTCGGGTGAGAAAAATGAGGAAAACGAACGAAACACAAGTATTATCAATCATAAACTTAACTTATCAATATATTTTACAAATCACAAAATAGAACCAAACCAATTACAATAATTTACCCATAGGTCGAGTGCCAGGCGACCGTAATGAAAGTTTCCAGTCGGAAAATAGTTTAAGTTTAACAAGTACGAGAGGTTGAGCTTCTCTCTTAAGTACAAAAGTGACTTAGTCAGCAGGCTCACACAACGGTGTTACCCGGTCGGCGTCTCGGAAGCAATAGAGGGCGAGCTTAGACACGAGTCAGCTGAGGAGGGGGTCTGTCGACAAGGACGAAGGTGGAATGGGTAAGTCCGGAGGATAAACAGTCCGCAGAGGAGAAACTGTCCAAAGAGGAGAATTGCCCAAAAAAACGGGGGGGAAAATGCCACAATAGGAATTCTTGACGAAATAAGAAGAGGTGAATGATATGAGGAATTTAAGAGATCTGAGCACGAGCCATATATAGGAGGAAAACTGAGGTGATGTTTCATATTTTAGGACGTTAGGATGAGGGCTGTCTAAAAACCTACAAATCAGCTGGTAGAATAACCAAATGAGAAATGGGAAAATGCGAAAAATTACTTTTTCCCATGCCTAATATGTATTGAAAAAAATACAATTAATTCCCGTATGAAATCCATTTTCAGTGCGTACAATACCTGTAATTTCAAGTACAATTTTCGATGTAAAAAATAACATGAAATTTAGGGGCATGTTCACGTTTTCAGTACGTGGACACGATTTTAAAATACTCGTGGCAAAATAGTATAATAAATAAAACTCTGTCTTCAATCACTCGGTGATGTTTCATCATCAAACGTATTTAATATGCTAAAGAGTTTACATGATTAATAAAAAAATGTAGTACATATAACTACAGTCTATACAGTCGCGACAAGACGGACACAATTATTGCAGCTAGCTGTTAGTAGCGCCCCAAGCGGTGAACGTGTATAACTACCATAATGTGGGGTGAATACATACACTTGCGCCCACCGGAACTAGAACCTATTTTCTTCTTCGCGAAGTATTGTAGTTATTTTTTTTCTATAGAATATTTTACATTGTCTCCCATTGAAGGGGATACAAGATTAAATTGCGTTAAAAGGCAACAGTGAGAATAAAACGCCGTTCAAGCGTACTAGAAACATTAGCTCAAACTCATCCTGTATATCAATTTCATGACACAATACGATATTTTGGATGCCGTACCGGCTTTGATTGAGAATTTGTGCTGAGTGCTGTGACTACGTACAGTGTTCTTACATTTAATTTGTATTAAATAATACTGCAGCAGAAATCGGGAGTGTCTTTTGTCAGGAGTGTCTTTTTTTTCGATTCTCTAAATATCATAGCAGGTTGGTTGGTGCATATCGATATTTTTTGAATCTCAGAAAACGTGAGCGCTCTCTAATTCTTTCATTTTAACACGCAAATATAATTTATTACGATCATTACTGGTCCATGCGATGGATCATCCATTGTAGAAAAGATTGAGACGGGAAAAATGCCGCTTAGTTGCGTAAAACATTATTATTAGCTCTGTTCGGGACATTTTGAAAAGAGCCAGTTGATAAAAAGAGATTGGTGTTGACCGCTGTCCTCATAATATTTTATGTGCCCAATAACCCGCCTCTAATAAGCATTCAAGGGAAGTTGCCTGCCAGAAAGACAGTCTTCCCGAAGAAAAACTCTGGATACCAATCCCCTCTTATATTTAAAGAAAGTATCCTTCGATGGTTTTTTTAGCGTTGCTAACATGTTTCTCTTTCACCCAGTTTCTGCCGATCATGATGCATTTTGCCTTGATATACAGTTACAACAGGATCATCCAATGAGTGAGTCATTTTTAATTGAATGTCTATACAGTTGGAGACCAGGCAATTGAAGCACTCACGCAAGAGAGCAAGAGATTAGATTTCTTGTTTGAGGAATAACATGGCAGTTCTCCGAATTAAGAATAAATTAAGATTAAACTGGTGGTAGGTAGGAGATAGGCAGGGCAATTAAAGATGCAAGACATTGCTATAGTGCAAGATATGTCAAAAAACTGTTTAAAATCTTTTGCCTGGAAATTCATAATGAATATATTTCGTAGTCATGGGTCTCAGTGGTCCAATGATACCATATGTTTTTCACTGAGTCTCCAAAATCGCAGTCCTTAAGCACAGTCTAAACAAATACTTTAGATTGTGCCTTAAGGTTACACATTTTTTCCGAACACTTTCATCTACCCTCTGTTCGTACGTGGTGAAAGTATGTTTGCTTTTTTTAAACTCTATTACCGTTACATGTCACTTCAAATGAGACTTAAGCCATTGAATCCGCCTTTACATGGTACGGTTTTAAGAATGCTGATTTCATTTCGATTTTACCCACTGAAATATATATCAACTTGTAAAAGATGACCTTTTATTTCCCGAAGCAAAAGCGTGAGGTAACGGAGACTCCACGAGGAAGATAGACGGGGACAGTGACAATAGCAGGGAGGGGAAAGGTAAAAGAGGTTAAGGTCACGAGAGGTCACGGCACCTCTCTCTCCGGGGGATGAACTTTTTGAGGGATGGGGGCGAGTCTTGGAGAGATAATAATGGGGGAAAGGACAGGAGATGAGA
This sequence comes from Pyrrhosoma nymphula, assembly GCA_963573305.1. Classification (NCBI taxonomy): domain Eukaryota; kingdom Metazoa; phylum Arthropoda; class Insecta; order Odonata; family Coenagrionidae; genus Pyrrhosoma; species Pyrrhosoma nymphula. The sequence continues at coordinate 66,820,013 of OY754334.1, read as the reverse complement.
GAAAGGGAGGTGCTAAAGGGATGTATTGGCCTCGGGGTCGGCTACGAGGGAAAGCTACCGAAGGAAAGGTACCTACCCCCTTTCTCCGACGCGAACTTGCAACTCGGCCAGGGTACAAACAGGCTTGAAGGACGTCTCTCGTCCTCGTCCCTCGAACCCTAAATGTAGCCTCTCGGGTTTATCCATTCACAAAATTCTGAATTTGCGATATTTCACCTTTAAATTACGTTTTCTCCGGTGCAAAGACTGAAAATTATGGCTTCCAAAGCAACTTTATGCTCAAGGATTCCTTTACAATTTATAGTCTTTTAGTTGGGATCTTAGGTACGCTCTTCTTACAGAAAAATGACAATCCGGGTTCGAATCCCGGTCAAGTCAAATGATCTTTTCATGGTGAATTTCACCGTATTTGGTGTATATCTTCTCATCCGTGCGCTTGAAAGTGTACCACATCAGTTGTGTTATCGCAATGATTGGAAAAATTCTATTAGTCCGTTTAATTTTAATCATTATTCGATAGCATCACATCTCCATTGGGTGTCTAACCTCTTTTCCTCTGCAGCTGTTACTGCCCAGGCTTTTCGCCCATGTAAAAGCATGCTCCAAATATATGTTTTAGCAAAGTGCTACCTTACTTCTTGGCTTGCGCTACTAGCTGCCAACAGACTCCGCTTCCGGTAGCATGCCGTCTTTGGTTGAGCTATCCTGCAGACAATACCTTTCTTGCTTCTTCTATCGCTGGTGATCATGCTTCCCAGATAGCAAAGTGCTTCCCCTTGCAAAAATTATCTTCATCAACCGCATGCGTTTTACGAATGTTTTACTTTAAATGTTTTCAATCGACAAACATATCGTAAAACTGGTAAAATAGGGTCACATTACACGTTCATTTTTTAAAAGCCACAATGCTGTTTGTTTCCTCATTTGCTTGCTTGCTTCCACTTTGAAAACCTTTTTTTATTTATTTGCTATTTTCACAGTATAATCCCATTTGAGTTTCTAATCTGGTGAATGCATTCAAATACTTCCAACATACATTTATTTATTTCAGTGCTCTCAGAAAACTCCGGACTAAGAATACCAGAAAGCACTAAAACGACTTCTTTGTCATATTAAAAAAGGGATTTTATAGCAAATCATTTTACCCTATCCCAGTATACTACCATTTCGCTGGCCATGCTTAACAATTTACTAGCAAAATATGCTGTCATAATGTATATTGGGAATTATTTTAAGACTATTTCTTCCAAAAATTGTTATACACAATGGGTTGGACTGAATTGAATCCTAAATGAACGTAAAAAATTTTGATAATTATAAATTAGAAACTACTTTCAAATATATTATATAACAGAAAACTATTGTTTCTATATTTGGTAGTTTGATGTAAAAGGAACTCATAAACATCTATTCTGTCTAATAAAAGACGTCATTCATTCTGGCTTGGACTGAAATAACTGATTATAAGCCAGCGAACGTAATTTTATAATAGTCGTATTATGTTTTATGATTAATTACCTATTATGATTAGTATTAATTAAAGAAGAGGGTAACTGAAAAACAAATTTAAACTAAACAATCCAAATTGCCAAAAAAGCCGGGGAAATTAGACTTTCTATGCGTGCATTTTGATAATTCAGGTGACCATCGACATGGAGACTTCACATTTCGTAAACACGTGAGTGTTATATAGAGAGATTCCGAAGAGGGGTTTTGAGACGTGGATGTTTTTGGGAATTCTTCCGCGTTGAGTCATACTGATGATGACAGTTTCGCGAGCATTCCAGTTTAGGTCCTGACCTAAAGAAGCGAGCTGGAACGCTCGCGAAACTGTTGTCATTAGTGTGACTCAACTTGGAAGAATTCCCGAAAACTTCCACGTCACGTGACTGTAGTCCGAAGTACAAAGTCAAAGTGTTCGGGATGCGGGTTTACCGTTGTTGGTGTGGTGACGTCAAAATACATGCATAGGAGTATTATTTACGCCGCTTTTTGATAATTTGGTGTAATAATTAATTTACACTATAACGTACTTTAAATAATAATATTTATTTATAATATCATTTTAGAATTGGTAATGCTTTTTCATTGTAACTCTTATGGATGAGTATGAATCTACCTTTAATAAAAATTTACCGAGGTTTCGCATTATCCGAGGTATGTACAGATTGATATGTTGCGGCTGTACCAATCACTCCAAATGAACGTTCAGGATTCGGTAATCTATTTGTTCGATTAAAAGGTGATTTTAAGAAATATTTATCCCAACCTTATCAATAAAATGTAGTGTATCAAAGCATATAAATATCTAATTTTTGTCGCAGGCAATTCTTGCTCATAATCAATCTATATTATCCAAGTTTTTAAAATTATCCTTGTTCAATTTATCTCGGAATATCGATGCTTTCACCATTTTAAAAGAATAATATTTCTTTAGAATTAATTTTATAATTAAAAATTACTACATACTGAACGTCAACATAAATTAATAAGAAAATTCGCGTAGGGAGAGCAGAGCCACCTTCAGTTCAGACTAGTTTCTGGTGTAAAGCACGGGGGGTGAAGCGGGTCAGGTGGCCCGGAGGAATGTGGCGGGGGTCAAAGGGTCAGTTCCACTCCCTTTCCCTTTCACCTTGCGGCCCGCCAAAGGGCGATTAAGGCACGCAATCTTCGTTACCACAGAGATGTTCCCGTCCGGGCTCGACCGTAGCTAGGCCATCGCGCTTATTTGCAGTTATCCTTCTGTTTTCGCGTTTATTGCCCCATAAATATGTCCTTGTACACCCAGAGTTCGACCGGACTTTTAATCCCGCCCGACCTTCTGTAATTGCGAGCCTTTGGGAGGTGGTAAGGAGGGGTTCAAAAAAAGAAGAAAGAACTTCTTCATTTTCTCTCTGTTTCCGTTAAATCTCTACCTGCCAAGCCGCCGAAAAGTTGGGGTCGTTTGGCTCTCTCTATAGTTTTATATGCGTTTAAGAAAAAAAGAGCACGAATTCATTTTTTTCTAGTTCCATGTGACGGATTCCAGCTCGGAGCCGTTAAATTTCACTGTGAATGTCGAGAGAACGCTTTGATCTTAGCAGTGCCATGCGCCGTGTTTTTTAATTATTTTTCTTTTAGTTTAGGCCCTATGAAGTCAAACGCAATGTGGGTCATGGTTTGACGGCGAGCGAATTGCTTGACGAATTCCAAGATCCGCCCAGAGTAAGCTGAGGCACTGATAAAGCTGACAAAGAGACAAAACCACTTGGTCGAGTTGCATGAGAACTGTCAACGTAAACTTTCTCTTTTCTCTAGCATTTGCTTAATCCACTAGAGACGGAGAAAAAACACTATTCAGCACCGACAAATGACTCTACTGAAAATATCGGAGGCACATTTTGAATCGTAAATAAATGATTTTTCATACTTAACCCTTCAAGCCCGGAGGAGTATTAAATGAATCCCATCTCCGTAGGTCGGAGGAGATTTAAATGGAACCGCTGGTTTTCCAGGAGTATTAAATGAATCCCATCTCCGTAGGTCGGAGGAGATTTAAATGGAACCGCTGGTTTTCCACTGATTTAAATGGAATCGCCGCGACGTAGTCACTACGTCGCTCGACGGCATGTGAAGTTCGTGGCCGACGTAGTGACTACGTCGCTCGTCGTTGATGGGTTAAAAGAGACCTTCAAATACGCACATGGATACAATCACTATACAAATTCAAAGGGTTTTTTCCTGAAGAGGCAGCAGTGTAGGGACACTTGTAACAAAAAATATATTCAGTGGAATCACTAAGTACATTCTGCGAAACTGGTTGTGCAACGATGCTAACGGAGTCACCCCCTAGTGAACACACTACAGTGTGAAATCCACCGTGAAAAAGTAACTCGCCTGGACTGGGATCAGACTGGGGGAAAACATATTCAATTGAATCACTAAGTACTTCTTAGAAAATTCTGCAAAACTGGTTGTGCAACAATGTTAACAGAGCCATCCCTATTGAACACACTACAGTGTGAAATCCAGAGATTCGGCGGGGCTGCGAAGGGTAAAGCTTTGAATCCCATTACAGGCGAATGATGTTTTCACTGTGATTCTCACAAAATTCTTATTTGAAGTTCTCTTGATTTCGCTATGGAATTCCATTAAGTCTCGGTCATCGCTGAATAATAATTATTAATTCTTTTTCAGTGATAACGCACACTTCATATTCCCAATGAAATGGAGAAAATCACATCAGTGAAACGAACTCCGTAGAAATACGCCTATTTAAAAAATATAACTAAAGACATTTTCATGCCCTAATATTATCATTCAAGGTTGACACATAAAGGATAGGGTTGATGGGTTGAATATAATACTAGCTTCATACCCTTAAGAGCCGAGTTCGATTCCAGCCACTTTCATTTGAGTATTCTATCAGGTATCTATTTACCTACCCTTATCGCCACAAATGACCTCGACTACATATTTCTTTTCAACTAGTACACATTACAAAACACGAAACAACCTACAATATAAAAACAGACATCGCCAAACTAAGCAAAATATGGATTAAAATTTGATATTTTATAACATTTAAATTTCGAGCTAAGGCTTCTCCAGTTTTGACAGCGTCCCCCCCCCCCCACCAGCTCATCATGGAAGCAATTGAAATCATAAAACACCTAGACAACTTCAACAGAGAACATGGGTACCAACTTCACAAGTCGTGGAAACGGTTGATCCGGCCAGAGCGCAAACATTTTTTTCGCCCAAACGAAGGACTGCAGCTGACCAATCAGGGGACGATCAAGACCACGGAACAAGTGCATAAGGACGTACGAGACTAAGGCATCGGAACTTCAACCTGAAGACGCCAGCAGTAACGCTGTTGAAACGTTTGTCACAGCAAGACAACAACGCGGTTCTCCCGAAAATGAAGCCATTTCATCATTTAAATTTCATTAAAATATTTTAAAGAACTTTATATTTTCGACAAAAACAAAACAAATAGTTCCCAAATCATTACTATTACATGTACAGAAAATAAAAGGAACCTTGAGGTAATGTTGAAAACATGAATACATATTTTGTTTAATGAACTGATGTAATCAAGCTTTGTAAACCATAATATGTAAACCTTGAATATTGTTGAATGTTGTATAATATGTATAATTAATCCTGATACAGCCCTGAGGAGGCATAATAAATATGCAAAACGTTGGCAAAAAAGGAGAAATAAATCATTAATCATTTAGAGTAAGACTATATCTCCAGCGAAGAAAGTATTTGTAATAGTAATCTATGAAACTCTTTAGGCATATAGATTTATGGGGAAGTAAGTTAGTTCCGAGACTGAATTCAGTACTCTTCCCGAATACGGCAACTATCACTCAAACTTATATAAGAGCTGGGGAATTCCGGCATAGGAACACTGGTTACCGCTCAGTCACCAAGTTCAATCATCGTTGGGCTCCGCTCGAACTCTGGCGGGTGATCCTTCTGCTCGTCCTAGCGCTGCTACCCCTGTCTGCTAGTGGCAGAGAGTAATTGCAAAGTGACTATAGCCGTCGAAGAACGTTAAAACTAAGGTACTATAATTATTATCAGTCATTTTTTAACATGCCACTCCATGTCTCCGACAAGCATCAGGTTTCGCTGCTGTCATAATGGCCGAAGATTCGGCAGAGGGTTTGATGCAATTTGGTAACCATATCCGCAGCCGCCGGATAAGTGGTTACCCTGCAGTCAGGTCATGCACCCGAAGCAGACGGAGGGTCCCATGTATTACCATCTTCTGCATGCTCACTGATTGTGTATCCTCTCGCGCTCTACGCACGTTGATGCGCTCTTTAAATTTTCGCATCTTCGGACCATACACTAATACTGAAGGCACTCTGCTCGATATAATATATTTTTATATACTTGTTTGGTTATTCAACTCTCATCCATTCTCTCAACTTAGTCAAACCAAAGTAGGTATTAATAATGAATATAAACTAATTATACCTAAGTAATTGAATTTTTCCACCGTTTCAACGCTGTGCCTATCTCCTCGATCGTCACCCTTGTTTTTGGGTGAAACACTACAAAAAAGCGAACTCATAATGTTGCAATTTTTCTCGACTGTTTCAGGAGACATTTTTATGCCGAGAAAATGAGCCTTCCTGCGGCTTGTACGTCTAAATTGTATCTCCGCTCCACTTTAAATCATACCCATCACGCCCCCGATGGCTTTGTACCGACGAGCTAAATTCTCCATGTGTCAACCAATTTTCACAAGGACCGCGCCACGGCTTGGAACAACGTTACATCGTGTGCGGAGCCACACCAAAATATTCCATCGCGCGCTTAATTTCGCCCGAGATCGCCAAAGTTGAGACACAGCCTTCCAAAGAGGCCTTTGTTGAAGAGCAAGACTGGTATCATTACTTACAGAAATTCTGATCCGGCCTTGCGTTGAAGAGAGGAGCGGGTGCAAAATGTTCCAGTGGCAGTGTATAGGGTCCTCTCTCGGCACCCTACATCACCATTTTCCCTCCCCCCCCTGGTATTCCCGAGCCATGTAGGCCCCTCGTGTGTTTCCGATCCCTAAGACGTTTTAATGGTCTCTTCTAAGGTCTGCGTGGTTGGGCGGTATTCTCCTCTACGGCATCCACACGGAAAATAATATATTGAGGCTCGTATTCTTTTTTCTATAATCTTATAATGGTTTATAAGAACATATAATATAAATCATTATTTTTACGGGAAAATGTTGGCTAATTAACCAATATACCAAAGTTTATAAAAACCTTTAAGGTTAATATTAAAAAAGCGTTTCTCCTCTTTAAGAAAATGTATATGCGCTCTCCAATGGGGGAAGAAATGGGCCGTAGCCACACCCTGGTCCTCATTCTGGCAAATAAATACATTTCCCTCTCCGCAGCTTCGTCCCATGTTTTTTCTTAATTTCTAAGATATCATTGGCTTTTTTTAAATGTACTCGCTCATTATTACCTTTACGTTCGCACACCTCTCGTTTAAAAAGCACTTCCATACATGACCAGAAACTTGTCACTAGCATGAGCATGTAAAGGAGATGAGTTTGGAGAGAGGAAGAACATGCCGAGGGCTTATGATAAAGAAAAATAATCGCACATTCTAATGGTTCTCGCTTGGCTGCTCATTTTATATTCTCCAACGCATTATCTTATACGCTTAAGGTTGGTTTGCACAGGAAAGTCTATTGCGCAAGATACTTGCAGCAAGTGACATTCGACGTGGATTTATGGTGTAAAAGGCTCTGCAAGGCCTATTGCAGAACTTTTTAAAGTCTCGGCAAGTCGCTTGTAGGAGCACATCTTTGACTGTGTGAACGGCAAACAATCTGGATCAACTCTAAATTGTGACACATTTTTCATCAGAGTGGAATCCTACGCAAGTCATTACAGCAGAGACTTGGAGAAGGTACTTGCCAGTTTAAACCCCCCCCCCCCCGCCGTAAAAACGAGTTGTGATTGTATGTATGTCAGTATGTAAAATTTATCCCGAAAACGGCTCGATTGAATTTGATGAGACGGCATAATTTGAGAGCTTTACATGCGAAAACATTCTTCGGTAAAGGTCTACTCTCCGGTAAAATTCGTTAAGGTGGCTGGTGTAGTCACTAAGAGCACATTTAATATTTTTTTAAGCAAGTTTAAAAAATTTCTCCGACCATTTTGCATGAAAGTGTGTCCGTTTATGCTTTGGAACAAAAAAACATTTATATTTTATTTTTTTCCTTTTTTAAAGCATACAATGGCATTTTTCGGCGCGGTACCCGAAATGTAGACGAAATTATATTTAAATATATTTTTTTATAAATATTGGACTCAGTGTGACACCTTTATACCTACTGGTTGGAACGATTATAATTATAAGAAATGTATAAATTTCGAGTTTAGAAGAAAATCTATACATGTAATCGAATTATTACTGTGCCATAGGGGTATGTGTTAAAATAGCATTGAGTTGCCATAAAACCAAATCGGTAAAGTTCAAATTTTTCACTTTTATTTATAAGTATCTTTAATAGGAACATGTATGCATAGTTTCACTTAAATATGTTCATAAAATGCACTCAAACCACCTTCAGGCACGGAGTAGAGTTGCCAAAAAAGATACCCGGGATAAAAAAATGAGAAGCCTTGGTATCAACGGGGACTTAAAGGTAGATTACTTTATTTTCTGGTTTCAAATTTGATAATTTACACTCAAGACAACGATAATAGGACTTAATTGTGAGAGAAAGTTTGACATTAACCTTTCCAGCGCCAAATTTTGTCGTACTGTTCTCTAAAGTTATAAATTTAAGATGAGGCACGTTTTTTGTTGTTTTTTACCCTTTTCAATATTAAGACTATGGATACAGCCGTAGCTGTTTGTTTATTTACCGTAAAAGGATGGCACGTGTGGCAGAAGGAGAAGCGAGGGACTGGTGGACTTACGATTACGTTATTTTCAACGACGTACTATAAATCAATTTCATCAGCACGCCCGAACTTATTCAGGAATTCTGATAAAAAATAGACCACAAAGGTTATAAATAATCGGGTAATACCACATCGGGTTTGGAGAATACTATAGTTTATTCGTTAGCATATCCAAATTCTTTGAATGTAGTTTGAACGAGATTAATATTAATCATAATAGAAGCCATATTCGAATCTTGCTTTTAAAATGAAATACTCTTAAACGAGTAAAAATTGGAGGGTTCAGTATAAAAGAAGGCAAGTCCATTGTTTTTTTTAACTTTACAACTGTTTAGGATGGCTAGTTATATATATTTATTTTTAGCCAACAAAATTAACGAGTCCAGAGCCAGAAAATTTGCATTTTCGTGGCAGCAATTCTTGAGAACAATGAGTACAGCTGATTTAAATGAATAATATACAGAGCTTTAAACATTTTGTGCTCAAAATTCTATCTGTGCAGAGGTTGAACATAGTTACTTTTTAAAATTACTTGCGCTCATGATATAGGATTTAAATATCCACTATTGGATGGATGAAAGAACGAAGTGTTTTTAATTTGCGCATTATATTGTATATTAAGGTTCGTTTTTGCTTAAAAATTAGGTTTTCAATTCCAAAATCATGACTTTTTTTCCATTTCAACAATAAAAAATTTCCTTGGGAACCTTTTTAATGGCTATGAACGGAAAATTTAGCCCGGGCTTTTTATAGCTTATATTATATAAAATAAATAAATAGATCAAATTTCAGTGAGATTTCAGTTGGGTTATTTTTTACCCCAACGTGTGTGTGTTTAACGGCTTTTACAGAGTATCTGCATTTAGCACGTGAAATTGATTCTTATAATCACAAACAATGGCTTTTATGTTTCCTCTCTCTCGGTGAATTTTAACGGGAATTAGCATTATTTATGGCCACAGTATGTAATTATAATACCAAATGGTACATTTGGTTTTTTATGCCGCTGAAATGTCTATAGAAAATACCGTTAAATATTCTGGGAATCAAAACTTAAATTCATGTTACGTAGGAACAGTTATTTTGCCGAGAATATTGAACGAAAAGGGGTTGAACTGGAGATCATCAGTTACATGAAAAGTAGCCAGTTATCTGGGCATGATAGACAATAAATGATCCTTAAACTCTGAAAGTCCTAGTACATTTCGTTTTTTAGTTTTACGCCAACATGTATCCATACACATAAACAAATTATTTATTATTTATAAGATTGTCAATGCACGTAAGCTAATATCAGTGATAATTCATTGGTGGTATTTTTCAATCAGAAGTTCCCACATGCGGCTAATGACTGGTAGATAGTACCTGCATTAAGCACGTAACTTTGATTCCTATAATACTACCCACAGGTAAAGGACCTCTCCCGCTGAAATTCAACCGGCACCATAATCTTGCCCTTTTTAGTATAATAATGCATTATTTCTTGACACAGATTGTAATGTTTTATCACATAGGCATTATTCTGTACCATTGGTTTTTAATCCTTCTCTGAAGAATCTATAACATATGCTGGTTAAAATATTCTCTAAATTAAACCTCAAATTTCATGTCATGTACAACCATTACTTTAGCCGAGAAATTGTAAAATGCTCAACATTAATCCGGTTCATTTACACTTAATTGGTACAATTTATTCTCAGATTCCCGTGCGAAGGCGTGTCCCTCTGCTAGTATATGATAATATACACTGAAGACAAAGAAAATTAGATTAAATTTGGTGATAAAGTTGTACATTTAGTTTCATGGCATTTTATTTGGTTTTACTGGTCTATTTTATTTAGATTATTAAGATCAAACACACTATTTTGTCTTTTTTATCACTTTTCGAGTTTTTTTACTAATTTACGGGAAATCATGACACACACCGTAGCCGGAGAAAAAGAGCGATTGATGGACTTTTGGTGTGTTTTTCAACGACATTCCACAAATAAATTAGCTCAGCTCGTGTTATTTCTTCAAGAATTCGGCCAAAGAAATATCTCAACCCCAGCAAAAATCAGCTTCCATGCATTACTAATATAAAATACAAAAATATGTTTTTTTACGATTAAAATTCTCAGTAACTAACTAAATTTACACACATAAGACTTTAACTTGACTCACTTGTTTCGCGTCTTTCATTGAAGGTAGGAGTGGGTCCAAAATGTTCCGGTGGCAGTATATAGGGTCCCCTCTCGGCACCCTATATCACCATTTTCTCTCCCCCTGGTGTTCCAGCATCATGTGGAACCCTCGTGTGTATCCGATCCCTAAGACGTTTTAATGGTCTCTCCTACGGTCTGCGTAGATGGGCGGTCTTCTCCTCCATGGCCACCGACGCGGAAAATAATATCATGATGGGGGAGAAGGGAGCGGGGGACTGTCCGGGTTAGCGTGTCGGTTGACTGGGTGAGTGGGGAAATTGCTTCGGCGGCGGCGTGCTGCAGGGTGGCCGGGAGGTTTTTTTTAAAGAGGCTGTATCCTGGAGGCATCGGCGTGGGCGTGAAGCGCCCTTAGGGAGGTCCTCGTGACCTTAACGCGAACGGCGACGAACTGAGGTGGGTGAGGTCCTGTAGCGTCCTAAACATTGTTAAAGCCGCACTGATTTTTTGTGCGTGTTTGTATAATTACGCATCAAATATCAGTAAACTAGCGTTGTCCGAGTCAGAAACGTGGACTCAGGGAAAAGAAGACGATTATAAGCTGCGTTGCATTTGAGATATGGTTATGGAGAAGGATGGAGAAGGTGCGATAGACGGGAAGGAAGACAAACGAGGAAGTGCGATGGGTGAGGGAAAGGAAGATTCTGATGAGATTAGGTGGATGAAAAGTATGTGGTTAATCGTGGTAATGAGGGGCGCAGGATTGCTTATGGCCATTATAGAGGGGAGGGTTTTGTGTAAGAAGGGGAAGTGGAAGAAACCGAATAGGTTTTATGGACGGGATGAAGAAGTTAGTTTTCGTAACAAGTTAGTTTTCGTAAAAAGTTATAAAAACCACTGACTAATAGATATGAGTATCAATTCAGCCCAATGCCATTCATTTTTAAGTGGACAGGCAGGTTATTCGAGGAATTAAACTTCATTGAAACCGCACTGTTTTTCAGATGTAATTCTTTTAATTATTGGATGAAGTTTCTCGCTTGCAGGGGAGTAAGAATGACTTCCGGATAATTTTTCAGATGAAAGCCTTTTTCCCCTACTACAGCGTGCATAAGGGATATAATTATGATATTCTATGCCCTTTAAATTATTGAATAGGCGTTATATTACAACCCTAGTGAAGGGGATATTTTTATTCGCCTTAGGGCAAGTTTGCGTTGACGTTTACAGAAACCTCCGGGTTGATTACTAGCCGAAACTCAGTTCATGTAATGTTAATGAACAAAAAATTTATATGTCGATAAAATTAAAAATAAAGAAAATAAGAACTAGTGATTCAAGGGGTAAGAAAGACATTACTTGAAGGGCAACGTTTGACGTACAATGAATATTACGTTTTAAATGGAGTTGGATTCGGGTTACAATAAATGTAACCAAATGTGAAGTACTTACTAGCACCGTCGAATTCAATAACTTTAAATTATTTAGGGGAACGCTACAAAAACAATCACCAAAAATGTATCAAATTAAAAGTAGTAAACATGTGAATTACATGTTTAAAATTATAAGGAGCTGCGGAAAAACATGGATTACAATAAATATAACCAAAGACAGCAGTAAAAACGCTTAATTATATGACTTTAGGTTATTAATGGCAACACCGTAATATGAATTACAGGTAAAATTAATCAGATGTACTGTTCATTGCTTTTTTGAGGATAAAGTTTAACCTGCTTTGCTGAAACATGTCTCGTAAATAGAAAAGAATTATGTTTGTTAATGAAATATTCAACATTAATGGATCTTTTTTGAGCATAACCTTTTTGGACTGCGGTATTTGCAAGGGATAAGATCTAAAATGTCTAAAAGGTCGCATGTAATCAGATATATATTAATTCCTCCTCAAGCTGCGGAGAAAGAGACATGATTATCCCTTAGCTCGGTTCCCCAATCTCTAACCACAAACTAATAGCCCTTGAAAACCATTTCTGTAGTAAGGGGCTCACTTACAACATATCTCTTCCAATTCAGGTTAGTAGCGGATAATGAGAAATCATAATTGTTCACTCGCTTTGATGAGGTAGACCACCATATAACCAAATATTAGATCAAGAAGAAGTTTCAAGTGTAATATGCACAATAATTTGTCAGATATCATCGTTAATGCTGTAAATTGAGTTTGATTTTTCTGTTGTCGCTTTACTCACTTTCATAAAAAAGGTCTAAACCATATTTGGCAAAAAATATTAGCTTAAAATGTTTAACGTTAAACTGCTTTTCAATATTCACGTAAGGAATTAAAGAATGACAAGTAACTCATCCGCAACTGAAGCAAGTTTTCTCGGTATGAATACAAAACTGCGGAATATATTCCTGCCAAGTTATCTAGTTAAAACTAACCTATAGCTCAATGGAAGTTGCCTGTTGAGGGAGCATAAAATTTGGAATTGAAAATCACGGGACAGCCACGATATATGCGTGCTGAGATATACTCAGGTGAATAAGTCGTTGAATATATTCCTCATTTAGTTTGAGGTAGTGAATGGGGCCATGGGGGAATAAAGCCATCAGATTGACTTTACGATACTATCCATTACGGACAAAAAATGCCTTTCCTTGTATTTCCGTATTCGGAATTAATGTGCCTTTACGAATCAATTACATTGCATTGACGTGATGATATTTAGTTTGAGCAACATATCACTTCACATAAAAATCAATGAATTAGACCTCGTTATAATGATAAATATCTCATCATTCCAATGAAACCAAAATATCATCCTCGTACCGTAATCATTTTCCAGATATTAGCAAAAAATGCAAACCATTGTTCATATTGATGGAGTAGGTTAATAACTTGGTATAGTCACACTTATATATATAGTACTACCGATTTCTTCCACCACGTCTGCACTTTATACCCATGACTCACCCCTCTCTTACCCTTCAGATGATCCCTATGGGTCATTCCACATCAATTCGACCAAAAGATCGGCAAAAATGACCCTTAGGGTAACAGATTTTGACTAAATTTAGCATATTGTCATCATTTGATAGCATATGAACATGAGAAGTGTAGAATAAGTTTCTGAGAACATGCTAAATGCGTATGCGAGGAAAATAGATTAGGGGCTAAGAGGAAAGTAGCATTGGAAGCCCGAGACGGGACGAGGTTTGTCTATTATTCTCCCAGGCCGACCGCTGTAAGGTCTGGTGCCACTCCTCGTGGGAGGCGGCGGTCACATCTGCAAGAAGCAAATAGCAAATGGCATGGGCAAAGGGGATTTAGGGGTTGGTATACCTACACTCAAAACTGGTGAGAAGAAGATGAATTGGAAAGTGTCCTGAGATCTGGAGAACCTGAGTACAGTACGGTCGGCGCGCGAGCCGGATGCCGCGCCGCGGCGAGCGGCCAGCGTAACGCCTACACTGAAAAATGTTTTCTATCTTAAATGAAATTAAACCCATACTAAACTTTTTTAATTTGTAGAGGAGTATCTACAATATTTTAAAAAATGAGCAAAATCGAATGCACAATTACACCGTCAAAAATCGGTTTGTAATTTTCAAATTTTTATAAACAATGAAATTTTTTATATTTTGAAATATAATCAGTTATTATTAATTTCTAATTATGGACCGTTAAAATAAGCCCTTTTGTATATTTTTAGCTTCAATATTCTCGGATATACGTCGTCAAATGAATGGAGTATTTGCGTAAGTGAGGTATTTTGTTGAAATTTGTTATAGCGAGTAGTGTTTGGTTTCGAAATGCCACGTACGAAATACCAAGGTATAATTCCAACTAATTAATTTAATAAATAGCTTTTAATATGCATTGTTTTAGCATCGAAATTGCCTAGGTCTAAACCATAGAGTTATTAAGGTACCAGAGGTGGCGCTGCCTATACTCGGCCGTAAGCGAAGGTGAAGCCGGGTGGGCGTAACCGTCCGCCATATTGAGTGACCGTGATATACTATTAGCGGAATAGGTGTAAACTTAGATATTTACACCTTTTTTGTATATAAAATGTTGAATTATGAGAACTAGGGATAGTATCGGTTAGGCAGATAATACAGAATATATTATCAACTCCTCCAGTGGATCTTATGAAGAAACCGGCAGGTAGGAGCAATGAAAAGCATGTCGTCTGCTCTTGATGGTATGTGTTTAGTGTCTCCCAAATAAAAAATAATGAGACACCTGAAGAGTTAAGGAAATATATATAAAATAATAATTAATGCAAATGGTTTTGAATATAAAATTTACTGGCCGTTAGGGAAAAATGCGTAAAGTACGGCTTATTAGTTAGCTATTAATTGGTAAAAGAGGCAGACTTACATAAGACTTTCGTCGTTTTGGAAAGCTAAAAAGTAAACAAAAGCAATAAACGATAATGAGTGATGATTTATAAATCATAATAGGGTCACTGACGCCTCGTTATGCGCATAAATTCCCATTCCAATGGCTATTCCGTTTGTCGTTGAAGAGCTCTGTATTTGAAATCAAAGGTTCAGTATACAATGGACTTTTAGCTTGGTAAAAGGACATTGAAAATGGCTGTATATTCGAAACTTGTCGTGCCTTTATAATATTTTGGAAGTCACAAAGTATCCCTTTATTATCAATCAGCTCCCAGAGTGCATGGAAGTATGCTAAAAGTTTGCTTTCAAAGTCTGAAGGCCGTTTTACACGGTACATTTGTTTGTACAAACTCTTCCGTGAACTCTTGCATGAGGCAAAATGTATCGTGTAAAGCGGCAAATTGCATGAACGCTTGTGCGAATGTCTCACTGCCTGCACGGGAAATAGAACCTATTCTAATTTCGTTGAGACTTAAACGTACAATCTCACGTACATACGTTTGTGCAAAATCTTTCATCGTGTAAAACGGCCTTGATGAAAGATTGTTGTGCAATATCCGATTTGCTCCGCTACCTTAACTACTTTATATGGGTATTATTTATTTATAGTATTATTTTTAAAGCAACCAGAACTTTGTTAATGGCCACGCACATTCTTAAGTAGGTATAGTAACTTATCTTTGTGGTATTTATTCAGTAAAATGGAAATGGGAAGCATGAGTTGCAATGACTTGATGAATCATTAATATCATGGTAATCTATATTGAAATTTAATTTTGCGATATTTCCCACCATAAAATGCATCTATAATTGATTTAATATTAACTGTTCTACATTGATTTACATATGAGATTGAAATCCACTTCGAATACCTGTTACAAAGCAGGTCAAATTTATATTTCAAATCTATGTAGATATTTCATTTAATAGCCTCATCTATATTAACATTAGGTAAGGCAATTAATTATTTTATTGGCTTCTTAATGAGAGAACCTGAATGTAAATGGATCGTGGAACTCTGAGGATTACTCAAATTGAAACTGAACTATATTACTGAAATTCAAAATTATTCACCATTAAAGACTATACCCCTTTATGACCTCACAATTAAGAGCAAAATTGTTGGTGGCTTGAATAGCCTCGAATGTGTCTCATTTCTGAGTTCTCGGTGATTTATAGGAGTAGCTAATTTGTGAAAACATTAGACCCTAATGTTTCATTGACAATGCTGATGAAAAACAAATAATTAGTATCGAGTTTATTCCCCAATCAATAACCGTAGTTCTTGTAGGCCTGCTGCTGGCATCATTCACAACTGTCATTTGAGTTAATAATTATACCTGCCAGTATTTGAGGGAGGGATAATTTTATTGCTAAATATAAAACAACAGAAGGAAAGGACAATGGAACCCCTAAGAGTAGAGAACTCGTCTTCAGAATAGTCTTCCCGTCTCACGATCTCTTACGGAAATCAGTGTTCTTACGGTCACTCAATATGGCGGACAACTTTCACCGTGGCTTCACCTGAAATTCGTCACGCCACCTCTGTTGAACTATATACTCTAAGGTCTAAACGCCCAACCATTAGTTATTCGTAGTGTGACCTCATCTCCCATATTAGCAGAAGCGAAATAGCCTAGCTGTGCGTTGAGAGTGAAATAGTATTTGCCTTTTCGAAGTTATTTCGATATTTGCTAATTAATAGCTAAAGTTTCGTCCGCACGCTAAGACTACACAGTCACACAATCTCCAAATCAACAGATGGTCGATTATGGGACGATATGACGTCAGAGCCTACAAAGCATGGCGGACCAGTGTTTCGGCGTAATAATAATTTATTAGATTTTATTAGCTAATAAAAAATTAACGAAAAGCCTCTCGAGCGTCAGAATGAAAATTTAGAGTCTGAAGTATCGATAGATGTTTTAGATGTCACTTCCCAAAAGTGTGCAAATACTCTATTGACACTTTTGCAAAATTCAAATTTTGCGACGTTGCAATTTTTCATAGAAAGTTACATGTATTTCAAAACGGCTTCGGGGTTTTCAGCATGCCATCAAATGATGAAGATATGCAAAATTTAGTCAAAATCGGTTGCCCTAAGGGCAATCACCTGGTCGAGTTGACATGGAATGACCCCTATGCATATCAAGCGGCTCACCTATCTGTACCTACCCCTTGAAAATTGTAAGTTGTATGACTTTCTAAGTTGAAACGTTCTGGAATAAAACCTGAGAATAGTCTAAACGTAGTGACTGATTTACTCCATCAATATGATATTCCACAAATTGACGTCTGACAACGTGAAGCATATTTATTGTTCATACGTTAGACACTTTTTTTTTAAAGCGGAAGTTTTGACGCAGACACTGCGTCATAAATTTTACGTTTCGTGGTGCGTACGCATTCTCAACTATTTTAGAGATTAAATTATGTACTCACCATTTTACTTTTAACAAGACACGCACTAATTCTGCCTTGAAGTCATTGTAAACATAACGCGTGAAAATATGAGTAAAGTTATTGTACGATATGTGAGTTTTTAATTTAGTTGATTTCTGAGAATTTCAGTCATTTCAAAAATCGAAGATTCATCATAATCACATTAAATCATTATAACTACATTTAAAGGATGCTACCTGCTAATTCTGCTCGATTTTTTAAATAAAGTTAGAATCGAATAATCTCCGGTATGATTAGTGAAAATTGTCGTTCATACTACACGTAAGTTAAGAATGAATCAATTTGTAACCCTCAACGCCGTTTCTAATACTGTATAACTGTCCAGTTTCGATGTTACATCATTATCATCATCAGAGCACTAATAACTGGAAGGGATATACTGTTAGGAATTAGAACTTTGATGATGATATTATTACATCCAAACCGACCGATTGCATTAAAAGTGTGGAAGATTACCAAGTGATTCATGCTTTAGCCATGTCACAATTCCACAAAGTTACGTAATGAATGAGTTTCGATAGAGCAGTAAGAGATTAAGTTATGGTTAGATAGATCATTGGCTTGGTATCCATCATAGACAAAAAAAATCCACTCTATTTCCGTATTCAGGGATTGATGTTTTTTATGGATCGGTTGCATTGCATTGGCACGACGACCATAAGACTTTGACGTGACGGTGGCTTAGCAGCGGACGCGGTGGCATCCAGCAGTGAGTCTCAGTGACCTGTTTTTAACGGCCCGCATCAACATACGGGCCCTTTCCTGAACCTTATCGAAGGAAGGGAGGGTGCTTCACAACTGAGGGAAGGGGTGAAATGCAGCGTCGTCAAAATCTCGGCCTCGGGGCTCTTCCTGAATAGTGGAACCGTTCTATCGGGATACGAGAGATGGACAGACTGCTTCGATGAAGTAATCATGATATATTAGGCTGCATAAGTTATTTGGTCGTCGTCCTACATTTTTTCAACGTTTTCAGATCAATATACGGATTGCTAAGTACGATTTCACAAGAGTATTACCAGGGGTGCGTCATTTATGGCTCGGTACCAAGAAACTGGATGATTCAGAAGTGTTTTTCATCGTTTAGCTGCAGAATATTAGACATCCAGGTTATATGCCCACTGGTGGAATTCCAAATAGGGGGTTTGAAATGAACAGGAGTTCACAAACAAATAATACTGACCCAAAAATTGCTGTTCTCACATTTACTTGTACTTCCGTGCTTCTGAAGATAGTGGAAAATTTCCTTCCGTAAAAAACTTAAAAAGTGAAAGAGAGATGTTATTTTGCTTTGGTTATACCCCATCTTGTATGTATATTGAGAATTTTGAACGCAGTACAGGAATATTCAATTCAAGAAATAAATTAAAAAGACACACCCCCACATGTGTTGAAAAACAGTAAACAGAGTGTAACTCGGCTGATGAAAGATATAGATTGGGATACTTTAAAGACTAAAGGTTACACGCTACGTTTAGATCACTTGACAAATTCAAGCGAGTTTCAGTTTAACAGGGAGGATATTATTTTCCCCTATCGCTATATCTCCAGAACTAATGGAAGCGAAAAATTAAGAAAAATAAACAGCCAAACTGCTAGATGCAAAAGTTCCTTTTCTCCACGCACCATTAGTGATTACAACAAGCACAGCATGACACAAACATGAGACGGATAGGTTTCCATTCCCAAATGAATCATCTTCTCCAGATTGCGAAGTAACATAACTTGGCAAAAATGTTTAACACCTATTTACTAGGCCAGAAAATACAAAATAAAGACCAAGGTAAAGAAAAAATGAATGTGCGGGTGGACTCGGCCTTATTGCCATCGCAAAAGTTTCTGGCGCTGCGCAGTGGATGATTTTGAGATATGGGCTACGGAGCTTTCAAATATTTCAAATAAAAACCACAAATTTATTCCCATTTACTTATGAACTTTATTCATTATATTTTTGCTATTTCTCCCATATTTTATTTTGTTTAAGCAGACTTTTAAATGAGTATCGTAATGATTTGGTGATACATGTATCTACATACTTTCTAATAACCGCGAAATAATAGGTAGGTATATTTCTAATCAGATAAACAAAAAACATTAAAATATATATTTTGCTAAAGTTTCGGATAACTTGTCGAAAACTATCATTATCTCACGTCATGGCAAAGCATAAGTCAGAAATCTAGATTATAACTCTTGCGTCATTTCCCCTACTGTATGCATGGTGAATTCCACCGCATAACCAGATGTACTTAAATGAAATGCAGATCTTTTATTTTTTGCATTTTCTTGAAAAATATTTCAATATATATTTCATTCTATATATGTAATTCAATAAAAAATAAATATAATCCTTGTATCAATATTGTTACTGCCTGTTTGACGAGCTCCAATGCATAAACAGATGCACTTAGATGAATTGTGGTCGAGGAATTTTTCTTCGACATGCTTAAAAAGTAATTAAAATATGCACTCAATCAATGACCAACGGTTATTGCTCCGACCACCTTACACCTCAAAGAGAAGTGAGCATGCACGGTGATAAGAAAGTTTGGAGAGACCTAGGATTGCCACCCTTAGCTCATGCATTAATATTTTTTGACCGAGTTTTTTTTATTTAAAAAACTGGATCCCATATTTTCCTCCTCTTGCCTGTTCCGCAAGACGCGAGGATTATGGCAAAATTTGCAGAGGGAGGTAGGACTGGGTTTACTCCTCCCGCTTTGATTCCGCATGAAACTCCAGAGGAAAAGCTTCCAAAGTCAACAAGAAGGGAGGATCGGGAAGGAGGGAGGTAGGAAAGCAGGAAAAAAAGAACCCAAATCCTTCCCGAACGACAAGTGCTTTTCCCGAGGTAGGTATGGGGGTCGATACCAAAAGATCTCATCTGAAGAAAAGAGGTCGCCCTGGCAACTGTTTATTTTCTCATCCAAAAGCGGGCCGTTTTGAAAATTTATTTCCTCCTAATGTTTGCTCGATGGATATTTTTTTCCGCATCGCGTGTTGTAAAATACTTCCTCGACCTACGCAAACGGCATGCGATGCCCCTCAGGAGTGGGTTTTTTATTCGGATCTTGTACATTATTTTCTCTACATTTCCGCTGCAACAATTCCTGCGTTTAATAATCCTTGAACCTGTGTAGCTCCTCTGAATTTTACATTAATTGACATAGCTATACTTATTGGCTAAACCCTAAAGTTGGTTTACAGAAGCACTTCATCCTTCCCTATCTAATTCCAATTACTTTATTCCCTGGCAGCTCTTCTTATGTGATTTCCTCGTTGCTGTGATGCTATCCCACAATATCACTGTCGCATATGATCCTTTCCTCTTCTACTTCAATTCAGTGCCATTTTAATACGTAGTATTATGAAGAATGAGATAGTACGTTTCATAACAATTCGATTGCATATGTGCAGATTTTCTACTTGACGTAAAATAATACATTCCATGCTATTATTGGTAACAAATTCTATTGTTCAAAAATATAGTGACTATTTCTGGTAACAAATATCAAGGTGTCACGCCGATTCAAAGAATCGAAAAAACGTATTTAAATATTTTTTCGCCAAAATTTCAAACATTGCGCTGTAAGCTATAAATAACTCAATTCGAAACATGCTTTAATTAAGACAAAAAAATAATTCTTGTATTACTTCCATTACTAAAGGAATGGTGAGTTCCACTGCATAAACAAATGTACCTACTTATATGAAATATTGGCCTAATATTTTTCCAAATTACTCGAAAAATATATGAAATGTGCAGTCAATGACCCACGAATACCGCTCCAACCACCAATTATAAGATTTAATTTATCAAACAAGGGAGATGAAGATGCTGTATTTTCTATTGTTTACAACAATTTGCTTGTTTTCCTCGTATAGATGAAAAAAAATATGTATTGCTGAATCAAATATCTGGCGATAAATTGGCCTTTTTGCTCTTGATCAGAAAAACCTTCAGTGTTTACATAATTTTCGCGGCGCAGGCTTCAGAGGCCACGCGAAGATGTTTTGAAATGCAGCAGTGCCAAAAAAACGTCTCCCCATATGTTTCCATTGATACTGCATTCGGGCGAAGGCAATGTGAGTATCGCTCAGTTGATCCCAATCTTTGGCAAAGCGAACACGTACGAAGGGAGCAATTGTTTCCCTGCACATATGGACTAATAAAGTAATCTCTCCGGCATGGGGATCAGAATACTAAAACTATCTAGCATAGAGAGGAGAATATTGTCCAAAAATCAAGGATACGATAGCTTCATGAACTGAATTCTGTTCCGCTTGGAAAAAAATAATTCTTCTAGCTGACTACATTCTTAATTAGTCTGCCTCAGTTCACAGTCCTCCTTCAAAACTTTCAGTATGTTCATTAGAAAGTCGCTTAAAATCACGATCGCAGTGTTTCCTCTAAAGTTTTGAACTCAGCATGGTTCTCGATGAAATCTAACCAGTTTACCTTTACCCCCCACTTTGGAAAAAATGGCCCTCAAAATGGGGAATTTTGGTTTTCTAACGACTTCACGATCTTTAAAAAGTAATAGGGGAGAAGCATAAAACACTTTTGGTTTGGATTATAAATTTAAAGAGGTCAAAGTAAGTACACACTATATTTTATTAGGTAGTCTCAACCCCTTCTTGGCAAAAATTGAGGCTAAACTTGAAGAAAACATCGATAACTTAGCTGAACCTTGACCTTGATTAACTGTGGTAATTTTACATGTGGCCAATTGTAACTTGATTCATTTCAAAGAGCAATAAATTTAGGCAAATTATTCGTGCGGATGTTTTTTGATAACTCCAACGGTTTAGATTTGGTAAGATGAGTCACTAATTCATGTTACGACCAAATTTTCCCTTTTTTTTTAAATGATTGTTTTAGACTCATCATGTAAGTAGCAATCGACTTTGACTTTTTTGTGAAATAAAAAAATGATGAAGCAACACCATCAGGTGAATTGAAATGGAATGACCCAGATATCAACCAGCAGGGCTTAATGTTTTACACTTCCTATGGCTGGAATATTTTCTGGTCCGTTTCCTTGTGAACCGACCATTTTGGAATTTTTTCTTGAAATTTTTAGACAGAACTGAATTTTTAGTTCAGGCTCTACTTTTATGCATCAAAAAATCAGATTTTGTGTAGGTATTTAGAGACATAATACATAAAAAATGACTTGGGCTGACTTTGTCTTCCTTTTTATCAATCTAAATTTAAATTATTCTCGAAGTACAGCTTTAACTATGACTAATATTAAGAATGGATTATTTGAGAATGCCAGTTGGATGTGAAAAGTCTCATTAACCATTTTGCATCAACTGAATAATTATTCAAAATGACTAACCATTTTCGGTGCTCCTGTCCCACGGAATTCCAGTTTAGAAGGGGCATGACCCATGTATAAACGTATTACACGGAGCGGAGCTGTAAAAAAAATAAAAAAAGTTAATTATTACTTTTCAGTTAAAAAGTACTGCTGAATTGAAGCGCCTTAAAACGCATGCTCAACTTGCAATTTATGGTGTCTAATCTTTTTATAAATCGCAGAACAAAAACATTTCATACGAGGGGTCATATATCACAATAAGCTGGAATTAAGGGGCCCGAGCGAATTACAGCTTTACTTATGACCGATTCCAGGGAATGGCACATTTAAGTACCTACAATACATAAGTTCAATACTAAAGCCCTCATCAACTGTTGAATTACAACAGAGGAGTTTTTAAAAAGGACTCGTAAATTTCGGCGTTCTTGTCCCGAAGATTAAAGATCCTAGCACGAACGTATTAACATGATGTGACTGCAAAATTCCACAAAATAAAAATCATTCACCTTAACTGGTACTCGAACCCGGATCCCTCAAAATCTGCAGGTGATAAGAACACTTCGGGGCTTAACTGCGTAGAATACTCGACGCGATTTTAAGAGATCTGGGTTCGACACCCGATCAAGGCGAACCATTTTTCCTCTGAGGAATTTCACACTGATGTGCATATGCGAGTGACTCGGTGTAGGGAAAAACCGTAGCTACTCACAATTGGGTATTTTCCACGTATTTCAAACTATCGATATTCTGATTCTGTTACTTGAACTTATTGCATTGGATAAAAGTTTTCTCATCAAATTGTATGAAATTCGATTTTAAAAGCTAAAGAAAGTCGAAGGTTACGGATGCTCCCGAGCACACTGCAAAAACAACCGAATGACCTGTGACGTCATTTTCGCTGTTTATATTTCGACCCAGGCGTTTCCCTATGCTTACGGTGGAAACAAATGCGGCGAAATTAGTTTTTGACGTTTTCCTGTTTCTTGATGTGCCTTTAAATGGCATCTATAGATGGTTTTTGTGCCACAACGTACAAATACATTGGTGAAAACACCGCACAAGAAATTGATTCTGCTTCCAAACGACGAAAGGAGAATTAAACTCTGGTTTCGAGCGGCACGCCGGGATTTCGTCCGCAGCAAAACAAAATTTTACTGTTGTGAAGGCCATTTTAATGTATGTTTAATAAAGAAACGTCCAAACGCGTGTTGTGTAATATTTACATTAAAATTTAAGTGGATAGTACAATTACTGCAGTTTTATTTAAGTACTAAAATGCTATTCCACCATATAACGCCAGAGACTGTCGAATTTATACACCCTAAAGTTTAAAAATATTGAATTCGCTAGTTATCGTTAATGTTAATTTTGGTTTAATGTGATAGCCGACAATTCTTACGGACATCAACTTTAGAAATGCCATTATTCACGAGGGCTAAATTTACCGTGACTATTACTTAAAATATGGTATGTTATTCTTTGGACTTTCTACGAATTTCGACAGCAATAAAACGGTCGTCTTTCTCCATAAAAACGCCTACTATAAACATATCCGCTTTGGGTAAATTATCTGACGAGGCTTTAATAAAACTATTGCACGCCATAGTCTTTTTTTAATGAAAACTCTTTAAATATACGGTATTATCTACAGTTCTTCTTTTTCTCCCACTATGGCTCTATGCATCTGTCTATCGCTCAGCGAAAATTACGTCAAGCCAATCAGATTTCGTTTCGCAGCCGCTTAAAAAAATTTGAAATTTTGACTATTTTAATCTTAGATATCTCAATTCATATTGAATCAATTATAAAACTATTTTCACTCCGCAAGCTTGTGCGAGTTAAAGTAACATATAAGGAACCGAAAACATAAATTTAACATTTTGGAAAATATCCAATTACTAAGTAGTCCCGATGTCCTCTAAATTTGGTGAAAAACTGTAAAACAAAGTAAAGCATTTCAAACTAACTTCTCGGGTAAAAACGTACTCGCTGTTTTAAGCACCCTGATGATCTTACTTTTAGTATGACTTAGAGGCGAATAATCTTTATATTTATTAATATTTTACGCATAATAAGTAAATTACACACCTCCAAGAGAATATGAGTCGCAATAAGCTGGAATGAAGGGGCTCAATTCATAGTTCGTGGCCTTAAAGGCCCACTACGCACCTTGTCTCTGTAACAATTTATTGTTAAACAACTGAGGAATGTTTCAAAATAAGTCACCAATGTCGGCGCTCCTGTCCCTCAGATCCTCAGATTACCAGCTGTAAACTGTCATGACCAACGCACGAACGGATTAACTTGTAGTAAAGCTATGGAACTGAAAAAAAAGACGGGATTACTTTTCAACTAAAGGAACACTGCTTAATTTAATCACCTTAAGACGCATGTTTGAGGTACGATTACGGGGTAGTGATCTTTGTTTTCTTATTATTCAACGCAGAACAAGTGAATTTCATAACTGCAAGAGACCATCAATCGCAATAAGCTGGAATGAAGGGGCTCTATTTTCAGTCCGTGTCCTCAAAGAACCACCTCCTCCCTCGCACAAGTGTCAAAAGTCTTGGAAAACACATAAAACCTCTGAGACCTCTTGCTACTCCCCTAAACGACTGCCAACTGCCACACCAGCTCCGAATGCGCGACAGTATGTAGTTGACGCCCCTCACACAAGAACCTTGGGACCAAGTCGAAATTTCCTTACCGCTGGTACAAATTGCTACGGGAGGTAATTTTGACGGGCAAGGATTAACGACTGCCGTTCCGCCGAGAGGAGTTGGAGGGTAGTGATGTGTCAAAGAGGGCGGGGGAGGTCTTGAGATCGTATCAGAGATCGAGGGAGGGTGGATATGAAAGGGGGGAGGGATGAACGGCGGCAGCACAAACCCCCCGCCCCAGACATTCACATACACACTCAGGACGGGGTGGAGAGGCATTAAACCCAGGGCGATGGAAAGTTTTTAAGGACACAGTGAAGGAGAGTTTTGTCGAAATGGGATGTGTAGTTGGGAGTGGTTGTAGGGGAGAGCTCAAGAAGTATGGGGTTGATGTTAGTGCCTAAAATCCGTCCAAGATAATAGAGCAGTTTAGCATTCAAACCTAAGACCGATAGGGTACCGGCGTGCAAAGGCCGTTTGCTGCGGCATCATGGATGAGTAACAGCGGACGCTATATTCAATTCATGTTTTTCATATCATGTTATTCGATGTTAAATGGCAATTATATCATCATTAAACATTTAGAAAGTATCCAAACCAGCTTATGAAAACTTATACGGTAATATGCTGACGAGACGAGATAAAATCCCAGTTCCATCATTGTGTACAGCTTATCCAAACATAAAGAGCAGCGTTAAAGTGGTGACAAAAATACGCCTAATTACTTACGACATCACTTAAAAATATCTAAAAAACCATAGTTTGATGAAATATGAACGTGTAATTAAAGAGGAGAGGAATTGGAAAGCAAATTAAATTAAAAATTAATCCAAATTGTCAATATAAGATAAGGAAATATAAACAGATTTGGCGAAGAAATAATGAAAAGTAAACAATTTTTTCCAGACCATGCGTGGTAAACAAAGGCCACCATTTTGGATTCTTTGGTGGCGTCATTTGCATCCCCAGACGGCAATGAACGTGTTTACTGATTGGCTGCTCTTCTGTCAACTGCGCTATTATCTTGGACGAACTTTAAAGACTCAAGGTTCGGGGAAGGGGGGCTGTGTTCCCGGACTGTTTCAGGGTAAGGGAGAGTAGTGAAGGGTGATGAAGGCTGTGGAATTCCCTGGTTGGTTGGTGTGGGGAAGGGAAGTTGCTCAGCGTTCGGCTTTAGGGGAGAGGGATACTCTTGGGGGCTGGCGAGGAAGTTATGTGACCAATGGGTTGGGTTGGCCCAGCCATGAAATCGGCTCCGGAAGGGAAACATCGAGGCGAGGGATGATGGGCAGGTTGTGCGTCTTGGTGAGTCAATTGGGGCTTCAATGGGATGAAATTCTCGCACGAAAATACCTTGAAGTGTCCGCGGAATAATCATAACTTCGACTCTGACAGCCTTGGGGTGAATTTGATACTCACAAAATAATCGGAGAAGTTACGGAATTGGGTGATCGGGTTGGTGTGATGATTTGAACATTGGAATTCCATATAGAAGGCCTGTCTAACAATCCCGGGATCTGCGGAAAAATTTCTGCAGTCTTCCGATCCCTATTTAGGTAAATGAATAAAACCGCAAGCTGCGTTAATAAATGCTACGAGCGAATAGAAAGTGTCTCATAGCTGATGAAAGGACTACGCTTGGAGCCGTCAGAGACTTGGAAGACTACATCTACATCTACGAAGTACCGTGCAAGCCACCACTAGGATGTGTTGCACCGGGTGATTCCTCACCAGGCATGCAGCACTCGTCCCAGAACAAATCAGAACCTCGTACGCTCCCCCTGGCGCTAGGCGCAGGCCAAAAGCAGTCAGGAGAACAGGGCGCAGTCAAACTAGAAATTGGGAGAGTGCTACGTAAATAAACATGCATTTCAATGCTAAAAGCACATCTAGTGGTTAATATTACTAATACTATTAATTTATGAATGCTACGAGATGCTACTTCATGCACGCTAGGCTTATATTACTTGAAACATTCCGATCAGGCGAGTTTCAGTACGACACACAGGATGTTATTTTGCGCCCGTACTTCCAGAACTAGTCTAAAAGTGACAAGATGAGAGAGAGACACTGCAAAAAGTGATTGGTACAAAAATTCCTTCTTTCCACGAACCATTATCGATTATAACAAAAAAAGCGTGACACTAACATAATACACATCGTTAACATAAAATCCACCTTCGTTCTCTCCCCCCACCATTTCCCTAGTTCTGCCTATTTCATGGCTGTGTTCATAACATTCCCTACCACAAGCCTCTATTGGCAGCTCACAGGTTATGTCTAATTGTAATGATAATAATAATTAATATATATTACATCAAAAAATCACCACTCAAAAATATATATGTAATTACGTATATAAATGTATATGTGTTCAGAGTACTGTATAACATATTTGGAAGTTTAATGTGGACTACAAGGCACCTGTTACCTGATTTGAGCCCCATACGATAGAATAAAAGGATTGCCATAAAACTCAGCGTAACGTATAGCTGTTAAATTAGAGCTGAGAGCTGTGGGTTGGTTTGGTAATTTATAAATAATTGGTAGGTATCTACATTAAAAATACATTTAAAAAAAATAAAATTTCAATATTTTTCTGAGAAAGCAGCAATTAATTTTAGTATTTTTACATCCTACAAAATGATCTTTGTATTTTTCTTCTGGTTAAGGTTTATTAACTTCATACCCTATATAAAAACGGATCTTTTATGAAATGATAATATTGGCCTAGAAACTAAAAATTTGACTTGTTAAGAAATAAGTACTTATATTTATTAATAATATTTGGCATGTTTAGAGCTCTTCCAGTGCAGTACTCCTACTGCAGGATAGGACACAAAAATGTGACCTTCTTGGCACCTTTCCCAAGAGTAGACTTATACCGACGCTGGGTTTCTCTCCAACCCTTCACCTATTTTCAAATACAATACTTCCACAAACTAGCTACCCACACGTATTACATAGCTAAAAAAAGAACTCAGTAGCTGGTCTACTCCCTGTATGAACGGCCTAACCTACCATTGGAATCATCCCGGTGTATTTGAGGACATCCCACGATCGTGAAGATCCCACGATTCCCATTTCAGGGAACTCCCTTAAAGGTATTGACCCAAATCCATCTGCGGCGACCAAAAACTTGGGTGAGATTGCATTATGCAGTGATTTACGATCTCGGGTTCATAACCTGAATTTAAACCTCGGAGACATTTTCATAAATAAATATTTTAGGGAAATGTTTTCGAGGATATCACACGTGCAAAGGCAAGGGAAACTTTTCCCATCAAGCCCGTGATGCATGCTGGTCTATACCAACGTCCAGAATTGACATCTATAAAAAAAATAAGCAGTTAGTTTCTCAGATCATTCAGTAACCCTCTTACCACTGACATCAGAAGTGGTGTTTGAAGATCTAATAAATTATATCTTATGATAAAATCGGTTTTACCGCTAAAAATATTATAATCAGAGCATGAAATAAAAGCATTCAGTTAAACTGTTGAGTAGCCACAGGCTGAGACATATTTAAAAAATTGAACGAAGGCAAAAGTGGAGCATAAATTATTCTAGAGCATAGTAATTTCAAACTCTCCTGTCATTTCGCTTCGCAATTTTGCTATAACTACAGTGGAGCCTCGAAAAAATATCCCTCACTAAAAAATAACATCGTAGGAAGGTGGACGTCTTAGCAAAAACAAAATTCGCTTCTTAATGCGTCCTGATCATATACTTACATAAATAAATAATTTAAAACATATCTCTCCTACTGTTGTAATTTTTAAAAATTTATTTGTCAATATCACGCTGATTATGGAAAAACAGTCAATGTAATTGCTGAAGTATAATCAAATATATGAAAAATGCCGATTAATTTCGCAGAAGCATCGAGAACAAGTGTTCATCTACTAGTATTTGAGACAAATGCGCTATTTTAAACACCGTGGGGTTAAATAAATGAAGCTTGAACTCTCTTCGGGATGGAAGCGATAGAAACCTCTTTTGCCTTCGACTGGAAGATCGGTTGGGAAAGGCAATACACATTTTACGTAGCGCGTACTCGCATGCCCAGCTCAAAGGCAAATGAGATCCACACATTTAGTGGGTAGAAGGGGGAGGACATACTTTTCTTAAACCATCAGTCACTCGTTGAGATATCTTTTGAGTAATTACTCTCATTTTCACCCGGAAATTTTTGTTTAGTGGCCGTAAACTCCTCTTAGAACTATCACGCTGTTAAAAAAATGTCTCTTATGTTATAAACGAAAGACATAGGAAGAACGTTAGTAATTGATGACAGTCAAAATGAAAAGTCGAAGCAAATACAAAATAGTAGGGGCTAAGAATAAGTAGTACACGGATAAAAATATAGTTTTCTCGTAATAAATTCGTTTCGGTGAAGGGCAGATGGTTTAGTACACGACTTTTATTTCTCTCCATCACAGTATTTTTCTCTGTGGAAATAACCAGTAAAAAGTCGCTAGAACGTGTACCAAACTTTAAAGAGATCTTACAATATTTTCGTACATAAGTCCAAAAAGTTTAAAGAACAAACTTCTCTTTGAAACTTGACTATTTACTCAAACGCACAATTATTTATTATAACAAACACAACGTGATACTAACTAAATACACATCATACATACTCAAATCACTTCTGTCCTCTCCAAAATCCCCTTCGCCCCTTTTCTCCTTACACCCCCTGCCTCTGCGGTAGCTTGCGGGGTAGTACCGATTTAGATGTAAAAATGATCAAGATGATACTGCAAGATGACGCAACCTGTATGATAATTAAGCTTTTGTTTATATAATACTGATGAAATTACGTCCACGCATTTACAGATGAGTACGTTCACAAAGGGCTTTGCCAATAAATAAATGAAAATAGCTATACATATAGGAAAATCTTTTTCTCGGTAGAAATAAAAACTTAAATTTGTAGGAATTCGAAGTACCAGTATCTTCTGATGTGACTGAAATCAAACCAAATGAAAACAGTACTTACGGTTTCACCGTTCTATGTAATCAACGTGTGCGCCAATAATAAAGGAGCATCTTTATTCCGCCATTTATTGACATAGTGGCAGCCACCAGTTTCATTTTAAGAAAAAAACCCTCGGGCATACTCTGAAGCTGAGTAACGGCATGTTTTCCAAAGCAATAAATCAGAGAGAATGAATCTCCCTTTTTATACCAATACGAAACTTCAGAATTTACCACAAGATGCCTCGAAAAGACGTAACCAACTGGTGAGTCGGTCCAATAAAAAAGTTTTAGTCATGTAGCGAGTCATTTCACCACGCATGAATATCTATCGGATATCGACCAAGGATATTGCCACAAAGTCACGTCCGACAATATTAAAACTCATGGCCTACTAACTCGGCCATTATAGGGTGTAGCAGGAAAAAAATACCCCTTTCGAAACTGGCTCATGTCGTAAACAGAGCTCGCTTACAACGGATCACTCACTCCCGTGGTTGGGAAAAAATAACAGATTAACGACAAACATCTCTCCCTTAAGCGGATCCTGCAAAGTCGATCGGTCGAAAAAAATAATCGTTTCCTTCGCATTTCTGAGAGAGAGATTTTCACTGCCGCTAAAAGGAGAAAGGAGAACGGTGACGAATAACGCTCATGCTTATAAAGGCGCCGTAAAACTTTTCTCTCCAACTCCTCCTTACGCATACACACAAACACACCAGAGCTTCCTTCTTGTCTGCTTCTTTCACCCGTACTCCTACAAGCCATCCACGCGCTTCCTTTCCCTACTCTCTCCCACACATAATGCATACACAAATACCTTTCTCTCCCTCCGAAACCCCGATTGGGGCTTTCAAGACATCCTCCAACCTCTACGCCACATATAACACGCCTCCGTTCCATCTTTTTCCACTTTTCTTTCCATCACACCATCCAAGACTTTTCGGTGAAGGACGCATCTTCCCCTCTTATTTCTGCACGATCTTTCCAATCCAAACGAACAGGCATACCAACCTTAGAGTATTTAATAGTTATCAAAAGTGAAAGGTGTGACGAACTGTAGGTGAAGCCGTTTCCGCCATATTGAGAGACCCTAGAATACTCCGATTGCCGCGATAGACGGATATTCTAACGACGAGTACTTTCGTTTCCCACTTTGACGTACAACATTTCACTTTTCCTTTCACCACACCATCTTAGACTTTCCGGTGAAGGACGCATCCTCCTCCCTTATTTCTGCACGATATTTCCAGTTCAACCGATCAGGCGTACCAACCTTAGAGTATTTAATATTTCTCAAAAGAGATGTGGCGAACTCTAGGTGAAGCTGTTTCCGCCATATTGAGAGACCCTAGAATACTCCGATTGCCGTGATAGACGGATATTCTAACGATGAGTTCTTTCGTTTCCCACTTTGACGTAAAACATTTCACTTTTCCTTTCACCACACCATCTTAGACTTTCCGGTGAAGGACGCATCCTCCTCCCTTATTTCTGCACGATATTTCCAGTTCAACCGATCAGGCGTACCAACCTTAGAGTATTTAATATTTCTCAAAAGATATGTGGTGAACTCTAGGTGAAGCTGTTTCCGCCATATTGAGAGACCCTAGAATACTCCAATTTTCGCGTGAGACGGATATTCTAACGACGAGTCCTTTCGTTTCCCGCTTTGAAGTCAAACATTTCACTTTGGAGCCTCTCTGAACACCCCCTCCGAAAAACCTCGCGGTGCGACTGTCTGATTGCGGTCCGCAGGTATCCCAGGGAAAGGGCCTCGCCCCCAACCCTGAATGTGTGAATTTCAGAACCTAATGTACTGATATAAGCTCTACTCTAACCTATTAAAAACCAACCTTCGGGTTGAAACACTGAGTGAGTGAGGCACTTCGTAATCATTCGATTATATAGGTCTAAATTGTCTTCTAAACGCTAAAAATGCGTTTCATTAATTAATAATGGTTGCTAACAAATATCATACCGAGTAAAAAAATGGATTCAGATAGCATTTTTTCTTTAATGTTAAATTCCGCGTCGAAAACCCTTGTCAAAGCAATGCATGCAGACAATGCAAAACAATGCATTCATGTATGGAGATTTATACCGTACAAACAGATGTACTAAAATGAAATGTGGTCCAAATGGTTTTTTCGACTCACTTGAAAAGTTATTAATATGCACACTCAATGAATCATGATGGCTCAATGTCTCAATATGGCGGAGGAGTACGCCCATTCGGCTCCACTTTTACTTACGGCCGAGTATAGGCATCTGGTTTACTTCATACTTCTTATGCGCTGAAATTAAAATTAAGGTGGTTTGAGCAAAAAATTATTTCAACTAGAACTTGATGACTTTGGCCTGATTTTAAGGGAAAACTCTCATCTTTCCAATGATATCAAAATATTAACCCCTTACCGAACTAATTTTCGAGCAATTTGCCTGAAAATACAAGCTGATTTACATGGGATAGATTACGGCTGTGCGCTCCAGAGGGAGAATATTGAAAAATGTGGAATTTACAACACCTAGATTTCGTCAAAAAACTAACTGTGTGTAGTTTGTATGTTTTCTCAGTTATTTATAAAAATTGATCCATTACTCACCGCAGTAATTTTTACAGAATCGCAAAAAAACGCCTGTTTTGATGGCTTATTAGCCGTACGGCGTGAAAAAATGAGTCAAGTTAGATTAAGTATCTGATTAAGTAGATATATTTCTATAATTACTGAGAATTTTTGTCATATATAACTATATTTTTGCACTATTATTGTTACAATATTTACTTCATACTTCTTATACGCTGAAATTAAAAAATAAAATTCGAATAGGGTCTCCATTATGACTAGGGGAATATCTCGCTCAAACTACCTTACGGAGGCTCCATGTGGCTATGTAATTCAAGGAGGTTAGAAAAGAAATGGAGGCGACATATCACTTGATTCTTGAAGCCAATTCCGCCATTGCAGTCGGCACAGTTTAGACATTCCTCTGGCTTACGTGTCCGGCGGTCGCGTTCGATTTTCGTCAAATCTAAGTTAAAAACCACAGACAAGGTGATGTGACTGGTTTGGCAACACCTACTCGGCTCAAAATCCTTCCCAAGCACCCCTATTCTTGCTTCACTTTCGCCCATGAGCGTACACGGTCATGCCTCCTCCATTTCATTTTAACCTCCTTGATGTAATTCAATACAAAAACTAAATTATACCTTTTTCGTTTTGCTTTAAAAACTCTAGTTTCTCTTATAGTATTTCTTAGCTAATAGCAAACAAAGCTAAAATAAATTATATGCAGATTATTCTACGAATATATTTTTAACGAACATTTTTACAAACGAATTCAAAAATAAAAAACACGAAGTAACTCCTTGACCGATTTTGTCAATTACCTGAAACTAGAACCATGTTAACTTTAAGTATTCAATCTAACATTTATTTAACTGCACATGAAACCGCAAAGTTTCACAAATCCTTCATTGTCAGATCTACCGTTTTATGTAACGCATTTCTTGTGAATTAAAAACCAGTGATATTATGCGTTATTTTATGAATAAATATAATAACTTCCTGTTCCACCAATTAGTTATTTTAAATAGTCACCCTGAAAGTGGTAACTAATATTTATTGTTTAGCTAATAAATATATTGTAATATTTTGTAGCCAAGCTTGTCCCATATCATGTAAATATCTCATGTACGTCACAATGTATTACTACTTTTAGGTTTTTAGGTGTTATGTACACAAAACATTAAAATAAACCTGTTCGATTCTTTAGGAGCTCATTGGATCTTCAACGCTATTGAATTACCACATTTTGAATACGACCATACTAATATTATTACGAAAATTTGATAATAATTGAAGCAATAAGTAAGGTGCCTATATTTCACTTTTAATAGTGAGATCTATCACTGATGTTAAGTTTAGACCCTCCAAAAGAGAAAATCTACGACATTTGTGTGAGCTTGACCCACTCTTTATAGGGACCCTGGGAATTGCCGACATTGTAGGAGTAGATATATTACTGATATGATGTTTTTAGGGGTTATATACACAAAGGATTAAAATAAACTTCTTCTATCCATTCTTTAGCAGATGATTGCAGCGTCAGTTAGAAAATATTTACACTACACACTGTTAAGTTTCTGACGAGATCTATGCGTAAGAAATTCCTCAAAAAAAATGAAGTATCTAAGGAGTGCATACGCGTGCCATTTCCTATGGAAAATGGCTGGTATTTTTTTGGCAAATATCCTAAGAGGTAGTAAGATGAGTGGCGGATATTTTATTATTATTTGAAAGATGAAATCTTAAACTTTATAATGAGGTTAAATTCATCGAATTTAGCATCATCATTTAATACATGTGAAGTTATATCTCGCACAAACTACTTTAATGACTCTATCGTACAAACCACCACCGCCGTCAATCCATCTCACAACTCAACTCCCCTCACTTTCACTCTCTGTAAAAACCTTTCTCGTCCTTCACTCCACCATCTTTCCCTGCCTCTCCCCCTCGTCTTATTCACTCCCCTGGTCTCACACCCTACACAAACCTCGACGATTCTGCTCACTTACGGATTTTTTTCGGGCTCGACGTGAGGAACCACCGCACCAATAATGCCATATAGATTTTCCATACAAGCAAAGGAGAGCGAGTTAAGAGGAGAAATCTCGGCCACTTCAACTCAC
Source organism: Pyrrhosoma nymphula (assembly GCA_963573305.1). Taxonomy (NCBI): domain Eukaryota; kingdom Metazoa; phylum Arthropoda; class Insecta; order Odonata; family Coenagrionidae; genus Pyrrhosoma; species Pyrrhosoma nymphula. The sequence goes on along the minus strand of OY754334.1, from coordinate 66,784,958 downwards.
ACTACGCACAACATTTCATCTTATTTTTTCCCTTCTCCTCTTGACTAGGGCTGGGCAATTTTCGAAATAAAATATGTCTTTGCTATCCATGTACTTAGCTGTTTAAAAGACCAGACGCATCGCATATCACATTTGAAACGTGTTAAATTGATGGAATAAGGCGTCACCAACATCTACAATATACCCTCCAAGCCACCTCAAGGGTGTATGGCAGGGTGTGAGTAGTCACCAACATGCATTACACTGTACGATAAAGTTAGTGTAACTATGAATATTTATTTATTTATTAATTATCATCCTGAAAACAGGGTTAGCAGGCGAGGACGTTACCCCGCAGCCACCGAGGCCGGCCAATTAACATTAACATAATTAGCATAAATCGCTAATGCTTGTCACGAAGCGAAGCCTCACAAGCATGTACTATACTTTAGATATATTACCAATGATAGAGGGACAGTTAGTATTTATGTATTTTGCAACTACACAAGCGGACAGGGATTCAAGTGTTATGCAGAAAACGTGCACAGCGTGCTGTAAGTAATAAGTAGCAGATAATGATACAAGTATTAGTGAGTACTACAACCACTACGAGCTACGCTACCTATCAACAAATTTAGTTAAAAGTCCCATTGGCAGGTCCCTTATCGCTCGCGGGAAAAATTACATTTTCAAATGTCCGTTCTGCAGAATCGTTCTAAATCGTGTGAGAGAACAGTGCAGTGGTTATTGGGCACCTGAGCACTGTTTACACTGTTCACACTTATCTGGTAAAAGCAGAAGGGATAGGTTTAGGAATAATTGGGTGATAAAAGGTTGTGGAACGGATGCTTCGGTAACAGACATGTACGAAAATAGTGTTATTCCTTGGTTTGGCCATGTCGAAAGAATGGAAGAGAATCTAATAACGAAACAAATATATGATAGAGGAGTGAATGGTGTGAGAGGTAGTGGTGTACCGAGAAATTCATGAGTGGGTTTAGTGGAATGTACTCTTTAAGAGTAGGAATATTAGAAGTCTTATTAGATCATGCTGAGTTCAACTGAGAAAAATGAGGCATGCAAGAATAAAGGCCGCCACACACCGAATGCTATGCTAAGCGTGAGAACTATTCTCGCAACGGACGTCCGCTATGTGAGCGCACACACCAGAAACTAACCGTGCCGTGCTATGTAGCAAGATGGCGGACAGCGTAAAACGCACTTCTCAGGTTTGACACTTGACTATTCCGTTAATATTGACGTCATTGCGATGATGAATGATTTTATACAATGCGCATAGTGTGCAGAACTAATTTACGTAATTTATTTGAAATTGTTCCGCTGTAAGTAGGTTGAAAATGTATTTGAGCTGGCGGGACGAAAGCGCTCAGTAACCACAATAGATACTGCGCATGCGCCATGAAAGCTAAGCGAAGAGGAAATTGCCGGCCGAGCGATCCCTTGCGATATAGCGCTAGGGAAGTTCGCATCGGTTCGCATGGCTCGCGCTTGGTGTGAACGGACAGCGGGAAATTGCTTTACGGGATCTTAAGACAAGTGGCGAAATCTGATAGCGCGCTTAGCATAGCATTCAGTGTGTGGCGGCCTTAAGGCAGCATAGAAGAAATATAAAATCAGGGTCAGCTTTTTAAGGCCTATGACCGATAAATTAGCATTTTTAACTGTGCCTACCCCGATAGGGACCTCTTCTCGTATGAAGTCACATACTATAGTATGTCACCGATTAACATTCATCGAATATTACTGCGTGAAGTAAAAAATAGGCGGCTCTACACATGGAAGTCACTTTTATGGAAGTTTCAAGTGTAACAATGTGTCATTTGTATCACTACTGGCAGAGATTCGTGCTTACTCATTACTTTTGGTTAATCTCAAAGAAATGAATGACGGAGGTAAATAATGAATATATTAAATTAAATTAATTAGGGCCATTAATGCGTATTTACATCGCACTGTACGAGTTCCATAGGCAATCGTGTATTTTATGAATTTGCATAAATTACCTGCATAAATAAAAATGTGAATTTTTTAAGATACAGAGAGTATGAGAATTTTTATACTTCATACTCTTCAATACAAGGACAATAAAAATTCTAACCTTTAATTAATCTGCACCTAAAAAATATTTCCAGGTACAAATAAACATTTGAACGTGTAGCAATGAGTTCTCCTCCGGCAAATTTATTCATTGTTTACATTGTTCAATCCCCCCTCGCAGTCACGTGATCAGGGGTGCGATGACGGCTCTTCACAATGCGTGCACCCACGTTATGGTCATACTTCATTCAGATTTTGTCATGTGCTCAAAAGCACTATTTTTAATTCATTAATTTCGTTCTTAGGGCAGTACCTAAAAATTGCCCTTCTAGAGCGTTTTTTGTTTTGAATAACGATAGATAGATAAATAGATAAACGTCTTTATTGGGGCGAGATTGAGACTTTAAAAGTCCCTTCTTCCATCTAGCCCCTCGTCAGTAGATGAATATAAGCATGAGAATATGAGCATGGCAAACACTGCTATATATAAATCAAAGAAATAATATTAAAAACAATAGAAATAGAATATTAACGCGACATAAAGAAGTATCTGAAAAAAGTGTAAAAAGATATGTACAATTAAGGGAAAAACGTTCGGTGGTGAGGTATTACAATTTTTTGATTCCCTCCTGTATTTTTTAATTTCACTTTGCTGAGTTTTTGAAAATCATCTGTAAAGTACTTCAGCGTTTTTAATGACAACGACAATGTGAAAGAAGGAACAGTGATACCAAGCCTAGTTTTAACAGAACGAGATTCGATTCTATTCCAGAATCAAAATGCTACTTGGAGGAAAAATATAAGCCAATCTAATTTCCGTGCAAGTGCGAACCGTGGTTGACTATTATCGAAATCCTGCCATAGAATTCCGTCATTACGCATCGAAGTACCACTTCATGAAATCTCTAAGACAACTATCATAGTACCGACTCCCAAGAGTAAAGCCGCCTTATCACGAGGCGATGTTTAAATAAATATCACATTCAAACAAACACCGATGCATCGGAATATCGCGCAGTCTCAATACCATCATTTCTCTCGTACAAGTACCTTCGATACCGGAGGCCCTCGATGTCTGGCACCCCTCTTTCTCTGTCCCTTTCTCCCTATAGCCCTTCTCCGCCAAGGATTGAAACCTTTTTTAAAACCTCCGGCATAAAATTGGCCCATGAAAACGGGTGGAAAGGGAGTCCTTCAAGGAGATTTCTCTGCGGGAGACGAGAGTGGGAGACTGGATAAGGGTCCAGGGACTCTGGTTATAAGGGGTGAAGACATGGGGGGTTGTCGGCAACTGGATGAGGGGGATAAAGGAGAGGAGCGGACGCTATGAGCGGGTGGTGGGGGGAGGGCGGGAAGGGTGTAATGGGAGGAGGTGAAAGTGGGTAGTGGACTGCATCGAACTAGAGGGAAAGGTCTTAAAGGAAAGGAAAGAGGAGGATGTTGGCGGTGGGTGTAAGGGGAATGGGTGAGGCGTAAAAATACTAACGTCTGAGATGGCTGGGTGGAAAAGACAGCCGTTGGTTATATTTGAATTCATCTGCGTTAGCGAGTAGTATTTAGCGGCTAAAAAATAAAATAATATACTCGGGTATGCCGAAAAATTCTTCCTTTTTTCGGCCAATGAAACTTGCCTTCGACTTATAGCTGAGTTACTAAGTAAGGTGACTTTTTCGGAGTCAATATATTCTGCGCATCGGCTGCATGAAACGATATTTATCTCAATAACTGATAAGCAACGGAGAATCGTTACCGATAAATGCGCCAGGTTTATGTTCTAAGTTTCGTATTCTGATCTACCACTAACAAATACATTTGGTAATTCAGTTTTTTAAGGTTTTTAGCATTCCACAAGGCCAATTACACTGCATAAAAATCGCAAAGCCAACGCAAAACAAAGAGATGAATGTTTTCACCTCGACTTATTCTCGAGTCACGGATTTTAGTCAATATTTTCGGCCCAAGAAACAAGACCACGACTAATGTTTGAATCGAACTATACTCGAAAATATACGGTTAAAAAAGTACAATATATCAACTTATACTTACCACTAACATTTTTGAATGCTTCATTTGGGGTACTTATTCGCGGAAAAAGTAAAACATTAAAATCTCTCGGTCCTGGAAATTATCTAACTAATTTTATGCATGTGATAGAAATTACCATAGTAGCACGAGGTTTTCAATGTGTTCTTAACGTCATCGAAACATCCTTGACGATAAGATGCATAATTGCTGGTGAATGTGTTGCCTCTCAAAAGAACATACGGGGAAGAGAATGCGAAAATCCAGATACGTTCTGATCATCACCGTGGAATCCAGCCAACGAATTTAAAAAATGAGTGCTAATTTTAGTTGGTTGAATGAGGTGGACAGCAATGACAAAACCTTAGCCTCCGAGATGTAAAGTTCGTAATACTACCGCTCACTATAAATTAGTAGTCCCACGAAAAACGCAGAAAGCAATATTACACGAAAAAATGAAGATTTCGGGAAATCTGGCAAATGTTCGGGAAACCAAGATTTCCCAGTCTTCATTCCCGAAGGTTCCAAAATGTTGGGGAAACCTTAAGAGCTGATACGGTGGGAAAAGGGGAGGTGAGTGGGGGGTGGAACTGGAAAGCCATGACGGGGGTGGTGGGTTAAGTCGGGGATGAGAGGTGGAATTTACGCCCCTGCGTCATGTTGGGTCAGGGGCATACATCCCCTGCCCACCCATCTCCATCATCTCGTCACACGTAGCGAGAGCATTTCGCTTGCGTCCGTCAGCTTCTTCCTCTTTCCGCAGTGCGATGCTCACTTATTTTTGACTGCCCCTTCTTCGCAATCCATTCCTCTCCTTGCCACTCATGCTGGGAATGGCTGCGAATCTTGTACTTTCTCGACGAGGGATTTTCTTTCGCTTTTAACTCAGAATCGGAAAGGTCTGATCTCTTTTGAACCGGCCTTTTCTTCCAGTGACGATTTGACGGGTTCATCAGTTGATCAATTCTGATATTATTAATCACGAATTGTCATTCACTTTCCTTCCACCTTTTGCCACTTTCTCATGAACTATTGGTAATTGGTTTTTTCGTCATTAATGTCGCAATATTTACTTCATTCTCCTAACAGTTGCTTAAAGTTAAAAATAAAATTATAATATGGTCTCTTTTATGACTAGAGATAAATTTCACTCAAGCTACCTTAAGTCGTGCATAATTCCTATCCTCTTCCTTCCACTTCCACGCCTCCCCAGAGTCCTTCCTTTTTTGCCGTCTCCGAAGCTCTGCCACAGACTTTCTTCCCTCTTCCTACATATCCTAAACTTCTTTGTTAGCCACCCAGCTTACCCTCCCCATTATTTTCTAAACCCACACCTCAAATGCCTCCAGTCTACGTGCATCCTCTCTTCGCAATGACCACGTTTCCGAACACTACAGCGCCACGCTCCACATTCAAGTTTTCACTAATCTTTTTACTTTATGTAAAGATTAGAATTTTTACTAGAGATTAGATATGTTTCAAATACACAAATCTGATCGATTTATGGTATATGTTTATTAATTTTTTTATTAAAACAAATCCACACAATTTTTGGGTGACGATGCAAAGTTTCGTTTTTTCTTGCTTTCTGTCAGATTTTAAGTTTTTTTCTTAACGCAAGCAATATTGTAATAATTGTACGGTTCAATAAGAAATATTATCGATTTGGTACATAAATTTCCAAAGGATTTGGGAAGGAGAAAGTGAGGGAATTCCTGAGCGGGATGGAATTCACAACGGAAACAAATTTCTCAGCTGAGCCAACCCCCGCTCCGTCCACTCAGCGAGGTTTTCCCATTCCTCCTTGGCCCCCTAAAGCCCTCACTTCAGAAAAATTCCCGCCCAACTCCCCCCTCTGGCCTTCATCCCTACCGGCTCGTCCTTATCTCTCCTCCACACATCCCCCAAGGAGCCCAGAGAAAACTCCTTCCACGGAGAAAAAAAAGGGTCGAGAATGAAAACCATTGATTTTCATTTTTTCCGACTCCTGAGTCCTAAGGGTCTCTTTCGGTGCCTTAATTTTATCACCCAAAAGTTTTTATCTTTTTTTTATTTGTTTAATATTGCGTTTTCTTCGGTGCGTAATTCACTGCGCACGAAATTGGTTAGTTACAAGCACAACACTTACCTAAATGCTGTGGGTTATGCGCATAAGGTATCTGAGAAGTATTTATGGTTAAAACAGAAAGGATAGGAGTGGGTGATGAAAGAATGTTGAACGGACGCTACGGTTATGAAAATTTTTTAAAAGAGTGCGTTTCGTTTGTTTCGCCATGTCGAGAAAATAGATTAAATCGAATATCGATGCTAGTTTATTATAAAGAAATAAATGGTGTTAGAGGCAGGGGTAGACATACGGACAAGTCCTGGGTAAGTGAATGTAGTGGAAGATACGTTTAAGAGAAGGAATACTAGTAGTCTTATGAACAGTGAGATATGCATGAAGCAATGTATGAGGGCAGCTGAGTCAAAAGAGGTATCCAATGATAGGTCAGTAAGGAGGAAATTATTAAATAAGAATCAGGTTCATAGGCCTTTCATCAAGTATTGAACTTTTTCACTGATCCTACCCTAAAAAAACGACTAGATGGATATGTATTTGTGACATTGCTTAGTTGCTTGGCTATTTGGGGAAGAGACCGACAACTGATTGCATTTGAACCATTTTGAGATAGGTTGGTAGGTTGGTAAAGGAAGAACTACATTGAGGCTGCAGCAAGGGTGAAGAGAAACTCAACATCGGCATTAGACTCATCATCATCAACAGGTATTCTGCCTACTGGCAGGTCCCAAACACCAAAGCTGTCTCCAATTCGTCTTGTCCCGGGACTCTTCCTTATCTTTACTTCGTTTGTCATTTTCAGCCTTCTTCTTCCTCTTCTCTTTTCTCCCTCCACTGTTCCCTCGACTGCTGTATTTAAAATTCCCTTCCCTCTTAAAATATGTCCCATCCAGTTACCCTTTCTGTTCTGTATTGTTTTCAGTAGTGTTATTTCCTCCCTAACTCTTCCCAGCACCTCCTCATTTCTTACTCTATCCACCTATTTCACTCTCTCTATCCTCCTCCACACCCACATCTCAAAAGCATTGATCCTATCCTTTTCTCACTACTAAACACTAGACATTAGACTACTCATAACTAAATAAGAGCCACTATTTCGCCCATTGTTCAACGTCCCTTACGAAGGGTGGCGTATTAAACTAATCGAACCCAAGTAGGGACCGCAATTCATGTTAATATAAGAACTGTCCATAATTTCAAGGTTTATAATTGATATGGTTTTCGTGGCCTACATCAATAGTGTTTTTACGTGCCACCATCACAGAAGAGGTCGACCAACTGGGATCAGACATTTTTTGCAGCCACATCATAGAGGTAAAGACGCTGCGCGGACTACCATTCGTCTGTCTCCTAACTTTCGACCTATCTGGCATGGGTGTCACTACCAGAAGCATTGCTCCCGCCACTCCAAGAGGACATGGCTCATCTATATACAATGCAACTTTAGTGTTGAATTTGGCCATGATTTGATCATCTTACGATTTCATTCGTGGCTACCATAAAATGCTTGTAAAGGTTTTTACATGCTCCTCAATAATAAAAATTTGCGAAAGCCTGTTTTTGACTTCGTCGTCTTGAATGCCGTCAACTAAGTTATTGCCGTAGGTTTAGGGGGTCAGACATTGGATTTATAAAAGGTGGTCAACACCACTACCATAGGTTAGAATATTGAGCATATCTAAACTTATTCTCGAAAATAGTTTCATTCATACGGTTGAATTGAAGTAGATACTTTTCTTAAAAACCTGCCAGAACTATCGTGTGATTCCGAGGGTATGCAACATGTGAGAAACCTTATATCTCCCTTTCCTGGTCGAAATATCTAATTCATTCGTTCATCATAATTTTCATCATGATTAAATTAAATACATAAATGGTTACTTTTCAAAAGATGATGCTCAGATATTTGGTTAATAAAATAGCTCAACAAAATTTTCCCTTGTTATGCAACTTTATCCACAAAGACTATTGAATGTTTGCCGGCCAAAAGTCTTGGTTACCCATGTTATTTTCTTAAGAAGGCTTTATACCTTAACTTCACCTTTATAGTACCACCCCAATATATTAAGATATAGGATAAAACTTTACCGTTTTTATTTTTACCGTTATTAACTTTAAAAACATATATGTAATTTGACTTCGTCGTCTTGAATGCCGTCAACTAAGTTATTGCCGTAGGTTTAGGGGGTCTGACATTGGATTTATAAAAGGTGGTCAACACCACTACCATAGGTTAGAATATTGAGCATATCTAAACTTATTCTCGAAAATAGTTTCATTCATACGGTTGAATTGAAGTAGATACTTTTCTTAAAAACCTGCCAGAACTATCGTGTGATTCCGAGGGTATGCAACATGTGAGAAACCTTATATCTTCCTTTCCTGGTCGAAATATCTAATTCATTCGTTCATCATAATTTTCATCATGATTAAATTAAATACATAAATGGTTACTTTTCAAAAGATGATGCTCAGATATTTGGTTAATAAAATAGCTCAACAAAATTTTCCCTTGTTATGCAACTTTATCCACAAAGACCATTGAATGTTTGCCGGCCAAAAATCTTGGTTACCCATGTTATTTTCTTAAGAAGGCTTTATACCATAACTTCACCTTTATAGTACCACCCCAATATATTAAGATATAGGATAAAACTTTACCGTTTTTATTTTTACCGTTATTAACTTTAAAAACATATATGTAAGCATAGATTGTGCAAGCCTACGTAGGAAATAAACTTGAAATAAAATCCGTGATGTGAGGGCGCACTTATTATCTTAAATTATGTGATATGACGTGACTAAATTAATATCTAACAAGGAGCTACATCACTCACAGTTGTACTAATAATTTAGGCATTCTTCAATCGCACTCATAGGACAACCGAAACACTGAACATTCGTAATTCTGATTCTCTCTTTGCCCTTTGCATTACCATGCACATAGCAAAGAAAAATTTGCATGTCAGACCCGGATTACTAATGAAAAAACTGCCATTCGATACCAGTCCTTTGACCCTACATTTCTGGACGTTTTCTATCCTTTTAGGTTTGAATTGATTTTGTGTTCCATTATTTAGGGATTAACCCTCGGCTTAACTTGGTCAGCCTGGGAAATTTCATAGCAGAAGCAGTCCATGTTCTTTCCACGTCAATATTTAGTGCAGGACGGAGGCACATTGAAACGTGGACCTTACCCATGACTACTTGCGCTGGAAAATCCATATCCTATAGTATGAAGCTCTGGCATGAATAGCCCTACCGAGATATTAGCCATTATTCCCGCCAGTTCAGCTCTTGGGGTCATCGTAGCACATCAGCTATTCCACCTAGACAGAGTTGTTGTCCCATATTGTGGGACTAAAGGTAAGGACTGTCCAATACACAACCAACCAGCCAGTAGAATACCCAAATGAGGGATCGGGATCACAATAAACTATGTCTGGTATTTCCGGAATTTGAACCCAGGTACTCTGGATAGGAAGCCATCACACCAACCTGATCGCATCCCACAAACCTTATTTATTCAACGTGCATACAATACATGTGAATTTCTACAATGGAAAAATCATTCCTCAGGATACGGATACCCGTAAAGGTAATACCATTGATAGCCGCGGTATTCTCAAAATTCGTTAAAATGTTGGACGCCTCATTGAGTTCTATCTTTGGCTTTAACCTCAGGGACTGTGGCGTTAAGCGCATGCTTTGAACTACTTCTTTAACATCCGATGTTCAGCAGTCTTGAACATCTTGTTCCTTTAAAACCCAAAATATCCACACGGAAGAAGGACGCCTTGGTAATTTTACTGGCTCAAGCACTCGGTGCGATATCGAGTGTTCCGGGATCGAGTCCCGGTCAAGGCGAATGAATTTACCTCGGTGAAATTTTGCAATTGTGTGCACTTGTGGGTGACTCCATAAAGATAATGTCGTGGACAGTCCTGGTATCCTCAAAATGTATGGAAAAATAACTATTAGTTCAATAAATGTAGGTAAAGTTTTAAGGGCAAGTAAATTAAGAAAATGTGAGTAAGTAAAGGGCAACAGCCTCCCACAATGGACGCACCGGTTACCAATCAGTCACCAAAGTTAAGAATCGTTGGCCTCGGCTCGAATTTGAAGAGGTGAACTTCCAATTCGTCCAAGTGCTGTTGCCCCTGTCTGCACGTAGCAGACAGTGCGTGCGAAATGACCCTAGCCGTTGAAGCACGTTAAACAAAATTTCTACTACTACTCAATAAACCATAACTTGGTTCACACCTGTTGATGGATAACGTGATACTAAGCCACATCGCGTTACTCGTTGAATCAATAGGTTTTGTGCAAGAGTAGAAGTTTATATGCGATGGAAATGTAGCCTAGGAGGGTGAATTTATTTATTTCTTGAATATAAATGGCTCCACAAGACGCCCGAAGAGGTATCCGGATTCCGTTGAAAAATCTCTTCCACCGTCGTGATTTAACCTGAGTGTTACCCGTAACCGGGTTAGGATGTACTCTTATAGGACCAGTACTCTTACCAGCACACAATCACTCACTCAGTTATTCAACCCGAAGGTTGGTTTGTATAGTTGAGGGTTGATCTCACCCCGGACTAAGCCACAGGCGTGTGAATTTTGCACATTCAGGGTAGGGGGGTTATAACCCGTGACCCTTCGATCAGTAGCCAAGCGCTCTACCAGCTAGGCCACCACGCTCCCTACCAGCACGCAATATCGATCCAAAATTTTACAGCATTGAGTAATCGTGCGCAATTGGACAGAGGATAAATCATTCACCTTGGCCGGGACTGGAAACAGAATCCCTCGATAGGGCATCGAATGCTTTAGCCAGATAAGCTACGGAGGCGTCCTTCTACCTTGTGGATTTTGAACCACCTATTCTCTCTTTTGATTTTTTAAAAGAACAACTGGTTCAGAAATGCCGGACGTATGATACAACAGGAGTGGCTAAAATCGTACGCATAGAGCCACCACCCGCGAGGTTAAAGCCGCAACTGAAAAATGGAACACAGTGAGGTGTTCGCTCTTTGAACGAATTTTTAGGACACGAGGACTAGCCATGGATGGATATTACCTTTACGGATTCATCCGCAGTTCTACTGTGAATTTGCGCACTTTATGCAGTTGCGAGGAAAGCACCAAGAACTGGCTCCAATACCCTGAATGTGTGAATTTCACACGCCAATGGCTTAGTACGGGGTGGTCTCTATTCTCAACTATCAAACGCAACCTTCGGGTTAAATTACTGATAGAGTGATGCACTTGCGAGTGAATCCGTAAAGATAGTACCGTGGCTAGTCCCGGTCCCCTCAAAATGCATTCCTTATCGGTTTGCATGATCGTAATTGGCCGAATATCGAAGATTGAAGACCGTACCTGCGCTTGGGGTTGCCGTGCACTGCGCTTGGTGGCACCTCTTAATCATTAAATGACACGAAACAATAAGTTAATAAGCTCCCTTCTATTGATGTACTCTTCTTTCGCTAGCATATATGTATGTAGGAAAAGGGAAGGAAAATTATCCCAGGAAAAGTAACAGAATTGTTGCGGTCGGGGTGACTTGGACGAGAGACGAGAAATTCGCCAACCAACCCGAGCAGGTGAGCGTAACTTTTAATGCGACCATCAACCCGAAAAAAGGTCGGGGTGGAGGAGCAGAGAAGATTCTCACTTTAAATGGGAGATTGGAGGTTATTCATCAACTTTTGCGGAATCCCTAAATTCCTCTCCCTCCTCACATCTTTTCTAACCCCTTGCCTCTTCCCCAAACCCCACCCTCCTACCATATCCAGCAACTACTCCCCCCCTCACCCCCCCGAAGTTTCTGCTCCAGTCCCTACACCCGGATTCACCCCAGTAGCGTAGGTTCAGTTTGAGCCACCCGGGGTGGTCTGTCATTCGCCACCCTTGCTTCGAGAAATACACAATACATGTCAAACTTATTGCGACACAATTTAGAAATGAAGCTTCAGAAAACTTGTTTTATTCCTTTTAATTTTGACTGCAAATTTAAAATGCAAAAATTAAAAATGTAATTTCTTGATTTTTTATCAAAGCTAGTTGCCCCCGTGCCGCCAAAAATGACGTTAGCATATTTATAATTCATTTATATTGAGTTTATTCATTTATTTACTTATCCCTTATTTAGTACAGATACTCATATATCAAATGGAATAAAACGGAAGTACGACTTCAATAATTAGCATTGGTCGTTCTGCGGATTTTTTTATAAAAAACGCACGTTTTTACGACAAATTGATGTATTATACCGACCGATGTATCGAATTTTTCGCAATTTTGTCCCAAAAACCACATAATATGATGAAATTTGTATTAAGTTTTCTATCTTATCGTACCAACTCCGGTTTTGTGCGGCCATTATGTAAAAATAAATTTTAAAAAGAAAAAATGTCAGCATCGAAACGAAAAATAAACTTTACACGCATTTCCTGCTCAATTTAATAACATCGGATAAAAATAAACAAATAAATAACATAAATATATCCCACGATGGTGAATATCACAATAGGAGATCATTTATGATACTCTCAATTTCAATTTCGTTTGTTAGTGTACATTCTTAAGATAATTTAAATAAATATTTCTCATGCTCCGTTCGCATTACCATCTGTTTACTATGGTTATCCATTGCAAGTGTAAGAATTGGCAATGCCAACACTCGGTTGGAACCGACCATGGTAACTTTTTCTACTCGGGTAAACGTACCACAGTTATCAATCTACAATCGCTGTTTTCTGTTATCCGAATGCACATAAGTTACAATGATCAAGAAATCAATCGTAATCATCTTCAAACGATCAGTAGGTGATGAGATACAAATGCGGTGCACGTTAAAAGTAGTAAATACCAGTTGTGCAATGGTAATCAAAGACAAGTGAGAATGCGGGTAGAAAGTACAAACGTTTTTGTACAATGGTAGGAATCTACTAATGTGAACGGGATACTATCGTTATCTGTAATTAAATGCAACAGCTAACTCTAGTGTAAGTTGATGGTTTTTATCTTTTTATTATATTAACAAAATCACCTTCAGGAAAATATTCTTGGTAACAAAATAAAAAAATCTGTAATTTAAACATTAAAAAAGGCTTAGACTCACATTTTCATGAATTTAATCACGAGCCGTTGAAACAACACCTGGAGGGATTGCAGCAATCCATCCAATACGCGAGACCCAAGAAGACTGACGGACAACCTTTTTAATGCCAGCCAACAGTGTAATGTCTAGCCAGAGTTCACACGAATAATTGGATGAATCGGCTACAAATTTATCGCTGTGTTAGACAAAATGTAGCATGGCAACTTAAGTTGCCGAAGGGCATTAATGGGTTAAAACAAAGCCTTTAAATGATTTTTAATGCCGAAAATTCTTCTCCGAAAGAAGTACCGCCCGGGGTTGACCGCCTCCTCCCCCTTGGGTTTCATCCCCTTCCAGTCCCCCTAGAACCACCCCCGATGCTCCCTCGTCATCCCTTCGCCTACCTTTTCCTTCATCGTCTCCCATCACTTTTTTAAGCTTCTTCCATATAACCCCGTCGCCACACTAATACATCCCTCACGTACTCCCCCTAACCCACTCGCTATTTTTTTTCTCAGTCTCTTTCTCGTTCCTCAACCTTTCCTCCTCGACCCATCTCTCAAGTCACCCTTCGGAGGACACTCTTCTAAACCCCGCTTTCAACTCTCCCTCTCTCCCTCCTCCCCTCCCGCACTACCACCCCCCCAACTCCACCCCCGAAAGCGGAAAACCATTGACTGGCCTTTATCTCCCAGTCACACATAGCGCCCTCTCGAATATTAAGTTTTTCCGGGACACGTGGTGGGTAATGAATACGTATTAATTCACAGAGGGTGCCAGAATCAATCAGCCGGAGGGTTTTCTTTTTAAAGGACGACGGAATCTCCTTCGCATTTTTTTTCCTCCTCTCTTCGATTTTTTTTAATTCTTTTTTTCTCCTACGAAGGGGATGCGGGTGGCATATCTCATCGGCGCGGAGTCAGCGAGAAAAATGACCGCGAGGAAGGAAAAGTTGAAGATTTTAGCCTTGGCTTCGGATTAATGCATTATTCTTCTTCTCTTTGCCGCCCCTTTATGAGAAAAACGTTGCACCATCGCCAACTCACACAAGCGAAAGGATATGAATAAAAACAGAAAGTATAAGTGTTGAACGATCATCAAGGCGCATCAGAAGTGGAGAAAGTATATGTGTGGAAAGACATGAAGAAGCATATGGTTTAAAAAAAAATTGCAGCACCGGAGTGTAATTTAATCACATACATTTTAATATTGAGGTGCAAACATTATAATGTTTAAAGAGACTATGAAGCTACCTGATGGATATGATACCCTGTAGGAAATTTAACCTTTTTGGTGAGACGTTCAGATACAAGTATCCGAACGAATATTTTTATCCAATGAATCAAAGTACAAATTTATTTTAAACGCTTAAGCATTTTTCCCTCTCCCTCGGAGATTGAGTTTATCCCAATATGATATCCATGCATGGATAAGTACCCATCACGCCGTTTCCTGCCGGGGTAGGCTCGGTCAGAAAACGTTTATTTCTCGGTGATAAGCCTGTAGAGCCGACTCCGCTTCAATAATTGCATCCACACTGCTCTATACCTGCATGTATACTATTTGGTTCAGTTACACTGCATTGCATCATGAATGCCCACCTGCATTTCTGCACTTAAGACTCTTGATCTTCAACCAAGTTAACCCATGATTCTCTCGGTCTATCCCTTCCTATCATACCATTAACTTCACTATCGTAATTGTCTTAAATTTATTTAGCAGTTAAATTTACTTTAGCCTGGAACGTCACTTCTCATCCATTTTAAAATTATAACTTTACTTTTTCCCTTAATTTTAGACCTGAGCACATGAATAAAACCAAATCCCGATGTATTTATGCATGTGTATCAGTGAATAGGAAATTTGTACAATAAGGGTGATTAATTTAAACTTTTTGGAGGTTCAATACAACATTCAAAGTTAGAAATTCCTTGAAATTCTTAGATAAAAAGCATCGAAGTGGCTTGTTGGAGTTATACGATAATAATCATTGCTAAAAATACTTCGGAGATTTACGATAAGAATCATTGCTAAAAATACTTCGGAGATTTACGATAAGAATCATTGCTAAAAATACTTCGGAGATTTACGATAAGAATCATTGCTAAAAATACTTCGGAGATTTACGATAAGAATCATTGCTAAAAATACTTCGGAGATTTACGATAAGAATCATTGCTAAAAATACTTCGGAGATTTACGATAAGAATCATTGCTAAAAATACTTCGGAGATTTACGATAAGAATCATTGCAAGAAACCTTTTATGCTATTTTGCGGTTAATAAATACTTTTAAACTTTTCTTGTCGTTCATAATGAATTTCTCTGCTTATTAAATATTGAATAAATACGAAAAATATTGTTAGGAATTATGTTGTCAATTATCCTTTTGTATTTTAATAATACTTTTTACAGTTTAGAGTCACCTTATGCTATTAGAAATGCTAAATAGAGCTGGAATACATATAGCTAAATAATAATTATGAGAAGAGTGAGGCAGAGATCCTATTTTAGTTTGCAGGATCAACCCAGCAGTATGAATTATATTATCCAAAATATTGAAGAACATTTTGATTAATTCTCGGTGTTCGCTGAACGGTATTTTGGAAATCGGAGAGAAAAGCTTGGACAAAAAATTTTAAAAACCCAGAGAAGATACCAAGGACCCAAAAACACAGATTTTTAAAATTTACGTACCTCTCCGTTTTCGAGAAATCGTTATAGATATTTAGATGACAAGTAATAGACGATCTTGAGTAGAGTAATAGAAAATCTTGTAAAGTATGAGTTATTGTCTGTTGATAATTAGAAGTTATATTTGTTCGAGAGTATCCACGGCGCTGCTCAGTATATCTCAGCATTCTCAGGTTTTAGGTCCACGTACTCGTATGTTGTTTAGGATGACATCAGTTTCGTCAGTTGTCCTGCTGGCTTCCGCAGGTCAGAGATAATTGACCTAATAATGTCTGAAGGACAACTGTTATCATCTTAAGCAATGTGGACGGACGAAAACCCAAGAATACAAATAGTATCTTGGAATGAGAAGGTTACCAGTATAATAAACTGGGTAATAAACAAAAATATTTACAAATACATCTAAGGGATGAAATTCACCATGAAATATTAATTTTATTTGACCCTGATTCAAACCCAGATCTCCTAATATCCGGCAAGGCGAATTAGCCAGTTACATCAACAAGACATCTGACAGGCTATTGGGAGATCTGAGTTCGAATTCCGGTTAAGACAAATGTGGTTTTTAATGGCACATTGTATTGCCTTTGGCATGTATTTATTTACAGCAGTGCGTGTGACGGTGAGCCATGTTATTTGTGCTATTCATTGTGATGTAAAAGTAGGATAATGAAGTGTTAAACGTGGAAGCATTGAAAGGGTTGAATATGTAGGAGTAACAGGAACTAGTGAAAGCTATGAGGTAAATAAACAGATGAGGCAAAGCAAATGCGAAGAAATATGGGTGACTATAAACAAAGGCAACGTAAGATAATCAGAGCAAACAGAAGGATTTATGGAAACTAGAAGGATAAAGAACAGTGGGTCACAGAAGGAATTATTAGGAAAATAGAGGAGAGCAGGATTCGGATAAACATCAACACTGAACTTGGCAGGAGGAACTACAAGGTAATAAATATCAAGCGTCAGCAAGTAACCAACCATGCGGAAAACTGGTGGAAAGGGTAATCCGAGGAACTGGAAAATTAACAGGAAGAGATGGCAGAGTGGAAGCGCTATACGGAAAAGTGAAAATGTTATTAATGCGGTAAGACAGAGAAAATGGTACCAAATGTTAAGGGAAAGATAAAGAAGGTATTAATCGAAAAGAAAGATATCCAGGATAGGTGGAGGGAATATGTGAAAGAGCTATATGGCAGCGAAAATTGACCTGTTAACCTAAATATAGAGAATGAGAGAACAATAAATAAGGAAAACCTCAGATCGGAGATACTCGAAAGTTAAATAGAGAAGGAATTAATAGAGATGAAGTAAAAAAAAGACGTGGGAGTAGATAATATACCGTCAGATATATTATATTAAGTTGCTGAAGAATTTTGGGTATTAAGGGAGGAAGACATTTTTTCGAACTTATTCGTAGGATCTACAAGGAAGGAGTACTTCGTAAAAACAGTCTTTATACCTATTCTACATCTACATATTACCCCGCAAGCCGCCTCAATAGGCGTGTGGCGGGGGGTGTTAGGACACCAGCCGTTTACATATAAATGGACACGCTCTAATAAAATTACGCCTAGCATTTATTATAGTCCCTTAGTGTTCGGGGGAAAAACGAATTCCCATACCTATCCGTTCGGCAAAATATCTCTCTTAATTTATCGTTTCTGTCGGACCTGGAAATATAGTGGGGTTCTAATAGGATGTTCTCCGTGTCGCTCTGAAAGATATCTATTCTCAATTGTTCAAGTAATCTAAGCCTAGCGCGCAGGAAGTGTCTAATCGCAGGAAGTGTCGCATTCTAAAGCTGTAGGAAGTGTCAGAATGCGAGGTGTAAGGAAAAATTAGTTTACTTTCCCATGCGGCATAGTTGATTGGGAAAAATTGACGCAGTTACTGAAGAAAATAGCATTAGATTGGCGGGATTGCAGAGTCATTAGAAAAATATATTAATGGCCCAGAGAGCACAGGTAAGGGTAATTGGCGGTTTATCGGGGTGCGCAGTTTCAGGTCGCGGGGTGAGGCTGAGTTGCTCTGCTTTTTAAGTTGTATGCCGACGAGATGGATGATGAGCATGGGAAGAGCTGGATTTTGGAATAAAAGCAGAAGGCCAGCTGCTTAATTCTGTTTGACTCGCAGTCAACCAGGAGATGTTTATTCGATCATCGACGGGATTACAAGCATTAGTAGACGCATTAGAATTTCAGTGCAGGAAATATGGAATGAAGATATATCATAATACAAGAAAAATGATGAGATTATTTTGGACAAAGAAAGCGAGACGGGTATAAAGTAGGAGGGCACAAACTGGAGCAAGTACAGCATTTTAATTACTTGGGTAGTACGCTAGAAGAAAAAAGGACAAAGGAGCAAACACAGAAGGAGGAGAATAGCGTTAGCGGAGGAAGCGTTTAGTAATATTAGGTAGCTGATGAAGGGGACATTGGGTAAGGATATAAAAAAGAGGCTTATGAAGAGCTTGGTATGGAGTTTAGCGTTTTATGGGGCAGAAACGTGGACTCTGAGAAAGGAAGAAAAGAACTCCGGGTGTTCGAGATGTGGGTGTAGAGTAGGATGGAGAAGGTGCAATTTTACAGAAAGGAAGATAAGTGAGGAAGTGTTTGATATGGTTGGTGAGGAGAGGAAACCTCTGGGTGAGAATAGGAAGAGGAAACCTAGGTGCTTCAAAGAAGTACTTAAGGGAAAGGGATTGCTTAAGTCCATGATAGAGGGGGAATGTTGTGTAATCGGAGAAAATGTAGAAAGAGAATAGGCTTAATGAACGGGATGAAGAAGGGTAGGCGTACGATGAGATGAATGAAGACACATATTATAGGTGAATAAGGGCCTACACATGTGAAAATCCCGAATGTTTTTACTGACTTCCATTTTAACCTACTTTAACCGGTAGATTACCTTAATAACAATTTACTCACCAGATATCAGAGTGATATGATGATGATGATGGAAAACGTAATATCAGTGAAGAGGGCAAGTGAAAAGTAACAAACAGGCATTTTGCGGGAAATGGAGGCAAATTTATTATTTTAATGTGATAAAAAATGAAATGAAAGGAATTATCCCTTTTTGGGGAACGCTGGGGAACTTTTTTAAGTTCCTTGAAACCTTTTTATCGGTAACCACCCATATTAATAACCAAATCACAGGCATAAAAACCCCAAACATAATTATTTGGGCCGCAAAATTGGTGTTGATCTGGATGAGGAAACAAAATGACGAACGCCTAATGCGAATTTAGGGGAATGCCAAAAAAATTCGATTCCCACAGCTTATTGTGTTGCTGTGACAAAAGAAACAAATTCAAATTCCCAGGAAGGAAAATAAAATTGGATCTAAATGTAATGACATGTAAATGAAAACTGCGAAAGGGGAATCAAAAAATAAACAAGAGGCGCGTTGAAAACGACAACGGCATGCAAATACTGATGTTTATAAATGTTACGCGGTAAACAATTACAGTCAGGCATGCCAGCGATTAACCTCATGTGGCACGAGCCAGCAATATGGATCTAAAACTCTCAAGCCGATACAAGGTGATGAAGTATTTAGCTTTAAATGAACTATAATAGCCTTTACTACATTCATCATGTCCGCTGAAAGGTCAAATTACCATTGAAAAAGGTGCATGACGCAGAATATGTCACTTAATTATTCGTAAAATAAGCCTTGCATGATCATTGATAGCATACTTTTTCTATATGTTTGCTTGTTTTAATAGCCCATTATTGATAAATATTTCAGTAAATAATATTTTAAAATCACACTGTCCGAAAAAATAAATTTCCACAATGCTAATACAATTAAATTGGAATTAATTTTTACCAGGAAGTTAATAAAACCTTAAGTTACATATGATTAAACTTTATCATCTCCGTATTTGAGCGGGAATATCCACCACCTATAACAAACGGCTTTGTTTCATTGAATTGGTAACAAAATTTGTTGAAGAAAATTATCAAATAATATTCAGCTTCAGCTTAAAATTATCATAATGATATAACTATAACCCGGCTCATAATGATTCCTGAATTCCTATAAATCTGAATGTGACTTTCTAGAATGCGGAATACATTTTCTTTGAGTCAGATATGATGATTTTGGAGGAATAAATTGTTATTAAAATATAACATCTAGGTACTATTTATCCCAAAAACTGTAATTACAATTAAACCAACAAAACTAAAACAACCTAAATTGTGGCCATTACTAGCTTTAAAAACGGAAATAGTTTGGATGGCTAGGAATTATTGTGAAATTTATATTTATGACTATTGTAGTAAAACAGTTTAATTATAAGCGTCTTGAAGGATCTCGTGATAGCAGAAAAATACCATGTAGTCAATATTGGAGCATTTATTTACATTATAAGCAATATGCTCTAGAACTATTAAAATTACCTTTATTGAGGTAAAAGTTTACTTAAATATATATAGATCAGATATTACGATGGAAAATAAATGATTCCGATTTAAAAACTTGAAAGAAAACGATGCTAACGTGAAAATCGGCATCGGAAATTTCATTCTCCCAGAAAATTATTTCCGGAAGAATGACTAAATAATATTCATTAGTGGTTGACATAATGTTCAGTGACAAATAAACAAATATGTGTGAATAACAAGGCATACGCTATGAGAAGAATTATCTCCTGTGAAAAAGACTTGTTACTTAAATGGTGGATGTAAATACACTCCGGTTTAGCCAAATCGTCCTCTTAAGATTACTCAAATTCAATAAACATGTTTATTAAAGAATTCATTCTTTAAAAAAATGGAGTGAAAAAATAAATAAGTACCAAACATAGCGATTTCCTGCTACTACTGCCTCGATTTGGAATTGCACACATTTAAAATTTAAAAATAACTGATTGCCCCTAAGAACACAATTTGATTTTATGTCGAAATAGTGAACAACTTGCGTTTAGCAAAAACATGAATGCACAAACTTATCATTTATTTACGCTTAAGACTGCACTGGTAAACTTGCAAGCATCGATAATTAATGAGAAGAATATCCAAGAATAATTAAGTTGAGAAGACTAGTAGTCAGTAAATTAAAATAACTTAGCGAAGTCTAAATAAAGAACCATATTACAGCGCACGGACGAATAATTTTTCCAGCCAAAGGAATCGATTACAGGGCTAATTGCGTTGAACAATTGCATTTTGACTTCAATTGTTGGATTAATTTGCTAATAACTCAAAAAATAAAGTGGGCAGGGCAATAATATCCTTAGTCCGAAAAAAAGAAAGAGTGGGATTCGGAGGAAGAGGAAAAATTAAGGTCAACACAAGAAAGTGCAGAAAAGCACGTGTAAGAGAATACTAAATTACTGGACACATCTTCAGATGGAGTAATTGTAGATTTCCAAAGAAAATATTGAGCGATAAAGCTAAAATTAAGACGACAAGATAAGCAAAAGATACAAAAAAAGATATGGAGAAAGTTGGCATCAATCTAGGAGATATCAGGAATAAGGAGATTTTTCGAAGGAAGTTTGTCGGATATAGGGTTACAGGAAAAATTATGTACAAAGGCCTAAGGCCTTAAAGCCAAAGCAGAAAGGAGGAGGAACCAGAGCGAAATGATGAAGAAACCTTAAGAGGAGATTAGAAAGACTTACAAGTAAACCTATTGTTCCCTGCGGTCCACAGTGGGCAAAAATCGAAAATGAAAAAGAAAAATTTTGCAGGTACTGGCAGGTATATTATTTATTATTAAATTCCCAAGGACATTACACTTTTCGTTAATAATCGTTAGTGAACATATATAGTGTAGAAATGTACTATTTATCTTGTTTATTTATCCATTCCTATCTTTAAAACCGCGTCATTTCATATTCGATTTGCGGAAAAAAAGCGTGGAAAGGTAAGAATTTGCTGCTAATATCAACCGTAGGACTTGTTTTTCAATAAGTAGCCGATTGATTTTTTAAATATGAATTACATGATATCTAAGTAATTTTACGGTAAAATTGCCCTAACGAAAACTATGGGTTGTACAGTTTGATTATTTCTCCGTTTAAATCTATCTTCAAGCAAAAAATTTTCACTTCCAGAAAAGAGCACTGGCATGTATAACTAAACTAAAGGTTAATCAAATTTGTGAAAGAAGGAAAACTAAATTTTTACTTATATACATACATTTCGGTCATCCAGATGACCATCTATAGGGAGACTCTTGTAAACTCACACGTGTTAACGAGATTTTATATCTACCTTTTGATAGTCACCTGGATGATCGAAATGCATGCATAGAAGTCAAAATTTGCATTTATTTTAGTGACAATTTTGGATTAATCTTAAATTTAAATGTAATGCCCAACCCTTCATTGCTTCAAAAAACGTTCCATCTTCCAAATTTTAAAATGCTTCTCCAATTAAACCAGAGCCAGGAATATATAGGAAAATATAAAACTTTTAAGAGGACGGCCGGACGGACAGCCATCTTCTCGAGATCAAGCGTGCTTTTCGATCGGATTCGCTGCAGTCGCAGGAACCGCATTCCTCTCCTGGGACTCCTCTTCCCCTCCCCGAAAAAAAAAGAATCTTCAGCAAGGAATATACGGCCGACAATAAAATGACCCCTTCGTTCTTTTTACGCGCCATGATCTTCGGTCTCGCGCATCCTTTGGCCTCTGTACCGACTCAAAAAATTCCTCACACTCATTCCCCCTTTTACTCCCCCTTCTCACTTATCCAGAAGCACGCAAAAAAAGACTACGAGAGAGAGAGAAAAAATACGAAGAGATCCAGAGCATATTTCTCACCGGAGAAGGACGTGGATCCGGGAAATAAACAGACACACAGGGCGGAACTGACGTCAGCGAAACTAAAAAGGAATAGAATTTGATCCGGGGAGTAAGGCGATAACCTCTAAAAAGAAGTCAGGGAAAAAACCCCGAACTGAAGTGGTACCCCGAACACCTAGCAAGCACATTCCTCGAACCATTGTATGACATACCGACCGACGTAAAGAACCTACACACCGACATTATATAGCATAATTTTTCATTTTTTCAACTGACTACTACAAAATATCAACAACTTATTGCTTAGCTTCATGGTATTGTCCTTTTGGTAACAATGGTTGCACAATTTTAAATTCAAAATCAGTTATTCGTTTCCACTTTCAAGCACATAAAGTGAAAATAAAATACAAGGTAGATACTACTTATTGCGAGAAACGAAGTGTATAAAAGGTCCTGGTCCTGTAATGCCAAAGGTCTTGTCTAAAGGTGCCAAGTTGGTCTGAATTTTAAGTTGAAAAATTATGTCTTGCTCAGACATATGATATATTACGCCGCAGTCACACATATTTTAGACAGAAAAATAAACATATGTATAAGCAAATACACGTTTTTATCTTATTACCAGCCATTAATTTTCAAGAGTTCCTTTTTGTCCAAACAATGAAAATAGGTTATGACCATTAAGGTTAGATATATAAAATGGTTTCATCAATTGTTGCCATTAGCCCTCGTTTTATCTTATTGTAAATCTCTGATAAGTTTTTCAAATTTTTAAATTGCTTGGTAGTTATTGTAGTAATATCATTTCTCACAACCTAGTCTTTCTGTAAGATAAATTACATTCTCTTAGGCCGTAGGGGTTTGTAACGAAACGTGTGGCTTCCTTTGTACGTATTTTATTTATTCCCAGAATGACATCCCTCTGCACAGGGTTCCCAAATGCTCACGGCTTATTTGAGGTGAGGCATTCAATTGCGTATTCATCATTCTACCAGCTGATTGGTAGGTTTTATGACAGTCACTATCCTAACATCCCAATTCATGGAAAATCATCTCAAGTTTCCTCCAATTCCCGCCACTGGGTCACTCTTAAATTCCTCAAACCCTCTACCTCACCTTATGTCGTCCCAAATTCCTATTCCTTTCCCTCTTCTTCCACGTTTCCGCATCGTTATCCCCTCGATCACCCTTGTAAACATACCCTTGCCTTTCAAAACGCTTTCCTGCGTCCTTCCTTGCCTTCTCCTAACCTGCGCCACAAACCTACTTGACACGCAGGGCGGAGGCGATCTTCTCTCCTAACCACATCCAATAATTTCTCGTTCATTTTTCCTCGCCACCAGACTCATCCTCTCCATTATTATCCAGACCCACATCTCAAATGCCTCCAGTCTACGTACATCCTCCCTCCAAAATGAACAAGTTTTCGACTCATCCAGCGCTACGTTCCCCAAAAAGAGCAAAATATCCATGCAAGAAACGTAAATGTAAACGTAATCATGTAAAGTTGGAATAAAGCTAAAATAGCATGCTGAGTTCTTCTCGGGTTCTTCTTCTGGAGAGGCTTACCCGGTGGGAAACCCGAGAAGAACAAATCAGTATCATTCGTCGGATAAGCTTGAATTAATTCATAAAAATAGCATTTTTTTTAAATTGAAGTAACATTACTTCTGGGGCTTTGAACGGAGCGTGTATGAGCGAATGCAAGTTTTGTACTCGCCAATATGCCCCATTCGCAACGTCAGCATGAGAGGTAGGGATCAGGGTTAGCAACAGAGGAGTTTTAGGGGAAAAAACCCTAATAACAGACCCAGTGGACCATATTGCAACAACGACCATAATCCTTGTTCCAAGTGCTGCAGAATCTGCAGAATAACTATTAATTTTACGGTGATACCCTTCCTGCCCCATCCCTTCAAGATTATTTATTACCATTGGGACATCTACCGGTTAAAATAGATTTAAATATGAAATAATAAAAATCCTCTAGACGTCGAAGGGCGCAGACCTTTATCTACCTACACAATTTATTTCTTAATCTCAATATACTTCCTAACCATCACCATCCCGTCCATAAAACCTATTCTCTTCCTCCTTCCCAGCTTACCCACCATATTCTCCTCTATCAGGGCCTTCAAGCATCCATTCGCCCCTCATTACCTAATTTAGCCACCTACTCTGCTTCCTCCTAATCTCCTCCATAAGCTTCCTCTCCTCACCCACCATGCTAATTACTTCCTCGTTTCTCTCCCTTTCCATCCACCGCATCTTCTCCATCCTCCTCCACACCGGCATCACGAAATCCTGCAGCCTATTCTCGTCTTCTTCTCACGGAGTACACGTTTCTGCCCGATATAACGATACACTCCATATCAAGCTCCTCGCCAGCCTCTTTCTTTATATCCCCGTTATCAGCTAAATGATAAACTTCTGATAATATTTCTTCAATATCATCTATAAATGTCTATTCATTGAAATATCACACACGACTCAACGAGATCTACCGAAAAACTCCCGGAAGGACGAATCACATCTCAACGGTGGTGTCGGAAGAGCTGGGTGCTGGGTGAGGATTGGAAGATGGTTGTGACCTGTCAATCACCTCGAGGACCCCTTTCTTGGTCGCTCGGATGTCCAGTGAGGTGGAGAAGCGAGGGGGAGTTCTGTTATCTCTCCCCCTTTTCCCTTCCTCTTCGCGAGGAAGAAGCAAAGGAGAGGTGGAGAAGAAGGAAAGGAAATCGTTGAAAATCTCCGTCGGGGAAGAGAGCAAGCAAGCACTGTTGTTAAGTGGGAAGGCATTGAGGGGGGTAGGGCATGTATATACGTGTTCGTCTTTTTCAGCCAGTCCCGGAAGGAGAGAAGGGAGGAGAAGGAGGTGGACACGTCGTTGAAGAGGGTGGCAGGGAATCGGGCCCCTTTCCGCGTGTGAGGTAAAAAGAAGTGAAGAATAAAAAAAGGACGTGTCCGGAATATCGAAAGCTTCCTGGGGAGGAAGTGCTCTGCTATTCGTTTGATGGAAGGGCGAGGCTGTGCAAGATGATAATGGGATCTTTGAGGGAGGAAAGTGGGGGACTGGACGACGGTCAGACTGACACGGTTGAATTTGCGAGCGGGCGTGTGATACACATGGATCGGACGACTAAATCTTTCTCGATTTTGTTTCATTCTTTTTTACCCTCTCCTCCTCACACATTCTGCCCTCCGGGAGGCGATTGGGGAGACTGGGGACAACACCTTGGTAAGGCTTGCAGGAAGGGCCGGCCAAAGTGTATTCTTCCGCCGAAAAAATCCGGTGTGTAACCCTAGGTAAAAATGCATGCCTCCGAAAAAAATTCATTTTCAACGCTTCCCACGTAAATTTTCTCCATTGACCGGCACACATTTATCGCAGAATAAGGATTCAAGAATAAAAATATAAAGATGAATAACACTTTTAGTGCTCTTCTGCAGATTTAATTAGATGCTATTAAGACATGTATACGTGAGATAACGTGTTTTATTAACCGTGGTAATGTTCTCTATGGAAGGGCATAAGTTTCTTAATTAACCACAAATTTCCTCAATTTCCACGAGGTCCAGCTTGAATCAATTATAGTACCAAATATAAAACCCCTATTAAACGACTAGTTGGCACACGTCATGGTCAGAGATCAACAAAAATGGTATACTTGTTGTAAATATTTTTTTTAAATTAACGAAATAATGTTGTATCACCTAAGAAAATATATGTTATGGAATGAAGAACAGCTTCATTATGTTATGCCGGAGACTCAGCCCTGGGGTTTTGGCGAATTGGTCTGTGTTAGCGGGATATACAGAGCAGCCGTCGAGGTGCTAGCGTCGTTGTTTGCGGCGCGCCGCGCGTCACGTCGACTTTCCGAAGTTTCTGGAACCGTCTCACCCGTTCCGCCACAAACATAGAGGCACTAACCGATTAATAGTTGTACCCCCTTTCCAATAGACGTGTTATTTTATAGTTTCGTGTCCTTTCCGTCCAGCATAATCAGACAAGACAAGAGGCAGATCAGGACTAAAATTTTCGCTTGGTGCCAAATTCAACGTGCTAGCACATCTTGGACAGGAGATGTGCTGCCCGGAAATTTTATCCCCTGACCAAAACGCCCACCATCAGCTGAAGATACGCCTATTGCCTGTACGCAGCCTTCTCAATCATGTTAACATGGTGAAACCATCCCAACCCGTACCCGATCGAACGGACCCATCTTCTTTCAGTCGACTCATTGGCCACGAAGTTATGGTGTCGGAATAGATTACTATGCAAACGTTTCATCACCGTTTCTACATCTAACGGCGACAATCCCTGACACCACTGAATGTTAGGACACCAGCTATGGAAGGGGAGGGATTGGGAAAAAGGAGGGGGTCGAGAACTGTGTTGAGCTGTATGCTATAAGCCCGTTTCAAGAAATACTTGATCCCGCTCAAGTTCGAGTGATACTCTCCTCCTTAATACCCAGTACCATCTACTACAATAGATCTTGTGCTGGATCGTATATCGTGTGAAACGGACTTTAACTATTTGTCTCATGTTAGTGTCATGCTATTTTAGTTTTAATCACTAATGGTGTGTGGAATGTTGGAATTTTTGTACCATCATTTTCGCAGAGTTTCTTTCGCAGTTTCTTATTTTGCCACTTATATCAGTTCTAAAGACATAGCGCGGGGTCAACAAATATCCTCTACGTCTCACTGAAAATTTCCCGATTGAAATATCGTCCAGTAACTCCATTTTTGATCAGATTTTATGGATGTATCCACATCTTAAGTGACATTAAAAGAAGGCAAGTGAACATTCAGAATGAAGAACATTAAAATTAGAAGGAGTTATTATCTCCATTAACTCTCAGGTAGTCATAGTCGATGTGTTTACTGTTGTAGAAAAGAATCTTTAACATATTTCGACTCCATTTTGGACACCACGTCATTTTCGACAACACTTTATTTAGTAAATTTCAACAATTTGAGCTTAATAACAGGCATATTGCAGGGAGTTCAATGTTTCAATCCGAAAAGTAGTAGGCTCTTAATTGCTTGAATTATTTTTATGAACGACGCATGGTGTAGAGATTAGAGCAAATAGAAATTAGATACATTTCACGGTAGAATTAACATCATGGTGATCAAATTGAAAAAAACAGCAGCTGTTTTTTTCAGTAAAACCTACGGACGAATTTATGGAGCGACACTCTAATTCGGTTTCGGAGCTTGAGGAATAAAAAAGTATTTCAAAATAACAATGGAAGTAAAAGGACTCTTTTTTCCGGAATTTTTAAATTCACTTTTCATCAATGCGATCAGTGCGATTATAAAGCAGACTTAATGCAATAAAAAGTATACGAAAAGAAACCGTGTTTTATAAATTTCACAGTTAATATTTTCCGCTTTTAACAAAGTTTACTTCTCTTCGATAAAATAATTCAATTGCATTACAGTTTATGTTACCTTGTTACAGTTAAAAAAATTATATTAACCCAGTGAGCAAAGTTTGTGCAGAATTAATTTTGCACTGTCAAAGATAGTGTCGTTGTGCACTATCTCAAAACAAATATGTTTTTCATGTGAAAAGAATGTTCTTAAAAACACTAATGTTTTCTAGAATATCTAAAGTATGTGCAAAGAATGTGCTAAAATACACATGTGTAATTACGAATAGGAAAAAGATGCAATCCAGAGCACGGACTATGCATATGTGCTCCTGTACACATTCTTTACACATGCAATAAATGTAAGGTTTTGCACTAGTGCAGAAAATATGCAAAATATATATAAAAAATTTAATCGAAGGACATATTAATAAGTAGAAAAATGCAAATTTTATCTATTTATTTAAAAACTGATCGTTTTGTCGGGATCAGGAACATTTTAAGTCTTACATGAAATTATTTTTATTTCATTGAATTAGCAATACGGAATTTCCAATTGTTACGAAAATACTTGGAATGTGACTTCAACATACGATATTGAGTCACACGTATAATAACGTGACCGGGAAAATAATTGTAAAACTCATTATTTCTAAACATAATGATAACCTCACGCTTGAATAAAAAATAAATGCGATAAGAAAAGATGTATTGACTTCTAAATTGTTACACTAAGTTGTAAGGAAATGGAAAATGAAATTTGCCTGGTTTAAGAAAACATTTTTCAAAGAAATCCCCGTGTGGAATACTTTTCATGGTAAGCGCCATATATTACTGGTACTGGTACTAGTTAGATGTACACTCAACAATATAAATAGCACCAAAAAATAATTGAGGCCTAAATAAGACAAGAAAATGCATTCATGCTCCATGGAATTTGTCAAACCAAATGTTTGAAAAAACAGCACTTTGAAATATGAATGCCAGTGTCCTCGAGACTACGAGTTCCCAATAATTTATTAAATAAATACATTGTTGCAATAATTACAATTTTACATTAAGCACTTTCAGCAAGAATTTTTATTAAGGTAAGAAAACTTTAGTAGGGAAGAAATTAAACTTTTTATTTAACGGGTTAAAAGTGAGAACCTTTGATTAGTCCTCTAAGCCATCAAATTTTATTGGCATTGTCAAATGGTTGCGTGTACCACAAGATAACTCCTTTTACAACTGCCATCCAAATGCTTGAATGAGCTTATCAAATAGGTAACAAAAACTATAAGCGTAATATATTTTGGCTTCCATTTTGATTTTAAACAATGCTGCGATACATATTGCTGACTCTTTCCCGCCCTTTTTAGTTAAATGCAGTTATGTTGACAGCAATGCCTACCATGTTCTCTCCTTTCCTCAGAGTCTTTCCACACAAGCCTCCCCTCATTGGCATAATGCTTTGCACAGACGACGGTCACCATGTTTTCTCTACCACTTTAAACGTTACATTCCTTGTCGCCAGGTTTATTTCCACTCTTATTAAATTCCCATCATAGCCCTTCCATTACCGTCCCACTAACCTATCCCTAATGGTGCAAATTACCTAAATTGTCTTTCGACTCCTTTAATGACCAGTTCACGAAAGCTAAAGCCCGTTTCACGCGGTCCATGATCTAGCACAAGGTCTAGTTCCCAATTACTGAGTAACGAATTCAGTATGAATTGAGCCGTCATTGATAGTTTCACACAATAAATGACCTTGTAATGGCGAGGAGGCAGTATTTTTATTAATATAAAAGTGCATGGCTAATATAATGCTAAATTAATCAATCTATGCCAGCAGGGGGTCAACATTACTGTAGGGATGTTTTAATTTATTGTTGATTTTACGGCAAGAAAAAAGCTAATAGCTGCAAGGAGGTTAGGTGGCGCTGATTTAAAAAAATATGAAGAAGGAACAGCGGCTGCAACAGATGACGTGATTGGTAGACAACTATTAAATCCTACTGGGTGTGAGTAGCAATCTAGTGCTTCATCACTTATGAAATCAAGTACCTCAGAAATATTGATAGCGATCATGCTTGACCGTCAGCATAATGGGCAGAAATAATGGCAGTATCACACGGTGATTGAAAGCTATCATACTAGCGAACATTCTTGAATTTGTTCTGGATCAAGTATCTCCTGAAGAGGGATTTAGAGTATTGTAAAGTGATTATATAAATTTTAAATCCATTCTAGAGGCGGTAGAAAGTAGCAGGGCTCATGGCTTATACTATTTGTATTTGAAAATATTGGGAGCAGAGAAGCGCGCACAAAAGAGACATTACATCTAAATAAAATCTTTCAAAGGGACTATAACCAACATAATATTGGGAGTAAGGAAGTACGTCATTAAAAAGTGTGTGAATCAAGCTTTTGAAAGAGAGTGAAGATTTCCTGACAATAACGGCAAAGAAAAAAAGATTAATTGGCATGAAAATGTGGTGTAATCGAAGAGTTATTATTATTTGGGGTGATCAAACAGATATGATAGGTTTGTATAGAAGTACGAATACCCAGCTCAGCATAACAAACGAGGAAAATGGAAATAACTACCCATTGCATGTTAATAATTATGCTTTCAGTGGTAAACTCATACTAGCTAGGCCAATTCATTCATTTGAGTAATCTATTAGTTAAGGTAGGTTTAAATGGAGGAGAGTAAAAATGTTATAGCTTTATAAATGCGAAGACCTCTATCTACCAGGACAATATTTCTCTTCATCTCAGCATACGTCCTACCTTCCGTCATCCCGCCTATTAAACCTATTATATTACTTTCCCTATCCCCGCTTTCCCAACATCCTTCCCTTTATCACGGTCTTTAGCAACCCTTTGCAAAAAAATTACCCATTCCAACCACCTACATTGCCTCCTCATTTCTCCTCCAAACGTTTCCTCTCCTGACTCACCATTCTGAGCACTTCCTTGTTCGTCTTCTATTCCCTCCACCGCACTTCCCTAATCCTTCTCATCACGTATGCCTTCTCAAACGCCTTCAGCCTACTTTATCAGAGTTTACGTTTCCACACCGTACAAAGTAGCAGTCATACATTAGAATCTTCGATAACCTTCACTTTACATCCTTGCCTAAGGTCTCTGACATCAGCCATCTCCTATTGCTGAACGCTTCATTTGCCAACGCTGTTTTCATTCTAATATCTCTGCTACTATGCCCAATTTTTAGGGGTTAGATAGAATAAGGGACTTTTTAAGTCTCAATCTTGCCCCAATAAATACGTTTATCTCTTTAAATTACTCCAGCGTATTACCCATGTTACCTACTCTGCCTCCTACTAATCTTATCAAGGAGTAATATGGTAATATAATCAGATATAATATGGTGGCAATAAGGATCAATAGAGTAGAGGAACCAAAGAGGAGAAAACAAGGAGTAATATGGTAGTAATAGGGATCCTCTCCTCACCCACCATAAAAAGCACTTCATCGTTCGTCTGCCGATGATACTGCAGCAGAGGAAATGTAAGAGAAGTTGGTTCCATGGGAAATGCGGAATATTGATCCATCGTCCAAACATTCATTCTTCATCCCCCTCAGAAGCAGTTGCAACCCACCCTCGGTGCGCGAACGAACTCACCGACGAAAAGGCGCAACCAACGCCCCTCGCTCCTCCCTTCGGTTATTTTCCTTTCCGGTAGAAACCCTCGTGTGCTCCCTCACCCGACGAGAAAACCCTAACTACTCTCTCCCCCACCGATCCTAACCACTCTTCCTCCCCTCCGTCATTCCTTCTTCCGGGCTACGATGAGATGGAATGAAAACCCAAAACCAACCCCCTTCCTTCCCCTTTACAGCTCACCCCGACAACCCTCTTGTCTCCAGATTCCACTGTTTTCGGATCATTATACTTTATTAGGTTAGAAAATGTATGCTAAACGATAAATCATGAACGTAAAATAATGTAGTTTGAGTAAAATATTATTTTTATAATATGTTCCCTTTTATGTTTCTTTTATCAATAAAAACTATCCTTTTCGGATTTGCTGATTATTGTTCATTTCTGAAGAACTCAACGTTTTTCCACGTTTTGCTCCTCTCATTGTGAGCGTAATCTGGTGAATTATCCTAATGACGTTACACTGCAGTATAAATAGGAATGTTATCGAAACCCATTGTATTAATGTATTTTTAACTAAAATTATTAAATTAATACTTACAGATATGGCCTAAACATTGATTTGTTACTTCTTTGGATTAATGAAATCATATTCCAAGATAGTATGGATCATTAAAAATAGTCGTCAAAGTTTTTCATTCTTTTTATACTTTTAAGAAAATTCTTCTTTATTTTCTGCATTTCCACATATATTTTGGTTCCGTGTTCAGGGTACCGTGGAAAACAGTTTGGATACCAATGCTCTACGCTTTACGATGACAACGCAGTTAAAGAGGAAATTATGAAAAGTCTCTTGATGACGCTCACGGTGAGAAGAGCGAAACGTTTAGTTCTTTAGACATGGACAATTAGCAACTAACCCCGAAATAATAATTTTACTAAGTAAAATATGCTGCATGTCGTACGATGGCTTATCTACATTTGATAATAAAATCTGGACTTATGGTAAACATTTTTAACTTGATCTCAAGTTCGGAATCACATATGCCTGATATAATTAAGTTGAAAGATGCGATTTTCTCGTTGTAGGTATATGAAGGATCCGCAGTATTATGCATTTAGGTTTTAATTTTCAATATGTCACAAATTAAGAAATTTCCAGTATCAACGTACTGACTACTCGGATTGCAACCTCTTCACCTCGATGTTTTTAATCGTAATGTACTTTGTATACGTATTTGCGGAGTAATAAAACTATAACAATTAATAATCACTCAAAAGTAACTAAAAAAATTTTAACATATAACTATATCAGCGCAAGAAATTAGTTAACCCATTGTTGTTACCACGAATTCTTTGTTATTCCTTAGTCATATCTGATCCAGCTGTAACAAAAATAACAGATGTTGTTCAAATATGATAAAAAATACATATTTGATATAGCTCTGCATGAGCCTATCATACCGCACCATTTAAAGCTAAAATGAAAACCCGATGGAATTGAATAAAATTGCATTTTGTTAATTCTGTGTTGAAAATGTTATCTTGTTATGCGCCCAAAGTGATTACGTGATGGTGTAAGCACTTGTGTCATTCAGAAAAACATGTGAAATTACAAATACGTTTGAAAATTACCAAAAGAGGAACTAATGTCTCTCAGTACGCCATCAATATTGATTACTACTTTTAATTAATGAATTCATACTCTAGAGAGTTCATTAAAAATAATTTTCAAATGTTTTAAAAATATTTCAAACCTCTAATAAAAATTTCCTTGCAATCAAAATGCTTAGCAAGTCAACTTATTTTCCGAATTGGAACATGTAGTTTTGTACAGAGTTTGAATTCCGCCAATTTTTATCAATGCCGATATTTCTAAATTTTTTTGTATAATTTCCATAACGACGCCGATATTTTTATGCATATATTTAACGATGACAACACAGTTTACGGGGAAAATACAAGAATAAATTGCACCATTGGGCGAGCACAACACAATCACACCTTTGAATTTCATCGTGTAGAAAGACGTTTTTACCACGTACGAAACCCGGCCCCGACCTTAAGCCAAGTCCTGACTTTCCCCTCTTTTCCGCATCCCATCTAGCGCTCCAGAATTCCCCCTTCTATTACAACCCCCACCACCCTACCCGTATCCACACTGACAAGCCCAACCCCTCCCAGGGAATTTCTCCGTCCAACTTCCTCACTACCCACCTCCTCGATTTTACAACCCCTAGTGCCCCCTACCTATTTTACACCTATGCGTAACAATCCCCGCTTCCCCCCTTTTCGCATAGCAGACCAACAACCAACATATCAACCCTCCCCGACCCCACCCACTCAAAATGTTTCTCCCCTCCCTGTCCCCTAACGGTTTTAACATTTCCTCTCTCCAAGCCAGTCGTAAATTCCTCCTTGCCAATGAGAGATTCACTCTCCCCCTCCATCTCACACACACAAGCAACCAATGTTTACACGAAGGCTTTGAAGGTGTCTTGAATGGGGATCATGAGTCATTGAGGGTGCATTTCAAAATATCATGGAAGGCTATTCGGGTTTGCCGCCGGATCACTCCTCTCATCGCTGCCGACGTTTCGGATCTCGACTCGGGGTCCGAAACGTCGGCAGCGATGATAGGAGTGACCCGGTGGCAAACCCGAATAGCCTTCCATGACACTATACGCCGGGAAAACATCCGAGTAAACTCCATTTAAAAATATATTTTCCAATAAGTCAAAAAAAACTTAGGACCACATTTCAATTTAGTATGTTCATCTGTTTATTCGGTAGAACTCACCGTACATGCAGAAATAGAAACTTTACAAAAGTAATATATTTTACATTTTTGCCTTAGGTAAGAATGTTATATGGCTTGAACTACTGACAAGGTTCGGCGCAATAATCGAAATATATACTAAAATGTGTTTTTTTCTTAGTCTTAGACTCAGCGTGGTACCTTAATATGTGTTAACCATCATTATAATAGTATGAAATGTATTATTTCACGTATAGAAGAAAATCTGTTTGTATGTAATCAATGAGAGTAAAAAAATATTCCTAAGAATGACGTACCTATTTCCACTTTCTAAATCCAGAAACTCACTATCTGTAAATAACTACATGTAATTGAATCTTACAGCAGATGATACGGAAAAATAAAATTCAAATATGGTCTATATTATGGTTAACGAGCAACACTACTCAAACCGCCTTGAATGGCACATTATGGTAGAACCACTTTAGCTCTCTCACAGGTAGGCTCTCTCTTGTCATCATAGTGACCAAGTGAAATATCGTAATCTAGATCTATTGGGACGCATCCGGGCACAGTTTGCCTCGTCAATTAGTCAATGCTGAATCGCCCTGAGCCTTGACGCTGAAGTTATGCCGCCCGCACGAGGATCATGGCGCTCTGGGAGACTTCGTGGTAGCTAAGTGAATGGAGCACCAGGTCAACCCAGTCGTACCAATGAAAATTTCCTCTTTCACTCTCAAGGGACCTTACCGCAAATTTTCGATATTTTCAACAATTTATTCAAATATTTTTGCGACCCTACAGTTTCACTTAGTACCTATGTTGGTAATCTAAGATGTTAACAAGAATATTTTGTTTGAATAAACGTTTGGCAACGGGAAAAGCTGTATCTGTATACATTTTCTGAAGTGAAACATTTCCTATGGTAATCTCACGAAAGCCTTGCATGACGCGACTCCTCACTCCCGCAGTTGTTGAGTCGTTGCGTGGTTACGTATTTATGAGTGCTACGAACAAGGAAGTTAAAATGAAATGGAGGAAGCATGACCGTGAACGCTCATAGGCGAAAGTGAAGCAAGAATAGGGGTGTTTGGGGAGGATTTTTGCCGAGTGGGTGTTGCCAAACCAGTCACAGAACATCGCCTTGCCTGTGATTTTTAACTTAGATTTGACAAAAATCGAACGCGACCGCCGGACACGTAAGCCAGAGAAAGGTATAAACTGTGCCAACTGCAATGGCGGAATTGGCTTCAAGAATCAAGTGTTGTGTCGCGATATACCGCCTGTCATGTCAATGTTACTTAACATTTGAATTTAATGTCAATGTTACACGTCAAGCTCAATTGTTATCATACAGTCCTCTCATGTTCTTTCCCTGTTCTAATCCCTCATTTAATATCCCTTCCTCGTATTGCCCCTGCCATCCAGTGGTGGCTCGCGAGATAATATGTAGGTATCTCTGAGAAACTGTTAGCCACCGCAGGTAAAGGAACTGCAGCCCTACCCTCATACGGGACTTCGCCATTTGTCTTAGTACCTATACTAGGTGAGCCTCGCTTCTCGATGCAACCCCGAGATTGAAGAATTCGGCCAATGCTAACATAATATACTTCTGACAGAATGTTTCTTGTTTCAAAGCCGATTTTCAAAAAATGATGACCTTTTTGCCAAAAAAGCACAGAATGAAATCAATTCGGCTTCAGGCATGAGAGACGTAGAAATCTCCACGAGAAAAAATCGGCCTGGACCGCGAATCAAAACACGGGCCTTTGGCTTACCGGGCCAATTCGCAGACCACTACGCTACCCAGGCTTCCTCATTCCCACGGTAATTTAGGAGGATACAAGGGAACTGGATGTTTAAGCCCTTGCGGTCCATCTAAGATGGCAACGCAAGGGAGCAGAGTTCCACTTCAAAGAAGCCACAACCCATGAGGTTGCATCCTATATCAGCACTTATGCCGTGATAGGCCACGTATGATTTGTGGCACCCATGAATATCCTAACATAAATGAGAGAATATAAAGAACTAAGTTAAAGAAAACATGCAGCGTCGCCCGTCAGATGGTGTTGAAAAAACTCTCCACTCCTCGCATTCTATTCCATCAACCCGATATCTCCTTCTCCCATCCGAGTTCAAGCACATAGATATCGCTTCCAACTCTAAAATATTTGCACCTTACGATGGCCTAACAGCTGAAGCTCGTTGTAAGTTTTTATTAAATTAGTGGAAAAGTACTACCTAGTTTCTTTTACTTTAAGATTATTCCAAAATGTCAATGAAAGCAAAGGAATTTTGACTCTTATTCATGCATTTCGGTCATTCAGACTACTATCGACAGGGAGAGTTAAAATCTCGTCAACACGTGCGCGGATCCATGACATTAGATCACGCGATAACAGATCACGAAGACAATAGATCACGACGACAACAGATCACGACGACAACAGATCACGCGACACTAAATCACGATTAAAGTGGGAAAATTACTTTGTAATATATTTTCCTTCAATATTTTGCGGATATTTTGCCACAGATGTGTAATTGGTAGGGGGCGCTGCACCCCCCTCCACCAAATAACCGTAAATGATAATATAGTGTGTAAGTGTGATTTGTATCATGCTATTAGGAATTATAACAGTGAAACCCGTATTCGTATTAGAGAAATATATCTGATGAAGTGAAACCCGTGTTATTAGGTTTATTCTATCTTTCACTTATTTAAATACAGCGTTTTTTGTGTATCGTGATCTGTTGTCGTCGTGATCTGTTGTCGTCGTGATCTATTGTCTTCGTGATCTGTTCTTCGTGATCTGTTGTCGCGTGATCTGATGTCATCGTGATCTTCTGACGGGGTACCCACGTACGCGTGTACCTCTCCCCGTTGGTGGCCACCAGGAAGACTGAAAATGCATGCATAAGAGTCAAATTTCCACTTCTTTCATTGACGATATTTATTAATCTTTAGTTTGAATTTATTTATGAATTGATTTCTTCTGGAATTGTATACTTTATTTTCAATTTGCTGCGGTAGTTGTTTTGTCGTCCTTTAAAGACCATAGACTGAAGTTAAATATTGCAAAAGAGAGACATCTGAAGCACGATCACGGTTCTTCATAACGCGAGAGCTCACCTTATCGTTATTTTTCGATTGAGATCACGAGAACGAAAACGTTTTAGTAATTATTCAAATTATATCAGTTTTTTTACACTAGTGTAAATTTATGGAGTGAATTCCTATGACAGTAAGTATGGCCTGCCCATCTGGAGAGGTTTGCGTTTTCGATAACGGTTACAACGCGAAAAAGGGATCCGTGTTTCTACCCCTGATCACCGTCACATGCCTACACCTAGCTTAAGTGGGCATAAACTTTTCGAGTGTGGCATTTAATCTCGTTTTTATTTGGCTTAAGTTTTACAAGGATGTATTAAAGACTACCTATCTATACAGTTTAGCGTCATTATTGTCAGTGAAATCGCCGAAAATATCAATTTTACCTCAATCGTCAACAAGCGCAGGGAAATAGAATTAGGTAGTTGTCTCAAAGAGTCCACACTACTATGCAATTTTTTCAAGAATTCATCAAAATGGGCAAATGAGCGTAACTAATATTAAACATGAGATATCACTCCAGTTGTCTAAGCAGTATATTGATTCCCGGACACACTTTGGTTATAAGACGGTGAAGTTTCTTCCCTTAAAAGAAGGTCCGATCGCATTTTCCTGTTCTTAATACCATCGTTGAATTTTGGTCTACATCCTACAATTTTCCCAGCTATTTTGACTAGTAGTTAATAAGATGATTGATGCATAAGATAGATCGGATCTTTCTCCTAGGAAGTACACTTTGAACTACAGTTTCAGAGAATACCGTCTATCCTGAGGAATGAGTCTGTGTGCCTAAGTTATTTGTTACATTGCCTTTTGAACTATGAACACATACTCAGTATCGCATTTACAGTTCTTGACGTTTGGGTTGGTACTTTACCGCCCATAAACATATCTGAATGTCATAGCCTATTCAAACGGAAAATAAAAATGACGCTTAGAGAAATGTGCAGAGTTTAACAGCCATGGAAACATTACGCAGATGATAATGATTATTAGTATAATAGCGTAATTAATTGCAGATATAACTCTCATATTTCTATGTAACTACTCAAATCATCTTCGTTTGCAATAGAGTACCTATATTATTAAAAATATATCTTTTTTATGCCAATATATCCACCCGAGGAGACTGACTCTCCGCCCCTTCCCTTAGCTACGCCACTGCATATACTGTCAACAATGATGTAAAAGTAATAGTATGTCTGAAATTTAATCAACCATATAAGCCATAGAGTGGCAGAAATTTTTCATATCTGTGTGAATATTGCTGGCATAAACAGCATGTTCAATGGGAATATGGAACAATAAAATACACTCACAAGAGAACTCACCAAATTTCATGCCGTTACGTGTCGTGTGATTTTCATGTATGACCGATTTATACAGTGATTACTTCTTCCCGCATCGTTGACTTGAAATACGACGGAAAACTAAGAGGAAGGAATA
Organism: Pyrrhosoma nymphula; assembly: GCA_963573305.1. NCBI lineage: Eukaryota > Metazoa > Arthropoda > Insecta > Odonata > Coenagrionidae > Pyrrhosoma > Pyrrhosoma nymphula. The sequence continues at coordinate 66,745,957 of OY754334.1, read as the reverse complement.
GCTCTCGATAGACAGAAAAAAATATACCATTAAGTTTTCCCAAGCTCTCGGCAGTCCCAGAGGAGTCGTGTAGGGACTTCCCGGTGGAGAAACACTTCCATTGATTGCCAACACCGCTTCCCTGAACATGTTGCGACCCTCGAGGGGGTCGTACGGGACCATATCTGGGATCATAGGAAGAGGATTCGAGATTCCCCTCCTTTAGACCCCGTCTTGAGAAGTTTCGGAGTCGATACATTTATCTTGAACCCATCATTCGACAAGTTTTTTGCGCGACGTGCGCGCATAATAATGCGATAAATAACTGAGGAGATTTTTCTCTCGATAATTCTAATACGAAAAAGTTAGTCGAAATAACCTGTGCTACCGAACAACGATAAATAAATTGTTTCCACTCAAAAATGGACCACGATACCAGTAATCCCTCAACAAATGTCAGTGATGATATTACCATCACCGTTTTACAGTCTTTTCGTCTTTCATATAGAGCATAGCGGATAATGAACTTAAATTAAGTAGGGTAACTGGATAAAATTTCCACAGGAGAGGAAAAACATTTGGTAACCTTTCAAACGATATTTAATCGAACAAAACCAATGAGAACTATGAACAAAATAACATTGGAGCTCTGACCATTGTGTGTTTTTAATCAAATCCGGTTCGTGTTTATTAACTATTGTGTATTCCCCCTTGAATCACAAAATCCTTCCGTTGATTTCTTTAATTTGTCAAGTATTCGTGACTGATATAGATTTCTGTATTGAATAATTTTATCATTTTAATTCAGTTGGCTGTTATAAGACTTCTTAATATATTTTTGTCCAATATTTCATCTCTTTGTATAATTGTATACTATTTTTATTGAAATTTTCCGGCAGGTAGGTATAAGTGCGATATTTCGCAGAGGTAAAAAATCATTCACCTTAACCGTTATTTAAACCTGGATCCCTAGATTCCTCGCCGAGTGCTTTAGCCAGTTAACCTAAGGTTGAAAGTGGTTTAAATTTCAAATACCGAGGCATTTTTGATAGGTAGGTATTCTTTGGACGCTTAGCTGCTTTTTACAATCTAAAATTGTTTTTGTTGTATTATATCCGTATCAAAATGTACCTTTTTCCTACTCTCCTACACTAAAGTGGGACATATATGTAGAGCGATACTTTCACATATGTGTGAAATGTGCGGAGATATATGTGGATTCTATTAAAAATTGGCACCAGAGAATATATTGAACATATATGGAGAAATATATGGGAAATATATGGACTCCATATATTTATCCATATATGATCAATATATTCAATTTGGCCAATTTTTAATAGAATCCAAATATATTTCCATACATTGCACATATATGTGAAAGATGAAACAAATCAAGGAACATGTTACCATACACCTGGACTATACTTAGCCGTATATGGGCGCAATATGTTGCCATAGCTATAGAAAAACCATGAAAACGTATATGGAACCCGAGGATTGGGAGTGAGCATAATAATCCGCGATTTCTTATGGACCAAACCTATACAATTATAGCGCAACAACTGTTAGTACGATAACCAACATACACGGGCAGAAGTTTAATATTCTTCCATCCCGTCTATTATCACCTAGTATTCCTACCTGTCCAGACCATCTGTTTGTTACCAAAGGCATCTGGTTCGTTCTACGCGGCTGCGTTACTTCGAGAGGCAATTTATCAAAGCCATTAATCGTTCATTATGAACGATACGATGACAGAAATTGCGCCTTGTGATAATATTGCTGTTGGTCAACTAATAACTTGGAGTTAAACTATCCCTTATAGCCTGCCAGTTGGCGTGGCAACAATCTATAGTTCATCTGCGATACCAACAGTGGTCAACATCCATCTATTAACCAACTCTGCAACCCGATATATGCAAATTTATACGTAACTATAAATATCTATACGTTTTTAAAGAATCCTATTCATATCTATATAAATCTCTCCATTTCCATAAATGGAAAATACGTACGTATAAAAATTTTCATCTATAACAGTGAAAAATACAGTTAAAATTTTCTTTTCAATGTCATAGCTATATAAAACATATATGGAAAAAATATTGATGAAACATACGTGTCTAACCCACATATTCCCCCATATATATTACATATATTGGCAGTGCAACATATCTTGAGCAAATATATGGGTCGTATATGGCGAATATATATCCATATATATATCCATTATACGGAGCTTCAGTTTGGGCAGCCTCTACAGCGTCTACCATGATGTTCCTGGCACACACATACGTCACAATAGGGTCAAAAAACATGAATTCAAGAATGCTAGCTATTTACTTCCACAGCTTTAAGATTTAAACGTTATGCAGTCCCTATTTATACCCTTAGGGAAAACTTTCCGAATGGTCAACCGGAAGTCGAGTATATATGCCGCTGTAATTACGCGGTAGGCAGCTCTGTTTACGTCGAAAGTTGTTAGTTGGGAAACTCCTGCGGCGCGGCTGGCTGCGTAGGTGATGTAGGCTCTGATTGGGTCCGCAGCCTGAGGCAACGGAAAATCGGTTACATGAACTCCAAGCTTAAGGGTTTAATACTGGGACAGAAACCTTCCCTGAAGGCGCGATATCGATTGACTGACGACACATTTGGGAAACCGTTCAGGGCAGGGAAAGTTGAGGAGGATGAGCAGGTAACTGATGCAAAAGACAGGAATAGAAGAGGCTACAAGCGCCAACCTGAATTCAGTACAAGGTTATCTGATAATGATTGAGGGATTCAGAACAAAGTCATTTTTATATATTTTCATACGACGTTCATTTGTTCAGGACTGAAGATCGAACTGAATCCAGCACAGGGGCGTAGATACGGGGGAGGGGGAGATAAAGGGAATCAATCCCCCTTTTGGTCAGAGATTGTTTTCCCTGTATGTCACGGGTGACCGAGAATAATTTTTTCCCGGATATTTTTTTAGGAATTAAATTAATTACATATATCAGCAACGGAAGTACTTGAATCCCAACAACTTGCACAGTCCGTATTTTTTGTGAATGTGGCTACACCCATGTCTAACAAGAAATTGATAAAAATTTTTATGCCCCTGAGAAATAGGAATACATAATCACATAAAATATCGATCGATCCTCCCCCCATGAAAGATTACTTTCTATGTCACTAATCAAGCAAACTTGGAACGAAAAACTTAATTACTTAGAATTTCCTCGCAATTTTATTAATTAAGGGCCCAACACGCATGTCCCTTTCGGAGTAGGCACAGTAAAGAAAACCCTACTTGATGGTTAAAGGTCTGTATAAAGCTGAATCTGCTTTTATAATTTCTTCAATACTGCTTTATCCTTGAATATGTCTTTTGCTTCATAAACGATCTTGAATTTCTTCATACACGCAATCTAGTTCTTATATCTTATAATGTTCCTCTTTTTAAGTCTTTTCTACCATATTCACCCATGGCTTCCTCGATTTACCCCTTTGTCTTACACTATTAACTCCTATTATCATATAACTGCTTTTTTACTCGACTCTTACCCATTATCTTGACATGGATATAAACCAACGCATCACACACTTTTCCTACATGTTTATTTCTATAAGATTTTCCAAATACAAAATCGTCCCAAATAAGGTGACGCTTAGGCCAGTGACCAGTGATGATCAACATTCCTTCGAATCTACACGTAGCTATACTGATTCTGTCACCATGAATCAGAGAAAGAGGGAGTGGATGGTGAGTAGATGTACGTAAGAGAAAATCAGGCAGATTGGCGAACCACAGAGCGTGGAGTCCTTAAAGTATGGCTGTCTTGACCGAATGGATACGACGGCATCTCTCACGCCGGCCTCAAAAATTACAGACCATTCTCGGACAAAAACCTTAAAACAAGCTACTTTTGAGTGACAAACTTTATTCCGTATTCCCTGCATTGGTTTTATAATACATCAACCATAGCATGCAACCCCTTTGGTGACCAACTAGCCAACACCTGGACGTCCTCAAATATAACGGTCTGTGTAAACTGGGCTCTTTGAATTGAAGATTAATCCAACTGACAATAAAAGAAGAGGAAATAACACTCCTATGCATGCATTTCGATCATCTAGGTGGCTATCGACTGGGAGTATTTAAACCTCGTACACATATTCGTGTTGTCTGAGTTGCAACGTTCATGTGTTTGGAATGTGGGTTTACCATGTCGTGAAGTCATAGTGTACCGTATTACTATGCTTGACTAGGAGTGGCCATGACTCATCTATTGGCCACGGGACATATAAACATTCCCGACTCTTCTCGAGGTCTCTGGTCGCGCTTTCCGAACTTTGGGCGTTCGTATTTAGCTACTATTTGTGCCTCCTTTATTTTCCACTTGTGAAGGTGACAAGGTGTCTTACATTCCCTCACCCCGCGACCTACTACTTCCCACCATGATTCTGCAAATATACACTGCTATATTTGCTCCAGTTGGTGCCCTCCTGATTGAATGACTAGCCTCGCTTTCCCAATCATTTTACCTATTTGTCCTATATCCCTAATGTACATGAAAAAAAGCGGTCTTCGTTGGTTTGGCCATGTCAAGAGAGTGGAAAAGAGTCAAATAACGAAATAGATACATGATAGTAGAGTGAATGGTGCTAGAGGAAGAGGTAGACCGTGAGAGGTATGGGTTAATGTGGTAGAAGAGACTTTAAAATAAAGAAATATTAAGCATCTTAAGAACTAGTTCGTTGTAAGGTACCCAAGGTGCTCTATAAGCGAAAAACACTATGAAAAAAAATATTTACCACACTAGGACAACGAAATCCACACCATTCACTCCACAATCCACCACCTTACTACCGGTCTACCCCTTCCTTGAATAATGGGCAGTTCACAGGGATTAAATGCGTTTTCGTGACAGTGTCTCCACATTATAGCTCCAATAATATATCTCCTATTAATATATATATATATATATATATATATATATATATATATATATATATATATATATATATATATATATATATATATATATATATATATATATAATAGGAGAGCGCACTTGAAGCAATTCTTGAGTGTAAGAGAAGTGAAAAAGGTATACGAGGACAGGGCATTGGAGGAAATTATTATTTTCGAGGGATAACGGCAAAAACTAAATTCTTTGACTTTGCCCACCCGAAAAGGAATGAGGTGATGGTTATGTATGTATGTATGTATATCCCTAACCGGTAGATTTACCTAATATAAACCACGTTTACTAAAGGTAGTAGTGTAGGAAGAAATCTCAGAGACACTTGCGGGGTGGGACATAGGTTCTCTGCCGTGGTGCAAACGAACGCCTCTCCCTTCCATCTCCGCCGCCACCCTCCCCCTATTCTCTCTCTCATCACATCCGCCCCTCGTCAATGTCCGCAACATTCCCGGACCGGAGTGGACCACCCTCTGGCTTCCTCGTTGCCTCCACCTCCGCCCTTCCAGCTAAATCCATCCCCCAACGCCTATTGTTACAAAACTCTCCAATTCCACACAAAGCTCGTCCCAGTTCCCATCTCTTTCTCTCTCTCTCCCAACTTCATCTGCCAATGACCTCTCTCTATCTCTCTATTCGTCCCCCCTACCACCTATCCCTCTCCCCCATCCTATCTCCCCCATCCCCCTTCGTCGATGACCAATTAAATTAACGGGCTGTTTAGCCGCCGAGCGCGGCGAGTTTTGCGAAGCGCTCTCAATTCGGAGAGGTGAAAAATATTTTACAAAACGCGTCATTTTCCAAGAGAGAGAGAGAAAGAGGGAGGACATCAATAACCGTGGTTATACAGAGAATGATGATGACAAGAGAGGAGAGAGTTAAAATTAAAAAAGAAATTCGATTGCCATTTTGCGGAACTAAATGCGAAATTGATCACTGTAACTCTCGAAGCACATCATCGGATCTCGTGACCTCCATTCAGCGTTGAGAGAAGTTGAGTTCCAATAATTGCGTCGGATTTCAATTAATATGAGCGCAAGAGCCATTAAGAAGCATGTAAAAGTGGAAGGCAAGTTGAGGAGCAGCATAACGAACGAAAATACGATTCGCGCGGAGAGAATGGTCATCAAATAATACAGAATTGCAAGAGTATGAGGATAATTCGTTTTTCGCTTGTGAAAACGCGAACGCAAACTTTAGGCATTGTATAGAACCGCGTTGGGAAAGTGGAAAATTCAATTTGAACTGCGGAGACATATTCCTAAACGCAGCACTTAGCCGATGGACCGGGGAATCCTGCAGCATGACAGTCAAAACTGGGGGCGTATATTCACTTAATTTACTTTTTGCGTATAATACGATCAGGTTTTGCTGGCCGAGAATGAAGGTGATAAGAATTGTATGATAATGCCAGATCTACTCAAGTACGGTACAGTACTCGGCGATGGAATGAAATGAAAAATTGATCACAAGGAAAGCTGGAAAGAAAAAGAAGACAACTGGATGATAATATTTGGGTGTACAGCTGATATTGACATCCAACAGAATGCAGGACGAGGAAAAACTATGAAGAAAGTGCTGCACCCAGTACTTCGGAGCAAATAAATATAAAATACATCTAAAATAAGAATGTTTCCATCACTGGTGGAAAGCTGAAATCACCTATGGTTTCGAAGTGTAGACGATCACAGAGGATGTGAATAGTACGCTGAGCGACGTGGAAACTGGATTAATTATGAATGAGATGCTATGGCGTTACACTTGTGGATCATGTTCAAACTAGCGAAATAATTGGAGTGCAAAAGACATTTCGTTCAAGTATTCTACCAGCTGATTGGTAGGTTCTTGGACAGTCCCCATTTTGTATCCCAACCTAATAGAAATTGTCTCGCTTTCCCTCCTAAGGACGGCCCGTTATTAGATACCTCTTCAATTCTTCATATCTTCTACCTTCTCTTATTTCGTCCAGAATTTCTATCCTCTTCCTTCCTCTCCCCCGCTTCCCCAGTGTTCTCCCCTCTATCACTCTCTTCAGCATGCCCTCTCCTCTCAAACCCTCCTCCATCCATCTCTTCTGCCTTCTCCGAACCTCTGCCACAAGCTTCCTCTCCTCTCCGACCATATCCAATACCTCCTCGTTCGTCTTTCTCGCCATCCAGCTAACCTTCTCCATCCTTCTCCAAACCCACATCTCAAACGCCTCAAGTCTACGCACATCCTCCCTTCGCAATGACCACGTTTCCGACCCATATAGCGCCACGCTCCATATTAAAGTTTTCACCAGGCTCTTCTTTACGTCTCTTCTCAGACCCCCCCTCATCAATTCCCTTCTCTTCGAAAATGCTTCTTTAGCGAGCGCAATTCTGCATCTGATGTCCTTACCACTAAACCCATTCTCCTCCAAAATACTACCCAGATACGTAAACTGCTCGACCTGCTCTATCTTCTGCCCTCCCACCCTTATATTCAGCCCCGCCTTCTTACTCCTAGAAAATCTCATTACTTTCGTTTTCTTGTGATTGATCTTCATCCCATACTTTTCGCACTGCACCTCTAATGCATTCACCATTGACTGTAACCCCTTGGCCGACTGACTAACTAATGCTTGATCATCTGCAAATCTCACTGATTTTATCAGCTCCCCTCCTACCTTTATTCCTACCTCCTCCTCCCCCCATGCCTCCCTTACTATTTCCTCTGAATACACGTTAAAAAGCAACGGCGATAGTGGGCACCCTTGCCGCACTCCCCGTCCTATCGTGGCCCATCCCGATTCTCCATTGGCTACCCTAACCTGCGCCGTCTGGTTCATATACAAATTCCGAATCAGACGCCTGTCCCTCCAATCGACTCCTAATTTCTTCAACACTCCCATTAATTTCGTCCATTCCACCCGATCAAACGCCTTCTCGAAATCTACGAAGCATGCAAAAACATCCTGCCCATACTCTAGGTTTCTTTCTACTAGCGTCCTCATCACCGCTATAGCGTCTCGCGTTCCCGTCCCTCTCCTAAACCCGAACTGGTCGTCACCCAGGTATTCATTTGCCTTCTTCTCTAGCCTTCTGTTTAGAATCCTCAGAACTACTTTGGCCGCGTGGGATATTAAGCTTATTGTCCTATAGTCTTCGCAAGTTTTTGCCTTACTCTTTTTCGGTATAGGAATTAGTACAGTCTTCGCGAAGTCTTCCGGCCACACTCCATCCTCATAAAACCTACAAATCAGCGTAAAAAGTTTTCCTCTTCCGTTCTTCCCCATGCTCTTTAAAAACTCTGCAGGTATGTCATCTATTCCCACCGCCTTATTCCTTTTCATGTCTCTTAGAGCTCTTTCGATTTCGCTATCTAGGATACTTGGTCCGATGCCATCGCTGTCGATATCGTATTCCCTTTCTATATCTTACCTATTGGGCCTTGTTTCTTTACCATAGAGCTCTTCAACATACTCCTTCCACCTCTCCTGGATCTCTCTCGGTTCTACGATCATCTTTCCCGTCTTATCTGTTATCGTTGTAATTCCCCTTCCCTTGTTACCACCCGTCAGTTCCTTTACTTTCCGATATAATGCATCTGCTCTTCCCTCTTTTTGGTATTTCTCTAACGCGTCGATCTGTTCTCTCCACCACGCCTCTCTTGCTTTCTTGGTTTCTCTTCTAAGCCTGTTATTAAATTCTCGGTATTTTCTCTTACCTAGCTCTGAGTTTACGCTCTTCCATTTCCTTCTCTCCTCCATCTCCCTGATCATCTCCTTCGTGATCCACGGTTTTCTAATTTTAGTTGCACTCACTACGCCTACCGTTGCTTTCGCCGCTTCTATAATTCCGTTTCTCAAACTTCCCCATTCATCTTCGACTGATCTAACTCCATGGTCCTCACCCATTCTCTCATCCACCTTCTCCCGATACTTATTCTTCATTTCCCCAGTTAATGCCTCCGTATTCCACTTTCGTACCCTCCTTCCCATTCTCATCTTTTTCAGTTTTACCCGACATTTCATGACTAATAAGTTGTGGTCTGTGTCTGCATCAGCTCCTGGATAAGTATGCGAGTTTTTAACACTATTCCTGTATCTGTGACGTACCATTATGTAATCTATCTGGAACCTATCTGTGTCTCCCGGCTTCTTCCAAGTGTACCTACGTCGAGGATGATGTCTGAACCATGTATTCGTAATTACTAGGTTATTTCTGCGGCAAAACTCCACAGCTTTCTCGCCCCGGTCGTTTCTCCTTCCTAGCCCGTAATCGCCCACCTCCCGCCCATCTCTTCCTTCACCCACCACCGCGTTCCAATCCCCCATTACTTTGAGTGAAAAAATAGCAATAAAAAAAATAATATTGTACGGGCATATGACATGAACTCCAGAGTTCAAACTTTCACAAGCGTGTTTTAATTAGTTCCAGAAAAATGAGCCAATCGAGAATAAGATGGAAATAGGGCGTGATGAGGGCATTGAATGTGAGAGAGCTAGGTGACATATTGAACAGTGGGGTATGGATAAAGAGGATCAATGAACAGCCACTACGGCTGTAAACAAAGTTGCAGGATTCATTGACTACAGGGCAGATATCCAAGAGGAAAGCAAAATGTGAAAAAATCTTACAGATTTTTTCTAATAAAAATAAATGACTAACGACGAGATAATGATAAGAATAACATTAAAAATTACAAATATTGATCATAGGCGTGCATTCACTTTGAAAAACCATCGACATCTATTTTATCACGAATACCTTTCACGGTGTGATTATAGACACCATGGAATACTTAATCTTGACTCTTACCAGTGTAACTTGTTCTTTCAGTGAAATAGTTAAATACAGAGTCCCACGGATGCTATTTTGCCTTCACACTCCATTCCTTAAATCCTCTGAGATATGCTTATAAAACTGTTATGATACTCATCCTTAGCATTATCAACTCCAACATTGACAGTGTTGACAAGCTCTCTCACTCATCGACTTTAGTGCCATGTAGACACACTAGCATGTGCAATTTACTTCGTACACCTATTCCAAGATTATTCTTGATACGCTTGTTTCTTTTCCTAATAAATTCCCATTTAAATTCACTTCTTGACAGCCTTTATCATTTTTCTCTTTCTTCCAACCTTTTCCTACCTTCCTACCTGTGCTTTCTTTCACATATGGTAGGTCTATCTTGAACATTGTATTTTTTTATAATTGTATGGAATTGTTAGGCATTCAACAAGCTGAGTAATTAAACAGGAGGTTCGATTATTAAATAAATTGGTTATTTCCACACTTTTTAATATTTCTGACAGACCATACTATGTACTATTATGAAGGTGTTTTTTTTAGCATTGGGCAGCAGGCCAATATGAAAGAACTTGGAGTAGGGGTGAGGGGAAAAGTTAGGTTAGTTAAGCATATTAGTTGGGGACAGAAAGAAAGATCGGGAAAATGGGAAGTCAATCAAAATCAAATGGGAGGTCAAGGTTTAGTAACGTCAACATGAGTGATCTGATGTAAGAACGAAAGTTTTCGCGGTGGTTTATGATGAACTTCTTCATATTTTCGGGTTCTACCACGTAGGTTGCTGTGTTGATGACAACAGTTTCGCTGGTACTACTGCCAGCGTCTTCAGGTCGAAGAAGCTGGCAGTAGTGCCAGCGAAACTGTTGTTGAGTGATCTGATGTTGGGGGTAGGCGAACGTTGAGGTGTAAATTAAACACAGAGTCATTACATAAGTAAAATTCCTTGGGGTTGTTATAAATTTATATTGTTTTTAGGAAGTCTAACTTCCTATCCTTGCTCATAAAGTGTAAAAACACAGCATTTAAATAACACAAATGGTTATAGTTAAAATGTATTAACTTCTTTGAATATTTCCTGCTTATTTAGTCAATAGGTATCTGGTCGTTTGGTATATAGAGTTATAGTCTTCAATTTTTAAGTTGTGTAGATTCATTTTACGTAAATTGCAATATTAATCTTAAGAATGAAAAAGTTCATTTTTTTTCTTACTAAACAAGATGAACTCTTTAACGCCTTATTTCTGGTTAGGTCTTTATGTTCCACTGTAAAATGTCGAACATGCTGCGCATGGAATTGTATCGTAAAACTAAATAGGACAATACAATGCAGAATCTCTATCTACCATGCTACCAAATATGAATATAAATAAAAATAGAGTACAGGTAGATAGATCTTAGATAATAGATCACAACCAGAAGAAGCTAGAGACCTAAAAAGCTAGGGACAACGATATTTACGAAATTCCTTAAAGAATGGTCATGAGGGTAAATAAATCCAATCCAAAACATAAAGGGTCATCCAATAGGTAAATACAAGCATATTAAATGTGACTCCCTAAGAAAAAATGCGGCTTAAATATGCTGGGGTTTCCCAAAATTACACTAGGAAGCTGCTTGGCAAAGGAGTGGTACCATCTGTGCTATTTATCTGTAAAAGAGATTTTTATTTTCAGCGAGAGATGATGGAATTACACTAATTTGGTTTGAGATATTACAAAATTGTGTGCTATTAAAACTCTAGTATATGCACCAAGTGGATCTTCTAGAAGGATGTGACATTAAAAACTGCTTATGATTCATTTCAACGCAGGTAAGTAAACTTAGGAAAATGAAATGGCAGAGAGCAAAGTGTATAAATTGATAGACAAATGAAAATTTCAAGCATCTTTTCTCCATTACAAGCCAACTCTTGGGCAATTAACGTTTATAATCATAGTCATGGCGGGGAAGTAACTGATTATGCATTGTCTAGATTCACAAACCCTTACGGTGAGTCTAGTGATACTTTTTGGATGCCTATTAGGAGACTTTGGAACATCTTAAATTTAACATGATAACTTAGCCCATTTAAAAAACAGCAATATAACGTGAAAAAATATTGAAAAATGCGGGTTATAGACATACAATCTATGTTCATGCAAATGTTACAGTAGCAATTATAATACCATCAATGTGATATATAAGGAACTCGGCCAAATTTGCAAAAAAAACTACATGGGTAAAATTAGAGCTGATTTAATAGTTTTGATAACTACTCGAAAGAAGGTTAGGGTTTGGTTAGGATTTCGTTATTAGAAAATAATTCATATTTAATAAATAACACCGGGAACCAAGCTATGCTTAGCACACTGCATGTTTCCTTTTTATTATATTATTTAACATTTATTTTGACATCCCCTATTAGTTTTGTTTTATATTTGATGTTCTTACATATATATTATCACAAATAAAAAAATCTCACTAATAATGGCTTAAGTAGGTTTTATCGAACATGAAAAGTTATAGAATGATCATTTCACACAATGATTACATAATATTAAAAGCAAAGTTTCTCTGTACACTAATTGAGTTCATTTTACTAGCTTTCAGTATTTTTTTATTTTGAATAATTAAATTAGAAACACTGGGTGTACAACGTTAAGATTAACGCCAAACAAAAATAAATATAATAAAGATTCTTAATCTTTCATGCAAATTTTGCTTACTGCTCGAAGTCGTGAAAATTTTAATGCTCAAAATATTGCGTAAGTCCTAAACCATTCCCTTGATGAACGACTACATTGTTGAAGTGGAGTCTCATGAGAAAATATCGGAAATAAGGGCCCATAACGGATCAAATGGGAATGGTGAATAGCTTTTTCTATAAGGAAACCATGTCCTGAGCAACGGAAAATTGATTTAGGATCCTTCTAGGAAAGGCAGAGACGTGAAACGTAGTTCATTTGAATAAATATATGCTGTAATTATTTAAACATGATACCTATATAATTTAGAGTGTATGTACGCATGTAATATGTATATGCGTACATTTACCTAACATTCGCTATTATAAAGGCATCGAAGTAAAAGGGAGAAGGAGGGGAAAGAAACCATAAAAAATGTTAAGGGAGAACCACGAGTTCCATTTGAATAAAGTTACGTCATTCATGATGGATCATTATTTCTTTTTGCAAGTATTTTATAAAAGAAATAGGTAATAATTATATTAAGTTCAGTTACGTGTATGCAAACCTATTAGGTAAAATTATAAGAAAGTAACTAATAATATTAGAATGTCGTAATCAAATCTTCAATGAAAGTGACCGATGCAGTCGTATGCATTTCTATTGGTAATTATTGACCTTTTATTTCTTCATACAAAAGATTTTTCGTGGGAATGGGAACTATACCAACCGATTATTCGAATCGCAAAACCTTATTATAACAATTTCTGGGTATACCGGATAACCAGTTTTCAATAAAATCATTGCATAGCACATATATAAAAACATTATTGCTCGCTTCATACTCTAGGATATGGATTATCCAGAGCAAGTAGTCATGTTTAAGGCCCACGTTTCAATTTCCCTCCGTCCTGCACTAAATGTTGACGCAGAAAGAGCATGGACTGCCTCTGCTATGAAATTTTCCAGGCTGACCAAGGCCGAGGGTTAATCCCTAAATAATGGAACACAAAATCAATTTAAATCTATAGGAATAGAAAACGCCCAGCAATGTAAGGTCAAAGGACTGGTATCGGATGGCAGTTTTTATATAATTAATCTGGTATCTGAGATGTACATTTTTCTTAGCTATGTGCATGGTATTGTAAAGTGTAAAGAGAGAGTCAGAATTAAAAATGTTCAGTTTTCCGGTTGCCCTATGCGTGCGATTGATAAATGTATTATTAGTACAGTTGTGGATGAAGTCACTCCTTTTAGATATTAATAGGGTCACGTCACATACATACTTTTAGATAATGTGTACGCCCTCACATCACGGATTTTCTTCAAGTTTATTTCCTACGTAGGCTTGTACAATCTATGCTCAAATTAATTTTTTTTAATTAACAGTAAAAATAAAAACGGTAAAGTATTATCCGAATATTTAATATATTAGGGTGGCACAATGAAACTGAAGTTAAGGTATAAAACTTAAAGAATATACCATGTGTAACTAAAAGTTTTGGTCGGAAAATTTCAATTTTATTTGTGGATAAAGTTGCATAAGAGGGGAAAATTTAGTTTTACTATTTCGTGACTTAATTACCTGAACATGATCTTTTGAAAGGTAATCTTTTAGGTAGTTATTTTAAATATGAAAGTTCAAGTAAAATCTACTAAGAAGATTGACATTTCTCCCGAGAAAATTTATGATAAAATGAATGAGTTATATATTTCGACTATGAAATGAAGATATAAGGTTTCTCGCATGTTACATCCTCGGAATAAAACGATAGTTCTGGCAGGTTTTTAAGAAAAATAACGACTTCAATTCAACCGTATGAATGAAACGATTTCCGAGGATAAATTTAGATATGCTCAATACTCTAACATATGGAAGTGGTGTTGACCACCATTTATAAATCCAATGTCTGACCCCTAATACCTACAGAAATGGCTTAGCTGGCGGTACGCAAGACGACGAAGTCAAAAACAGACTTTCGCAAATTTATATTATTAAGGAGCATGTAAGAACCTTCACAAGCATTTAATAGTAGCGTAGTAGCCAAGAAGAAAATGGCAAGATGGTCAAATTATGGCTCAATTCAACACTAAAGTTGCATTGTATATAGATGAGCCTTTCTAGATATATTTTCTTGGCCTGGCGGGTGCAATGCTCCTGGTAGGGGCACTCATGTCTGATAGGTCGAAAGTTAGGAGCCAGACGAATTGTAGTCCACGCAGCGTCTGTACCTCAGTGAGGTGGCCTCTCACGTGATGGTGTCACATAAATAACATTATTGAGTAAGGCCACGGAATACTATCTCTATTAAAAAACTTGCATTCGTAATGATCCGGAAACTTGGTAGAAACGTACTGTATGAAGAGGTGAGTGATAGGATAATATACGTTCAGCTAAAGGCAGATCTAACGCATTTAGATAAAAACCAGGTTTATATACCTACATATCTCTAATCATAGAAAGGAGGATGAAGATGGTGCATAAAATCAACTAGAGAAAATTATTGGTATAATATACCTGGGAGAGAGCAGTTGGTAGGACTGGGGGATTGAAACGAGGCGATGGATAAAGGAAAAGATTGACGGGAGGTCGGCGATAGGGCTAGGGAGGAGATATGACCGCGGAGAGTAACCTGTAGAGTTTTTCGAGTGACAAATCCTAGTGATTACAAATAAATGAAACAGACATCATCCTCGACGTATGTACACTTGGAAGAAGCCGGGAGACAAGGATAGGTTTCAAATAGATTTTATTATGGTTCGTCACAGATACAGGAATAAAGTAAAAAACTCGCATGCCTATCCAGGAGCTGATGCAGACTCAGATCACAACTTATTAGTCATGACTCGTAAAACTCCAAAGGTGAGAAGGGTTAGGTGGGTATGAAAGTGGAATACAGAGAATTCCTCCATATTCCACTTGGACAATGTAGAAGGAGTATTGATAGCAGGTTGATAAATTATTAAGTGTCGGTCATGGAGTGAGATAAGTGGAAGATGCATAGGGAAGTTTGAAAAAGGAATTTGTAGAAGCGGTGAACGCAAAGGTAGGCGTAGTAAGTGCAACTAATATTAGATAACCGTTGGGCACGAAGTACATGACAATGGAGATGCAGGAGAGAATAAAATGAAATAGTGCAAACTCAGAGCAAGGTAAGATAAAAATACTGGGAATAAAACTACAGGCTTGTAACAGAAACAACGTAAGCAAGAAAGGCAAGGTGGAGATCGAATCGTTAGAGAAAAACCAAAAAGAGGGAAGAGCAGATTCATTATATAGGAAAGTAATGGAGCTGAAGGGAAATAGTAGGGCAAGGGGAATTGCAACTATAACAGAAAAGATAGGAGAGTTGATCGTGGAACCAAAAGAGATTCGGGATAACTGGAAGGAATATGTTGAAGAGCTTTATGGTAAGGAAATAAGGCCCAGTACGCCAGATATAGTAAGAAAAAATGACATCGACAGAGATGGAATCAGACCAGGTATCCTTGATAGCAAAATTGAAAGAGCACTACGAGACATGAAAAGGAATAAGGCGGCTGGAAAAGAAAATATACCTGCAGAGTTTCTAAAGAGTACAGGGAAGAATGGAAGATAAAAAGTTTTTGCGAATATTCGTAGGATTTATGAGCATGGAGTTTGGCTGGAGGACTTCGTGAAGACAATAATAATTGCGATGCCAAAGTTGAGCATAGCAAAAATGTGCGAAGGCTATCGCACAAAAATTTTAATAACTCGCGTGGCTAAAGTAGTTCTGAAAATAATAAATAGAAGGTTGGAGAAAAAGGCTAACGAATACATGGTTGAGGACCAGTTTGGATTTAGGAGAGGGACGAGATCGCGAGACGCTGTACGAGTAATGAGAAGGATAGTTGAAAGTAGCCTAGAGAGATGGGCAGAATGTTTTGGCTTTATTGGTAGAATTGGAGAAGGTGTATGAAAGGGTGGACTGGACGAAATTAATGGGAGTGATGAAGAAACTAAGGGTCGATAGGTGGGACAGACTTCTCATTCGGAATCTGTATATGAATCAGACGGAGCAGGTTAGAGTAGCCGATGGGTAATCGGGATGGACCGTGATTGAACGGGGAGTCCAGTAGGGGTGCCCACTATCGCCGTTTCTTCCTAACGTGTATTCAGTAGAGGTAGGAATAAGGGTAGGAGGGGATCTCTTAAAGGTTGTGAAATAAGCGGTTGATAAAGCATTGGTTTGTCAGTCTGCCAAGGGGTTATAGTCAATGATGAATGCGTTAGAGGTGCAGTGCGAAAGCTATAAGATGAAGATAAACCAGAGGAAGACGAAAGGGATGAGATTTACTAGAAGTAAAAAGGTGGGGCTGAATATAAGGGTGGAAGGACAATATATAGAGCAGGTCAATCAGTTTATATGTCTAACTAGTATTTAGAAGGAGAATTGATTTAATGGTAGGGACATCAAATGTAGAGTTTCCCTGGATAAAGAAGCATATACTAAGAGAAGGCAATTTATAAGGGGAGGTCTGAGAAGAGACTTAAAGAAAATGCTAGTGAAAACTGTAAAATGGGGTGTTGCGCTGTATGGATAGGAAATTTGGTCATTGTGAAGGGAGGATCTTCGTAGACTTGAGGCGTTTGAGATGTGGGTTTGTAGAACGATGGAGAGGGTGAGCTGGGTTGCGATGAGAACAAACGAGGAGGTATTAAAAATGGTTGGAGAGGAAAGGAAGCTAATAGTGGAGGTTTGGAGAAGGCAAAAGGGATGGATGGAGGAATTTTTGTGAGAAGAGGCATGTTTAAGAGAGTGATGGAGGGAAGAACACTGGTGAATGAACACTGTGCGAGGAAAAGGAAGGAAGATGATAGGAATTCTGGACGAAATAAGAGGGGGTAGATGACATGAGGAATTTAAGAGGGATCTAATGGTGGGACATTTGTATGAGAGAAAACGAGGCAATGTTTCAGAAATTAGGATGCCGTATAAGGACTGTTCAAAAGCCTACCAATTACCTGGTAGAATACTCAAATGAATGAATCAATGAGCCATATAATCGGCCAGTAAGCAAACTTTCACTTGTAGTGAGAAGGGGAGGCTTAACTGTCAATAGTCCTGTTGTCGCTGAGGCCTCGTCAAAAATACGATCATCCATTATTGTCTTTGAAACAGATGTTAACGCAATGATGCTCTTTAATTGCAAAAAAAACTTTGGGAAATTGAAAATGAAGTACATAAAATTTATTAATTTAAATTTACCCTAATGCTGAATCTAAAAAGACAGCCTAATATTAACAAAATAGGACGGAGATATAATTGCATATTTCAAACTGTATAAGATACAATTGGTCAAGATGTACGTAAAACTGAAGCTTCTGAAGAAAATTATGGCATTGAAAATACAATTACATCAGATTCTATACTGGAGATGAGAAACGCACAGAACTTAATGTGGTTTCCAAGGCAAAGAACACAGCTTTTATACTTTGTCGAGCAAAAAAATACATTTTGTTTTCTTAGACCTGAATATTGCTTAAAGATACGTCTGAATATAACTCTTAAGGAATGAGTTATATTCCTTAAGAGAATATAACTCATTCCTTAAGTTATATGAGATTCCTTATATAAGAATTCCAGTTATATGAGATTCATGTCAAATGTGTTGCATAATTTTAAATGTAGTTGAAATACGAATTTTCTTGTCAAAAACTTCAACCGTAGGATAAATGAAGGCAATTACACAATATATGTACGATTAGTAACGTTTATATTTGCACACAATAGTTAGGCTATTTCCCACATGATGTTTACGTGTCCTTTATCCATCGGTTACTCAGCACCTCAAAAGAAAAGCAAATTTGTCAATAAAAGTAACTGATCCGATGGCGTTTTTATCTTTAAATAAAATATAAGACATGAGGGAAATGTTCTATTTTAAAAAAATAGAAAAATGGATATAGGAATTAGTTATTACTACTATTGAGCTAAGGAAACTGGTTCTCTTCTTTCATTTTTCTCTATGATGCCTCATCCTTGCATGCCTCTTAAACTTTTATTACATTCATGCATTGCTTCATACTCGCTCTCCTATTCGCAAAGCTCCATCTCTATAAATATGAAGTAGGATTTTAAATGTAGGTAAAATACGGAGAGATCGTAAGTAGGACGCCGGAACACGAGAGATACAGCACCGAGCCAATTCACAAGGCGAATACCAATGCCGCGAAATTCCTGTTCACTTCCTGGCTCCAGATGGAGGAAGAGCTCTGAAGGGGCCTAACCTCTCCGTACTCCCTCATTCATCCCAGCCTCAGTCTTTGCCTTCAACGTCTCACTCAGCTAGTGTCATTTTCAAACTCGAATAATCTCATTCGGGCGTCGACCATTCCTCCTTCGTCCGCCCACACTCCATCTCCGCCTTTAAGAAGAATTTCTCTCCTTACTCTGCGCTCCCCTATCACATTCCCTTCCTCCTTACACGGACCATCGGTCCCATTCTCTACCCTTGGGGTACCCCTCCTTCCTTTTCCACTTCTTGGGCTCCCCAATTTTATTTCTTCACTAGCCACCCCCACTTCTCCCCGTTCATCCTGTCGGGGTTATTCTCCTCGACCATACCCTGTCCGGCATTCTCTCTAGCCCTTTTGCCCCTCCCTCCCTCACACGCTCCTTGCATCGCATTCCTCATCGCCAGGACCTGGGCGACCAAGGGTCTGCCGGGTGACGCCGAGTGGTCGCGGTGATGGACACGGACGGCCTCCGTAAGGGGCAGGGGGGAAGGACGATCACGAGATTCGAATTTCGGAAGGGGACGAAACAGCTGATTTTCGTACGGGGAGCGCTCTTGTGTGTGGGGATAAAATGAGGTTTAGGGGAAAGGCCGGGAAAATGGGGAGATAATTTTTGGGAGCTCTCCCGACTCAAATTGGTGTGATGCTCACGCAAGAATGCCCAATAAATGAGATTTATAGCCATGGTTGGGCACAAGGAGCATCTAAAAGTTAAAATAAAAAAAAGAAAGTTCTGACAGAGGAGTGGCGAAAGTCGCTTGTCAATAAATCGTTTACTCAAGAAACTAACCGATCATATACGAAAAATCACAAGTACTGTTCCCGGTTAGCACTTTCACTGCCTTGACGTAGTTTTAGCGAGATATTTCCCTGGTCATAACGGGTGTCGTATTCGAATCGAATTTTATATTTTAATCGAATTTTATATTTTAATCTCAGAGTCTGTAAGAAGAGTGAAGTAAATTTGTAATAATAATGGTGCAAAAATATAATTATATATGACCAAAATTCTCAGTAATTAAATATACCTACATAAGTCTCTAATATGACTCATTTTTTTCACGCCGTACCACTAAAAAGCCTTAAAACAGAAGTTTTTTGTGATTGTGTAAAATTGACTGCGATGAGTAATAGATTATTTTTTTGTTAATAGTTGAGAAAATATAAAAAATACACACCGTTAGTTTTTTTTTACGAAATCTAGGTGTTATGTATTCCTATATTTTTGAGTATTCTCCCTCTGGAGCGAACAGCCGTAATCTATCCCATGTAAAACTGCTTATTCTTTAGTTAAATTGCTCGAAAATTTGCTCAACAAGGGGTTAGTATTTTGATATCATTAGAAAGATGAGAGTTTTGACTTAATAATAAGGGCAAACGTATCATATATTAGGTGAGGTGGTATTTTGCTCAAACTACCTTAAATGACTATTGGTTTCATTTATAATATTTTTCAAATATCCACAAAATAATTTCAGCATATTTTTATTTTTTCTTCTTATGATCCACTATAGAGTGATTTTTCCTTCTTTCTCGATCTTCTTATCCAAATATCTTTCAATCTTTCAGAAGTTTCTATTTCCTTTCCTCTGTCCACACCGCACTGGAACCGCACAGCATAGCACTGGAAGACTGGTCAGTCTGCTTCTCGGGCTTTTCCTGGAAACCACTGGATTTTGTAGTGTATCCCGAAGTAATGAACGACTTTTAGTGCCATCATGTGTGATTTTGAGTTCTTGAATATAGTTCTTTCTTCTTTTTCAGTTTCTATAATCCTTATATTGGCCATAATTTAAATGAATATCTACATTTTACTACACAGACATTACGAAATTATTTTTAACCGTTTTAGCAGTGTGATAAGTTTAGCACTATAGATACAATACCTCTGGGGATATACCCATTCTGTGCAGTAGGGGGAAAATATTTTTTAAGCTTGTGAGGTTAAGTCAAACTTCGCAATCAGTGGGTGAAAATATACACGTGGAGACATACAAAATTTACTGAACAAGGGCAAATTAAAGAGTGTCCCATTGAGGACAACTGTAGCAGGAATTAAACACACTTATAAAATATGATATCGAATTTCACCTGGGCCCTTTTGTCTATCCTTAAATACCATCCATTACTATTGCTTACGCATACATTTTTCCAAAAAACAAAGTGATAAAAACATATATACATATAGCATTGCTTTGAATATGCTGTGATACTGAGAGGAATTGACAGTTTTAAGCATTAGATATGATTTGATTTACTGGTGACATGATTATGTCATTGCAGATGCGTGACATTATTGTCACGAATGTTTCGTTAAAATTGAATACAATATTATGATGAAATATCATTTAAGAGATAAAAGCATTTATTACCGAAAGGAAAGGTAGTCTCTCCTATTGAATTTCATATGCAAATTGGGCGACATTGGGTGAAATAACCAGAAAAAGGAAACCGTATGAGTGACCTTTAAGAAATTGACCATGGTCTGAAATTGAAAATTTCTTTAAAAGGGCACGGCAATAAAACGGGTTCTTGAGGCGGACAATTTATATAGGCTCTAAATATGAACTTTTAAAAACTTATGCTTGGGTGAAATTTGAATTCATTTCCAGAAATAACGCCCTTCTTTTGAATAAGGAATGGTCTCTCCTCCTACACTCGTATCTCCTTTTATAACGTATTTACTGGATAAATGACGTTAACATTCCAGCTTCGAATTTCTAAAATGGTTATTATTTCTCCCATCGATGTAGCATAAGCTTATGCTCTCCGCCATTATACAAAATCGATGCCTCCTTGATCAATCGGCAATGAAACCTCCCAGCTATTACGCATACATATCCCACGTAATTACACAGAACAACCAAGTCCCTCGTAATGGGTGCAACGAACATTAAAAGCAAACAGACATTATTGCTCTATGAGCCAATTTTTGCATAATAGGTGTCTTCTTTGATATTATTGCCGCATGTTACTATTTTGTTGATTTTCATATGCCATTATTACAAATTGAAATTCACTCGGTCATTTTCCAATGATGGAAGGTATTTGTGGACCCTTCATCAATTGTTTACACGGCAATAAATGATATTTACTTTCTCATATATTTTGGAAAAATACATTATTCATCGGTGAATAAATTAAATAACTTTGTAATTCTCCCCATGGTTTTATTGTTATCGACCGGTTTCTTAGCAATATCGGCGTCATCAGGACTGATGTAGCTGATGCAATGAAACCGGTGGTCAACAAATAAACCATTGTGAAAGTTACAAAGCTATTTTACTAATTCAGTCGTCATGTATTATACCCAAGAATGAAGCCTCAGAATTAACAGTTCATACATTATTGACTTTAGAACGATGAAATTTCTTCAACCATCAAGAGATTACCAGATTATTTTAAAAATTGATTCATTGCTAGCATAGGGTGAACGGAACACTTAATTCTCCTACCTATTGATTGGATTTAAAAAATATGTAAACAGACCACTTGCCATTCACGTAACTCTAAGAGTAGGGATATCTCCAAGGGACACATGACTATAAGCAAGATTCTAATAGGTAAGGACACTGAGCGAGTAATTTTATGATTCACTTCATTGGAATATTAAAATGTTTTTCCATATAAATGCTCAATGCTCATTCATTAAAGGAGGTCAAAGGCCATATAAACCAGTAATATATAAACTCTCTGATTTTTTCCAAGTATAAAAAAGGTAATTTTTCGTTGCTTAAATAATTTTTTATTGGCTGTGCATGTACCTACCGATGTAAGTTATGTCTGACTCACGACTTCTTCATTTTCCCCCTGATGGATGGTGGTTTAATTTAGCTGGATATTAAGAGTACATTTAAAACCATTTTCACGAAAAAATATGAATTCCACCGAACTTATAGGACCAGCTAACATGCGTACATAATGACAACGGTGAAGTAATTCCCCCTCAATAAAACATTTTGGTTTAGGCAAAAGTGGAAATATCAGATATTTACTATCACATAGATAACTTCAAGAGTGCTTCAAAACCCTAATTAAAGTAAAAATTGAAGAAATATTCGGCGGAAAAGATGTTATTCCACAGAAATCCAGTTCTTGGACGACCAATGAATGACACGTTTGGAACTTTCAGCCTATTAATCCTAGTTTTGTATGATCACGTATATACTAGAAAAATAGCCGTTGTGAGTTTCAAGCAAGTAAGTTACATGCACTGTATAGGCTTTAACTTATACACATAGGCTTTTAACTTATGAACGATACGTAAGAATTTTAATTTAAGAAGTCAAATGTTAATATGCACCTCAATGTAAGGTTCTCTACTTGCACTAACATCACTTTAGGCAAGCAAACATTTCATACATACATCAATGGAGGGTTATTAACTTACTACCAGGACGATTTGACACAGACTCAAGCAAGGCAGTGGCTCGACCACCTTTGATTCTCACGAATGTTGGCAAAGAGAAAGAACATAATAAGGATAGACGATGTGCTGAGTATTATCTGTCAAAGTTATGACGCTATGAATATCACATGTTGGCGCCACATGGTGCACCGCAGCTCCAAACTGTCACTCCAATACGACGCAGGACTGTACGTAGATCTCATAAACTTCTTTTTATGGCAAATTACATTGACAATTTAATGTTTCAGGAACAATGTATCCTCCAACAATATCATTCCTTTGCCCCTTCAATGGTATTTCTTTGGAAATTCGTCTTGAATTCAGCTAAAACCACCGCAGTTCGGATAGTCGGGCAGCAGTAGGAAAAGGTAGGTCATCCATATTATTATAGGTAATTATTTAATAGAATGTAGTATTTCGAATTAAGTTTCGCCTTCGAGGACTATCACGACAGATCCCTTCTCCGTCTACCTCTGCTCATAGTTAATAGTGAATCTTAGTTTGGGCGGAAGTGCGCATTAAAAGGAATCAGTCGCGTATTGTTTCACTTAGATATTCGAATCGCGGGGCACGCGCAGACTGACGGCATAGCCTCCTAACGTGCCATATTCAATTCGGGCGAACGCGTTGCAGGCCATTATGTTTGCCTTTTTTTTGTATGTTTGACTGAATAACCCACCAATTTTATTTTTGTTTTTCAAAGATAAAATTTTGAACTTTTTTAAATATACATTTAAGCCTATAATAAGTTGTCAAACCGATTTTTTTAAGCAACAAAATTCGAAAATCTTTCACTTTTCCGTTTTTGTTATTCCATTGTACCGTGGTTGTGTGGCACAAAAAGAAGTTTATGAAATCTAACTACAGTCCTGCGTCGAGACTGTTCGAAAACATGCCTGATCCTTAATAATAATTAGTTCAGGAGTTTCTTGGCCCTAGACATGGATCAAAATTTTAAAAAAGATTCAAAATTAAGGCCATCTAAGAGTTCATAATGGATGTCTATGTACCCAGTCGTATCTAAGGTGGTTTCCGTTGTCAACGTGCAATTTCCATTCGTCGTCGGTTGGTCGATAATCGCTTCCACAACTTGGACGGCGGCTACTCCTTCCAAGTAGCGAAATCCGCCGCTATTGATGGCGAAATCTTCTAGGAATAGGTATGATACCCGTCCAAGTCAACCTTGCAAGTGAACTTATATGTATATAGAAGTCAACTCCTGTGTTTAATCGCCACTTAAAGTGAACGCATCGCACCTGGTAAATCATGGTCACATGACTTCAAACGGATATTGAAAATTTAAAAAAATAATACACTTGCCGATGAAGGACTCATTGTTACATGTATGTGTAAACATTTTCTTTTACTTGGAATTTTTTTATCCGCTGAAGAGAACACAAAGACTTATGACTCGGAATGGAATCGTAAGAAATATAATATTTCTCATACTTGATGTGTTGCACATATAGGTATGTAACAAAAGCTGTCCGATTACTACTGTTACTATCGGGTTAATTACTCCATCGTTGCCAAAGGAATAATAGACCCAGTGGAGTACCCGAACACGAAAAGCCTTACAGCCTTTGTTACCAGCATACGCCGGGAAAGCATCATATATTTCTTGGCACATTGAATTTATAGTTATGTTTTTAATATATACAAATATGTACAATCCACGAATGCCTGTTTCACTCAAATAGTACGATTGAAATAAGCATTGGGAGCCGCAATCGGGTGATTTACGGAATAGCAATTATCAATGTTTGCTTCCGACCTTCATTCCTTCGGGAAAAACCTGGAGTAATGTGTGACGTAAGCAAAACGATGCACTGAAAGTATCGATGCACAGCGAGATATCGCTGCGCTCTCTACTTCCATAGAAGTCAACTTCCATGTGTAAATCCGGCAAACTTTACCTGCCCAGTTCCTCATTTTCCTCCTCCTCCACTCCCACCCTGTTCCCCCGGCTTCCCCTCCCCTGGCAAATCTTCCTCCACCGGTGTCGGCAATTAGGGTTTTAATAGACGCGGACCAAATGGGCCTGGAACCATCTCTCCCCTCCTCCTAACACATCTCCCGCCATCCCAAGGTACTGCCTCTACCGAACATCACCCCCTGCCACACTCCGCGTGGCAGATAAAACACTCTTCGTTGCCATGGTGTCACCGCAGGAAGGTGAGGGGAGGAGGGAAGTTGGTGTTGGGGGAATAATATTGCTTCGATGTTATTTTGTCAGCCCGGGAAAAAGAGCACAAAGACCCTTTATTTTTTCAACTCAGAGCATAGAGGGGTGGGGGTAAAGGGGAGAAAAATGACGGTAGGGGGGTGGTTGTGGGTATATGGAAGAGAGGGATGAAGCATGGGCGATTCGATCAGCGGGAGGGAGGTATTAAAGGGAGTTGTTAACTCCCTCAGCTGGAATTCCTGAGCACTCGAAAAAATTACTACGAAACCCAATAAAAATGTAATATTTTTGTGAAACTGATTTATTTCGTACGGCGCGTCTCGACACATTTTTGTGTCATCATCAGGTGCAATAAATTTATGTCTTAAACATGAGTAGCACGTGGAAACCAGTCATAAATACCATTCACATGACGCGTAACGGCTCCATCAACAATCAGCCTATCAAGGCGCAACCATGGCCTTTGAGACGTACAGGCTTAAACAGCCAAATTTCGATCGTCATCTTGTTTTTAATAGCAGGCCAAAAATTGTCAACCCTCTTGCGGAGCTGGGTAAAAATATATATTAGGAAGGCAATATGTCAGGTAAGGCTTGTTTGGTACCGTATTGTCTTTCAAATGATTAGTAATCGATAGCTGCAAAAATATTCAAACCGCGGTGATTCAATGTTATCACAATATAATGATACGAAATATTTGGACGCTAATTATTTATGTAGATACTTCCATTTTCAATTTATTCCTGTCAAATATACCTAAAGCCCACTGCATATCATGATAAAGACGGTTGTTTTGCAGAGGGGTGTAATTTAACAGAAATATTCTAAGTATATGAACTATCAACAAAGGTTTTAATTCACACTATTTCCGACCAAGAACTTCTACATCCTCTTAAACTCTTAGATCAGGGGCGTAGGTATGGGGGAGATCATCCCCCCCCCCACTTTGATCAGAGTTATGTTTTGCCTGCATGTCGTGTGTGATCGACAATAATTGTTTTTCGGCTATTTTTAAGAATTAAATTCCTCGGTTCTACATATATGAGCAATTGGAATCCTAATAACATCAATAGTCTTCGCCATTTTTAGTATGAATGTGGCTACACCCACATCTGACAATTGTTCGAGACAACTTTAAACGCCCCTGTGATATAGACAATATCAATTCATTAAACATCGATCTATCCCCCATGACAAACTTATACCCACGCTACTGTCTTTGATCACATAACGACGAGAAGCCAGTGTACTTTATCATTGTCATTCGTACAAATTTTTGTCAAAATCATCTCCCTATTTCATCCAATTCGGTTTAAGGTTGTGTTTATCGAGCTACATATATCGCACCTATCACAAGACGTTGCAGCCTTTTCTTTATCTGCATGTGAACTCAGAGTTTGGGCTTAGTATAAAACATGAGACTGTCTGTTAGTAGAACTGAGTAATATCGATGAGAGAACGCATTAACTTCCGTTTTCATGTCGAAAAAATATTTTACCGGAGGTTATAAAACAGGGTCATAGGCTCACATATTAAAAAAAAATATGCCCTCATTACCTCCCTGACCCGTTTTAATTTCCTTACATGTACATGACTACTGACCTAGCCCTCCCTACCATATGCTGTTGCGGCGGCTGGCAGTGTAATATGCACATGTAAGTGTAGAATATAAATTCAGGATGCCGTTTATTAAGGCTACAACGTACCCATTACATACTCCATTTGGTGTGAATGGCCTGCCCAATGGCGTGAGGTGGGTCGGGTCAGTCGGACGGAGAACGAATGAACTTTCCTAGCAAACTGGGTGAACCGTTTGCTTGAGAAAGGAATGGATAGAACCAAGCGGCAAGGAATGATAATGATGGTATAAATCCCCCCATACGGCATTTACTCGTATGGTGTGGATTAGTTATGCCGTCAATGCACCGAAAACAATCAAGGTGTTCTATACCATATAAATAAGTAGATACAGGGTCAGTCCACTCTTACTTTCCCTAATGAAGAAGACTTTTCTCTTACGGTATTCAGTGGGAAATATCATTTCATATTAAGTTCAATGAATTTGACCACATCGTAAAGAAAATTATCTCATATTTCCAATAAAACCAAACTATCTGCCACTTACTGTCCTAATTTTCGTGACATTTGCCCAAAACTACAGGCCGATTTCCGTGGAATATGGTACGAGTTTGCACTCAGGAGAAAGTTCATCAACAAAATGAGGAAGATTTGACGCATGGATTGCATTATAAATTTATATGTGTGTAGTTTTTATGCTTCCTCAACTATTCAAAATGTTTAACGATTAGCGTAATAACTTTTAGGAAATCGCAGAAAAAATCTAAAATATCGAATGCTTTTCTTTCACCACAGAGTGTGAAAAAAGGCAAGTAAAATGTACTTATGCGTAGTACACAGGTATACATATTTAGTTGATTACATACTGAAAAATTCAGTTACACAGAATATAAATTTTGAGTCATTGCTATTGCAATTTTTTCTTCATGCTTCTTAGAACTGCTTAAATATGTAAACAGAATTCAAATATGGTTTCTATAATGACCAAAGAAAAATCTCGCTCACACGTCAATAGGTATACCTTAAAAACTCCTCTATTTATAAATACTTAATACACATGCAAATAATTGAGCGGTCTCTGGCTTAACTATGAGAATTTCTCCATCAAGGGAGTAATAGACAAAGAACTACAATGTAAAATTCCACTAAAAAACATAATTTATTTCGACCTAGGTTTCGATATGCTATGCCATCTTATTCACTCTTGCTCAACATTCATTCCGATGTCACCCTCTCCAACATGTGGTTATCCCTCGGTCCAGTAACTTTTGCTGCCTCCATATTATTTCCCCAATCAGCTTCCTTTCTTCACCTAACACACCAAACACATCCAAAAACCAACATAACTGCGACCAATTCACAAATAAGGTAGTTCAAAGTCACGTGCATGGATGTAAAGGGATACGCTATAGGGATGAAATTCGCCGCGATAACATGACTCGGTGTTGAGTGCATCTTTGAACCCATGCACGCCACCTGAACCAACCTATTAGTGAACTTGTTTTCTGTGATATAGGTTTAAAAATCTAGTCGCCACAAAGCGAAAATGTTGGGTATATCCTCCTGACAGTAGCTTATCCAGTAGCAGTTGGTCCTCTGTGACCTTAGCTTATCAAGCAGGACAACGTCTCCTGTGCTACGATGCAGACTGGAGACCAGAACATCTAGTTCGCCTTGACCCCCGCTGAAACTCTCGTATTAGCTAAGAAGGCTTGGCGGTGTAATTGGATAACACACCTTAACTGGCTTTGGAAAACCCAGGTTTGAATCCCGGTTATGTCGGGTTTCATCCATTTGATGTCCAATACTTAGAGAAATTTAGTATACGCTTCACTTCATTACGCATTGGCTAAGTTTCTGAGCCTTAATATTTGCAAATAAATGAATGGCCTAAATAAATGAAAAAATGGCGTTCTAATTAACCGAGTTTCTGAGCCTTAATATTTGCAAATAAATGAATGGCCTAAATAAATGAAAAAATAGCGTTCTAATTAACCGAGTTTCTGAGCCTTAATATTTGCAAATAAATGAATGGCCTAAATAAATGAAAAAATAGCGTTCTAATTAACCGAGTTTCTGAGCCTTAATATTTGAAAATAAATGAATGGCCTAAATAAATGAAAAAATAGCGTTCTAATTAACCGAGTTTCTGAGCCTTAATATTTGCAAATAAATGAATGGCCTAAATAAATGAAAAAATAGCTTTCTAATTAACCGGACACAGTATTAGTACTTGAGAGACTCCAATGAATGCTTGGGTAATTCATCTAAACATATGTGAACGAAAAACAATCAACAAAAATACCATTTTATGTAGCATCGCCGGACATCTTTGCGCAAAATATATGTTCGAAAGGTAATTTTTTGCGAAAAATAATTGTCTTTATTTTTGCGGTTCTAGGCGTAATTAATTATATTTTTGGTTAAAAATTTTCACATGATTAGATCTTATTCATAAGCGTGTGCTTAAAAAAGAGACACTATATAAAGCCTATAGACATTTGCTCTGAACCCCCAAGGAATGAAATAGTCCATGCATAACACATAGGCAAAACTGCGATAACAAGCAAATACATCAGCCGTCCGTCCAATATAACTTTTTTCATATATTGACACCCTAAAACAGTTTTTCCTCAGGGATGCCAATTTTCCACAGATGTGTATCCATATGTATTACGTTCATTTACATGTATGTGCGAATTGTTAAATTAGAGTAAAACTCAGTATTATTACCAATAGTATATGGAGGGTGCCGACTGCGTTTTGTTTAAGACCCCTCTTTCCTGGCAACGCGGAACTTCAAAATGGTGCTTTTTAGGCTATGTAGGGTGTGTGATTATTTAGAAATTTTTATTCTCTTGGGAGAGAATAGTGAGAGAGAATTCCAGCTGCGATGTTTATTGGCGAGCGGCATTTTATGTCTGATTTCTCCTAATCAGTAGAGGAGGCACGGTTTCCCTCACCGGAAGCAGTAAAAGATGGTTTTACGATTGAGCAAGGAAGGAGGGGAGTAGGGGTTAGTTGGGATGGTATGTATGGTTCGCCTGAACGCACGAGGACTCACGGCAGGGAAGATTGCGCGGAATTTGGTTAAAATCTTTATGGTCGTGTCGCCCGGTGCTTTATCCCACCCGGATTCAAACTCTCTTCCCTTTCCCAAAGCTCTAACTCTTCCCCCCCCCCCAGTTTTCTGTACACAACCTCCTCTACCCCCAGTGAAATTTCAATTGTTTTCCTGGGGACGGCGTTTAAAACGTTTCAAATTGATTCATGCGCGCGGGCAGGGAAATGACACCAAGGCTGCAATTTTCGCCCATGGATGAACTTCTTGCCTCGTAAAAAAATTTCTCTCTCCAATTGAGGCTGTATAAATGCCATAAAATCGTCAGGACGACGATGTTGAATCGGGAGCAATTCGAAGCAGGAAACTTGGGAATTGTTAAAATGGAAAATACGAATAAACGACTCCAATAGCGCTACAAACGCATGCAAGGTTGAACAGTTTCCTGGCAGCATGATTTCAGGGAAGCAGTAGTTAATTGATCAATGACAAACTCCTTTAAACAGCACTGACCAGATTTTACCAACAGTCAACTGCGAAGTGACTTCATGCAATTCCAATTTATATGCTGTTCTCCTTGGGTGAATTTTATTGTGACGCAGCTGCCCACTTTCACATTAGAATAAAAAATACTCTAAACTGATCGGAAAAAAGCTTTATTAACTATTTGTGAACCAGATTCATAATTACGGCTATCATAACTTACCGTAACAGATCAGGCATCGATGAAATAAATTAACTGAATTGATATGTGTTAAATGCCGTGGTAATAAAAACGTGATAATAACAGGCTACATGTTCAAGGATCTATAATTAGGATTCCTATGTATCCCCTTCCAAATCCCAGAATTTTATCTTTCTCCGTTGATGCCATGTACCAATTATATAAATTTTTCCATTTTCTGAATTACTAAATCAATGTTAAAACTGATAAAATTCACTGATAAATTAACTGATAATGAAATGGTCTTCAATTCCTCACATCCCTGTAGTACATATTTCCCTCATTCATTTCTTCTGTGCAATTTTAGTGTCGTTTATCAGGATAAAGGTTTTGCAAGCACTTTTAAAATAAAAACTCATATTTTAAAGGTAAAACTAAATCTTCGATAGCAATATAAATGAATTAGATTAATAATTTTAGAATTATTTTTTCTTGATTACGCTGAAGAATCTTAGCTGATTGAGCAGTTACTTTCATAAATAAATGAATTATATAGCTTTTAGCCTAAAGATGAACAGCTGATGGTAGTTGAATTAAGCTACAGAAAAATTTTGTATTATTGCAAATGCATGGAGGAAAAATACACCACTATGTGGTGGAGATAAAAGAAATTCAATCCAGATTTACCGTCCCTCATTCACTAGTGTCATGAAATTTATTACAATCTCAAAAAGATCCATCGCTAAACATCATTTCATAGGAAATTAAAATGCCAATTAAAATGAATATTCCATCTGCATTCTGTGGCCAAGCGAAAATCGATCTGGTTCAAACTAAAGCTTCAACGAACATCTGGCGCTTCCTCACGCTTCTTGAGCACTACACTCCCTGAGAAACCCAGATATGAAACACTCGACCCTGCTGTACCAGTTTTTGAAAAAAAGTGTTGATAGTTTCTGGGCGTACTTTCGGAAACAAGGATCGTTTCAGCACATTTTTAGAGTGAGAAGCGTCGTCACTCTACCTAGGAGCGCCTTCTAAAATGACACACTGAGGATATTAAGCGAGACTCAGAAGTAAACCTTGATGCTCTTTGAGAACTGATGAAGGCCTGCATTTCTGGTCGTCCAATTTATGCAGCTGGAGGTGTAATTTAACCACTCTTGAACAAGCCACCGAGTTTTTCACAGCTTCAGAATTTCGTCGTGACTTATGTTAGCTCATGCGCTTCGTCGATTTCAGCTCGTCGGGCAGCTTTCATCTAACTGCTCGAGAGGTTCTCTCACCTGGCCGCTGTTCCTTTTTTCCCTGAGGCGGCCAACTCGTTGACCTTGACCCAAATAAAATCCCTCTTGGGGACAACTTGTTACTCTGTGAAGGTGGAGTGTCTTCAGGTCCCTTCAACTATTTCAAGGATTAGGAGGGTGCAATAAAAGACACCTACAGAGAGAAACCTTGATAGGTAGTGTTTAATTAAAAGACGCGAGTGGTTAAATACGGAGTTATCAATTCCCAAAATTTGCAGTATTTATTACAATTCACGGTTTTAGTTTGTGGCTGGTCTGGTAATTCTGGCCATTCTCCTTTATATCTCCTCTGTGAGTATCAGGGCACCCACCAAAACCTCTTGAATTAGCTCATTCAATGCTTAAAATGCTTCCGGATTCCACTCATAATGTACGTCAATCTTTGGTTGAATGTGTTCACTATTTGTTGTATTAAATAATAATCATTCGCATTTTTATGGAAAAATGGCAAAATTATAGTAAACCTTAGTCACAAGGTAATAATTTATTTTCATGTGGAAACTAATTCAAACCTCATAATAGGAAAAAAAATTAGTAATGAAATACCACTAAGATTAGGAAGAACTTCTTTTAGTTTTACGAGGTTATACATTTACCACAATAGATACGTATTGTATTCTCCACCTCAGCAGTAGAAGGGAAAGCAATATTTTTACTTGTGGGCTAAATTTGAACTCCGCAGTCAGCGGATGAAAATACTAATTCGGGTATATAGGAGCGTCGCGTCGCATCAAAAGGTTTGAGGCAGGTAGCACCAAGAAAGAAAATGCATTAATATCCTGAACGGGTGAACTTACATATCATAAACCTCAGAAGGTACCTGATCATTTTTTATTCCTTAATCAACATAGGTAGAATACTTAAGAGCAATGTGTCACATTTAATTTGATTTATTTATTTGTTTTCCTTGAACACCGAAAACTACTCGTAAGGCTTTTTACATCGGGGCAATGCGCAAGTAACAAAAACGAGTACACACAACCATGCACTGAGCGGAGAGAAACCTACCCTGGTGGGACCCAAGCCCGCGACCCTCTATTAGAATTACTAAATTCCGTATTACACGGCACATGATCCAGCACAAGACCTATTGCAATAGCCGGTACCAAATATTGAGGACGGAATACAGAATTATTGGAGCCGTCATAAAAGGTTTTACACGATCATTGAAATTGTTATGAGGAAAGCTATATTTTCATTCATAACTTAGCGCATGTCTTCTGTAACCATTTAGTAGGCGCAAGGGACTCTGTCTGACCCCCCAGCATTTATCATTACTTAAAATGTTTTAACTGCACGATAAAATATTTTAGATATCGTCATTTACCTTCAAGAAACTTGGAATTCACCCACACATAAGGAAATATTTTTAAATACATCACATATTTTCAATTTTGCTTAAACATTTCAAGTCACGGGGTTCAATGTGACCTTACTAATGTTGCTCTTTTTACCCATCGTGTCCATCCATTTTTTATGGTGTCCATGTGCTAATTATATTTAATGTGGACCTAATTTTATTAAATATTCTCATTCAATATGAATCTGTTTTTTTGCGATAAAAGTAATATTTGTCGATTTTGTTGTATAAATTATATTATTGTTAAAAAATTATGTGTAACTAGACCAATTGGGTAAAATAAGTCAAGAAAACATTACAATTTATCAGCAATTTATTTTAAAGATAGGATATCTGCCGAACCCTCACGCGCCTATTTGCGTGACAAAAACTAAGCACGCCTACCTAAGATAAGTTAGCTTTTAAGACACAAAAATAAGAGGTGGCTCGTTTAATCGGGGCTTGCTCCTTTTGTAATTGTGACTACCATTTGATATCTTTTCTTTGTATTTTAATTTCTAGAAAACTAATTTTAAGACAATTTATTCAAAAACCTGAGTCTTCAGCCAGGCATCTATCCTTCCTCTCTTCTCATTCCGAAAGGTTATTCTTTTCCTCCTCATTCCTCGCTAAATCGAAATCCTCCTTACAATCATTTCGTTCAGGTTTCATTCGTCCCTTGCTGCCTGCTCCATCCATTTACTATTCCTTCTCCTTCCTACCGACGCTTCCTCTAATCGTCTGCAATGCCTCCATATGTATTTTATTCCATCTATCGCACCCCATCCATTCCCAAGCACCCTCATATCTAACTAATCTTTTCCCACAGTTTGTTTTAAAATTACGGCAGTAGAATTAGGAGTTCCACGCATGAAACTAGGTCAAATTAAAAAAAAATTAATTTGTAAAGATAGTTTGAGCGAGATTTTCCACCATTCATGAAATGGACCATATTGAAATTTTATTTTTTAATTAAAGCCACTTCAAGAAGCATTAAATAAATATTGTAGCATTTATGATGCAAAAACTTTGTTTTAAATTACTAAAATTCTCAGAAATTATTTTAATATAAATGTATAATTTGTTAACTTGACTCATTTTTCACGCAGCATGCTGATGACACCTTCACAACCGGAGATTCTTTTGCGATGCTGTAAAATTTAATAACGCGAGGAGCTGATTAATTTTTATAAATATTTTAGAAAGTGTACAGACTCCACACTATTAAATTTCTGACTATATATATTTGTTTGAAATTCCAAATTTCTTAAAAATAAAATCTCCCATGAGTACATATCCGCACCATATCCTATGGAAAATGACAAGTATTTCTTGGCAAATATCTTGAAAAGTATAATGGTAAGCAGCTAATATTTGTAGGATTAATGTTAAGATTTAAGATTTAAGCTAATATTTGTTCTCATTGGAAAGATGAGATCATTTTCTTTTTTATGAGACAAAATTCATCGAATTTTATTGGAAGTGATATCTCGATCATACCTTCATAATTGTTTTAATTTATTTGCGCTTTTTATTATTAAATTAAATTAAAAATTATTATTATTTATTAAAGAAAATGCAGCAATAAAAGAAAGAGGCACTCCGGGAGTGCCGACAGAAGTAAAAACTTGAAATAACGTGAGCATTTTTGAATGTAGGGAATAATTTCTAATGAAGTGTTTTATTAATCAGTAGAAAGTAGTTTCATGTATATAATAAATTAAATATTCATTTATTGCGCTATTGTACACAATTATTTTACATAAAAATTGTACACTTCAGAATAATCAACTTTCATCCATTATTTCAACAACTCTTTCATCATCACCGCTATCATCATCGGAAATATCTAAAACTGATACAATAGGCTTATGTTAACGAAAGTAAGAAACGAATAATTTTGATTCGAATTTGCTTAAATGTCTTGTAAATACTGCATCAATAGTAGTTTTATATTTCGTTGTGCCAAGATTACGATAATTAGACATCGTTAAACCAAACTCACTATTTAAAAATTCAATCAATGGTAGATTTTTATCGTCTGCAAAGTTTATGTTTATGTATATATGAATAAGCTACTCAAATTGAACGTATTAAAAGAAATTGAGTTATATTGTACTAACCTTCACTATTCTTGTATCGAGTACACTCTCCTGCACGAGTATGGACTATTATATTATCCGGCACAATATTTGTAGCAACCCAAATTGAATGAACTAAACCGTATATTAGATATATATAATGTAATATGAATAAAATTATAATATAGTTTATTTGACAGTGACGGTGACGCGAGTCCAATGGTTTTTACCCATCCACAAGTACTGTGTATATAGCGAGTATACTGTGTATATACAGAATATACAATTATACATATATTTAGCAGCAGTGACGGTGACGGTGACGCGAGGCCAATGGCTTTTACCCATCCACAAAAGTGTATATACAGAATATATATACAATTACACATATATTTAGTAGCGGTGATGGTGACGGTGACGGTGATGCGAGTCCAATGGTTTGTACCCATCCACAAGTACTGTGTATATAGCGAGTATACTGTGTATATACATAATATACATAATTATACATATATGTAGTAGCGGTGACGGTGACGGTGACGCGAGTCCAATGTCTTTTACCCATCTACAAAAGTGCTCAACGCGACATAAGAAGTTTTCACTTCAAAAATATTTCTAATGAGATTTGAGCCATTACTCTGCTCCAAACCAGATTAGTTAAACAATTATATCACTGACGCACAATGTCTGCAACAGAACCTAGTTACTTAAATTTGCACACTGGACATTGGAATGAAATTGGAATTTATGATGAGTCGAAATTGACTTTGATACTTTCTTCGCTTCAGGATGTATTCTGATCCTGAGTATGGGGAAAACGTATAAGCAAAGTCATAACACGACGTTAAATTCATGAAAGTGATTTGAAAATTGAGATCATGAGAAAATTAGGTAAAAGGGATAACATCAGTTTTAACCCAATCAATGACTTTTACTGGAAAAGCAAAGAGAAATGCAATCAATCAAGTGCCTAATGAGAATTCCTTGATGAAAGCGTTTATAAGAGTATTAAAAATTAAGATTATGAAGCGGCATTGTTGTTGAAACATGGAGAGAGTTGCTTCCTGTGCCGATTTCAATTACAGGAATGAATTTGCAAGACAAAAATTATGTATGGATAGCTAAATAATGTGAAAATTATTTTTAATAAAATAAAATTTGTCTACTACCTATCCAAAATTATGGTTGATTTACATGATAGAATTTATGAAGAGATAATACAATACATTATCATACGTCAGGAAAGTTCGAGCGTAATCCCGAACTAATGGATTGATTACACACGTATTAGATTCATAACTCATGCCTATTCGTAATGCCAGATGATTACGCGTTGCGGTTGAAAATAAAGTCACGTACCTAGTTTGGTTTTAATAAATGCCGCAAACGGGAAGCCTTAATTAAGCAGGCGAAAGAGAAATAAAATTTGAGTACTCGGGAAGCAAACTTTGCATGAAAATGTATCTGCAATTGTACGATGTAACTTCAATGAGGTCCTACAATAAGCCCTGGCTCCTACAAGCGGAGAGTTTACAGCTTTCTCTGGAAAAAGTTTAACCCCCACACTTCCATGATTCAGAATTCATAAATTGACTAAGTGGTAACCGGATCCACAAATGGGAGACCACTTATTCTATAAGACTTCCCCTCCCCCCCTCCCCGAAAATAATTCCCTTTTTGTTTGTGTGAAATTTTAGCTTTTTAAAAAAATAAATAGCAGTATGGAGAATAAATGTGGCTTCCGAAACAAGAGTTCTCGGAATACAACTTTTGGACGATGAAAAAGAGTATATGCATTAAAAAATAAAACACTAACTGAAATTTTCGCCACACTTGAAACAAAGCTACTTGCAATGGAAAGGAGAATTGAAAAACGACATATTTTCTCTCGAGAACACTTCAAAATTTACAATGGATACCTACTTTAAAACGCTTCCAAAACGGTTAAAATACTTTTGTTGTAATCACGGAATTATCTGAAAAATAATGTTTGTCTACAGGAGGTATCGTGAGATGAAGAATAGAATGAGGTAAGTAATGATCAATGCGCACACTACCAGATAAGCAACAATGTTGTGGCTGCGTTGAAACCTTAGAATTATAGAAGTAAAGAGAAGGAAAAAGGTTATAATTCTACACAATGAGTTTATATGCCGAAAATGTTGATGTTATATGGCACCGTAAAAATTTAGACCATAATGGGAATTACGTATGAAATGTATTCCTAATGTTACAGAAATGTGCATGAGAGAACATTTCCTCCAAAATCCGAATAATTAATCTATATGTAAATTCCTCAAATCCTGGAATTTTAAATTTTCTTTAAAAGGTGAATACAGAATGTTAAAAGTCACGTGTTTCAGTATGGCATTTATATGGTTTGACGCCACCACACGGTATTGATTCTCTGCCATGCATGAATTTTGACTGAAAAGGTGAAATTATAACGGCTCGTTGTCATTCATAAATATAGTAGAAACGTTTGTTTTCGTCTCATTATCAAAATCCAGCGGAACTTCAGAGGAACTTGAAAACACGTCTTATTACCGACAGCGATACCACTCCGTGAAGTCACCCGCCAGGTTCTCTATGATGTGATGCTTTTACACCGCCAAGCGTACTTAATTTTTCATAAGATATATTTTTGTACACCTAAGAATTTGTTGGAAAAATGTGTGTGTACATGTTTACCCATCACACCATTTTCTTCCAGGGTAGGTAATGTTACAGAAATTAGTTTCTGTTGTTAGGCCTGAGGTACTGGCTCTCTTTTAATAATTTCATCCTTAATGCGAACATCTTTCACCTCTCTTACATTGCTTCATTCACCCTCTATGACTCCTAATATTCTTCCTCTTCAGAGTACCTCCCACCTCATTCACCCATGACTTTCTGAGTAAATCAGTTACTCTTTCACCATTGTAACATATTAAACTTACTTTAGTTTTTGTTTTATTTTTGGTATAATTTTTGTTTGAATGCTTTTATTTATTTTAGTGTGGAAATGTTTGATTGGTTGTTAAAATATTTTGGTTATTAGGGTGTTGTTGACAAAAACAGGAGGGTTGAGAGAGGAATGAATAAAGACTGGAAGCTGGAAGAGCTCCTCTGGGGGATTAGTTTGTAATCTCACTTAGACCCTTATTAGACGAGGTGGCCAAGCCACGTCGCCAGCGACGCAGCTGGCTGCTCAGCTCGTAATCGGGCATTGATTCTTATGGAGGTTATTACACTAGGGTAGCCATCGACGTGGCCAGAATTTGGCCACCGGCTGGCTACCGAGCCCCGTAGCCACTCCGGTCGCCACTGGCTACTCTGACTGGCGACGCTGCGGTGTAGCATACGGAGCTTATTAAAGTAGGTTGCCAGTCACCCGTCACCACTCGGTCTGTATGTATCACCGCGATCCATATACTCTTTCAGACTGTAGATACACAGTTCATACCATGCAGAGTTCATCAAACAGAGTGTAATACACCCTTTCCATTCCCTTGAAGAAATAATAGGATGCATGTGCATTTTTCTCTTTCTTACATATGTAAAAGGAGAAGAAAATACATTTTATAATCACTCATGTTATTCAAATTGAACGTACTCAGTACCACAATCAACTGATCTTCTCTTCAAATCACAGCAATCTGAGCTGTATGTAGGTGACTGGCCACTGGCCACTGGGTTCGGTAGCCAGTTGCGTCGCCAGGTACTTCGCTTGGCTGCGTGGCCTGGCCACCTCGTCTAATAAGGGCCTTAAGTGAGAATACGTCATAAAATGTGGAAAATTACGTCATTTTTCGTAGTTCAACTCCGCCACCCAGGCGGCGTGACCATCTTCGGTTTTCAAGTGGTGAACTGCCGGTCTTTATATTTGATTCATCCGCTCTCTCGACTCTTGAACCGTATCTTTCAACTCTTGAGCCGTATCATCCGCAATTCATTAGTTCCATCTCACCTGTCGTTAGGAACGTCACATGGAGTCACCATCGGACCTTGGCCGATCGCGAGCCGATCATTAAGAGAGCGAAATGGATCTCCCGCCTTCCCGCAAAGAGCCATTAAAAACGTGAGATTGCAAAATAACGCCCCTGTACCAGATAAAAGCATTTCCTGATTAAAAACGGAAAATAAGTG
Source organism: Pyrrhosoma nymphula (assembly GCA_963573305.1). Lineage (NCBI taxonomy): Eukaryota > Metazoa > Arthropoda > Insecta > Odonata > Coenagrionidae > Pyrrhosoma > Pyrrhosoma nymphula. Next base: position 66,706,551 of record OY754334.1, on the reverse strand, counting down.
TTGTTGATGATCCGACCTTACACCACTCACTCCTCTTTCACGTATCTGTTTCGTTTTTTTACTCTCATCCATTCACTCAACGTGGCCAAACTAACGAAGCCCACTCCTTTCATATATGCCTATTACTGGAGCATCTTACTCACATTCTTTCATCGAATCATTCTTATTCCTCCCACTTCACTGGAGTGTCTCATGTTTAATCTGTCACTCTCTATCAGGACTTAGATGTCCTCTCACCAGTCAATGAAGGATGGAAATAGAAATCGACTTTTGCAAGATGTCACAGGTGTTCCTCCATTGTCTAAGGACGTTTTTTTTAACTTCTTAACCTCGTTTTCGCTGACATAAATTGACTAGCCATTTGACGCACGGGGAGGATATTAGACATATCATTCATGCATCATGCATACCCACACGCAATTCCCTATTGGGAGTGGGTTAAGTCAAAGAACTTCATTGCTGTTAAGCCAAGAAAACGGCTCCCTATCAATAGTTTTCTCCATTATGCCCCATTCTTACATACATTTTTCACCTCTGATACACTCATGCATTTCTTTATACACGCTCTACAATTCTTAAGTCTCCTAATAGTCCTCCTCTTTAGAGTCACATCCACTTCGTCGTCTTTCTAGGTATCTTCTTCTGCAACTATCCATTCCGCTATTTTACAGAAGGCAAAATTTATGTCATGTATATTTTAGGGTATTAAATTAGCATGCATACAAATTAACAAGAAATAAATGTATTACGACCTTGCCGCGCGCCCTAGCCGGAATTCGAAACCGCGACCAATGGTTTCCCGGAAGACGCGTTACGCGTTACAGGCTTACCACAGTTAACTAACCATACAATTTACAAGGTATAAAATTCTCCAATGGCCGTAATAAATTTGCACCACTCGTCAAAAATACGCCACAATTGCTCTGTTGACTTACAACCTTGAGTTGCAAGTGATTTTTCCCTTCAGTTCGCTGAAGAGGGCCACCTTGTGGCCGAAATACGCGTATCCGACGCACAACCTCGTCTTTTCTTGTTTTTGTGCCGTTTCTTGACAACGCTCTTTTGAGCTAGATTCTCCCAGAAGTTGGGCCCGTTGAGTGTGTGAGTGAGTGAGCTCTTGAGTGCTTGTGGGTGTGTTTGTGTTCTTAACCCAGGCATTCTCAGGTGGGTCTCATTAGCCCAGCAAAGAATCCCTCTTTGGGTTGAGTGTGTGTGTGTTCATAACCCATTGGCATCCTTAGCAGGGTCTCATAAGCCCAGCGAAGTATCCCTATTCGGGTTGACTGTGTGTGTCTGTGATTGTCACTGGCGAGGAAGTAACATTCCCGAAAACCACCACAGGGGTTTTTCTGGTCGAGAGGTTGTGGTTGGTCACTGGCGTGGATTTTTCCCCCCTTTTTCCCGCAAACCAACACAGCAATTGTGGCGTATTTTTGACGAGTGGTGCCAATTTATTACGGCCATTGGAGAATTTTATACCTTGTAACTTTAAGAGGCCGTAGAGCTCACGTTCCCTAGTATTAACCATACAATTGTTTTTCACTTTATTTACATGTTCAATGTTCATGGTGAAAACATGTGCGACGTCCAGAAAAAATTGTTATTTTGAACCCCATTGGAAAACTAAGTATGCCCTTTTCGCTTCACAGAACTTATCATCAGAAGTAACCTGATAAGTTAATACGTCAGTTCTGGTATTGGAGGAATTAAACTATGCCAAGTTTCAATTTGAAATTAAAACTGGAGCCCAGAAACGTATCACCAGTGAGAGATTGCTTACGAATTCCCCAGCCCAGTGAAATGAAATTTCATTCAATGGAATTAGACTGGAATACGCATAAAGAAACCCCGGCGTTATCATGGGCAGTAACAGAGATTTCTTACGAATTTCCCAGTGCGGTAGAAACGAAAACGTGGCTAAGCTTCAATCAAATGAATTAAGATTGGAATACAGACAAGGTATCAGAATCATTTTGACTTTCGGCAGGAAAATACACCTATAGGTTTCACGTGGAAGCGGAACAATGGCCCTTATCTCCCAGAGAGAGAACCTGTAAATGCGAAAAAGTAAATTGGTAACACTCGCCGAGTGAAACTCAAATGTCCCCTTCATAAGCTAACCAGAGCGTCACTCTACACAGTCCAACCTCGGGGAGCATAAACGTCGAGGGGTACTGAGAGATCGACTTTTGCTTTTGTTGAAAAAAGTAAGCTTGGTGAGTCAAATTAAGCCTTACCCTGCCAATCCATTTGCCTTCTGCAAACCCTTCTTCCTCGGCCTAAAGGCAAAAAGAGAACAAACCCTGGGAAAGAAATATCTTCTATAAAAAATGCTAGAGGCTTTAGTTCTTTTTGGCAAATTTAAATTATGAAAAATGGTTGTATCACCATGATAAAAGTGTCACATTAAAGGAAATTACATGAACCGTCTTATTTTCGTCTTCGAAATTTGTTTTCCATTACAAACTCCTAGATATTTGACTAAATATTACAAGTTATTTTTAAATTAAGCCCTGCTTTTTTAAAAAGCATCCCTCTAGCTAGCCATCATCGGAGAATTTATAATGGAAAACGGGCATAAGGAGCAATTGGAGAAATCAATTTTATCACCCGCAGACTAAATTAATTTTGCAAAAATAATGATGATAGTTTTTTTTGCATAAAGCTATTCCAAAATGCATGTGTATTTTAAATTGCATAAAGTGAAAATATGCAATGCTCCACACACAAGACATGAAATATTTACAACATACCCATATTCACATTTCCAGGACACGTTTTTGTTACAAAATACTTATTCATTCACCAATACATCTTAATAATCATAAGTATAAATATTCATTGTTTAATTAGATAATTTCCAAACACCAACGATTGTTTTATCTTCATTTTAAATATGACTATATTTTTAATGCACTTCAATTCGGAGGACATTTAGTTGTATAATGCTAAACCCTTGCAAAAAAGTTACTTTTTCTAATCGGTTGGTGGAAATTACTATTGATTCTAGTGATATAGTTGTGTGATTTGATTTTAAATGTTAGTATCTTATTGACGTAAGGCATCAAACCCAATTTAATATCAAGTATAAATGTTAATACATCGTATTACAGAATTTTCCAAATGTCCATCCATTGCAAAGTTTTCAACTAATGTTAGTTATGCTATTACATTTAAATATCAGCGTCATGCCTGAGTCACATTGTAATTTAAGTTTATTTCTGCCTACATTTTTGTTAAGGAACAGGACTGTAGCACAGTAATTAAAGTGAGTAGGAATATATAGTAAATATATAAATATTAATTTATAAATTTATATTTACTATATATAAAATAAATTATATAGTAATATATAAAAACAGTTATATATTAGTTTATTTGTATAATATATGAGAAGGAATGGCCCAAAGAAATTGCAAAAGAGCTTCAATAATGGTAGTTGGTGTAAACATGGACGAACCCTTGCTTAGTCTGGGATAGTTGTAAGTAACACTATCAAAATATTGACCAAAGTCCTGTATAAAAATACTGATTCTCCTGGCATAATTTATCTAAGATAAAAATACAGACATTCTCATAATGTTGGAAGCTTAATGAAAAATTTATTTGGAAAGTACTAATTTCTTTAAATAGAGACTGTTAAGAATTGTAAAAGTATTAAATGCTTCTTCAAATAGCATTCGTGATGAAAAGGCAACTACTCTGTTCAGAGTAAATAGGTCTACTATTGAGGAAATAGGGTGTTGAAACATTCGTATGGAACGTGACACTTTCATGGATCAACAGCATGGACATTTAGAGAAGCAGAACAGGAAATATTAGGACCTTACGAAACCTGGTGTTCGAGTCGGATGCTGAAGATCAAATGGACGGATAAAATAGAAATAAAGAAATATACAACACTATCAGAAATGCCCGTTGATTCTCATTGGGAGGGATAAATTAAATAATCAGTATTGTAGTTTTATTCATACAGAAGAGAATCTGATATTCTCATTAGTCATCTTAGTTATTTACTAAATGGAAATTACCCGTTATGTCGCTTAATGATGCATAGTATTAAGCTATTTAACTAAAATTTCGACGTAAATTACAGATATGTAAACGAGTGTGAAAGTCAGTTAGTAGAACTTTTACAAGTTTCCGCAAATCGCTGGAACGAGCGTATTGTTGCCAGTAGAAACAGCAAACAATCAGGCTTTGCACTATCTTGTGAAAAATTTGTCGTCAGGGTAAAATCTCCCGCGAGCTCTTTCAGATGAAACTTGTGGAAGTAAATTGCTGGTGCAATCCCACCATCAGGACTGAACGACCAGTGAATGACATTTTTCCCGCTTAGCAATATTGTCGGCGGAGTGATGGAAGTTAAGGTGTTGAGCCACCATACACGGTCAGGGAGCATAGCTACATAAAAAATATTAAGTACAGCACAGGGAACGGAGAAGTGGATGAGGAAGGGTGCTTCTGGTCGATGGTAACAACGCCAGCAGCGAGGAACCGAAGGAGGGTGGTCCTGAGAATTAAAAGAAAAAATAATAATTTCAAAAGTACCCGGTGGCTTCTTGTTGAGCCATCGAAGTTACATTGATTCTGACGCGACAAAAAAATAATTTCCCAAAAAAATATACAGAGAAGCTAGGGCGGATGGCGTGGGGTGTAAACTAAATGGGGTGGGAGGGTGATTTCAGAGCCCGATAGAATTAAAGAAAGAAAATCAGGGCTCCGGGGGAGAATCGCGGGCGAGAGAAATATTCCATTCAGAGATGCCATGTCACGGCACACTGGAATCAATTCATCCGCACCTTCAGCACGAAGAGGGCTTCGCTCGCAACGTCGAACAATAGAGGTGTGAAGCTGATCAAAAATCAAAAGGCATAATATATTATCACTTCCCTCTTGCCCCCCTCCTGCCGCACATCCTGAGAAAAGTCCTGACTCACTGAAAAAACTCACCCCCCACTACCCACTCACTGCAAAATCGTTCGTCTCCTCCCCCTCCCGTCCCGATCTTCTTCACCCTTCCTCTTGCACGGCACCCTCGATTATGTCCGGAAGACTTCCTCCCTCATCAAACATTCAAACGGCGTGCCCGCGGAGAGCAGAACGCCCCCTGGCGGAGGAGGAGAAAAAAATCCTGTACACGCGTTTAGCGAAAGGACGTGGAGGAAAGTTTTTTTTTATTTCACCTCTTCTCCTTAGAGATATTTTTTGTTCGTCCAATGAAATTAGTGGTGTTTTTGAAAGAAGGGAGTAGAGCTGAGATTTTTGCCACCCCCAGCTCGCTATCATATCCCTTCACCACAGCAAGCATTAGTAGGAGTCTTGATGACATTTAATTATCGCATTTACTCCCCCTTCGCGAACGAAAACTCAAGACGGGATTTAAAGCGTTGTCGTCACCCCCAAGAGAGAACTGAATGACATCAGAGAAACAGAGAGAGAGAAAGCAAGGGATTAAACAAAAGAGAGAGAATGAGAGAGGGACAATTACCTATATTCGCGTTACCTATTCTTCGCGTTACCCACCTCATAATGTCTTTTATCGTTTGAAAAAGATAATTAGAGTTAAACTACGGATTGCGCTAGCTTTGGGTATATAGACTTACTGCTTATCTATTGAATTATATTTCCCTCTTCAGTCCCAGTTTATCACATATGATACATCTGGTTTTTTATCATTTTCTGATCTGTGAGTGTCTCTAGGAGCTGAGCGCCTTTTGTATCGTATTCTATACAGTCTGCAATTTGAAATACTCAACCGTTTTTCTTCTCTCTCTGGAAACTCAGAAGTGGTTCTACTATGAGTCACGAAAATAGATCTTCAGTACTTTTACATAGAGGCAATTATAAATTAACACATAGAACACACAACCATGCGGTAAAAAAACCAATTTTGTCTTTGGAAAAAGATTATTAGAGATAGCCTATCGATTACGTTGGCTCTGGATGGATATAAATACAAAAAACACATTATTTTTCACAACAGTCGAAAGCAGATCATGAGGCTTTTTTAATCGGTTTAATTAACAAGTACAGAGAAGGGGTACAGTTCACCATGCCCTGAATGATGGCCACCCGGGACCCTGAGCTTAACAGTCGAGAACCTAAACCTACGGATGTACTGCTAGCAAAGAAGGCAATTCCTTTTGTAAGCAACCTGCTTCTTTATTTTGATATATTTCCTAACTCCCTTAATTTCATCATGGCATTATGTTCATTTTTTCCCTAATCATCGCCTATCCATCATTCTTTCCTCTATTCTATCGTTTCTTAACACCTACTTCATCCAGCTACTAGGCATCGCTCAAATTTCCACCAGCAGCCTCTTCTCCTCATCTTCTAACCCCAGGGCTTTTTTTATTCATTTACCGGACATTGCACTTTTTCTACCCTCCTCCAAACTTACATCTCATCTACTTTCAGGCTATTTCCATCCTCTTTATACATTGTCCAAGTTTCTGCACCGTAAAATGTTACGAGCCATAGTATAAAAAAATGTTTATCTCAACAGCGCCTTCTTGAAATCTTCTTCACATTAGATCTCGGTCATTTGGTTCCCTTCTTACATCCTCGTTACAACTTAAATTTCCTTCCAAGTTACTACCCCAGTAATCAGGCCAAATGTTATAACTTTTACCCGATAATAAGGAGGAAGTAAGTCAGTTATATTTCAAGGCTTTTCTAGATATAGATATACTGAACAGTCCTGTACCCTATAAAATTTGTACATGCCAGCTGCGTCTCTCGAACGGTTTTTTTGCTCAGCTCCCATCGCCCCTCCACGGTGACACACAAACAAAAACGAATCGAAATGCGTAGATGGGAGTTATGAAAACATTCACTTTCAAGATTCACTTTATCACATCCTCCCGCACTTAACATGAACACAAGATACATAGAAAATAGAAGAACATGGGCAGACCGTTAAGAGGGCAGAACCGCACAAATACAATACTGTTACAAATTAGGATGGTGTGAATTCCTTATTTAGCAAATACAATGTGTGAATGTGTGGTTTGTAAAGTCATTTTCATGAGAAAATAAACATTTTGGATGGAAATTGAAGCATATCTCAATATGGTTACGACATAAATCAACACTATTTTTTCATTATTCAGCAGTATAGCTTATAGGTATTACAGTTTTATTTTAAAATAAGTGAGGAAATGGTTTGAATATGGGCATTTGTATTAACGCCATGTCTCTTCGGAGCTTCAGCATTTTCTTTGGACAATCAATGGAATTAGATAAAATCTGAAATTTCCAATAAATGAATATTAAAATTCCAAAAACGTTTTTTCCCTCAATTGTAATGGAAAATCGTTTATCAAATCGTTTTATTAGAAACAATTGATAGCGACGATATTGAAAACATTATAAAAAGATGTGGATATAAACAGTGTGATCTGAAAGCAAAACATACTGATTAGCAAAAACATACGAATCAGTATGATCTACATCTACATTTACATACTACCCCGCAAGCCGCCTCAATAGGCGTGTGGCGGGGGGTGTTAGGACACCAGCCGTTTACATATAAAAAGGAAACGCTCTAATGAAATTACGCCTTGCATTTATTAAAGTCCCTAATTGTTCGGGGGAAAAACGAATTCCCATACCTATCCGTTCGGCAAAATATCTCTCTCAATTTATCGTTTCGGTCGGACCTGGAAATATAGTGGGATTCTAATATGATGTTCACCGTGTCGCTCTGAAAGATATCTATTCTCAATTGCTCAAGTAATCTAAGCCTAGCGCGCAGCCTCCGAGTCTCTAGTGGCTCCCAGCCTAATTCGTTTAACATCTGCGTAACGCTCTCTGTACGCCCGTAGCAGTTTTTGACGAATCGCGCAGCTTTCCTTTGTATTTTATGAAGTTCCCGAATTAAGCCTTTCTGCACCGGATCCCATATGCTCGCTGCATATTCAAGGTGTGGCCGGACGAGTGCGAAATAGCACCTCTCTTTTACTTTTTCATCTGAGAATCTTCCCAAAATACGATTGACGATTCCTAGCTTCTTCAGAGCTCTGCCACAAATATTTCTTATATGTGTTCCCCACGATAGGTTTGAGGTAATCGTAACTCCCAGATACTTAACTTCATCTGTCGCCTTTATCTTAACGCCATCCACAGCATATACACGGGGATAGTTGGACGACCTCCGCAAGAAATGTACCGCCGTACATTTGCTCAGATTAAGTTCGAGTCCCCACTCTTGGCTCCACACATGAACGTTGTTTAAATCCTATGATAGAATTTCAAAGTCAGAGTGATCATTAATTTCGCGATAGATGTCAGCAAATAAACGTATTTTACTGCTAATTCGAGAGCATAGGTCATTTATGTATATAATGAACAAAAGAGGGCCGATTACGCTTCCTTGTGGGACACCTAATGTCACTTTAACTACATCAGAGCTAATTCCACCAAGAACTACTTTTTGCTTACGATCACTAGGAAAGTCGCGTATCCAGTTTACTACTGTTTCCTTCAGCCCGCATGACTGTAATTTGTATAAAGGTTTGTTGTGAGGTACCGTGTCGAAAGCTTTCTTAAAATCTAGGAATAATGCGTCCACTTGTGTTTTCGATTCACCAGATTTGAGAACGTCATGTATAAAGAGCGCGAGCTGTGTTTCACATGATCTACCTTTCCGAAAGCCGTGCTGACAGCCATGAAGGAAGTTACGACTGTCCAGGAACGTCATTGTCTTGCTAACGACGATATGTTCGAGTATCTTGCCTATAATCGACGTTAATGAAATTGGTTGATAGTTCCCTGGGTCATGTCTGTTTCCCTTTTTGAATATCGGTGTAACGTTTGCAATTTTCCAGTCTATTGGTATCTTCCCTCCATGATACATCGGCACTCGTGACGTAATACTTAGGTTACGTCAGTACTAGACCAGTTTGTATAGATTATTCCTCCAATTGTTGCCAAAATAGTTTGAAAGCGGCGGTCACGACATGGAAGGAAGTTTTTTAATTGCTTTATAATATTATTAATCTGTTTAAGCTGGATTTACACTGGCAAGAGTATTGCGTAAGTTACTTACAGAAAATAAATTTTAAAGGAAACTTAAGGTGTGAACGGTCCTGTAAGTCTGGTTTCAGAACTTATAAAACTTTCGGTCAGTCGCTTACTGAATTCTAATTGTAAATCACCATTGTAAACGGGAACCAATCTGTCTCTGCAACAACATGTGAAAAATGTTTCCTCAGAGTTAAATCTTCCACAAATTCTTACATGAGACACTTGCAGAAGTAACTGGATAGTGATAAAAATTTTATGAAAAATAGGTCTCTACAAACCATTGTATTTCATCGATTGCTGATTTAGTGACATCGTAGACGTTTTTGAGATTACCTTGTTCGGGGAAATACGAGACGGAAAATAATGACGGGAAATGTGTCACTATTCCGCCATTAGGTCTCCATACTTTCACCCTGAAAATCACGCCTTTCTAGTATTTTGATCGGCGCTAATTCACCAATAAGTAACCTTCTATCTACAGGCATCATACTGATATTCTAATGTGTCAAATACGACTGTAATTTTCAAGCTGTCTTGCTAACAGAGAGCTGGTCATCAGCAACCCTAAGCCTTTTACGTACTTTAGTTCCACCATACCACTTCCCACGACTTTCTAACAATTTCGAAAAATATGACAAAACCAAAATAAATATAGAATCTTGAGCCCAATTTACTGCATACTACATATAGGGAATTCAGCATGTGGACTTTAGGGGCTCTTATGGTTATCCGTTGCTTATGCAATTATTTAGAAGACTGGAGGTGCGTTGTTCTCAATGGAAGAAATAAAGTTAAGGTTCTATGTAGTATACTAACTGCAAACCTATAGTCTTCAAATTTTCATGTTTTATTTCTTAAATTGACATACTTTAATTATGTGCGGTGCTGGAAATGTTTGCTTAAGTGGGTTATTGGTGTGGACACGGAACCTAAGTTTGGCAACAGCGCTCTCCAGTTGGCCCATACATTGAACTAAATGTGGAACGCTTAATGTAACTCCTTTACTTTTTCTCGCCAATCGAAAATAACCTGTTTTTATTTATTTTTCAAACTCGAATAGAGTGCATAAGTTTGGTAACACTGAAAATAAGTTTGGCAAAAGCGTTGCCCATTTGAGTTACGCAGTCAAATAAATGTGGAACCCTCTATATAACTATTTATCGTTTTCCAACCAATCGAACATGAACCTGTTTTTATTTATTTTTTCAAACTCGAACAGAGAGGGTGTGGGAAATGAAAAAAGGGAAGTGGACTGCGTTGTGTGAGAAATCTGCAGATGGCAGACTTATCCCAAGAAACCTAAAAAAATCTTCTTCTCGCCAAAAATTCTCTCCTCTCTGGTCTCTCTCGTTTTTCTCTCTAATTTTAATTCCCTCTTCTTATCGGACCACTCTCCCTATCCCTCTTAAAGGACCTTCTCATTCCTCCCCTAACTCCTCCCCAAACTCCTCCCGCCAATCAGACCTTCTGCTGCCCTACGCCTTCATTCTCCTTCTTTCGTTCGCTCTCATAAGTGGGTCGTGTTGATCCGGTGCGGACGGAATATTTGCTTGCCTAACTCGCCGGGACACTTGGTTGTAATCTAGCCGTGGCGGAGTGGGGCAATATCCCTGAAAGGTGCCCAAAAGTGAAAAACAACGTTTCTGTTCAATGATGCGGTGGGTAGACAGATTTTTGAGCTGCTTGAGAATGTATTCGACGGGTAGGCAAGTATGCACCAGCTCGCACTATGCAGATTCAAACCTGAAAGGTGAGTTGTGCACAAGAGCCACCGGATGCACCGAAGAAGTAGAAGGTAAAATTCAAATGAACATTTTGAACAAGAATAAACGCATAAAATTGACCGTGGTAGGCTTCACTTCGTAGAAGTTAATAATATCAGCACTCATCATTAAAGACAACTTAGTAATTTTCTACAAGATTTTATCTTGTAGAGTTTAAGATCTAAATCTTATAGAAAAGTATGTACTAAGTTATTTAATCATGAGTACTGAAGAATAATCGCGTTGGCATGATTGTGTGAAATCACCACAGAGAATTAATATACCACTTCGTCGTGATTCAAAACTTAATCCTTCGATATCGCGCAAAGTGTTTTTTGTGTAAACAAAACTAGAGCTTAGACCTCGGAAAATATTTCTATGTCCGCACTCATTCATAGATTTCCGCTAAAACCCGCTGCTAAGGCGACTTACTTAGTTAACTTATAATAGTGCTTATTCGTCTACTAAGACGGCATTCATGGGTTCTTTTTAGCGATCAAATAGGAGCTTCTAACATAGAATGCTACTACCGCAACTATCGCAGCGGGGTATATAATCTTGTGTACATTCTGACCGGATAAAAAATAATCAATACTTGAAAATTCGGTTCATGACTTCCCGTCGCACATTAAATTACTATTTATCGATTAAAATACTTAAATAACTGTCAAACAAAGTAACAAATGGGTAATCATAGTACGTATAGTTTATATGGAACAAATAAATACTCATTCCAAGACCCATTGAAAACGTCATGGCTATTTTTCTCTGAAATATTCAGTTTATCGTGCGTTAATGCATGTACCCAGGGATTTATTTTTCTCCCTCTTTAACTCTTTTAATTTGTAATCACAACCATATGATGTGTAAAACACTTATGATATTAAAATATATTGGATTTACTCCTGGAATGTCTCAGTAATTATTTGCTTTGTTGAATAAGCTGTTCCCAATAATATCTCAAAAAAATATTTCTTATGAATGACAATGGACGGAGGGAGCATGGTACTACTATTACATGTAGTACTTGGGCAAAATATACATTCATCTTCATTATGCACATCCACTTTTACCTTTTATAGTACTTAAATAGCATGACAGACCAGCATTTGTATGTTAATGACACACGTCTGGAAGAGGTTAAGTAGTTAAAGGTTTTGCTGTCACCAATGGGGCTGTTGTCCCATAGTCAGTGACGTATTCTACTGTACTATGTATTAGTAGTACCATGGTGTGGAGCCTTCATTATTCTATCCACTAATTGAGACGTGAAGTGACGAAAAATCGTACCTACAAGCAGTATTTTTAAAGAATTATATATTCTAATATGACCCTCCAGGATTACACTTCATTCATTCTTCACAATAGCATCTTTATTTTGCGTTCAATAAAGGATGAAATACCTATCTGTTATGAACGAATAATGGTATTGTTAGTAAAAATCTGGAGTAATGCACTACACTGTTACGTTTTCCCGTTCGCCGTAATACTACAAACCCACAGTAATTAAAATTTTAAAAACCCATTTAATCATACAGCCATGTCAGTGGTTCAAACTGTTTCCCAACAAATACCATCACTCGACAGTCATATTAGCATCATCAACCATCCCTTAGGCACACATTTATACCCTTCACGCCGTTGCCTTTCGGGGTTCGGGCTTACACACTTCCTCCAAAGGTCCCTTTTCATGCATAGCTGTTTCACTTCAGTAACTCTCAGGCATTGATTTATACACGCCCTACTGTTATTAAGCCTACAAATATTTCTCCTCAAAAGAGTTTCATCCCCAACATTCATCCATGACATCTTGTTCTACCCCTTTCTCTCACATGGTTCACTCCCCTATTTTAATTTGCTTAGTTATGAATGCTAAAATAAAATAACCAAATTCTTTACATTCTATCTTTCCTGAAAACATTTTCTACGTAAAATGACGTGGTCTCTGGTTATCAGCCTGCATGACAAACATCCATTTCTTGGCACTACATTCATAGAAAACCATTCACATTAAAACGCACAAAACATTTTTTTATTTTACGATGTAAGCAGCAGGATAATGTTTGACCTGTTTCAGAAATATGAGCGACAGTCAAAGCGCAAATGCTTACGCCCTTGAATGAACTTTCGACTCCAGTTAAACTAAGAAACAAACGCCAATGGTGGTCAAGCGTTTATGGAAATAAGTTTTCCAGGAAAACTTATTTTCAATGAATAATGAAACTTCCTGGAATCTTTTATCGTAAACGCTAAAGAACTTCTTCAAGTAAAAACTCAGGTTCGTTAATAGAATTTCATTACATTAGCTTTGGGAAGCAATATATTTAGTGACTTCGTAATGCCATTCAATAAATATCAAATGAAAATTAAAATTCTGAGAAATGCCTACATGCAGGTAATAACTAGATTTTTTAAATGTTCGTGGATGCTAAAATTTCACTAATGGACAGGCATACAGGAGTTTACAACAAATATGCTGTCCTTAAATAAATTATTTTATAAATAACAAAGTGGTCTTTTTAAAAAAAACGAAAACGCTCATTAATCATTGGAACAGCAAAATCTTTCAAGCATCAAGCCATCAAGAAATATCCTCAAGGGGATATTATTCAATGAGTGCAGATGACCAACTTCAAAGACAAGAATTCATTTACAAGAGAAAAAACATTATTTCCTTGCAGCGCAAACCTTTTGGCTTAAATTAAAAAAAGAAGTACATCTAAAACTGACAGCTATGATTCTCAGGAGGCTTTACACACATTGATCTCTTTTCTGCATTGTTAGCTACTGGCCATAGCGATGATGACCAGAGAAATTTTCAAGTAAGCATTTTGTAAATGGAATTGATTGAGTGACTGTCAAAGCCTCTAATAATAATGTCAAATACGACTCGAAAAACATATTGGAAATGAGAAAACACATCATGAAATGGAAGACGTTTACAGATGGCATTCAAAGAGATGATAAAAAGGAAACTGAGGAACTTATGCCGTATATCTATCAATTTCTACATCAAAAACTGCTGGGGACACTGAAGAAGATAGCAAAAATTAACGGAGCATCATAAAACGATAACATAAAACTTTTAATTTAAGACAAGGAGTTGAAAATGACATTCTACCGGAAAAAGAAATGCAAGTTCCGAACGATATTTCCCCGGAGCATTTTGTGAGAAATGAAAAATGCGTTGAGGTACTGCTCAGTACGTCTCCAATTGCTAAACCTCCGTGACAAAATATCTCTGCAATGTATTCTTGGACCGAAAATGAAATAGTAAATTGGAAGAGCCGTCAGGATATTTAAAAAATAAATTACGTATTTTTAGCTAAAGAGAGAAAATTAACCTCCAGGTCCCGCTTGCATTCATTTGACTCATATGATGTAACAATTGAGAAAAGATTGTCCCAATTTAACTGTACACCAGGAAATTTAATTGATGGAAATTATGCTTTAACTCATCAAGGCCAGTTCACTTAAATGCGACTTATTTAGCAAGACGAAGATTGACCCTGTTTAAAAATCCCTATGGAAATAAAACTTTCTCGGTAAGACAATCGATCCTAATGCGTTCTCTAATCGATAACAGTCACGCCCATTCAGCGACGGTCTAACGTTCAGTCAAGTTAACGTACAGGCTACTTTATATGGTGGTTAAAGTCAACTAGAGATTAAAAATCCAGGGATTAATGCTAGTGCCAAAATTGACGAGAGCAACCATCGATGGGAAACCTATTTTATAATTACCCGATTAAATATTAGACTAGTACTCATGATTAATGATAATACTTATTACTTTTCTGTAAAATGTTTTATTGTACGACGTGTAATAATGAGTACTAATATAATAAACTTCTACGTGAAGCCTGTCACTGCCAAGTTTAAAATGTTTGATATTTACTAAATAAGTGTCAAGGTAATCATTAAAAGTCATTACCTCACAGAGTTACAAAAATTTGTCTCAATCGTCTGAGTCGGTAAAAGTTTTTGAATATCCTACATTCATCTGCAAACATTTTATTGAAAAAATAATAAGTAAAATAAATTATTTCATTTATCGGAAATCACAATTACAGTAGGGCGCTTGAGATACGTGAAAACGTTTGTACATAGACAAGAAGACGCAAGTATAGTGCATAAGACAGTAGAAACCAAATCAATCTTCGCAAATGTGTATGAAACAACAGATACTTCTATTTAATCTGGACTCAATAACAATTAAGATGCATTGTTCATTAGTTGATTCTCCATTTTGTAGAGAGTTTAATACCTAATGCCTAACCGGTGATTTCATGTGTTCACATGTAAACAAATCCTGCATTAAAAAAATTAAAAGTTTCATTTCCCAACAAATTTAACATACATCATAGCTCTTGAGACAAGTATATATTCTCAGGCTCTCCCTGGCCTACGGGATCAACGGATTAGTCAATAGAAGTTTAGTCCCTTTTCGTCTGACATCAGGCTAACAGCTCTAAAAATTAATCGTTTCCCCGACATGATTCGTGGGTAACAAACATGTCAAGTAAGACATATACCTTCATTAGTATTGTACCAGCGAGTCCCTTAACTGCTACGCAGCACGCCATATCACGAATACGTCACGAAGAGACTAGTTTAAATGGAAAATACTATTAAAATAATCTCTTCCTCATATGTATCACTTCTTACCAACCACGTAAATAGAGTAGAGTGGAGTTTCATGCCCGATTATTACCAGTTTTACAATCATGGGGTATGACGCAATTGCTCACTAGCTCACTACCTAATGGACAAACAATTGCGGGCTCCTTCTTTTCTAAAATTTGTTGAGGTTTAGCTACTTGATTCTACCGGTTACCACCTCCAGTGGTTAATATGCCGGTGAAGATTGCTGGGACAATGATGACTGCTGATATGAAATAATGGTATAATAATGATAGGTATATAATAGATAGGCTTAGGTGCCCAACAATAATTTCAAAACCTTATTCACTTGGTAAAACCGGCCATCGGCATCTAAATTTAGAAAGCATTGGCAGTCATCAAACTAGCAGTTGAATTACTCCAGTTCTCTACTACACTATCTTACTCCTTATGCTTGGGCAATATATAAATGTTATCCATTATACAAATCCACTTTTACCTATGCTATAGCATGATAGACCAGCCTTTGTATGTTAATAAGATACGTCTATGCAGTTAAAATAAATTTCACTGTCACCAATGGGGTTGTTGTCCCATAGTCAGTGACTTTTTACAATGTACTATGTATTATTCAGCCAGTGAGGAAACAGGAATTATTTGTATTGGGTTTTTATACCGTGGATTAGAATCTTTTGGCAAAGTGAAATATTGCCGTTAAATATTAACACACTCTTAGTTTATTTTGATCTAGTGTGATCTTCTGGAGAGTTCATGGCTTTCAATAGGTTCATTTTTTTCAGCGAATGTGATTTTCTGTCTTTCTGTGGTTTTTGAAGGTGGGGTAAATATTCACTCCTAAATCATAGTTGGTCCTGTGGAGAAGTATTGACTTTTTCAATTTTCCGCAATCATTCCATTTTGTTCAAATGTTTGGTTTACATGGATGATACTGATAAAAATATTAATAATTTACACATGCCAATCAATATATTGCATAAGAAAATATGTACTTCACTCTGAAGATGCAAGGAGATAATCTCATATGAGTTAAGAGTTTAGGCTTTGAATTCAAGCTACTTGGATTTTTTCATTAATCCTTACTTGAAATCCCTCATAATTTGCTAAATGCATCTATATGCATAAATCTATTTCGGTAACTTTTTCATTCAATATCACCTATTATTGTTTTTGAAATTCAATACAAACGATCTTAGTTGATTCTCTACGCAATTCAAATGATCAGATGCCTCAATACTAATAAGAAATTTGACCAGATTTGACGACTTTTTGTATTATACTGTTAGCTTTCGATCAGATTTGGAGTCCTTCAGAGGGAGTACATGGAACAGAACTATAGCAAGGTGGAGACCAGACCTTTATTGTGGTGACTCTCTTACAACTCGCGGCCAACTGACCACGAAGCAACGCCGTCTCCTTCCGCATGCACACCTTTGCGTCACCTCGTGACTTTACCTCGACGCCTTATTGGTTGGCAAATCCGCATGTTTGGTCGTGCGACGGTGCATAGCGGAGAGAGAGCTCTCCGGAAGCAGGTGGAATTTAAGGGGGTGGCAAAACTGCAATATGCAGAGGAATAGGTGTGGAAGGAAAATTACCGAGTCTCTCTCTCTCTCTCTGTTATTATATATATAATATATATATATTCGTGCCTTTGAGCGTCTGAATTTCGAATGGATGAGTATATATATATAATAGTATATATATATATAGTCTTCATTCTTCTACCGCCGATGATGACGGTTTGACCAAGTTGACTCGAAAGGTCCAAGTTTTCTTTTGTGAGTGTGTGAGTGTGAAATATCAAACAAACGTGTGAGTTTCCCTTTTTTGTGTGTGCATATAGTTTTTAGCTTGTCACGCCGTAATTGGTATATATATATGTATGTGTGTGTGTCCTACGCGTAACCAACGAAAAATTCATTCAAGGAAGTGATTTCGGAAGCACTATGTCAAGCTTGGAAAGGTTTGACAATATGGCAGTATTGTTTTTACCCGAGTTCAGGTCTCAGAAAAATTTGGTATGTTACCATCATAACAGATGGGCGAACGGTACATCAAAAGAGTTTGTATGTTTTAGCTTATTAAAAGTCCCTTATTAATCTGTCTGTTTTAATGAAAATAATTAAATAATCCTCTGACAAAGATCTCGACTTTTGTTAATTCAAGCAGGAAATGAACGTGAATGGAAACAGAAGCACGTTATCAAATTACGATATTCGCAGATCAAGCTACTTACAAAGCAACAGGCTTAATTTCCGTAGACGAACTTCAAATTCCCTGGCCGTAAAATTCCATCATTAAAAAGGTGATCATTTATACAAAAACAGATAACAGGATTTTATATACATATATCTGGGTCTTTCGTGCTTACTGTGACTAAAAATGTTGATACCTCCAGTAAAAATATTACGTGATTTGCGGTTTAAGAATATAGAGACAATTTTTGGAAATAATTTAATATGGATTGTAGTCGAATCAAAATGAGGAAAAACTTTGCTAATTCCACAATCATATTTGTTGCTAGCAATCGATTTCGATACACAATATCATCTTCTGGCGTATCATTTACTGTATCTCTTCTGGCCAGAAGATGATGCCTTACATTGAAACCGGTCCCAGGAAATAAATACAGTGGAACGACAAAGGTTTTTCCTAATTTAATTCACCATGAAATATGTCACACCTCAAACCACTGCATGCATAGAGGGTAGTCTTACATGATGCAGAAATTGGGCTATTGAGAAAAGAGGACGAGAATAAGCAGTAGGCTAATTTTGAGGATACCGGGAATAGCCACGGTAGTTACCTTTCCGTTCGCCCGCAAGTGCACATAAGTGCGATATTCCACAGAGGAAAAATCATTCGCCTTGACCGGGATTCGAACCCGGATCCCTCAATTTCGCGCCGAGTGTTTTAACCAGGTAATCTACCGAGGCGTCCTTCTCCCCTGTGGATTATTTGGTGGCTTTATAGGAGCATGGTGGTCAGAACTGCTAGACATAAGATGCCATTAGCAGTCCAAATCGTGCGCTAAGCGCCACAGTCCGCGAGGATAAGCCATACATAGAACACATTGAGGTGTTCGCTCTTGACTAATCAGGAGGATACCGGGACTAGCCACGGTAGTTACTTTTACGGAGTCACCCGAAAGTGATTTTTCCTCTGTGGAATATCGCACTTACGTGCACTTGCGGGTGACTGCGTAAAGGTAACTACCGTGGCTAGTCCCGGTATCCTCAAAATTAGCGCGAGTACTGCAGGGTAAATTTATTTCCACTTGCTCCTGGTTGTACCCTCTGACGATTAATACCAACCCCTTTTTCTTTGTCTACGGAAACCTCATTAATAATGTTACTTAAAATAATTATTTAATAAATGTAATTAATTAAAATTGATTAAATTAATGCCCTTCAATTTCTTGATTCACAATTCTATCCGGCGCAAAAAAAACAATTAATAATTTAGATTTGAAATGTTATGGTTATTTATCTTTTCATAGGATTATAAAGATTTGAATACCTTAAAAAGCGCGAAGATTCGATTCCTCGAATCTAGATATTTTTCAAGATATGGGGGAATTTTAAGTTTCTAGTATGTTCTTTTACACCTACAGTAACTTCTATGCCTTGAAAGATTAATCGATAGCTTTTTCTAGCGTTAAAAAGGACAAATGCCAGGTTATTCACGAAAACATTTATCAATTACCAAATACACCTGCGGCTACTAACCCTCGGATTACTGATGGCTTGCACGTTATTATACTGCTAAAATAAACAAACCTCGAATATTTGACAGTTTTACTCACATCAAACCACGAACTTACCTCTTAATGAGGAGCCTCTTAAGGTGGCTGGAGCAGTAATTGTGGGTCATTGAGTGATCATTGCAATAATATTTAAATATTTACTAAGTCGGAAAAATTCCCTGGGGAACATTTCAATGCAACTGTTTATGCGCTGGAACTCACCTGACAGGCAGTAAACTACAATTTTCAAGATTTTGATAATCTGCAGAACCTCAAATTATGCAAAATGGTGGTACCTTTTACCCCCTAGCCCCCTTATATTCCACCATGGGAATTCCCATTGGTTGAGAGCTCCTTATCTACATTCAGCCCTCACCCTAAGAAAATAATATGGGGACACTCACCAATACCGAAGTAAAAATGAAAATTCTACAATAATAACTCCTTGCGCATCCAAGTTGTTTCATTAGCATGAATATTTCTGCGATTTCCATGATACCATATGTTACATGGCATCAGGCACGACAGATATCATTATCTTACAAAATGTAGAAATCTTTACTAGGGTTTTTTGAACTTAAGAGTTACCGTCCTTTATCCGGTAAATTTTGGTAAACAGCGAAATATATTGTTAAGTATTCCAATTAACAAACTACAGAGTATTCCAATTGGGTTGTGTGTGTGTGTCTGTGGTGGTCCATGGCGAGGAAATTACTTTCCCGTAAACCACCACAGGAGGGTATTCTGGTGGAGAGGCTGTGGTTGGTACCTGTTGCGGAGTCCCCATTCCCGCAAACCAACACAGTAAGTGTTTGATATTTTTTGACGAGTGGTGCATATATTTTACGGCCATTGGAGAAATATCTTATATTGTTTAGCGAAATATAGTAATGGTATCACACGTTGTAGTGCAATGAATGCATTGCTGTGCATACGGCGGATGCAGCGATGAATTTCGTTTCCTTTATGAAATAGACAGCTGGAGTATATTGCGAAATGATTAGTTTATTCATCTCACGTTAAGTGACGACAAAACTGGAATGAAACTTTACACCACTTTATGGGCCTTGAAATACAAACTTGCAATCAAAGAAATTTTTAAATGTTATGTTGAAATTTGTGATGGCCGAATGAACAATGAATAACCGATGAAAAAGTCCTATGAAGAGTTAGAGGGAAGAGAAGTTAACGTAAACTCAGCAACGTAGACGATACAAACTTATCTGTCCCATTATGTGACATAACTAGCTCCTGGAAAGTAGAGCAAACGAGAGGAATTGTGGAGAAAAACAATGAAGGATTACATGCACCAAATTGTGCTGGCCTTTTGGATTAAGGCTTATGAATATTAGCAGAAAGAAGAATGGAGGGGATAGAGCTGTAGCAAACCAATTTCGGATTTATGACCGCTGATTAGGATAGACATTTTACATAATTTATCATACGGTTACAAAATAATATAATACATATTCATCTACTACAACACAAAAAATACGGATTTTTACCATGATCCAAAAATTATATCAATCAGATATCCCCTTTAGGATTGATACCTATTAATTGCACATGTTAAATCACACATATAAAAATGTAAACCAATCATGGCATGCTAAATTTTAATTTTATCCTCTATTTTAAACAAATTACACCGTTCATGACTTCATAACTGAATAATGCTAATTTAAATGGTTACAATATTTTTTTCAAACAGTGTTTATTCTCCTTGAAAAGTTTGCTAAGCTCTAAATATTTTTGATATCAACAGGTAAACTAAAGAATAACGTGGGCCCCATACACATAATTGAGCGTTTGAACATATCCAAACTGGGGTTTGGCAAGTAAACATATTATTACAACGAAGTTCATATACTTCCTGTAATACAGCACCTTAATCAAGCTTACATTTAAATAATCATCCAACATTCAGGTTGATAGGATAGATATGAAATATTATGGGAAAAGAGTAGAAACATGTAGTTGAGGGATGAGGAAAGATAAAATTCGGTTCAATGATCCATCATTGAGTCCGGAGGAGAAACACGATGAATCATTAATAAAATACCTTTTTCCCGGAAGCGAGCGAACGAAAAAGATTTTATTGGAGTTCACGGGAATCCAATTTCATGGAATTTCTCCCGCGCTATAAAATCTCGGTTTCCTTTTACACAGAGGCAGGTATCGGGAATCGATAATACGGAAATCCCTTGCTTCCAAAAATCCTAGACGTCCTTGACTTGAGTGAGGGGAAGATAGAGAGACGTTGATGTATTTGCACAGCTGAGAGCACCGGTTCATAGCACCAGGAAAAGTTCTTTGATGAAAAATATTCCGCTTTTTTTATGCTATCATTTTTTACATTGATTTGAGATAAAATTTCCCTTGGTCCATCAAGGGTTCCTTTGAGCTCCGCGAAGGGAAGGCTCTGGTCTCTTTCGAGAGCACTTCCATGTAAGCATGCAAGTACGCTTTGCATCTCGAGTAAAATATTTAAAACAGCATGAAATAATTTTCACAAGCCTCTTCACGAGTTAAAAAGGAAATTAAATGAAATTGCCATTTGTAACTTTCTCTAATTTCCATTGGGCTTTACATCTGGGAAACATGCCTTCATGAACCTAGTCACTATTAGGATTAAAAACCTATCAATGGAGAGATTTATAACAGAATTTTCCAGCAAGCACTCTTTTTTGATTTAAAAGTGAAAGTCAATGGGTTTGTTTTAATGCCTCGTTAGTTCACCTTCCGACTTTTTATGTGGCAGCGAAACGCGGGTATGCAAAGATAAGCATAAGAGAAAGATCATTGCAGTGTGGAATGAGTACTTGAGTACTATTTTCTGCAAGAGTAGAATGGATAGGTTGATGAATGAGTGGGTGATGAAAGAATATTGATTGAATGATGTAATGAACACAGATGAAAGGAATGTGCTTCGTTGGTTTGGCCATGTTAAGAGAATTGAAGTGAGCCAAATTTCGAAACAGGTTTTAGATAGAGAGGTGAATTATGTGGGATGAAGGGGTAGATCGCGAAGTTCATGGGTAGATGTGGTGGAAGATACCCTAAAGAGGTGGGATATTAGGAGGTTTTAAGAATGGGAGAGGGTGTACGAAGCAATTCCTGAATGTCAAAGAAAAAGAGTTATGTAATAATAGGACATTATGGAGGAAATTATTAAAATGGAGACTGTTTCCTAAGTCTAGCAGCAATTACGAAGTTCTTGGACTTTGCCTACCCCGAAAGAGAATGGCGTGATGGGTATATGTGTACACACGTCTTTGATAAAGAGATAAGAGTAAACGTAGCTAGTGGAGGACATTCGGAAAAGGAAGAAAAGATGGAGTACTTGTTAAAAGGTGAGGGCATGCTGAAGAGGGCGTTAGGGGGGAAAACCCTGGGGAAGCTTGGAAGGCGATGGAGGAGATGAACAATTTAGGACGACATAAGGAGCGGAAGAGAGTAATAGCGAGTAGGTTGATAGGTAGCTTGGTTACTTTACCCTTTTTATTATTTTCAGTGTCCAATGTCTGCATGAGACGCGATAAAACTTTCTGTTTTGTGTCTGCAATTTTTGTAACGACTTTTGAATGTCAGTACGGCTGTTGATTAGAGAGGGGTTCAAAAATATTTAAGTCTTAATTATTTAAATGGTTTCAGGCTCAGCTTTGTGGAAGTTCATTTTCACAAATGAAAAAGAAAACTTAGTTGTATTCCACCAATTAATTTTACGGTACAACTAGTTTTGACGCAGCGGCGTCATATTTAGATGCAAAGAGTGAAGGCAAAATCGTGATGCATATATACCAACCCCTACCCTGGATGGTATATATGCATCACTATTTGGCCTTTACTCTTTGTACCTGAAGATGACGCCGCTGCGTCGAAACTAGCCGTACCGTAAAATAAATTGGCAGAATAAAAAAATGTTTTCTTTTTAATATTTGAAAGTCTTAATATTGTTCACATCTACTTCGATGGCACATGACGAGAAAACGCCTAGTGCTAAGTATTAGCTCGATATGTTCAGAGACGGTCGTGCACCACTTATTTTTATCTTCGGCGTGGGTGCCCCTTTGGGGCAGGCGACATGAGCGAGAAAATTTGTTTTTTGCATCCTTCAAGTATCCCTATGTGGGTTAGGAAACGGAGGGGCAATTTTGAAGACACTTTCTATTAGTTACTTGCCTCAGAGACAAGAACCGTTGCTCAGATAGTAAAGGCAGTATATGAAGATACCGTTAATATATGCATATGCAAGTCCAACATTATAAGTGGGCGCAGTGCTGAGAGATTCACTCCCATAGCCAACTTAAATTAAAATTTTAAACTAACAGTTATGGTATAGGTTTCTACTGAGATAAGAAATGAATATCAAAATATCCAGCTAATATTTTGCTCAAGGGGTTTTGCAATCATTTGCCATCGAATTCGGGGATGGCGTGAAAAAATTTAAGACTTCCAATATTTTTGGACCATCCTACTGTCGATGTATGAAGACAAGACTAAAGGGCATTAGGCAGACTAGACTTTGTACTTGTGTTTCACGACTTCTCGTAATTACTAACACCTCATTAAGCTTGACATTACCCGCATGATATGGTTTTCTTCATTAATTTGTGCCTTCTGATCCTGGGATACTGGGACTCTGCATTAATCCCGAAATACTGGAAATACCTTACAGTAACCAAGAATAAATAGTAGTAGTATTACTAATCAGTAGTAGCATAGAGTAAATATATAAGTACTCTATGGTAGTAGTATCTTAACTCATACACAGCAAGCTGGCATGGTTATTAACGTAGCACTCTTCTAGTTTCTGGTTTCGCTTTACACTGTTATCCTGACTGCATTTTGGCCTTGTCCTAGCGGTTGGGGGAGACTGTTAGGTTTGACCTTGAACTATAGGACGAGTGTTGCATGCTTGGTGTGGAATCACACCGTTCCACACTCCCGGGATATGGCTTGTGCGATTTTTCGTAGATGTAGGGGAAGTAAAGTACAGGAAAGTAAAAAGATTTCCCATAAATGGGGAAGTAAGTGTATGGTCTGTCCAGAACCCTACCAATCACTTGATAGAATACCCAATTATGACCAGGCACAAGACTGATAATCATCTCTGATCACGTAAATTGTCCCAATAATTACGAGCACATAATCGTCAAACCAGTTAGGGTTTTGAAATTTCATTGTTGGATAACTGGCACTTTAAATGGTCCATTGAGTATATTTGGTTATGCTGGAAAAGAAACCACCTGCAGAATATACCAACGTAATTTGGAGTACTGGGAATTATGAACTATATTTTGCCTTAAACTTACCGCCCAACTCTTCAATGAAGTCTTTACATTTCCAACATTTTGCAAATTGCCACAGCAAATAATGTTGGATAAGAAATTTTGGTAAGTAAAAATATATAGGTAGTTAATTTCTCTTTAAATTCAAACCTGAATTCCACGCATACCTTCCCTCGATGACTGTCTAAAATTATTATTCAACTATTCATACTTAAAAGTATTGAAATGGTTAAATGTTTCAGAGTCCGGATTAAATATTTTGTGAATGAGCTGCCAGAATATTTTCGCCCTCCTACATTTATTAACGAGAAAATTACTTGGTACTTACCAATTACTTCATCGAAAATCTCCATCATTTTTTCCAATAGGTATGACATCGCATTTTCCTGCAGCATGGAGGCCAAACAATTCAGAAGGGAAGTGAAAGAGAACGTGTGGCGATGATGTTCCTAACAAAATATCCATTGCTCTCAGGATTTTTGGCAGCTGCATAAGGTACCCAAAGCAATTCTTTAGAGTGGAAACGCTCTGCTTAAGGATATCTTGCGACAATCCTAGAATTAAAAAAAAGTTATTTTATTTCCTCATACCGTTCGAGTAAGTATATCAGGGAAACTTAAGCATGAAATTTTGAAGGGAAATCACAAAACCAAATAATGCCCTGAATCAACCGGATTACCTAGATTTTGAAGAAAAAACATGGCGCTTTGCTAAGTATAAGCAGTCAAAATATTTTCCAATATATATAGAGACTTAATACTGCCCACCCTGATTCGCCGCCAGCCACCCTTATCTGTGCCCTCCGGGCCATGTACATATTCTTCGAATGAGTCTCCTATCCCGTTAATCTCATCCTATTCCCATCAGTACCTGCATCAATTTCTCCCAATCAACTCTGCCACCTGCCTTCTCGAAATCAAAAACGCAAGCTAAAACATCCACATTATTGTCTTTTTTTATGCGTGTTCTCATCACCGCTATTGCATCCTGACTTTCTCTCCCCTTGCTTAACCCAAACTGCTCATCGCCGAAGTGGTAATTTGCTCTCTGCGTGGGGACTAACCATTCTATACTCCTCGAATTCTGACGCTTTCTTTTTATTCGGGATAGGTATTAGGATATTGTTTTTAACGACATCCTCTGGCATACTCCTTCCTCCTAGATCGTCTTCCTTTATTAACTAAATTACTCCGTCACTCCGAATGTATGTTATCTAATTTCATGGTTAACCTTACCTTCATCACTCCTAATACCCTCGTTCTTTCTCTGTAAAGTATTTCCGGTCCAAGGTTTTCCTTATCTCGTGTTCTCTCATTCTCTATATCTACGGTCACATATATTTACACGTCTATAGCCGCTACCATATATCTTAACCACTTATTCACCCCACCTATAGGTATGACTTTTTCTGCTCGATTGAGGTCTTCCCTGTTTTATCCTTAACCTTTGGCATCGTCTCCTCTCTTTTATCTCCCGATAGCATTTTCACTATAGCGTATAGCGCATCCACTTCCCCACCTTCCTGAAGCTTTTAGATTTTCTTGCATTGTCCACAACAGCGGTATTCATTCCCCAGGTTGGTTAATCACCGGAGTTTATTATTTAGCTCCTTGTACTTCCTCTTGCCTAGGCTGGTGTTGACGTTTTTCGACATCCTTCTCTCCTTCATTTTCCTCTTCATTCCTTCCATTACCCACTGCTTCTTTATCCTCCTCGTTTCCTCCGATCCTATTGTTTTATCTACCGCTCTTACTAGGCCTGTTTTTATGACCTCTCATCTTCCCTCTATTGCTCCCATTTGATTTGCTTCACCTATGTTCTTTTCAACTAGCTACCCATATTCCTTTTTTGCCGCCATTTCAATGCTTCTATATTTCACCTCTTCGTCATTCTCCTATAAAGAGTCTTTTAAATCTAACATCGCAGCCCATCATAACTAAGTTACGACCCGAGTTCGCATCCTCCCATGGATAGATATCCTTAGTCCATACTCCCCCAATTCAAACCAATCCCTCCCTTCCCCTCAACTGTATTTCAGTTGCCCATCGTTAACAGATGTTTCCTGCCCAGGACTTCTCTCATTATCTCTTCTAGTTGTTCGTAAACCTCATCCACCTCTTCCTCCCTATGATTACTTGTAGGAAGGCACACCTAGACCTATGCAAAATTCGTCGGACGTTCTTCAATTTCTACCACTAGTATCATGCCGCTCACCTGTTCAATGTTTACTACCCTCACCCCCAATTTTGCATTCAGTTCCATAGCTACACAACGTTTACTTTGATCTCCCCCACCTAAGATTATTCTGTAACTAATTTTCCAATAGTCGCTTTTAGCCTCTTACCTCGCACAGCTTTAAAGCATCTATTTTCTCTTTCTCTATTTCCAGTTTTATATTTTCAAATTTACCAGCTCTTATAATTATCCTAACGTTTCAAGTTCCTAATTTTAACGCTGGTTTCCTCCTCCTCTTCCTCTATTTCCAGTTTCTTGTATCCTCATATGATAATGTAGTGCAAGGGTATCGTGTGACGACAACCGTGGAGGCTTTGCTCATAGAATAGAATATAGAATAATTTATATAATAATTTATTTCAAACTGATAACACAATAAAACAGTAATTGAGTAACCTCTAAGGATAGGCCTGTATTGGGGCTACTATCAAGTAATCCATGCAAAACCGTACTAACAAACAGTGCATCATTTGAATATTGCAATCAAATAATTTAATACAAACCAGTGAATCATTTGACATAAGATGAAAATGACACATGTATACATGGCGATAAACAGTGGTTACAAAACAGAAAACACATAAATATATGGTCAGATAGACAAACATGTCGATTTATGTTATGATTACAAAGATCGTTCATGTAAATCAGAAAACGTATAGGTCCCAGTAAGCCTTGTGGAACGCCAGCCTTTATTTCTTTGCATTGACTATAACAGTTATACACTCGTACACATTGTGAGCTTTTGGATAGATAGCTGTTGAACCACTGCAGGACATTTCCTCTGACTCCGGCTTGATGAAGTTTTTTTAATAGTATGTCATGGTCAAGGGTGTCAAAAGCCTTTTTGATATCAATAAACAAGCTTGCTGATCGTTTATTTTGGTTGAACCCATTATAAACATTTTGCAAATGATGCATCAAAGCATCTTCGGTTCCAAATTTACTTATAAACCAAATTGCTTTGGGCTAAAAAAATGATTTTCTCAAGAAAATTCAATATCCTTTTTTGTTTAGTTTTTCAAAACTTTTAGAGAATATCGAAAGGAGCGATATCGGTCATTAATTTTCCAAATTTTTTGGATCACCTTTCTTGAATAGTGGAATAACGACTGCCTGTTTTAGAGCCGAAGGAAATTCTCCGGTGAAAATGCGCAGGTTAAACACGTATTCCAAAACAGGAGCTATATTTACTATTGTTTTCTTCAGAACATTGATACTAATGCCATAAAAGCCAGGTGATTTATTTGGTGGGAAACTCTTTACCAGTGCAATGATTTCGTATCAAGATACTGGCTCCAAATACAACGATTGACAGGAATCAATTATGGAGCATGGATTTTTTAATGAGTGGGTAGTAGTTTCATGAATTTTTTATTCAAAAGCTGAGATAAATATTCATTAAATTCAGATGCCAATATCATAGGATCAGTAATGACCGTGTTTTCCCTTTCGATACATATATCAGGGGTTTTTAAACTATATTGTCCAGTTATTTCTTTCACTAGGTCCCATTGGGATTTTTTATTACCGTGACTAATTTCGAACTTCCTCATATAAAAATCATTGCAGGCCTTTCTCAGATTAACCCTTAGATTGTTTCTAAATTTTAAAAATTTGCTTCCCCCTCTGGCGTCAGTGCCCGTATTTCTGTACAATTCAAAGCTTCAGAGAATATTCTATTCTCTATAAATCTTCCGTTTGCATTCCTACACAAGTCCATTGATTCCTTCTCATTAGTGCACGCCTCCTTTGCTGACACAATTCTTCATGTCATATTTTTGCTGTTATTCCACTTTCTTCAAGTGTATTACACCATTTATCGAAATTTTCTACTTTTTCTAATTGTTCAACTTAAATTTTTCATTGAATTCCTTTTTGGCTTCGGAAATTGTTGAAGGTCTACTCATCACCTTCACGCCAGCATTTTTAACGTTACACCTCTACCTTTCGTCTTGCTCCAACCTTTTGACCTATCTGGTAAGGATGGACGACCTACAAGGGACAGTTATTATTGCATTGAGGCCATTGGAAAGCGCATGCCCTTCTATCACGTCAAGATTGAAGTCCAAGGGGGGATGGTTTCATGATATATTAGCGATAAATTGGTTCTGCGGAGGTAATATTACAGTATTTTAGACCGTTAGTCTAAAAAGAGCTAAATATCCATCCCCGCGGTGTGTCTCGGACTCGGGATCTTAGGGTAATGGATCCAAGTCTCAAATCAAGGTTACCCAGTGTATTATCTAGCATTTAATGATTAACGAAATATTTCTTACAAAGTTGAGCCAAAACTGCTTCAATATAATTGTATATATCAGCATATTATTTTAGAATGGTGTCTTGTTTTCCCGGCGAATGCATAATATAAATTGTTCTCGATCTTTCTTCTAAAAAATGATAGGATGTAAATGTGGAGGGGGTGAAGGGATAGGACGTAGGGGAAGAGAGGGAGGTAGTGGGAATGGGAGAGAGGAGGTAGAGGAACCAAACTATATCACGAAAAAGGAACGAGGGATAAACATGCTTGACAAGTGGCTAAAATCGCCCATCACTCTGACAGCACCAAGAATCCTATTTTGAGGTCTCATAATGAAACGAGTCGAATTGGGACGGAAGGTAGTGGTCAGTCATCCCACTTCACGAATATCTCTTGTTGGCAGAAGTTAGAAATGTTGTCTGACAGAACCTCCACACTGAACAACCTTCCTCCCCTGTTTCGGACGATTTTCTTAAAGTTCCGTAGCCCATGTCCCCAAATCGTCCACTTTGCAGCGTTAGGAATTATTGCAAGAGTAATAATGACAAACTCTCCAATTCTGTTGGTAACTAGAAAACACTTCATCGCTCCCTTGCATTACTTACAGAAATTGCGTTTAAGGGTCTCGCCTGCGAGTTAGAAAGAGGAGAAAATGAAGGACTGGGGAGAAACGGGGAAAAGCTGGGGAAGTGAAAAGCGGACGTGGTCAGAGGGATATGGTTGGAGGTGGAGGGAGAGGCATGGAACAAGGGGACCTGTGGCTTTTGCCCGCGACCTGGAAACTGGCGTCGGGCGTAATCTTCCCGGGCGAATCATCCCCAAACCCTACGTCCCGAAAACCTTCTCTTACCTCCCACTCACGGCCCCCCCTCACCCCCTTAACCACTCCCCCTTGCCCTTCTCCCACGGCCTTTTATTTCGCCCCAGTGATCTCCCAACAAAACCTCCTTTTCCCTCATTACTCGCCTGCCCTCCGATGGGGAGGGATCAGTGGGGGAGGAGGGTGGAGCGCAAGGGTTTGAGAAATAATGCCCCCATACCTACAGTCTCATCCTCCCCCCCTGCCATACTCCCACGACCAACCAAAGCCTCGTTTACTTCCTCCTGCCTTCCTGCTTCAACTAAACTTCCACCCCGGCCTTCCCCCTCACACCAACCCTCCTAGTTTCGTCGTACGATATTCGAGGTTCAGTATCGAATTGTGATAAAACTTTTTCATTGCAAAATGAACGGTATACCGCATAATCCGTAAGTAATCTTGTATTCAGACATGATATAGCGAGGGGATACACTTTATAGCTCGGCGGGACAAAATTGTAAAGCCGTATCTCTGGCATAGTAAGCAGAGGATGTTTAATTTGTATAATAATAAATATTACCACCGATGAAGAAACAAGGGATGAAGGAACCTCATCATGAAGACATTGCACCTTGTCTAGCCTGATACTGTCACCTTCAAATGTGCAATTATTTCCTAAATTAATACTTTTTGCTCTATTATTACAAAATATTTTACACTTTTAAAATAAATGTTTTAACTATTTTTCTAGTTTAAAATATTATATTAGCTTAATATTTTCAAATTTTGTCAAGCTATTATGAAAGAATCATTATCAACGGTTCAAACTGAAAACTTAAATACAGCCACACAAAATGTTACGTGAATGTACATTTTTGTCTCATTTTCATTTTACATTTCTTTCTTTTCTAATGAATTCGTTGCTTTTTATTTTTTCTGCAATGGCAAAAACCTTGTAATGTTTTGCTAAAAATCATTTTACGGTCTCGGAAAGCTTACGGTAATAAACCGACCATTATTTTATCTCATTTCACATGGGCAATTTTAGAATTTAGGAATTAGATTGATAAGGGGTTGCGTTTGGACAGCTCGAGGTAATTTCGATCACGTGACTAACGATTCACGTGATCAAAAGTCCGGGTTTTCTAAGGGGTCCAAAATTACATTGTGCTTTATTCACTCGGAGAAGTTTGAAAGTAAGGTGGCTAGGTGTGTGTTAGGGTGACATAAGAGCACATGGAGCGTAACTAATATGCTAAATGAACTGGAATGTGAGTGTTTACAGCTCAGGAGGAAAAGGAGCAAACTATGTGGGATGTACAGAATAGTTAGCGAGAAAAGAGCATGGGAAGGACTTAGAAAGAACGTATCTAAGGAAAAACCAAGCTTTCTGGGAGAAAAAGATAACCACTTCAAGATATAGTATCAGTCACAAAGAAAGATATTCTAAAAAAGTTTTCAAATTTAAATAGAACCGTAATGGACTGAATCGACATACCAGAAAAACTACTTGAGACTCCCAAAAATGCATTCACTTTTAGGAAAAGGCTAAAACTATTTCAAATCTTACGCAATTTATCATAAAATACAGCTTAAATTAGTAACATAAAATAAGGTCATTTTTATTTATACAATTGTATGTATTTGGATATTTTAATGCTTTCATGATTTGATATTTCACTGAATTTCTTTTAGTTACCACACCTAAAGATTTTTTAAATAACAACCATAATGATAATCAAGAAAGGTTCAAACCCCCTGTCCCTGTGGTGATATTTATCGTCACCATCCAACTTTCCGGTAATGAGGTAGTTCGTCTCCCATGAAACCGAGAGTCCCCACCTTCTTCTCCCACACAAAAACCCTTAAAAATCTAAGTCTATGCTTTACCTTCGCGCGTTTACGAAGAATAAATATAGGATCCTTAAATTCCGCCCTCCGACTCGTCCTTTTCTTTACCTCATTTCCCGACCCGACTCCATCGTCTTTGAATAATTCATTATAATACAAAGTCAGTCGAGCCACATCCGCCTGTTTATATATCTCGCGCACGGCGTCGAAGAGGGAGACAGAGGGAAAGAGAGAAAAAATAGATTTTTTTTTAAATTTCGTGATCGGAACTCGTCATTCCTACCTAACTCGGGGAGAAAGAGATAAGGATAGAGATAGATGGAGAGAGAGAGAGAGATGAAACGGAAAACCGTTCATCTGAGTAAAAAAATCAAAGGGGCGAATTTTTTGGTTAAAGGATTCGCCTTCTTTCACTTTTTCTCGCGGTCTAAAAAAAAACCCACTTCACCTTCCCTGTCCGCTTTGGATCACCTTTCAAAAAACGTCCCCGGGGATGGATCTCTTAACGGACAGCTTTTATTCCTCGTATTCGGGACGATCGACGTCAAGCCTTTTTAATTCCCGATATTCTCTTTCGTTTTGTTGGATTCGTCCCAATTTGCCCCGCCTCTCACTAAAGCTCGGATATCAATTTATGGGACCGTGGATTGATGACAAAAGGCCCATCTTGTGCGATTCCTACTTCGGTGCTGAAAATAGAACTGAATCCAGTATACTTTAAATCGTACCGTGTAATGGGTGTTAACGCAACCGCTGAAAAAATCGAATTTAATTATCAGTACCTACTGAAAACAAAAATAAGCACGATACTTATTTTGTATCTCAATCCTGGATGCAACGACCCGTTACAGGCAAGCAGGAGAGTGGAGTGTTTCAAGAGAATACCAATGGTGGTACTACATTCCACCATTTTAAATCAAACGGCTCTTCAATGACAAAGAAGCTCAAAAAAAAACAGTCCAACATAATTGGTTTACTGAGGCTTGTTAGGAATATTTTGCAAAAAAATATAGTAACTAAGCCAATACAATATGGCGCGGTTTATTTAAGTGGCGTAGTTCTACAAATTCCCGAACAGCGCCGCTGCACACTGAAAGTAGCATCGTTTAAATATAGGCCCCGAGGCATCGAATTCGATTTAAGTTCCGAATTAATGGTTTCCGAGGTTTTTGGATTTGAACCTGATTACATTTTTCCAGTGATTCATCTTCATTCCGTGTTTCCCACACTGCAATGCTAATACATCAACTAACGAACGCTCCGAATCCCGACGATCGAATAAACAGCGCCTGGTCGTCTACAGGTGAAACCGACTTATTCAGCTGTCGTTAAACATTTCTTCTAACATCCAGCTCTTCCAATGCCCATATTACCATCACGTCGGCATTAATGATATAAAGCAAAGGAGACAACGGACCTCACCACGAAAGCTGAAACTGCACACTGATACGCCCCCAGTCACCTTACCTGTGCCCTCTGGGCCATGTATATTTTTCCAATGAGTCTCTTATCCCGCCAATCTAATCCTATTTCCATCAGAATCTGCATCAATTTTCCCCAATGAACTCGGTCACACGCCTTCTTGAAATCCACAAAGCAAGATAAAACAACCTGATTATACTCTAGGTTTCTATTTGTAAGTATCACCTCATCGCCGCAATTGAATCCCCGAGTCACCCTCCTCTTCCCGAACCCAAAAAATTACAATTTGCTTTACTCTCCAGAAATGTATTTATTTTCTACTAAAAAAACGTTTGCCGAATGCAGAATTAAAAGTAATTGCTATATACTCCTCACATTCGGTCACTTTTTTATTCTCCGGGATATGTATTACTACTGTTTTCACGAAATCCTCTGGCAATAGTCCTTTCTTATAGACCCTATGAATTGGTTAGAAATATGATCGTCTACCCTTACTACCTTCAGTATTCAGAAACTCCAAAAGCAATTTATCTGCTCCAACGGCTTTTCTTGCCTTCATCTCTTGTAATTCCTTCTCTATTAGTGGTCCGTATATTAATCGTCCAATCTCCATCCTTCCACCTTTAGATAAGATCATAGAACGCTACGTTGCAGATCAACTAATTCACTTTCTCAAGAAATACAACATAATCACACCAAACCAATACGGATATCAACACCACAAAAGTACTAAAATGTTACTTGAAGACTTTTGCGAGAACGCTCGCTCTAAACTAAACAAAAACTACTCCGTACTCGCAATCTTTATCGACTTCCGAAAAGCCTTCGATACTATCGATATTCATATACTGTTGAAGAAGTTGGAATGGGCTGGTATACGTGGACCACCGATGAATTGGATAAAATCCTACCTTACCAAGAAAACTAACTGTAAAAATTCTCGATCACTTCAGTGGAATGTAAACTATCCAATCTGGAGTTCCCCAGGGCTAAATATTAGGACCAATTCTGTTTCTTATATATATATATAAATGACATTGTTCAACATATTAGAAACTGCAAGATTTTTATGTATGCAGACGACATTGCATTACTATCCACAAGCAGATGTTTTGAGGTGGCCCAGCGGAAATTAAAAAACGATTTGTATTCCTTGCAATTATAGTTTCATGATAATAAAATAATTATTAACAATAATAAGACATACTATTTGCAGTTTTTAAATGTGAAGGAAAAAAGTCAAACCTTGGACCTCACACTACTCACACACTTTTGTTTACACTCCAACCAGGGTGGCCAACCGAGAAATGCATGCAATAGGTACTTTTCGTGTGCAAAAATAACCCAAGTTAACCTAAAATATTTGGGAATAGTTTTAGATGAAAAACTTAGTTTTAATAATCATATCATCTATGTATGTGACAAACTAAGGTGTATTTTGTTTCAAATGTCGAACCTGAAGTACTATTTGCCTCATGAGTTGAAAAGATTAATGTATCAAGGCTTAGCTGAGGCCGTAATACGTTATGGTTTGACGATTTGGGATAGCACAAACTCCACCTTGTTGAATAAAGTTATTACTTTACAAAATGAAATGGTTGCGCATTTGATGGCCAAGGAAAACAATGTGAGAGAAGCATATTTTCATTCAAGTATTCTACCAGCTGATTGGTAGGTTCTTGGACAGTCCCCATTTTGTATCCCAAACTAATAGAAATTGTCTCGATTTCCCTCCTAAGGATGGCCCGTTATTAGATCCTTCTTCAATTCTTCATATCTTCTACCTCCTCTAATTTCGTCCAAAATTCCTATCCTCTCCCTTCCTCTCCCACGCTTCCCCAGTGTTCTCCCCTCTATCACTCTCTTCAACATGCCCTCTCCTCTCAAAACCTCCTCCATCCATCTCTTCTGCCTTCTCCGAACCTCTGCCACAAGCTTCCTCTCCTCTCCGACCATATCCAATACCTCCTCGTTCGTTTTTCTCGCCATCCAGCTAACCTTCTCCATCCTTCTCTAAACCCACATCTCAAACGCCTCTAGTCTACGTACATCCTCCCTTCGCAAAGACCAAGTTTCCGACCCATATAGCGCCACGCTCCATATTAAAGTTTTCACCAGCCTCTTCTTTACATCTCTTCTCAGACGCCCCCCTCATCAATTCCCTTCTCTTCGAAAATGCTTCTTTAGCTAGCGCAATTCTGCATCTGATGTCCTTACCACTAAACCCATTCGCCTCTAAAATACTACCCAGATACGTAAACTGCTCGACCTGCTCTATCTTCTGCCCTCCCACCCTTATATTCAGCCCCGCCTTCTTACTTCTACAAAATCTCATTACTTTCGTTTTCATGTGATTGATCTTCATCCCATACTTTTCGCACTGCACCTCTAATGCATTCACCATTGACTGTAACCCCTTGGCCGACTGACTAACTAATGCTTGATCATCTGCAAATCTCACTGATTTTATCAGCTCCCCTCCTACCTATATTCCTACTTCCTCCTCCCCCCATGCCTCCCTTACCATTTCCTCTGAATACACGTTAAAAAGCAACGGCGATAGTGGGCACCCTTGCCGCACTCCCCGTCCTATCGTGGCCCATCCCGATTCTCCATTGGCTACCCTAACCTGCGCAGTCTGATTCATATACAAATTTCGAATCTGACGCCTGTCCCTCCAATCGACCCCTAATTTCTTCAACACTCACATTAATTTCGTCCATTCCACCCGATCAAACGCCTTCTCGAAATCTACGAAGCATGCAAAAACATCCTGCCCATACTCTAGGTTTCTTTCTACTAGCGTCCTCATCACCGCTATAGCGTCTCGCGTTCCCGTCCCTCTCCTAAACCCGAACTGGTCGTCACCCAGGTATTCATTTGCCTTCTTCTCTAGCCTTCTGTTTAGAATCCTCAGAACTACTTTGGCCGCGTGGGATATTAAGCTTATTGTCCTATAGTCATCCCAAGTTTTTGCCTTACTCTTCTTCGGTATAGGAATTAGTACAGTCTTCGCGAAGTCTTCCGGCCACACTCCATCCTCATAAATCCTACGAATAAGCGCAAAAAGTTTTCACCTTCCGATCTTCCCCATGCTCTTTAATAACTCTGCAGGTATGTCATCTATTCCCACCGCCTTATTCCTTTTCATGTCTCGTAGAGCTCTTTCGATTTCGCTATCTAGGATACTTGGTCCGATGCCATCTCTGTCGATATCGTCTTCCCTTTCTATATCTAACCTATTGGGCCTTATTTCTTTACCATACAGCTCTTCCACATACTCCTTCAACCTCTCCTGGATCTCTCTCGGTTCTACGATCACCTTTCCCGTCTTGTCTGTTATCATTGTAATTCCCCTTCCCTTATTACCACCCGTCAGTTCCTTAATCTCCGATATAATGCATCTGCTCTTCCCTCTTTTTGGTATTTCTCTAACGCGTCGATCTGTTCTCTCCACCACGCCTCTCTTGCTTTCTTTGTTTCTCTTCTAAGCCTGTTATTAAATTCTCGGTATTTTCTCTTACCTAGTTCTGAGTTTACGCTCCTCCATTTCCTTCTCTCCTCCATCTCCTTGATCATCTCCTTCGTGATCCACGGTTTTCTAATTTTAGTTGCGCTCACTACGCCACCGTTGCTTTCGCAGCTTCTACAATTCCATTTTTCAAACTTCCCCATTCATTTTCCACTGATCTAACTCCATGATCCTCACCCATTATCTCATCCACCTTCTCTCGATACTTCTTCTTCATTGCCCCAGTTAATGCCTCCGTATTCCACTTTCGTACCCTCCTTCCCATCCTTATCTTTTTCAGTTTTACCCGACATTTCATGACTAATAAGTTGTGGTCTGTGTCTGCATCAGCTCCTGGATAAGTATGCGAGTTTTTAACACTATTCCTGTATCTGTGACGTATCATTATGTAATCTATCTGGAACCTATCTGTGTCTCCCGGCTTCTTCCAAGTGTACCTACGTCGAGGATGATGTCTGAACCATGTATTCGTAATTAATAGGTTATTTCTGCGGCAAAACTCCACAGCTTTCTCGCCCCGGTCGTTTCTCCTTCCTAGCCCGTAATCGCCCACCTCCCTCCCATCTCTTCCTTCACTCACCACCGCGTTCCAATCCCCCATTACTACCAGGTGCTTACTTCCTGGTATCCTACCAATTATTTCCTCTAGCTGATCGTACACCCCATCTACCTCCTCCTCTTTATGATTAGAGGTAGGCATATAAACCTGGATTATAACTAAATTCGTTGGTTTTGCTTTTAGCTCCACGACTATTATCCTATCACTCACCTTTTCTGCATACACTACTTTTCTACCTAGTTTCCTATTCATTACGAATGCAACCCCGAGCTGACTTTCATTCCCTCCACTATAGATTACTCTATAGTCGCCGCTCCAGTAATCTCCGTCATCCTTCCATCTTACTTCACCCAGACCCATTATGTCTACACCCACCCTCTCCATTTCTTGCTTTATATCCTCTAGCTTCCCCGCCCTCAGCATAGTCCTAACATTCCACGTGCCTATTCTAATAGTTTCGTTCCTCTTCTTTATCTTCTTTTCCTCTGCTGCTGCTACGTCTGAGCAAGGATTTCGTGTGATGACGACCGCAGGGGCCTTGCTCCCACCGCTGCCGGGCACGACACCCGGCCCTCTTGGCCGAGTCCCGTAGTTGCCAGGATTCATTATCAATTGAGAACTGTCCATAATTTCAAAGTTTTTGTTTTAATTGAGATAGTATTCCGTGGCCTTACTCAATAGTGTTTTTTACGTGACACCATCACTTCAGAGGCCGCCCCACTGGGGTCAGACGCCTTTTTCAGCCGCCTCACTGAGGTACAGACGCTGCGCGGACTACCATTCGTCTGTCTTCTAACCTTCGACCAATCTGGCATGGGTGACCCTACCAGGAGCAATGCTCCCGCCAGTGCAGCTCTAGGGGTCATCGGAGCACGCAAGCCCTTCAACCATGACAAGGTTGTAGTCCAAGAGAAGAGAGAGAAGCATATAAGAATCAAAATTTGTTACCATTAAAAGAATTGTATAAATATGTGTTAATTTGTGACAACTTCTTTGACAGCAAATTAATAAAGCAACGTGTGATTAATACTGACATGCAACTGCGTCGAATAAATAGGTTGTCTGTACCTAAGTATTTTAACCTCCATGGCAAGAGGTCTTTGGCACATGTAGTCCCTGGGTTATTAAACGAATTACCTATGTCAATGCATGATATTAATAGCATATCTTTTCTTTAAAAAACACTAAAAGGGTGGCTGATAGGTTAACATTGTTTAGTTCTTAATTGTTCAAAACGCTACACAAAAAAAAATATTTTTAAATAAAGGCACCTGCTGACAAGCTGCTTTGGCTTAGCAGGACCTCAACTGCACTATCATTTTTTTCTCCAACATTTCTTCGTTATTGATGAAAGACTATTATCCTACACTAAAACTGCTATCCAATTCTATTTTTTATGCATTTATGTTCTTTGTTTAAAATTTCATGTTCCATTATTATAAAAATTATCATGAACTATTTTGTATATGATGCTGTAATTACTTTCTTTTGTGTCATTAGTTATAAAAAAGGGATAAGATCATATATTTTACGATGTAAAGTGTGTAATTTGTAATTTTTTGGTAAAATAAACATTTCTATAATTTAAAAAAATGATAATATTAATAATAGTATTAGTAGCCAATTAATTCTGGTCCGAGGTAATCCTTACCTCTTATACTCTATTTATAGTTTCACATGTTTATTATCACAGTCATATAGCTACTCCATGAATTTTCTCCACCTATCCTGGATATCTTCTTGCTCAATTCCCTGTTTTGTCCTTAATCTTGTGTCCTGTCCCTTTTATTGTTTTCCACCACCTCTTACCACCCTTTAACATTTTTACTTTAAAATATTGCAATTTTCTCAATGTGTGACTTTATTGTCGCCTCGCATTGGAAGCCAATTTTTGTAACGAAAACTATATCTGTTTCAGTTTTAATCCCACACTACGGATATTTATTCTTTATTTTAGCCGGTAGAGCATGAGACTTAGCTATGCACATACGTAAATTGCACACTGTTACATGAGTGTACATTCAATAATACCTCGCCCTCCAGCTCTCTTCCATCTTCTAGGCTCACTTTAAAAGGCCATAGCATTCCTGTGCACACTTGAGCCATCACTTTATATAATTTTATAATGTACTCACTTTTCACGAAATCCACTTTTCATTTTCTAGACAAAGAAATATAAAATACGTACATACATTAAGCAACGAAGTGGGTGCACAGGTACCACGGCCATGCGAGGATGCGTTCCTCCTTGGTTAATCTTTCTTCCCTAGCAGTAGTGGGTCTCCGTCACTATCTCTCACTCCCACGAGCTTTGTTTTAAACCTTCTCCGCGGAACCCGTCTTGGCCGCCTTCATTATTTCATCTCCCTCTCTCATCTTGTTTAGAAGTCCCCCGTTACTCTCTGTTAGCGGATTCGTATTATTGCCTTGCTTCTCCTATTGGCTGACGTATTACCCCACTCCTAATTATTGTCTAATCACCACGAGTTCATGCTAAATAACCCCAATATGGCGTTCCTTTCCGTCTCCTTCGATTTTCAAAAATTATAGCCCAAGTTGTTATGCTACAGTATAAAGCTCCCTTTTTCCCCTCTTCCCGCAGTTTTGCATTTTATTACATCGTCCTCTCCACTAATTTTTCATTCGTCCGATAGATCTCTCGTCGGATTTTATTATTTAATTCCTTGTACTTCCTCTTTCCTAGGTCGGTTTTGACGTTTTTCTACATCCTTCTCTCCTCTATTTTCCTAATTGATTCTTACGTAAATTACTGCTTCTTTACCCTCTTCGTTTCCACTGTTCGTATTGT
Source organism: Pyrrhosoma nymphula (assembly GCA_963573305.1). Classification (NCBI taxonomy): domain Eukaryota; kingdom Metazoa; phylum Arthropoda; class Insecta; order Odonata; family Coenagrionidae; genus Pyrrhosoma; species Pyrrhosoma nymphula. The sequence goes on along the minus strand of OY754334.1, from coordinate 66,666,608 downwards.
TTTACCAGCCGCTCTCACTATGTCTGTTTTTATAACCTTCCATCTTCCCTCGATTGTTCCCATTTGCTTTGCTTCACCTATGTTCCTTTTTATTATTTCCTGGTATTCCCTTATTTGCAACCCTTTGAATGCTTTCAAGTTCCACCTTTTCATCTCCATTCTCTAACTTTTAAATAGCCTATTTGAATCTAGCATCGCAGTTTATCATAATGAAGTTATGATCCGAGTCCGCATCCACCCCTAGATAGATTTACGAGTTTTTTACACTTTCTTAATCTTTAGCTTACAATAATTAAACGATTTGATATATCCCAATATCACCCTGCATTTTTATGTGTACCTCCACCCGGAGTGGTGTTTAATATAAATTTTAGTTATAACTATTTTACTTTTCCTAAACTTCCACTACAGTTATTTTTTGTCCCTAGCCAATAGCCCTCCCACTTCAAATGTTTCCCTCCCTTCTCTGCATTCCAATTTCCCATCTTTATCAGTTTTTTCTTGCTCGGGACTCCTCTCACTATCTCGTCTACTTTTTCGAAAACCCCATCCACCTCTTTCTTCTTATGGTTGCTTGCAGGCATTTACACCTGGACCAATACGAAATTCGTCTGGCGTGCCTTTATTTCTACCACTAATATCCCGTCGCCCATTTATTCAATGTTAACTAACCTCTTCTCATGTTTAGCATTTAGTACCATATCTACCCCACGTTGACTCTCATCTCTTCCACGGTATATTACCCTGTAATTATCTCTACCGTATTCCTCACTATCCCTCCATATCACCTCGCTCAGCCCTTTCTCCATTTCCAGTGTATTATTCTTTAGCTTTCCAGCCCTCATCATTGTCCTAGCCCTCCAAGTTCCTATTTCTTACGCTGCTTTCCTCCTATTTCTCTTTTTTCTTCTCCTTCCTATTTCTGGTATCTTCTGATGAAAGTGTTTTGTAAGGGTATCGTGTCATGACGACCGTGGAGGCCTTGCATTCCCCGCTGCCGGGCCCGAAACCCACCCTAGTGGGCTGCGCTCCGTAGTTGCCAAGGTTCAATTGAGGGCCTGAGAGTCAAAGTAATACAAGTGACATTAACACGAAAAACGATATGAGTGCATATGTTCTTAGTTGGTACCGTCGGGTACCGTCAGGTAGCTACAAGAAAAGGAATACAAGTGTACGAACGTATGGTGCTGCGATCTAGCCGCCGAACATTTATGCTACTTTGCTTTATGTCATTTCTTACCGGAGTAAAGTGATACAGGTGACACCGGACGATGTTTGTCACTTGTATTACTTTGACTCTCAGGCTCTCAATTTATCTATGAATGACTTGCATTTTCTGGGTAATTGATTGTAGGAAGAGACTCTCAAATATCAATTTATGGGATTAGCGCGTATAATGTATATGCAAGGATCTGGTGATTTTCCTAAGTATGATGAATGTTTATTTTCCTTGGGATTTACAGCAAGTAGAGTGTTTGAAAACTGCCGAAGTTTCAATGGCTTACTATCCTCAAAATAAACAAAACATAAATTTTGCCTGATGTGTGATAACAGAATGAATAGTGTGGACCGAGAAAGACCTCGACGTGGATGAGGCTCTAAAGAGGAGGAATATTTTGAGACTTAAGAATCGTAGAGCGTGTGTGAAGCAATGCATGAGTGTGTGACAGGAGAAATATGTATTCAATGCATATATAAATAAGGCATCATGGAGGATACTATGGAAAGGGAGCCAGTTTTATTGGTTTAACACCAATAAAATTCTTTGAATTTACCCAGTTCCGAAAGGGAATGGCGTGATGAGTGTGTATGATGGATGCATGATTTTTCAAATATCCTTCCCTTGCGACAAATGGCTTGTCAATTTATGTCAGCGAAAACAAGGTTATGAAGCTGAATCAAAAATCGTCACTTGACTATGGATGAACACCTGCGACATCTTGAAAAAGCCGATTTCCATTTCAAGCCTTAAATTGACTGGTGAAAGGACATGTAAGTCCTGATAGAGAGTGGCAAATTAAGCATGAGACATGTTCTAATGAAGTGAAAGGAACGGCGTTCATGTCCCATTCTTTATCGATGAGAACTGGCGGAAATTTCATTAAGACTTGATTAATCAAAATCAAGGCTGCCTATTTGCCAGGTGATAAAGAAACCGAAAATGTACGTCAGTCGGGGCTGTCTAAGGTTAGAGGGCCTCATTACTAATAACTATATATTTCTAATAATAATTCATTCATTCAAACACGCAAAAAACTGTACCTAATATTTTATAACTGGTAAGTTAATTACGCTAGAAAGCCATTACCCTTTGTTTTGGTTACTTCAAGTGATTGCTAGTGGTAGTCTACCGATTTAGGTAGGCTTTTCGGGATAGGTATCTCAGTACTTTACAAACCCCGTCTTATATTACATTATTAATAATTTGTAATGTATACATAGATGTATTTTTCTTATACATATTTCTTTGATTGTTAGTTATAGTTTTTATATCGTTTCAAACTGTATTGAATTATTATTATTATCGTAATCAGTTACAATTTGGCAAATGGCCAGGTGGTAACATGCACATCCCAAAAAAAGAAAAACACATGTCCACAAAGTCACATATAAACTAGACAGTGAACAAAATTTAAAATTAAATTGAAATTTCTAAAAAAGTAAATCAATTTTTTCAGCTTTTTCTTGTATATTTTTTTTACATTACCCGGAAAGGGCTCAAATAACTCTGCAGGCAAGCTGTTCCAATCTACAATTGTTTTATTGAGGTAGGAAAATTTTTTAACATTAGTCCTCTGCGCCCGGCATTTAATTTTGAACTGATGATCGTTCCTTCCAATGAAATTAGGTTTTCCCACTTTATTGCTTAGTTCTCTCCATGCTTTATCCCCTTTGTATACTTTAAACATACCGCAGAGTCGGTTTATTTTTCTCCTACTTTCTAAAGATTCCCATCCCAGCGTTTTTAACATTTCTGTTACGCTCTCTGTCCTCCTATGCCTACCCAAAACGTATCGAGCCGCTTTTCTTAACTGATTCTAACATTACGTACTGCTTTACGAAATTCATCGTTAATGTGACCGTGTTTTGATGCAATGCTACTGATTGTTACGATGTTGTAACTTAAATTAATGTTTTATTTTTTATTATTTTTTTGGTTCATCGCTCACAAAGAATAACCTTTTTCTATGATTTCACTATTTTATTTCTTACTGTGAATTGTTTTCACTCTTTGAGGAAATATTTCCTAGAGCAGGATGGGCACGCCTTGGAACGTATGCAAACTTCACGAGAATCTTCGGATTACTGTCGCAGACTGGCCACCCTTACAACCGGCCGCCTGCGGCTTTTTGCCCACGCCTTACGCCGGCATTGTCTAATGCTATATTGTTTCATTTTTACGTACATGTAGTAGTGAATTGGAAATTGAGCTCCTCCTCTAACATCATCCTACGCGTACGCGAGCCATCTTGTTACGTCTATCTCAGACCGAAACCACTAAAAGACTCACGCATTACATCATCGCACTGAATAATGTTTCGATGCCTTAACCCTGAAGTATGCGTGCGGGGATCTGAAAAACCTCCAAAATTTATCATTGCTTCTAATTTTTTAACTGTATGATAAACATATTTGATATATTTAATGCCTTCAAGAAACTTGGTTCTGCACTCATAACCAATAATTTTTTTAAACTCACAATATTTATGTAAAAGGGTTACAGCAATTCCGCGTGCTTATTACCGTTGCACTTTAGATACACATGGATATTATAATTCCCTAATTAGAATTAATGCGAACGAAATTCAAAAATATTTCTAATTAAATATCTAGAGGCTCTACTAGATAGAAAAGAAAAAACTGTTTTAATATGTTATTGCAGGTAAATTATTAGAACTCTATGAAGTTATACGCAAAAATGCAGACATCTATAAACATATATAAAACAGAATGTATGTCTATCTATTTTTTATACAAATCTACAATTTTACTTCAATCGTGCTGAAATTTGCAGACTATATATTTAAAGACAGGAGGAAAACTATATGCTATTTTAAAAAGGTCTCAGGGCCCAAAAAGGTCCCAAAAAAGGGGCTCTTGGGTGGTTTACGCTACGTATTGGGTTTCGTCCAGTGTTTTCATTTTTTACTGTTTACAATTACTTTCGCTCAAGATACAGGGTTGGGATATTTTTAATCATATGGATAAAGAAATGAAAGTTATAATTCTTTCAATCAATTATTTTTTCAATAAGTATTTGTCTGATAATCGCGTTTTAGCCGCAAAAACGCATATTTTTCTCTGAAATTAACAATAGCATATTTCCTTGACAGCCAGATATTGGTATTTAACGCATTTAAAATTCGATTTTGCTTAGTTAAGCCGACTAGGAATACTAAGCATTGGGTTGTGTGCAGTAGTTTATTTTTTTGCTTCTTAAAACTACTTCCACTCAAGATAGAGAGCTAAAATTTATTTTATCAGATTTCAGAAAGAATGAATTTTCTCATTTTTTCAATCGAATATCCCCTTATATGAAGAGTTATGAATTATATTTATATGTCGGGTAAACATTAAAAACTATAAATAAATAAATAAAGGAAGTGTGATCCCGAGCAACGCCGGGTAATTCGGCTGGTTACCAATAATGATGACTTTAAAGATAAAATTAATCGGTATTGCTGTATTAGTTATACCAATGTTTATATTTGTTATGTGACTACAATATTCTGGTGAAATATGTTAAGAAAATATAAAAAGTCATCAGTAGTTTGCTTTAAATTTCGAGGGTCTGCCAGACCACCACGCGTGTAAAACAGTTAGCGTGCCAGTTAGCGTGCGGGGTTATTCGACCACAAACTCCGCCCTCGTGGGGAAGAGGGCAGGAAGAAAGCAAGCAAGTCCCCTCAAAGTTGACGATGAGGGCGGAAGTGGAATGAAGACGTAGGAGGAGGAGACGAGGAGTGGCGTAGGAGTAAAAAGAACGAGGGGAAAGAGACACGTGGAAAACAAAACTGTGCAGAAAGGAAACGGAAGGGAGAAGGCTAAAGGGAAGCAGAAGGTAAACAAACGACGTCGGATTGGGGTTTATTGGGGGTTTGGGGAGCATTTCCGAGGATCGGGAGTAGTCGTCGAAGAGTGAGAGAAGGGGGGTGAATGGAATACGACTTGGGGTCTTCTCGGAAATGGAGAATTATGAAACTGGGTGACACGTGGAGCAGGGTGCGGAATGGGAAGACAGAACAAATGGACAAGGGAATTACGAGACAAACAAAACAGGCAGAGACAGCTTGCAGGTGATTGGCGACAGAGTAACTTATATTTTAAAAAATCACCAAATATATTCTTCTATTAAAAAGAACAAAATTTAAAATAAAAGGAGGTGCTAACTATTGTAGAATAATGATGTTTGAGAAAGTTTGAAGAGCAGGGCAATAGTTTTGGTCTTATGGCTTCATGTCGCATAGCTGCTGAGAAAACGTAGTTATATGAATGAAACGGCATACCACGAAGTAATTTTTAGTTATTTGGAATTGTGAAGGTTGTTCCAAATTAAGTGAGTAAATGTTTTCCAGATTCTTACGTGCACAAAACCTAATTTCTTCTGTCATTTAGCCAGCCATCTACACTACCTCCCCCTGATCTTATCCAGGAGATTCCTCTCCTCGGGAACCATGGCTAGCAATTCCTCATTTGTCTTCCTTTCCATCCGTCGCACCTTCTCCATCCTCCTCCACACCCACATCTTAAATGTCTACAACAACTCTACAGTCAAGTTCAAGCTCATCTCCAGCCTCTTCTGTATTTCTTTACCCAAGGTCCCCGTCCTCAACTCCCTTCTAGTAGTAAACGCTTCCTTTTATAACGCTATTCTCCTCCTAATGTCTTTGCTAATATGTCCATTTTCCTCTAGCATACTACCCAAGTAAATTAACTGCTATACGTGCCCCAGTTTTGGCCCTCTTACTATTATTACCAATTATATAACCAAACATTATAATAAAACTACGACCATAAAAGTCCTCAGAGCCTGAACATCGCTTACTTTAAGTAGCTCTCATTATCAGCTGAACCGTGGGAGATGCGAAGCGATCCCCTCCTTGAGGGAAAGGGCATGCACAGAGAGACAACCAGGCGAAAGAATAACTGCTCGGAGAGGCCAATAATAATAACAGAAAGGGTTTGTGGATTTGGGAAAAATAAAACGGAATACGACAAAAGGAAGACAGGGACAAGAGAGGTGAATATAAAATAAGAATCAGAAGGAAACGGGCACGCCAGGATAATCCTAGTAGTAGGCTAAACGCATTGGGAATGGGGTACCTTAGAAGTATTTGCGGCAAAAGTAGGATGGATAGGGTTAAGATCATTCTTACGTATTTATCCGAAATAACTGATAGCATAGGGTATCCTGCTTCTTTGCTCTATACTACTAGACAATGATTCTAAGCTGTGAATACTGTCAAAGACATTCCTATGGATGTTATGTTTACTCCTCTTTATATTATTTAAGAGTACTGTTTTGATTTTGGGCACCTTGGGTAGATGTTCGCGAAAGATGGAAGGATAGATGATGAGATAATTGAGTCGAGGAGAAGTGATGGGTAGCATGTGGGGCAGATCAAGGAATGAGTGTCAGTCTAAGGAAGGGAAAATTTCAGTATGGAGAAGTGAGCCCTTTCCCACATCGTATGGTAGTGAAACTTAAGTATGCAAAGATTTGTATGGGAGTAGGCTAAATTCAGTAGGTATAGACAAATTTAGAATAGTTTGCGGTAAAAGCAGAAATAAAAGGATTAGAAATGAGTAAATGATGAAAAAATGCGGATTAGATGCGCCAGTAATTGAATATTTGTCTAAGGGGGAAAAAATTGAAATGTACGAAATTTAACTCTTTCCCACTTTATCGTAAGGTAGCAGGACCTAAGGCATGACAAGATAATCGTAAAAGTAGAATAAATGCAGTAGGTATAAGATAAAGAATCTGAGAAGGATTTGCGTTAAAAATAGTGAATGTTGGGAATGAGTAAGTGGTGAAAGAATGAAGAATAAAGTCTCTGGTAATGGATATATGTGAAAGGAGCATGCAGCGTCGGTTTGGTTACGTAAAGAGAATGGATGGAAATCGAATAACTAAACAAATGCTCCGGAAGTGGCTTGATGTATTTGAATCCATCTTCCGGTTTAGCTGCGTGTGTCATCATTGCAGCGACCGCAGTTTCGCCCCATTAACAGGATACGTCTTCAGGTCAGGGGGCGTGTTATACATGAAGACACCTCCAGTAACGACTGTCCTCACTTCAACGCTGACACTCGCAACAAACCGGTATATGGTTTCATAGATAACTAAACAGATATATGATAGTGGCGTGAATGATGTGAGAGGAAGGAATAGACTGAGAAACTAATGCGTGAAAGTGATGGAAGGGACTCTTTAAGTGAAGTAATATTACGAGATTTAAGATGTGGAGGGCATGCAAGCAGGATTGCATGCATGTAACTGAAGCTAAAGAGGCATGCAAGGAAAGGAGAGGAAGGGTGGTCCTTGTATTTTTGTTTGAAATTCTAAAATAATTTGAATTTTAAAATAATTCTAAGTTTAGACAAAATTACATTGAAATATATTTGATCGAATACTGGACTCGGCGTCATTATATACCATTTCGCGTTTACAAGAAAATCTGTGTATATGTAATCGGTTTATCACAAAATACATGTCATGTTATAGCACCTGTCTAATGCTACGTGTTAAAATAGAATTGAATTGCCAAAAAACCAAATTGGTATGCTGAAATTTATACCACTTTTATGTATACATATCATTTATGAGAACATGTATGTAAGTTTCGCGCAAATCTGTACATGAACGAAATTCGTTCCAACCACCGAGCACTCGGCGTTTGTACTACCTGCAATCCTATTATGTTAAGCGAGCAATCTCTGTATGTGTGTTTGTAGCACCTTTCTCGCAAACGGCTCTAATGATTTTTTTGAAAATTTTAATATGTGGGTTAGTATAGGATTTGGTGCAGAGGTTTTTTGTTTTCTTTGTTTAATTCCTACTCTCATTAGTATATACATTTAAAATGTTAATTTTTTAACATTCAATTTCCGTATTATCTTCGTTTTTTCTGGAATTTTAGTTTTTAGTTCAAAAATTAACATTTTTTCACTACTTCAACAATTGAATATTTATTTACATGGAAACCGCAGCATAGGCATGGAAGAGAAATTCGGTATACCCGAGGCATTTACGTCTCATTAAAAAAATCTCTTTTACAGATGCACTTTGAAATTTTAGCTGGAATATATTTCAACCCAACCTGTCCATCTGTAGTAAATGGCTGCTATAGAGTAAATGGTATTGATCACGTAATTTTGATAGTGTTTAAGTGAGTCCTCCAGGGGCTGTAGAATATTGCTAAACCAAGTCAATATTCTATATACTTAATACTGTCAAGTTAAGTAGGTACTAAATTTATTTCAAGCTAATCTAGCTTTTAAGGTCCTCCTCCACATTGAAGATAAGATCGAGATGTTTAGCTTACAAAAATTATTATCTGTGCGTTTCATTTTCATTGCTCACATAAAATTCACTTACTGAAACACACATACAACGTACAGCTGTCTTATCATGTCAACGATGACACGAGTATCGATGATTTATCAAACGTAAATGGAGTTAGGCATGAAACTTACAAGCAAGCTTGCCTTGCTCGGGGACATATGGCGATCAACAGAAGGTTAATGGTTTGCAAGAGTCAGCTATATCTAAACTGCCTAGGGCTATAAGAACTCCTTTTACGAAAATTTTAGTCCTTGGGTCTCCGGAAAATCGTAAGGCGTTGTGGGAAAAATTCAAAGAAAATTTAGCTGAGGACTTCATTCAAGAAGTAATGCAAAATGGTACTTCTGTTTCCGAAGCAATTAAACGTGTTTATAGAATCAATGTCTAAAAGCTTAATACTGAAGCGATAATAGGTAGGCACATTCGTTTTTGGGTTCAAAGATACAATATGGATGACCTTGAAGGCTATGTAAATTGACAAAACCAAGAGACATTAAACGCTAATGAAAATGCTACCCTTGGAGATCAGATGAACCAAATTCTTAAAGATAGACATCTCGAAATTGTTAATGAAATTTTAAGGGCTTGCAACTATGACCAGTCTGTCTCAAAATGTTATTTTATCGATGGCCGTGGTGAAACTGGCAAAACATTTTTGTACAAAACTCTTTACTATATTCTTACTGAGCGAAACCGTAACGATAAATGTATTGCCTTTACTGGAATAGTTTCGATTCATCTACCCAATGGACGAACATCTCATAAAACATTTGGACTTAAGGTAATGTAAACAGTATTCATTCATTACAGTAATCTACCGGTTACAGGTAGGTTGTGATGAAAGTCAGAGAATATCCAACGGACTCTTACACGTGCCGTGCTTTATCTACCTCTAGTATTTCTTTTTCTATCTCACCATAAGTCCTACCTTTCTTCATCCCGTCCATAAAACCGATTCTCTTCCTTTCCCTTCCCCGCTTACCCAACATCCTACCCTCTATCACGGCCTTCAGCAAACCATCGCCCCTCATTACCCCTTCCAGCCACCTACCCTGTCTTCACCTAATCTCATCTATAAGTATCCTCTCCTCGCCCACCATGTCAAGTCTCTTCCTCAGTTCTCTTCATTTCCGTCCAACGCACCTTCTCCATCCTCCTCCACACCCACATCTCGAAAGCCTTCAGCCTATTTTCGTCCTCCTTTCTCAAGGTCGACGTTTCTGCCCCATACAACGCCACACTCCATATCAACCTCTTCACCAGCCTCTTGTTTACATCCTTACTTAAGGTCCCCGTCACCAGCTGCCTTCTGTTATTGAACGCTTCCCTCGCTAGCTCTATTCTCCTCCTAATGTCTTTGCTACTATGTCCTGTTTCTTCTAGCGTACTACCCAAGTAATTACCTTGTTCTACTTGCTCCAGTTGGGACTTCCTACTCTTATCACCAGCTTCGCTTTCTTTGTCCTAGAGAATCTCATTACTTTTGTTTTCTTATTATTTATCTTCATTCCGTATTTCTCACACTGCTTTTCCAGTGCATCTACTAAAGTTTGCAATCCTTTCGATGACCGACTGACCAACGCCTGGTCGTCTACGAATCTAACCGACTTAATCCAATGGCCTCCTACTTTCATTCCCACATCTAGCACATCCCATGTCTCTCTTAACATTTCCTCAGCATAGATGTTAAAAGGTAAAGGCGATAGCGGGAACCCTTGCTGCACCCCGCGACCTATAACTGCCCACCCTGATTCACCGTCAGCTACCCTTACCTGAGCCCTCTGCCCCATGCATAAGTTTCGGATGAGTCTCCTATCACGCCAATCTATTCCTATTTTCCCCAGTATCTGCATTAGTTTCTCCCAGTTTACTCTGTCAAACGCCTTTTTGAAATCTAAAAAGAAAGCGAAAACATCCTGATTATGCTCTATGATTCTATCTATAAGAGTCCTCATTACCGCAATCTCGTCTCTGGTAGATACTCATGAAATTTTTCATAAATATATGATAGATAATATTGTTATGTTGGATGTTGTTTCTACATGTTAAACTGAGAATTCCTGCTAAATATTTTCTATATCATTGGGCATAGTGTATTTAGCATAATATTGTTTTATATGTATCTAATTGTTTATTTTTTATACGCTTTCTTCATTGTATTCAGTTATTTAAAGTTTGTTCTCCATTGTAACACCACTCAGTCTACAGAATGTATGCATGGAATACATGTTTCATAGGACAAATGTCGTTAATTATATTATATTATTGTTATATCAAAGCATATTCGGCTTTACAGGCCTACCACTGTGAGTTATTTTTGACTCTGCCTATCCAGAATAGGTATGGGGTGATGAGTATGTATGCACAGTGATTTCATAAAGTATCGCACAAACACTACGCTAGCGGTTTGTATAGGTCGGCTGTCGAAGCTAGAAATATCATTGGCTATCCTGGGCCGTCCCTGGTCACCATGAGAATTTTTGGGTATTCTATGATATATATTCTAATTCAAGTGGGACATAATTCCGACCGTGCTCTCGGCTTCGTTCGCGTTATAACGCTAATGCCTGTTGCTCACGGTAAAATTTTCCATAAAAGAGTTTTATAAAAATTTTTATTGAAAGTTTTATGAATCGTACGTAAATTGTACTTGCTTGCTCACGGAAAAACGTTTCATAAAACCGCAATGTCCTGCCATCTATAAGACGCTTTGCGAACACGTGAAGTGATAAATGCACTCTCTTTTGGATGACTGTTAGGTTAATAACTACATATGTAATGTTTATTAACTTACTTTCTGATCACACTCAACGGTGCTAAGGCTCTAACATATTCTTCTAACAACAAGAAGGATACCGCCTCAACGTTCCATGAACTTCTAGCCATGTTTGTTTACGTTTACCTTGTTTGGCTTCCCATGGATACGAGATTATTATCAACGCGATGAGCGGAATGTCTCATTGGTTGTTGTATAAAACGGTTTTATGGAAATAGAACCTGTCCTATTCTGTAAAACGTTTTACAAAACAAGTTTTATAAAACTGTTTTATCGTTAGCAAGCTCTTTTTTGTAAAATTAGTCGATTTTATAAAACGTTTTACCGAAAATTTTACCGGTATTTTTAACTCAATGGCTTCGGTAATCTTACTCGGAAGTTCTCTTCCGAAGTCGAAAATGGAGAGAGCTCCTTTTTGCGAGACCAGAACAGCCTAGCGCGCTCTGATGGAGGGCTTGGTGAAGGATTGGCGCTCCGTGTCCGAAGTGGCTACCGAGTTCAGAGTACATACTTAGATCGTAACCTTCTTCACCGATGGCTAAGAAAGACAAAGAGCGAGGATGAGACATTCAAAATTCGCGCTCGATCTGGAAGACCCCGCTGCAACACTAGGGACGAGGATTTATGTATCAAGAGGAAAGGAAGAGGGAAACAGACGCGGCGATGAAGATGATGGAAAGCGTGGGAGAGAACGAAAGGTGGTGAATGCGAGGGAGAGAGAGGAATACGGAAGATAAACAAGGGGACTGGATGGGTTTTCGAACGACGGCCGCGCGGAAGTTGAACACGTGGAAGCGGAAGGCCAGTCGGTTGCACCCCCCTCATGATTTCACATTCTCTTCTCTTCCCCCGGAGCGAATGTTAAGTGGCCCCCAGAGAAAGAGCGATGGAGAGCTTTTTTTCCCACGGCACCGGAGGGGGAATAGGGAAGAGGACTGCATATCAAAGAATGCGAAGCGCGTGAGCCAAGGAAGTGGAACTGTGAAAAGTATTGGAATATATCGTGTGAGAGGAAGGGGTAGACCAAGAAATTCAAAGTTGAGGAATGTTAGGGGTTATAAGGGTAGAAGAAGGGCGTGTATGAGGCAATGCATTAATGTGCTGAAAGAGAAAGAGGTAGGCAAGGATAGTGCATCATTGGAGGAAATCGTAGGAAATCGTTAATAGAAAGCCAGTTTCCCAGGCCTAATTAAACTATTCACCGTCGTGTCGGTTGCCTAATTGCAAGAGTAATCATATGAAGTTTGGCGCAGGTAATATACATTTCGTACCTGGTACGTTATTCTCTCAAGATCCGCTGTTATTTTATTAGCTATTTAATTTTCATGCAGTTTTATTTGCTACATCAGATTTTTTAATTTCTAAATGCTAAAATATTATTTAAATTATTTTTAATATCATGGACTTCTTTTATAATTTCTAAAAGCATTCCATTTCCATTCGAAGTGAGTACCTATTTTCACTAACCAGCCATCGATATCATAATAGCTTGAAAGTTTTAAGGGTTCATGAAGTTCATTACATTTGTCACGCACCAGTTGGCAAGTTATTTTGTTGGATTTTCCAAAGAAATATAAAATTATGATAATATAATCTTCCAACTATTTCTATACCCTTAATTTTTCGTCAGAGCATCTAACGAAATAAACCTGAAAAAAGAAATCGGTAAAAGCAATTTTTTACTTTCATCTGCAAATATAACACATAATCACATGTGTGCGAAATTTCACGCAATACAGTACGCAGACAAGAGTCACTCTAAACACCATTAACTCGAGTCCACAAGTCGAGGAGCCGACAATAAGTAGTCCTTCCATCAGCTGTGATACTCTCCCTGTTCGCTCACACCACTTTGCTATGAGAATGAAGGCTTTGGGACTGAACTTCGTGGTTGGAGGCGTCGAAGCATTCGCATGTGGGGGTTCGGTGGCTTTCCCTTGCGTATAGTAAGATGGGTGGCTGCTGGGAAAGGTGGTTAGGACCAGTAGGTAGGGCTGTGTATGTGGAGGGGTCGCCTGATAGAGAAGGTGAAAGTTGGGGCCAGGCGCGTGATCGGGGTGCATATTTGGGAGTAACTTCACTGCAGTGCTTTCCAGGGGTGGACAAAGGTTACGGGGGATGTGCCAAGATGGGGAATTGTGGGAAGGAATGGGAGGTATTCGGACGAAAGTGGGCGAAGGAAGTTGATGAGCGTAGAGTATATCAATAGTAGGGTAGAGTCAGTGGAATTCCACTGACTCTCCCAAGGGTAGAGTCAGTGGAATATTTCGCGTAGAAAACGTGAATTCTACGCGTATCATCGTAAAATTGTACGTGTAATGTAGAGTCTTTCCAGTTACCATATCCTACATGCGTAGAATATTATATTAGCCTGCACATATAAATTAAAGAATCATAATGAAATTTTTTATCAATTTGATAAGGTTGAATTATGGTTTCAATTTATATTCTTTGCATTTTAAACTTAAATTGCCTAATTCAAGAACTTCATTGTTTCGTCTAGCAGAAAAATAATTGCGTCATATAAACGGTTATGGCTAAATATACTTTACTGTTACTTATTTAAAGTGTTACAACAGTTCAAAAGTAAATGATTTTTAAATAATAGGCGGTGATACATTAAAATAACTCCGTAATTTAATAAAGTTATCAATATTTGTATAAGGTGATATATTTTTTTACTTTCAAAGTTTTCACAGGGGGCATTCCATGTCAAATAATTCAAAGAAAAATAAATTGGTAGCATGACGATTTAAAAAAATCCTTTGCTTTGCATCCTACATGTGTTTACAGCTGAATGCCACGATTTAAAACATTATATCCCGCCTCGTTTTCTCGCGGCAGCCATTTTTCTAAGATAGTGCATATGAATTTTGGACAATTTTTTTGTTTACTCTATCCTAAACATCTTAAGAACCAATTATGACAGTGGAGAGAGAAACGCTTGAGAGAGAGAGGCTGAATCGATTTAGTTGGTTTTGATGTCATTTTTTTCGGATAGAATCACACATATGTAGAAAAATTCCCTAATTTCCGTTTATGACCCAGATAAATTGTAAACTCAAAAAATAAACACATTTTTATTCATACTCAAAAGCCTAAAGTTAAAATTCCGTAGCTACCATCAGCAACAATGCACTTAGGCAAAGATGTTCATATATTGTGAACATTAGTAACGGCCTGACGTAAGGAAGACATTATTAAAACATGTATGGAGCGTGCCCTTCCTTATATGGCAGTGAAGTCTGGACAGTAACAGCAACAGAGCAAAGGAGATCGGTTGCAATGGAAAAGTATCAACTAAGAATGATGAAGACGAAATAGACGGAGAGAATCACTAACGAAGAATCCCGTACGAAAAGCTAGAGAGAAGTATAGTGAAAACTCGCTTTGTTAACTAGGGGTTCCGCCCCCTACAACCCTCGTTAAACGGCTTCGCCGAAAACAACATCGAAATCGGATGGAAATTACGAAAGTTATGAATAATTTAAAATTTTTGTTTTGAGAGTGGGGTGATTGTTAATTAACTCCCACTTAAGAGGTCCTGTCACCCTATTCGAGGGTTTGCTTAAGAGATTAATTGCATGGGTTTCCTGTAGCCACCCAATGAGGTACCATGCCAGCTCGTTGGGATCCATTTCCGGCATTTGTCTGAAGCAGATGACAAAAGTCGATGGCCGGTCCATCACGCCGCTCTTGCACATTTCATTACAGAGATGTGCGACTCTGCGTAGGAGAGACAAACTTATACGCACATTTTTTTCGACTCAACAGCCTATGGAAAACACGATTGGAAGGAGTAATGAATGGGAAGAATTAATGAAGAAGACCAATAATGGAATGAAACATTCAAATAACGAAGAACGTCATAGTAAATAACTAATTGCCTAGGAATGAAGATGTTGGTAAAGAGAAGAGTTGAACGTAGAGTTGCTGCAAACCAATTTTCGGATTGATGACAAGCGATGATTTTTCACGGCTTCTAGATATCAGACTACTAACGGTGAAATAACCAGCAAAAACTTACATTTATAAAATCTAGACTAATTTGTCGAATAAATCGATTTGCATGGCTGGGTGTTTGGCCCTTCATTTTTGACGGGTTATCAGTTAGTAATTAATAATATGCATAATATTCTACGAAATATACAAGTTATTCTACATTCTCTGTTCATTCCACAGTACATTCTTAACTTATGCGAAAAATAATATTATTCACATGATATCCCAATCCCCAGCCCACTGATGGGGCTCTATAGGGATAGAGAATGCGGAGGAGAAGAGGCCCAAGGAAGAGGTGGTGAAGAAAAACCTTCGTTGGAGAAGAGACCGAAGCCACACCGAAGCCAAAGGAGGCTAGTAGGAAGGAAACAGGCAAAAAGACAAATTTGGCTTCGTTGGGCCGCCGAAGATTCCATGACGAGGAATTAAGCCTGTCATGACAAATGTTTCAACGCTTGTGCAAACTCATATTTTCATCATAAATCAAACCAACACATCAATGACTATTATTTTTAGTGTATACAGAACGAAAAAAGGCTTATAAAATGGAATTGACATGCAAAGTAATAATGAATATTGGATTTTCTTGTTTACTGGGGATTTATGCGTAAAACGGGGATATTTTATACTTGAGTGGATATCAATTAATTTTATTTCTCCGAGTGCCAAACTGATAAGTACGTGATATGGATGAGTAAAGATTCCTTAAGGCTTTGCACTATCATATACTGCCCATTCCCTTACAACATTAAATTTTATGAAAGAAGATACCTTCGCAGTTATCCACTGATAAATATTTAATGCGACCAGATTAAAAATTTACACCATTAACAAGTTCATGTACAAGTTCCACCGCATCAGTCCTGAGGTAATAATAATAATAAGATTAAATTTTTCAATGTGAATATAATTTATACTCCTTAAGCCATCAGTTTAACCTGTTATTTGCTTCCATACTCTCTGTTCAAAATTTTCTTTCAACAATTTCTACACACCAATGAGAATTAGGAAATTGCGCTCAAAAATACTAAAAATCACTACTGGCAATCAACGCCGTGATTCGATACATTTTGTGGACTTCATCTTCTCCTTCTTTTTGAACTTTTTCTCACTTGCATATATGATATGCGAATGTTAATTATATTATTTTCATTCTCAACATACTGCAGACATTTCACTATATTTGATCACGGAATCTTAAGAAAAAATTCATATCTGCCAAAAATACGGCGACGAAATACGTTAAAAATTGCCACGAGAAAAATTCAAGTGAAAGCATCTATTTCCCTTGTATCCTCCAATATTGCATCGGGATTCAAGATTCCTGGGAAGCGTGGTGGTCTGCGTATTGGCACGGTAAGCCTAAGGTCCGTGGTTCGATTCCCAGTCTGGGCCGACTTTTTCTCCTGGTAAATTATTCGTATGTAATCTTGTGCCAGAAACTGTAATGTAACCTGAATTAATACCGCATATCATGTGGTCTATGTGTGTTTAGTGTCGCCATGGTAATCTAAAGGTCGTGAAAAGACGTGACGCATGGTCTCATACATTAATTTTTTGTTTACCTTAGAATAATCGCATGGACAGCCGGTGTAAATTAGGAGTCTGAGCCTCTGGAATTCAAAGTGTGATTATTGCTGACATTTTGTCACTTAAGTAGACTTGGGTGCACCAGTTTCAACCTAGTTGTCATTTAGGACCAGGCTCTAAAACTTACATTACGGATTGATGAATAGACGTAATCGAATTGATTTCAGTATTAGCGTAGGGGAAATACATATGGCACATTTTCGGAGATGCAGTAAAGAAACTACGATTTATCAAGCAAGTAGTTGGAAGGTTCTCCGATGAAAATGTGAAAGAGAGATGCTATTTTGCTGTGGTTAGGCCACATTTTGAATACGCCATGAGAATTTGAGTCCCAGTACAGGAAGATATAATCCGCGAAGTAAATAAAATACAAAGGAAGCCGCGCGCTTCGTTAAAACTGCTATGAACGAACAAAAAGTGTCACACAGCTGATTGAAGTACTGTGTTGGAAACGTTAGACCCAGGTGCGGCGTGGGTGCTCAGGGGCCCGGGCCGCTGCACGTCCAGAGGGGCCGGGTTTTTGTAACCTCCCTCCCCCTTTTGAAAAAATATTTACGTTTAAAACGCGTTTCAGGTCGTTAAGGGCAAAAGGTTTGCAAATAATCCATTAACCTAGTGCGTGGCCCAAGAGCCGGGGCCTGGAGCCTGAGCCACAACCCGGGGCACGGGCGGGATTCCCCGCCTTCCCACCCTGGCCACGCCGCCCCTGGTTAGACCGCTTTATTTATTAAGAAACTAGAAGATGACGCATACTTTTTGTATTTCAAGTTGCATCTCATTCCACGAATTTTATTCTACTTCTTTGGGGTGAAAATAAGATTTTGACTACTATTTTTTCAATGTTTGTCACTCTTTTTCTTTCAAATCTCTCCTTACACCCTAACATATATTCTGGTTTACCCTTTTTAATCGCTAAACTATGAGATGAAATACTTTTATTTCATATCGACTTTTACTTAAACTATGGATTTCATTTGATTTCTTTGGGGTGAAAATGAGACTTCGACAACAATATTTTTTTGTCAATGGTTTTCTATCTTTTTTCAAATATATTCTTGCACATTCAGTGGTTTACTTTTTCCAATCGCTAAACTAGAAGATGAAAAACTCGTTTTCATTTTGACCTATATTAGTTTCGGGAGTTATAAGGGACTTCGGCTTTTAATTGAATTAGTAACCTCGAGAAACTGATTTCACTCAATTCTATTAAAGCTTTTTACTTCAAATTTTACTCCAGTCACGGATTTATGTCAATTTCATTCTGCTAATTAGCTCACTTTTTTCCAAATTAACTAATACTCGAGCAAGGTATGCCAGTCGAATTCTTTGGGGTGAAAAAGGAGACTTCGATTTTAACTCGAATCGACTTATGCTCGAGTCAAGGATTTAAATCGATTTCTTGGGGTTGAAAAAAGGAGACGTCGCCTTTCACTCGAATCGAGTTATACTCGAAGATACACCGAACGGATCGTGTAAAAGTTCCTTTCAGAATAGAGGGACGGGGACCTCCTTTTGATGCTGGGGTCTTGTTGGAGATAGGGACGATGGGATGAGAAAGGGGTGTCACATGGCGATTAAGGGCCGGCACATGGGGGGGGAGGGCGGAACAGGGCAATGGGAAATGGGAGAAATAGATATGGCAGGTTCATAATCAAGTTAAGAAGAGCGGAGCGGCGAAGGATGGAGTAAGGATTCCTCGTCGAAATGAAAGGGAACGATGGTACGTCAAAGATTTTGCAAAAGACTCTCCCCCCTCTCTCTCTCTCTCGGAATGAAGTTAGCATGGAAGAGCATTCGTGAACCCGGTCAAAGCCTGACAGAGATGTAACCCGGAGAAATTAGCAATTAACCTGTAATTGGCACTTTACATCGACCGCACGGATGAGAATTACTTTGTTCCGAGCTCAAGTTCTCGTTTAAATTATACAGTTTTCGTGCGTGTCCCAAGGGAGCCACACGCTGTTTTTCTGATATCAACAGATTGTAATTTCCTTGTCTTGGCTTCTAACGCTTTTGAATGAAGCAAAGCAGATAATCTAAAGAATATTAATGTGGAATACAATGCGAATAAAGATATGTATGTATTTATTTTTATGCATGAAATATCGAGGAAAAACATGCAATTACGCCATTTTCGTCATTTGTAACCAAATAAAACATTTACTAAGGAATGCATGTCTTATTATGAGAGATATACAGTACCTACTGGATTTCATAATGATTTATAGCTACATTACCACCTTTTACAGCTATATATTTATTCCTACTAAAGTAGTTTAATACTGAAGCACCTGGAAAATAATTATGACAGCGTTCTGAGGCAAGATATAAGCGTAAATCAACACTAAATATCCAAGTATTTCTTACACTCATTATTTCAATTAGTAGTCCTTCAAAAATAATCACATTCCTTAGTTGTGATTTAATTAATTAATTACGAAGAAAATATTTTGCAAGGCTACTATTTTTATGACTCTTACAGAGGTGGATAGTGGTGATTCAAATATAGAGAAACGGCAGAATATTTCGTAACAGATTGAATTAATTTAGTCCCACTTAATACTGCACGAAGGGAAATCAGAATTAAGTACCTAAATCCTAATGTCAGAGTAGATATTTAGATTCTCTGCCCACAAGAAGCATATTAGATTTAAGGTTGTTCTGCAAGAGAAGAGGATTTATTGCATCCATGGTGATAAAAACACAATAGTAATTTCCAAACTTTTTTTTGCCACAAATAAAGACCGACCCAGGTTTCGACACAAAGTGCCATTATCAAGGATTACCTGGGTCGGTCTGTATTTTTGACATTTAAAATTGTGGAAGTTACTATTGTTTTTATCGCCATGGATGTGAGATTATTCCACAAAATTAAGCCTGATTCACTTTTATACGAAGATTTAATGGTTTCAGAATGACTGTTGTGAATTAACAGGTTTTTCGAAGTATTTTAATGCGTAAAACATTTTCTGGAGAAGGGTTTACAACATGAAGGTATGACAGAATTCCAGGGATGCACGTTGTAATTCTGGTACCTTGAAAATGACACTACGTGTTAAAACTATAGTTGGTAATAATTGAAAGACTGTCGAAATTTTACTGCTGTTTTTTTCTCAGAATAATGCGACATAAAGAGTTGGAAATTGTCATCTAGCAACTGCAATGCTTGTCTAGCATGACTGGAGTCCATTCAAGTTAACTTGGCCGATGACCTACACGCAGTATGAGAGTAAGCGGGGTTAGGTTTGAGGGGACTGTTCACCAGTCACCTACAATTGACATGCGAGTAATTTTGATATGTTTCCCTCTCCATGTAACTGTTTCTTCCATTATTTGATATGTCAGTACACAGTATGCGTTATCTGTCCGTTATAAGCAAAATCCAATCCAAAATATACTCCGTTAATCAGTGAGAATATAATCAAAATCCAATGCAAAATTATTCACAATTGCTAAGATATCACCCGCGAGATGAAGTCATGAAAAGTTCTTAGGTATTGACCATCCATGAAAGATTTAAATTCCCCTACCCGGATGACATTAGATATCTTACTCTAATGGAGGCATCTCAATGAAGAATACCTATCTAAATTTAACTCTCGTATTTGACAAAGGTTAAATAACCTTTTCTGCTTCGCATATCCTTTTTCTCTGTTACACATGTTTTGTAAAGAGGAAATCGCAGCATACAAAAGTGATCTCTTCCCCATTTTATGGGATGAATGGCAGCAAACTCTGGGAATACCGGAACATGCATTGAATTAGGCTAAATGCAGCGTGAATGTTGTACCTGAGATGTGTTTTTTCAGAAAAAGTAGAAAAGACTGGGCCAGTAATGAGTGGATTATGGAAGGATGTGTGTTGGATGCTCCGGATATGGAGAAATATGAAAGGATTGTGCATTTCTGGATTGGCAAAGTCGTGTGAATGGATGAGAGTCGAATAACGGAACAAATATGAGTGAGTGGAGTAAATGATGAGAGAGGATGTGGCAGACGGAGAAATACATGGGTGAATGTGGCGGAAGGTACTCTAACATAAGGGATATTTGGATTTTTAAGGACAGTAGGGCGTGTATGAAGCAATGTATGAATGTAACTGAAGCAAAGGAGGTGCCCAAGGCTAGGGTATTACGGAGGAAATAGTTAACGCACAGTCAGCTTTACCTTTCACCGAAAATTAATTTTTTTATCCTACCTCCCCCGGAAGGGAACGGCGTGATTGGTATGTGTGTTTTAATTCCTTCTTACTACTGTTTAATTCTGAGTTATATATTTTTAATATCCCCATATCGCCACGCGTGAAGCATGAAAGGTTTCCCCTGGCTTCTATGTTTCCCAGATAGGTGGCCTATCTAGCCGTTGACACTCAGGATTCAGTTTCCGGGCGATCGATTCATCCAAACCCTTCGAACTCTTAAGATATATTTCCCCACTCGGATTATAAAGTTGGACGATAGAGAAAGGAAGAAATAATGCGTAACGGAAGGTGTGGACCAGGGTTGGGGTAGGATGGTTGACTCTGGATTGGCCGGGCAAGGAATACGCGGTTTCGGTAAGGGTCGAGAATGACTGTAGAGAGGATAAATGTTTGTGTAAATAAATAAATATAAAAATATACAAATACACACACACAAGGGATAGCCATATATGGGGGCCCAACCCCTGACCGCCCTCGCTTCTCTGATTACCGCCCTTGCTTCTTTGATTACCCCATTGTCGTGATAGTTTGAGGTTTACTTAGAAGAAGGAATAAAAAGAAGTGGAAAGCAGTGGTAAAAATTGGAACATGGAACGTTAGTACAATTACGTGGGCAGGGGGGCCATGCAGCTTAAGGGGGGAAGGAAAAGACAAAGAATGAGTTTTAATGGACAGAATCAAGATAGGTATGGCGTACGCTTGGATGAGACAAGATATGGTGCAAAGGTATAGGGGCATGCGCCTCTAAAAATCTAGAGGATATTTACTCTCTTCACATTAGCCAACCTTAAACGGTGGAATATCCTGATAATTATAGCGCTCAAACTATCTTAATTCATGCTATTAGCGAAACGTGCCTTAAAAGAGCTCCTATTAATAAATCTTCGTTCAACAAATCAATTACATAGTAGTAGATTTTAAGGATAACACGACTTCAACTCAAGTGTAAAGATGTTATATTTGAAATCTTTAGAACCTGTAAGTGACTAAACTACAGGCCATTGCACCCTCAAATGCCAACGACTGAGTGGGAATGACCTTGGTTTCAAACTTACTGAGGTAATTGAGAGTGGGAGAGTAACTGAGGAAAGGACAGCGGTAGGAATGAATTGGTGCGGGAGAAATCGCCATTGGATCTCTCACGGATTTGCAGCCTCTCTCCTACACATCTCTCCCCAAACCTACCATAAGCCGTGGAATTGCTCGAGATGATTGAAAAGTTTGCTCTCTTTCGGGAGCAGCCCATTGCCTGATTGATTCATTTGATCTTCTCCCTACCCTACCGGGTTGAGAGGAAGAAAAAAAATCTCTTCTCTTTTGATTTCTTGGGGGGTCGTTTCGGGTCCTCTTATCTCCAACCCCCACCCTCTCTCCCTACAACCCGTCACTCTCTTCGTCTTCTTTGGCTTCACCCTCTTTCTTAAGGAAAGATTTCCTAGCCGAAGATTAAGGAGGAGATTACCCCCGAACGCATTCCGCGCCTAAATCCATCCATCTATTTCCTTCTCACCGGAGTCTCTCCCTCTCATTTGCGTCTCTCCTTCACCCTTCTCCAAATCCCACGCAATGCGCTTGTCGGAGAGATATTCACAATTTCCTCGCCAGTTTACCATTACCCGTACGTATTACAGCTGGATTAACGGACACCAAGCGCAGAATAGCCCAAGCTAAGAAAGCGTTCATGATCAAAAGGCAACTAATGTGTTCAAAGAAGATAGAAATGCAAACGAGGAAACAGTATGTGAAAAAATCGTGTGGAACGTTGCACTCTATGGATCGGAAGTATGGACCATTTGAAAAGCAGACCAGAGAAGATTAGAATAATTCAAAACTTAATGTCTGAGGAGGATGCTGGAGATCAAATGGACGGATAAAGTAAGAAATGAACTACATAGAATAGTAGAAGAGAAAATTATCACATGGAAAACTACAGAAAAGAATAACCAGATGGATTGAGCACACCTTAAGGCACAATGGGTTTGTGCAGAGTATACTTGAAGGAAAAATAAAGGAAAATGTCTCAAGAGCAAGGTTAACACATAAACGCATAGACAAAATAAAGAGGGCAGTACATAAAAAGAGCTACTGAGGAATTAGGGAACAAGCATTAAATAGGGAAGCCTAGAGGGCTGCAATTAACCAATATTAGGAATGAACGACAAATAAATGATTACACGCGGCTGGAAACCGTGACATCGATTACCGAATCGTTTTTATTTTAAGCCTCCGTCACTTGCATGACCTTTCGGTACCCTCGTGGAGTAAACATGCACTATATTTCTTTTATAAAGCCGCTTCTGTTCATTTTGAATTAAATGCACTAAATTATAATTTTTAATGTTTCAAATATTAAGTTTAGACGGTAAGATGAAAAAATTAAATTATTCATAGCAATTCTTTTTAGACCATTACATCATTACTGCATTTATAGGGTGCAGAAGAGTCAAATCCAAGGAATGAATACCAGAATTCCTGCAGGCATTTGTGTTCGGGGTGTGAAGGAGGATGGAGAAAGTGGGGTAGACGGAAAATATTAAAAACGACGAAGTGCTTGGGTTGGTTGGCTAGGAAAAGGGAACATCTTGAGGAGATAAGGAGGCAAAGAAGGTGTTTCGATCAGGTGATGAGGGGTGAAAGAATGCTGAAGGCCGTGGCAGAGGGGAGGATCTTGGGCAAGCGGGGAAGTACGAGAAAGAGAATAAGGTTTATGGACGGGATGAAGAGAGGTTGGACGTGCGCAGAGATGCAGAAAGAAATTGTGAGAGGAGATCGAGGCTTCAACCTGTAGAATCTATAGGGTTTTACTCACCTTTATTTGAATCTACCTATATTGGTGTCAATAATAACCGATTAGCCTAATAATAATCGCCGGTTGAGGTAGGATCAAATGGACAAGGGCATAAATTTTCAAGGCGGACGCCTCAATAGGTTATGCGATTTCTTTCTTCATCCCAGCATACGTCCCAACTCTCTTCATCGCGTCCATAAGGTATATTCTCTGTTCTTCCCTTTATCGTGTGTTATTGGAGTCACAAAATTTCTTTAGCAGAATTCCCAGTAATTTATACCAGAGGATCATCTCTATTTTTTCTTAAGATTTTTTATTCAAACATGCATAGAGCTTAGTTCTTCGTCTTAGATCTGTAAAACAGGCTCGTTTCAGTGATTTCTTCTATGTCTCGATCCGTGCTTACCGCTGGTAGGACGCATGATGAGATGAAAAAAGAGATAATTTAGGTAGATAGAGGTCTGAGCATGTAAAAAATCTAGATGATTTTTACTCTTTTACATTTAAACACAAGAATAGAGTATATAGCCCAAATCAATAAATATTGCTCTTTAGATCCAGTAGATACCTACTTTGAAAGCTCACTAATTACCTTAGATACCCTTTAATTTATTTTTTCCCCTGTAGTTATGTAATATATGGAACAACATAGTATAAAATACTTTTCACCATATCAAAAAAACAAATAGCCGTGAAACATAACGCATATTATTAACTGTTATTAACTTATAATTAAATACGTTCATGTTTCACGCAATGGTATTCAGCGTTCACTGACCCTTCGCAACTATGTCTCATTATTGAAAAAATAAACCGATGGACATATTTAAATAAATCTCTCTAAATTTAAATCCACGTTATTTACTATGCCGATATGTATGCTCGGCGTAAATACAGTGTATAATATCCTAATTGAACGGCGAGCTTCTTTTTTTTGACGAAAAATGACCGAAACCTGTTAATGCATAAAAAAAACGTGCGTGCGTGTGCGTTAAACAAATGTTCTGGGGGATTCAGGCTTGCATAACAGACCTATTGGAGAATTTTCATCCATAAATATCCGTAATCGAATCCGTTGCTGAATAATTCAGATTGCTCTCTGGCGCGGACGTTTCAATTTTATCTCCGTTTAATTATTTCCTTTCCGTAAAATAAACTTGTCAGTTGCACGGTCAACGTGGATTCTTTGATTGATTCTCCGTGTGCGTATTGTTAGTTACATTGCCTCGCGCTCGGCTTGTTCGCTATCACGTTTTTTTGCGAGGAAATATATGTGTGTAAGAGTGCTTGGACGAAGAGTCCAGCAGCCAGTATATAAATTAGGTTGCGAAATAGATGGAGTCCGAGCCCAGGGCGATAATGACGGTGAGAGAGCACTTGTTTGAACTCCGCATTAGGGCTCGGGTTTTGCCGAGACGATAAAATTGATTCGCATAATCCACTAGCTTTATCGCCGACCGTTTCAGTGTTTCAAGAGCTTAAGCGTTAAATTGGCTGTGTGCCGGATAGATGGGAAAATTAATTGTCTACGAGATAATTTCAGGCACAGGTTATTGGCCCTATATAATGTATTTATATCGGCAAATTGGACTTTTAAATCGTTTTGCGAAAATAAAAACGTTATTAAAATGATGTCGAGCGAGCATGACACGTTTTTGTAAAGAATCATTATTTTGACGAGAAACGACTTCTACGAGGACTCAAAAATAACATGTGCCTTATTTATCATCGTACGCTATGGTAATTACTTATAAAAGAATGTTAGAATCAGATTTTTATTCTCAAAAAATAAATAACCAAGCGTATGCATGATGTTACGTATGCGTTAAATGCAATTGTATTGATCATGTTGACAAATGTAAATATTTCAATGTACCACCTATAGATTATTAATTAAATAGATAGATAGATAGAATTAAAAAGAAATATCAAAATGAAATTCGCTCCACAAATGCAAAATAAATCATAATATGAAATTAGAAAAATAAATTTCAAAATACTGCTATTATCACGGAACATAAGAGAAAAAGTAAATTAAATCTGCCAGTACTTTTTATGGACCCTCAAAAGACGTAAAAATGCATAATAATAATTAAAAAGAGAAAAAATACAAAAAAATATCGGCAGGGTATGGATATGGCAGTTTAAGAATAGGTATGTAAAAAAATAAAAACAACGATTGGCACGGATATCGAATGGCGGCGTAAAAGTCGCTTATTTTTCGTTTATTGTGCACTATCCCTTAAAATATATCTTAATTCCCCAGCCATTATTTACGAAAATCAGACGATAAATGTGATAAAATATATAATATTAGGCCTGAGTCGTTTAGTGGTAATATTTTTGCATAGTTTGCATACAACTCAGTCGAGTAAACATTCATAGAATAAAAATGAAGAAATATCACAATTCGTATATAGAGTTTCAGGGGTCACTGACATGCATGAAGCAATAGAGAGAATATCTGCATAAATTAGCCGAACAATGAATTTTCCGCGATAACATTTTCATATTCTGGTATTTGGATGCATTCCAATTACGCTGCATTATTAACGAACAATGGCGGTTTTTTTCACATTCACTGCGTAATCATTATAATTTTATGAATGACCGCACCCAAGTCTTAAATATTAAAGTATATCCATGCAAATTATAATGCAATGAATATTGATGTGGGGATACCCAAATATATCATATCCGGTCATTTTCTTGGCATAAATGAGTACTTAAATAAAACGGCAGTAGTTGTAATGTCCACTTATATTTAATTAAAATATTACACTACACGTGTTTCGACGCTTAGGGCGTCATCATCAGGTATACTTTTATACCTGATGTATACCTGACGATGACGCCCTAAACGTCGAAACACGTGTAGTGTAATATTTTACATTAAATATAAGTACACAGTACAACTACTGCAGTTTTATTACTGAGAGATCACCATGAACCATAATTCCATGAACCATGAACCATTTTATCACCATGAACATTTTGCCTTAAGTACGGAAATGCTCTTCCGCCACGTAACGCCAGATACAATCGAATTTCTTATAAATGAGTATTCTCATTTTTATACCAATAGTTAATTTCGCGATAATCTCTAATCAATATTGGAAAATTCATACTTACTGATCAATTTATTTAGATGGGTAGTATTTTGGAGGAAAACGATGGTAAGTGGTAAGGACATCAGATGTTGAATTTCCTAAGCCAAAGAAGTATTTTCAAAGAGAAGGAAATTCATTGGGGTTGGATCTGAGAAGAGACGTAAATAAAAGACTGGAGAAAATTCTAATACATGGAGCGCGGCGCTTTATGGTTCGGAAACCTGGTCATTGAGTGGAGAAGATGTAACTAGGCTTGCATTAGAGATGTGGGTTTGGAGAAGAATGGAGAGAGTGAGCTTGGTGGCGAGGAGGACGAACGAGGAGGATTTGCTGGTGAGAAGGTATGGCGGGAGAAAAAAGGTAGTTTGGAGGTTCGGAGGAGGCTGAAGAGATGGATGGAGGACGTTTTGAAAGGCGAGGACATTTTGAAGAGGAAGATGGAGAGGAGAA
Source organism: Pyrrhosoma nymphula (assembly GCA_963573305.1). Lineage (NCBI taxonomy): Eukaryota > Metazoa > Arthropoda > Insecta > Odonata > Coenagrionidae > Pyrrhosoma > Pyrrhosoma nymphula. The sequence goes on along the minus strand of OY754334.1, from coordinate 66,639,123 downwards.
CCCTGGGGAAGCGTGGAAGGAGATAGGAATTCCAGACGAAATAGGAAGAGGTAGTGAGTATGAGGAGCTAAATGAAAACCTAAAGCCAAGTAATTTACAAAAGAGTAGGTGAGTATAAATTCCATTAATTGGGAATTTGGAATAAGGACAGCTCAAAACCAAACAACAGCTTGTGGAATACCGAAATGAATTAACGATGGAGTGAGAAAAAGTAGACATTTTTGAATGCACCAGAGATAGCTTTAGCTTGACTTACAAGACCGTTATATTATTTCAGGTGATTTACTGTTCCAGAAATAGCAATATTCTATTTTATGCGTGCGTAACGTGTGATATTCCATCTTAATTATGCAGCAAAATATTGCGTTGGCTTGAGCTGCTTCGCGGCCAAGCTAAATATATGGGTTTTGAAAGCACACCATGAGAATTTTGCCGGAATGGAGTCTCATTAATTGCTATTTGATCTTAAGTTATGATTTATTGAGCATTCCTGAGTCTTTAATACATTTTTTTAATTTTATTTGATGCTTCAACATTTTTACAACTTAATCCGCGGAAATCCTTGCGCTTTTGTCGAAGTGACTTTGATGGATGACTCATAAATAATGCAATTTCGAGTAATCAATTTGGATAGCAAAATTGTGTGATTACGCATATCTGGAAGATTTAATTATCTCTGTGTGGGACGATGTGATGATAGGATAATATTTATGTGTGCTTATAGCGTCTAAGTGATATCAGTTAATTAAAACTCATTGTTAATCAACAAAAGATGATGAGTCAAATTAACTCTCACTGAGCAGGTAAATCAAATTTCTTTCGGAACCGTAAATAAGTATTTAATCCGGTAATTTTCGCTGAAACATGCATTTGCAAATTTAAGAAAAAAATTAAATGCTTTCCTCATCAAAATATTTGTTCTTCATTCTTCTTTCAAGCTTAATTGATAGGTATCATTTTGATGAACGCTAAATCGATAAACGGTATATTAATAATTATGTTTTCGATGGTCTTATAATTTTACTTAAATTATGACGTGATTAATTACATCGAAGAGAAACTTCACGGTGTATTTAGGTGTGGTGGTACTCTGTAATGATTTTTGTGGTTCACAAATTGGATTGTAATTCTACTTATTGTTGGATATAGTTTCCAATCTAATTCCCGTAACTGTAACAATATGCTTTGGCATTCCCATCACGTTCCTTACCCCTCATGTTAAAATAACAGATGGTTATTTTCAAGGGTGAAGTTTTTCCAGGTTGTCTACCGTATTGATCCATATACTTCGATAAATGTTTCACCAGCTTACCAGCTAGCTACCTCAGATCTGAAGGTCTGGAGAAACTAACTAGAGTCCTGGCGGAACTATCGCACAAATCATCTACGCGGCAGATCAACCAGGAATACCATCTTCATCAGTGGTCATCAATCCAAAGATTAGTTTGCTGTGAATCTCAAGTTCACTCTCCTTTTCGTCAACAGCTTTATTCCTGCATAATTATTATTCAATTTGGTGTGCTTCATATTTTGTTTAATAAATTCCATTCTCGGTCTTCCTACAAAATTTTCACATCCATTTCTCCTCCCAATACTTTATTCAACTGACCATTGTGTCGCAAAATGTGTCCGTTAGGTGTATCTCTTTTTCTGCTTTGAGTTTTCATTACACATAATTCGTTCCTCACCAACTCATAGTAGGGCTTCTTCGGTGGTGAAGCTCTCCGTCAATTTGATTTTGATCAATATTCGATAACAACACGTCTCTATTGTTTAAGAGGAAGGAAGAGGATATGAATTCTGGATGAAAAAACAAGAGGTAGACAATATGAGGAATTTAAGAGGGATCTAAATGTGGGACATCTTTAGGAGAGAAAGCGAGAAGTTGTACCAGAATTTGGGATGGTAGGATAAGGACTGTCCAAAACTTATCAATCAGCTGGTATAATAGTCAAATGAATAAGGGTATAGTACATGTTGATGATAACTCACCCCCTGCCACATATTCTTGTGGTAGCTTGCAGGATAGTATGTAGATGCAGATGTATGCCCTGAGTCTCCATACAGATTTTCCTCTTCCAAACAATTTTCAATTGCCACTTTTACTAGGTGATCACATCACCCATTGGAGCGGCAAAGGATTTTGGCGCCAATAAAATGGATGAAAGCCTGCTCTGTATTTGTTGCTGAAATACTCCCAGGGGATTCAAGAAGAAAGCAATTGGCATGGAAATTTAAATTGAACATTAATCCTAATTGTCAATAAAATCAAGGAATTTTACTCCTTTGAATTTATTTTGGTCATTTAGGTGACCATCAACAGGGAGATTTAAAATCTTGTGAATACTTGCGTGTTGACCGAGGTTATAAGTTCAAGTGTTTGGAGTGTGGGCTTAGCGTTGTTGGTGTGGTAACATCATTGTGTACCCTATTCTTATGCTCATCTGGGAGTAGCCATGATTCATCTATTAAAATCTACATTTATATCTACGAAGTACCGTGCAAGTCACTACTATGGTAATGTGGTTGACCTGAGGGTATAGAACATTCTCGATTCTTCCTGATATCTCCAGTCAGGTTTTCTGGACTTTCAGCGTTTGTAAATAGATATTGTTTCAAAGTGTTTACTTTAAACAATAACTAGACCACTGTTCATGATATCATACTTATTTAAGTGTACGCATAGGCTCTCGCACGTGCCTACTTTGTGGTTTAAAATGCATTGTATTCAATGAGAAGTCACCTGGATGACCGAAATGAGTAAAAGTTTATTTTTATATTGAAAATTTGGACTAACCCTTAATTTCAATTGGATATACCCATTCCACACAGCCTTCAGGTGGCTTTTAGGGCACCTAGTGGATGTAAACGAAGCGCATGCGATGCACAGGTAGATGGACTTAGCCCACGCACACTACTCAAACTCCATCCTCACCCTACCACGACCAGAACGTGATCCCATCCACCCGGACCGATCTGCCGGCCGGCAGCATTAAAACCTTTAACCTCACCCCTCAAGAAGCCCACCCCACCCACCTTGCCCCATCTGAACACATCCGGAGCCCGGAGTAACACGTTATATGGAGCGAAACAAAGGCGAGTTAATTACGGCAGCTAATTGAGTCGGTGGTTTCGAAGTCGGCCGGACTCTGGGATGGGTAAGGGGACCTGGGGAGGGGGAGAAGTGGTTGGACTGGGAGGAGGGAAGAGAGGGGGGGGAGAGAGGAGGTTGAGGGAGGGAGGGAGGGAGGGAGAGGGTTTGAGAGGCCTCTGGAGCCGGTGGGGGCTGGGGGGGGAGGTGGAGGACAGGATGAGTTTGGGAGAATCGGAAAGTCCTGTAGTAGTGGTGAGTGGAAGGGAGTGCCTTGAAGGTGGCATCGTAAAAGGATTGGAAGTGTGGTCCACGGAGGTCGGAGAGAGAACAGTCGTAAGTGGGCGCCTGGGAAGGTGGTTGCGAGGGAATGGATGTCAAAAGACGTTCAAAGACAGAGGGATGTGGTAGTGAGAGAGGTAAAAAAAACAACAACATGGTCGACTGTGAAGAGACACAGATTTTCCTCCACAAGTGACGATAGTAAATTAAAGTTCCCATTCGCTCTTTAAAAAAATACTCCCTCACTTAAAGTAGCACATGACAACGGGCATTATTTTTCCCCTTCAAATATTCTTTTTAAAAAATTATACGATAATTGGTTGAAACTTTCCACTACTAAATATTTCTTTCCACTATTAGATTTAAAAAATAAATTTGTTGTACTAAGTTAATTTAAGGTTTTACCTAACCAATAGTAAGGGGCATTACAAACGGTAAACGCATTTGATGGTTTTAATTTCATTAAAGCTCCTCCTGAGTTCATCACTTCAGGATATTCACAAAACGAACATAGAAAATTTCATTATCTATGAAAACTCTCAATGAAATACGCTTCCAAGGTATGGTAATACCCTCTTTGCAAAAATTATAATTGTGCCTATCCTATAAAAAAATGCTATGACAATTCCGATAGGTACTTCGGTGGAATAAGAGCGTAATAACTTCTACCGTCATAATTGCTCGATTCAATTTCGCTAGCTTATAAAATTGCTTCCAAATAAAATTACTAACTATTAGAACGATGTATGATATAATACGTTTTGCAATATAGGTTCTCAAAAATTCCATTCCAATTATAGAAGTTGATGATGACCGCTGAGCACCATTTACCATGGCTCCACTACTATTCACATCGCAGCCAATTTAGTATTTTTATCACCACTACACTATGAAAATGGCATAGAAGACGTGAAAAACCAATATAGAAAAGCTAATAATTCGTACTCCAATAATCCGTGAAAGGTATATGACAATGAATAATGACACTCACTCTCACCACCAATTATTTGCGTAGATAAATCCTAAACTAAGTGTTTTGAATTTCAAAATATATTGCTACAGTTGCCATAATACAGTGTTTATATTAAGGATGATCTATGCTTATTGCGATTATATGCTTATGCTTATTACCACCTATAACAGTTGTAATTAGCAATATGATGGGACAATAAAAGCTTGAATAAGTCTTTACTAAGGAAAATATTTCACTACTGGCAAGACAATAAATAATATAATAAGCACACATTTCGTAAAAACGAGGGTTTCTGAATGTATCCTTTTCCACTCATGTTCTTGTTGTTTTTTTTTACATTCTTCCACAGAATTTCACAGCGTTCCTTTCATTTTTCATCGTTCATTATATAATCTATATTATCGACGAAAGTATAATCGTCACGCTGAATTACTTCTCTGTGAATTACAACTAAAACAACAACGCAAGGTAAAAAATACGTTTTTCACCATTGGACGTAAAGAATCTCACGCATTGGCAGATTTTTTTATGTATGACGTAAGATCGTTTAAAAGATATCCCTAAAATATTTATTATTTTATTGTATCAGAGAGATATTAAAAAAAACACTTTTAAGATATAACGTCCGCTTTTCTGAATGCATTCCTATCATATGTTTGATTACGAATAGGTACAAAAAAATAATCATAATATGTAACTTCACTATTTACAATTCGTCAAACTTCAAAACCATTGTATTTTTAATTCTAGAGCATTTCAATTACTTGGGAAGAATATAGTCATAGTAGCAGCGATATTTGAAAGAGAATAATTCTGGTGAAATAAGCGTGTAAGCTGATGATGTGGACCCTATGTAAAATTGTAAAGAAAATTTTGCGAAGTATGGCGTGTAGTATTGTTTAATGCAGAAACTTGGACTCCGAGAAATACGCTGAGAATAGTTTGCAAGCATTTGAGATGTGGGTGTAGACGGGAATAGAGAAAGTGCGGGAGGCAGAAGGAAGGCAAATGAGAAAATGCAATGTGGACGAGGAGGGGAAACCGCTGGAGGAGCATAGAAGGTAGCGTAGATGGTTGGAAGAGGTAAATGAGAGGCAAAGTGTTGCTTAGGTCGTGACAGATGGGGGATCTTAGGTAAGTTGGGGTGGGGGGAAATGAGAATAGGTTTTATCGACGGGGCCAAGAGAATTTAGGCGTGTGATGAAACGAAGAAATAAATTTAGCAGGTAGATAGATGTCTACGCCAGTAAAAATCTAAAGAATGTTTACTCTGTTCCATTTTAACCTACCCTAATTGGTAGATTACCTATGATGGTGATGCATTTTTTTAATTACTTTCTTAATATGGTTATAGACACGAGGTAATAAAAAATATTATAAGTTATTTCCTTATATTTAGATTAACTATCATAATAACCAGTCAATTAAACGTTCTATAATTACCAAAAACCATAAAACATAGAAAGAGAACATTCATTTAACAATTCCTACACAGTGCGATGATAAGAGATAAAAATCTTAAAGCGCAAATTTGCAATAGTATGAAAGCAAACCATTCCTGAATGGTGAAGCCGAAATAAAATTGATAAACAATCATTAGAATTCAATATGAAATTACCGGAACCATAATAAACCCTTTCCCGATGAAATCCCAGGAGACACTACGCTCACGCTAGAAGTATCGGATTGCCTATTTACGATCCTCCGGATGCTCCACTGTCCATTATTTCCTTCAAATCCCCAATATCCTCTCCTGGCTCATCTTATCTCCCTCCCTGCTTGAGAACCTCCACCACATCTTCCGTCTCCATAATCCTTTTTCACCTCGGCTCCAACCCTTCCAACGAGGGTTTTCGAAATTCCCGACATTTTTGGAACTTTCGGAAGTTTAGTTTGGGAAATATTATATTCCCCGAGCTCCCGAAAACAACCGTTTTATTTCAATGCCATAGGTCATATAAATAAAAATATCTGGAGGAGGATCTTCGTGTCCTGATTGTTATTTTTCTTTAGGTGAACTTTGGAATAAATCATCCAAGCTGATGAGCAAGTTACTTCTTTACATGCCGTTGAAATCACGTCACATGTCCAGCAATCGCTTGCTCCTCCGTTTACGGCTTGTGTTCATTCTATTCCCGTTAATAAACAAACAACAACGGTTGTAACCATGAAGGCAATCTTTAAAAGGGAGGTAAAACACCATTATAGTGTCTTTTATATTAGCTGATATTAGCTATCTAAAATTATTGACCAATAAGCCCAAATCTCCCTCTAGAAAAATAAAGTTTCAACTCCCCTGTCCAATTTAATTCAATACTCATTGCCTTTATTTTATTTTATCAAGTTTAAAAGTCGTAAAAAAATTATAATCTGCCTCAAAGTCTGCATTGTATCTCATGCTTTTCATGAATTGGCCAGGGAAAAGTTTAAGGAAAGAAATTTTAACTACTTTTCCCGAAGATCAGATCCATCCCGAAGAATTTATTGCGCCTGAACCTTCAGGATAAGGAGATTCGGCCAAATCATTAGAGCTGTTTTTGTAACAACTTTAGATACATGAATATCATTATTATTCGTTTCTATCTCTTAGAGTGGTGGAGACGCTCCTACATCATGTAGATCAATAATTTATTTCCTTATGGAATTTATTTAAGTTAATTAATTTATGTAAGGAATCAGGAAGCCGGGATAGTGTGGTAGTCTGGGTACTTGACTACTGGGTTACCACACATGGGGCCCGGTTTGGGGAATAACCCGGTGGAGATCATATCCATACTTGGGTGCTTACTTGAGAAAAGAATTTTAGTACTCCGTAAAATCGTGAACTCTTTGCCGTCAAGAGCAAACTAGTTCAGGCGGAGGGCTTCTATCCTATAGTCCGTTCTATATTTAGCTGAAAGTATGGGCTGAAATGGAGATTATTTCGCTCTGTGAATCTCCATAAGGTGGAAGGGGCGATGTTGCCAATAAAAGCTGGAATATTAACTCAGTACTACTGCCGTCTATTCTGCATTTTCGGGTTTCCACGGTGTTCCAACGGGCGAAACTGTTGTTCTAAAAAAGCAACCTACGCGGTGGAAACCCGAAAATGCAGAATAATTCATCTGAACGCCGCGAAAACCTACGATGGAATATCCTACTGCCGTCTACTTCCTGCACATATAGGAATCTTCCAATGTGCATATACAACTACCTAAAGTAACTTGGACAACACTGTATTTTTTTAAGTTATTTAAAAGTTTTCCAACACTGTTCTCCATAGGACCTCCCATACTGTCAACTAAATGTGGAACACTCCGTAGAGGTGGATGTGATGTGACACGGGGGCCCAGAGGATAAGAATTAGCACTAGGGAAATTATCTTTCTCTGCCCTTCACATGAATTCGAGATGATGTTTGCGAAGATGGTGCTCGCAAGTAAATAGGCGGGGACATCGGCACATGGTCAGACAGTTCTACCATGAGTACAGTGGATTTTAGAAAGTCAATGGATACTATGGAGCTTTCCATACAAGGTGCTAAGTAAGCGCGGAATACAACTATGCACTTCAGTGCAGTGTCACAATAATGTAGGGATTGATTTTCTCCCGGCGAATAGCTGAGTTAAATTCTTCACGGGTTTCCGTCCGGGTTATTGGCACCATCTTCTCTTCTGCCGACGTTTCGAAGGGCCGTTGGCGATGGATAAGTCTTCCTTTGAAACGTCAGCGGAGGAGAAGATGGAGCCACTAACCTGGACAGAAACCTGTGAAGAATTTACTTTTGCTATAATAATGATAAAACTAGTACAAAGTCAAGTCTACCTAGCGGAATTAAGTCTCGTCTTCATGCCTCAACGGTCATCTACATCTACGTAATAACCTCAAAACCACCTCAAGGGTGTGTGGCAGGGCTCAAGTTTTCGCCAATATGAATCACACCATTTCCAATAAAAGTTAATGTAACTACGACTTTTGTAGCATTATCAAAAAACCTGCTGATACTTTTCTGGAAGGAAAATTTCACAAACATGTACTACACTATAGGTATGCCATCAATGTTAGAGGGACTGTTTGTATTAATGCTTTCTGCAACTACATGAATACGCAGAGGTAAAAGAGTTAAAGAGAGGATATTAGTACTACCTAGCAAATGAGGATACAAGTAGTAGCGGTGTCAATCAACTAATTAGCGGCTCCACCAAGCGAAAATCCTAGAAGTCATATTAGCAGCGGCTGTGGTTAGTGATGGAAAAATCGATTTCGATTAAAATCGAAAATCGAGTTTTAATATTCAAAGATCGAGGAAATCGAGATCGAGTCATGATCTTCGAGTTTCAATCCAAACTCGATTTTTCAACTTCGATCTTGACCATTTCGTACCGTTTCGCGATCAGAGAGCTGAGTATGATAACGTCATCCGTCCCATGTGAAAGACTTTTCTCTAAGGCCGGTGAAATTGGAAAGGCACGCCCTAGATCATCAAGAAAGCATCTCAATCAGTTGATCTTTCTTAAAAATTTTAGTGAAGCCGAATGGTTCCAAGCGGTGATCCCCAAACTTTAATGTGCGTGCATTTGTAAATTTTTACTACTAATAATTCAAGAATTTATTCTAAGTACATTTTTAGGGATTTTTTAATACTATTCAAATATGTATTATGAGCGTTTTTCGAATAAATAATAAACATGTTCTTGTACCAACTGTATTTTTTTCAAAAAAGAGCCGTCGATTTTTTCGATTAATCGATCTTTTGGCTCAAATTTCGATTTTGGTTGAAAAGTCGAGCTTTTTATTTCGATTAAAAATCGATTGCTCGAAAAATCATTTTTTACATTTTACATTACATTTTTCCATCACTAGCTGTGGTCTCTGAAAATCGTTTTCTGGAAAATGACATTGTAAACCTGTCCATCCTGCAGTCTATTTCTCTAATTTTATTCTCTGTCATGCAAATCAATGATCTATTTTTAGCCATTCAGACATGAAAAAATTATTGCAATTATTTTCTATGGATTCAAGAACAAAATACTGTAAAAAAAACTCCAGGAATGGGCGGGAGGGGAGTAATTCCCGCTCGAAAACAACTCCTCCACAACAAAACTTTTCTCAACCGCTGTCACTACTGACTACTGAAACTTCCAAAACCACTCCCACTCCTCGTACTATATAAACCGACCCTCCCTCCCCATCCCACCCCCTGCCTCCATTCAGGAGCGCCAGAATGCTGAAAACTGTCTTCTCCAAGCGTCACGGCAATAAAATTGAAAAATAGCGGACAGCTCGGGTGAAGATAGGGAGAGCGAGAGAGGGAGAGAACGGGGGAGAGATTGGGAGACAATTTGAAGGGGTCGAACGAAAGCAGGGTCGCAGTTGAAACGGCAGGAGTTGGGAAGTGACCGTTAAAGGGACGAGAGAGATTCTGGGAAAGACAAAGGATAGTGAGTTAGCAAAATCTAGGAGTAGAGTATGGTCCTATTAATAAAAGGTACTAAGTTGTCGCGCATCGTTTGGATCGAAAGCTGTGACTTACTTGTCCTAAGTACTGAGTGCATTTTTTATTTGATGCATGTATGGTATTTTAATACAACGGCAATGTGAGGAAACAAATTAGGAATGATATATTTTTAGATGTTCCATCCGATACATCTACCTATGCTAAACGGATCCAGATGTGGCAGAGACGTGACAGCATTAATGTTGAAAATGGTATGAGTGTCAACTTTCATTTGTAAATTAATTTTTTCTAGGGTTATTAACACTTTAACAAGATTGTATTCTCAAACTACACATTTACTTATTAAAACCGATCAAACATGTTGTATATCAGCACTTACGAATGCAATCATCTATTGAACCCGATTCTGCCGTTGCTAAAAACTAAATCATCGCATCTTCCATCCATTATTCCCAAGCTAATTCTCGAGTTGTCTGCTGCCCGTGTCATTCGGATGACGTAATTAGCATAACGGACTCATTTTGGTCACGGAAACGTTCTACCTTGTGTTTGTAGTACCATGAAGGCACGGTATAAAGGTATAGTTTACGTTTCTTCATAACACATGCGCTCGCTTTATCGTTATCTTCCAATTGCGTTCACGAAAGCGAAAACGTGATTTTCATTCTTCAAATTTTTGAAGGTGCTTTAAATCGCTAATGGCTGACTGAAGGGCTGCGTTTGGAGGACAGAAATTTTATGCGTTACCATTCGAGAGTGGTTTTTGCTTTTGGAAAACCATAACGACAACTCGAAAGAAGAAACCGTGATTCCCAACCCAGGAGATTGTGCCCGTTGAATTTTATCGGGAATATGAAAGGTAAATCTATGAATAGGATTTATAAAAAAGACTCCCAATGTGACATTCAACATACGTTTAGTTTGTTCCAACAACCATTAACCACATACCACCAATGAAAAATACCCTGATTAAAATCCAGCAATAATTCTGTTATATTGATCATTTAACTCAAGGCCTGATGTGACTTGGGTATTATTTCCTATTAAAAGCTTATGCCGCGGTTGAAAGGTATATAAACGTTCATTTTGTTGAAATAATTAGAGCAAATATTTAAGGTTTTGGAGAATTGGATTTGGAGAAAAAAAATTTAATCATAAGTAATGTGAATACGAAAACCGACCTATAAATTTAAAGAGTTTATTCCTTCACTCCTCCACCAAATGTCCATGAACCCAGTCAAGATGTTCATTGATATGCATTAAATAAGCTCCAAATTAAAAGTAATTTACCATACGCGTTTTCAACGATTCAAAATATTTTTCTATAACGGTCAAGTCAGCTAACCGACTGCCTCAATTAATATACAAGACCCAAGCTCTCATATTAAATCAAGTTAACGCAAAGATGACCACATCATACGGCTAACAATAACCAGACATTATATAATCGGCACTAAAAGTGTTTTTTATGAGTCTATTTGATTAAGTTGGCTATGTAACAATAAACGGCAATTTAGGATTAAATAAAAATGGCTAGGGCGATGGCACGCAACAAGAAGATTAAGCCTTCGATGATAAATTAGGCACTTAGTTTGTGAAAGACTATGAGTATCAGTAACATGGAGAAGTCAAGATTGTGGGTTTCCAAAAATCTGCCTATAAATCAGCAATGTACCAAATGATAACTTCATTGAATGGCACATTTAGAGCAGGTGTTTCTAAGCATGTGATCCTATATGTCAGCGATGCTTGGATGGTAATAGCAGAAGAGCAAAGAGTGTTTAAATCAATGGGAATATGGTGTGATTGCAGAATGATGATGGTCAATTAGATGGATAGAATTACCAATGAAAAAATCCCATAAAGAGTGGGAGAAGAAGTGTAATGAAAACTCTGCAAAGAGGATTACGCCAACTTATTCGTCACGTTCTTCGACACAACAGCCTATCACTACTTGCAGGAGAAATAAATTGGAATAACTATCATGGACGACAAAAAATTAATTATTACTATTTAAGTAATCTACCGATTAAGGTAGGTTTGATGGAAATTAGTAAATATCCTCTAGAGTTTTACGTTAGTACAGGCCCTATCTACCCCTAACATTTTTTTCTCCATCTTGGAAAACGTCCTACCCTATTCTATACCGTCCAGAAAACCTATTATCTTTCTCCCCTTTCCCCGCTTACCCAACATCTTCCCCATTATCATTGGTCTTGAGCAACCCTTTTTCCCTCAAAAATGAAGAATTTTTATTGAGATTTTGATAGATTTTGAGATTTTATTGAGATTTTGATAGCGGATTGTAGAGTATAAGTGGAGAGTTGCAGAAAAGCAATTTTGACTGGTTGGTCGGTTTTTTTAATGGAGGCGACCAAAAAATGGTGTAATTTTGTCATTCTGCACAGGTGAGTAACAAACTCGGAGTCGGTAAAACTCTACCCTCAGCAAAAGGTGCCACGGGGCCACTGTGTTTAATGTCCCATCCTACGGACGGTGTACTGTCCTTGGATGTGCTCTCCACATAGCACCCTAGAAAGAGATCGGGATTCTGTTGTTAATTCCTACTACTGCCAGGATTCGGATCCAAGCACTCTAGATGGATAGTCAGTATTCTGGCCAACAAATCAAGCCGATCACCAAAGCCAAACTCGTGAACTTCTGATGATGGGCAAATGATGATGTAAATTTCGCTACTTACTTTCCAAGCGAGTGTGTAGTGAAGCGTAGCATGGTGCTGAGACGTAGACTCTGAGAAAGAGAGACGAGAATAGGCTGAAAGAATGTTTGATGTAGATGTGGAGGAAAATGTAGACAGTGCTAGGTGGAGGTAAAGAAAGAAAAACATGGAAGGACTTGGTATTGTGGTCGATGAGTTGAAAATTCTGGAGGAGATAAAGAGGAGGCAGAGTAGGTGGTTGGAACAGATTATGATGAACTTAGGGAATTTAAAGGTCACGATAGAGGAGGATGTTGGGTAAGCGGGGAATGAGAGGAAACTGAATTGGCTTTAAGGACGTACGCTGAGGGGAAAGAAGATTTTTTGTGAGGAGATAGAGCCTGTACAAATCATGAGGATTTTTGTTCTCTCCCATTTAAACCTACCCTAACCCGTATTTTAACCCTAATAATAACCCTATTAATACTGATTGCAATATCCAGATGATTTATCTTCTCGACCTCTCTGTTTCTTTTATGTACTCATGACCTCAATATTTTCTTTTATGGAGATACAGGTCTATTATGAATGATCAATGGTTAATAATATTTTTTCCAACGTCTCGAATATTTATTAAATACTTCCTCAAGGCCGTATCAAAGTTATTTATATCTTTTATACAACATTCAACAATACTGAAGGTTTTCATATTATGGTTTATATAGTTGGATATCATCAGTTCATTTAAAAATATATGGTTGTAAATAAATACCTCAGAGTTTCTTTCTATTACTTTCTATATGTGATTATGATCTTGGGTTGCTATTTATTTGTTTAGTTAGTTTTTGACAACTATAAGTTCTTTAAAAGTTTGAAATATGTTATAACAGACCGCTAAACTAAGTAAAATATAGGAACTATTGGAAAGAAAGTGTATTAACCAATTAAAATTCAGAATTAACCCTTATCTCCAGAAAATAATAAAGTATATTTAACATTTATGTACCTAGCAATCTTGAGTAGAGGAATATCGAAGGTTAGCCATTGAAGGAAATACGTTGGGAAAGAGACTGGTGTGGTTAACATGTAGGTCCGGGATCTGGGCATAGGGTGAGCGGGGTATGGAAACGGTGGTTTATGCAGAATGAGAGGTGGTGAAGGAAGGAGAGAGGAAGAAGGTCCATGGGATGAGTATGGGAAGAGATTGAGTGGACCGTTAGGGAAAGCGTTAAGTGGTTCGAGGGAGCGTGCATTGATATGTGTGCGTATATGTGTGGATGAGGAGCAAATGTGCTCGGACAGTAGTAAATCAGAAACCTCTGCTTCCACCCCACCCCTCCCCCCAAACTCGCCCTCTTCAACCGACCTGACTCCCTCATCCCCTTCAAAATCCCACTCTCCTTTTACCCTCGCTGTCCCTACGACCCACACCTCCTCGGCAAAACTCAGTTCCACTGCCGCCACCTTCGCCGGCGTTAACGCAGTTTGATACGAGGCATCCTACGGTGCGACCTTATGCGGCTTCAACCCCCACATGCAAGCTCGAATGAAAAGAGTGATATGAATGCATCACTTCCCCATCGATTTCTTCTTTCCAGTTAGAACCAACAGTATTTTTTACTTATAAGCCAGAGGTTTCACCAACACGTCTGCCGGCTTCATCATACATTAATAAAGTTCTTATCTATCTGAAAATTGTGTAAAAAGGGGCTTGTATTTAGTAAGCAAGGAAAATAATCATGGATGTACCCCGAATTACGGTTCCAAAAGATGTATTTGTTCTTTTCGCAATGCATCATCATTTTCTTGAAATATGCTTATGAAATGTAAATTCTGTCAGAGCTAAATTTTACATGTATATAGTATCTATCCATACTACAACGGAAACATGAATGACACTTGGTTAGATTATAGACATGTTTTAACTTGTTACAATTAATATGAGTTTTTAAAAAGATTTTCTTTGTGATCTGAGTTTCAAGCACCATAATGACAATGACATAATGGCACTTGCCTTGCTATTACCATGTGTCACCTTCATAGCATTCGATAACTGCTCATTCAATCCATAGTCACTCAAAACCTTCCATGGTATATTTATTTTTACCCTATCATATGACTTCTCTAAACCCACAAAGCACAATACACTTTCTTTCGAACGCCCATACATTTCTCTAGCTCTTGCTGAAGGGCGAACGGCTGATCTTTACGTTCCCTCCCAGGCATAAACCCAACCTGTACACCCCAGGTGCTGTTAGTAGTGATCTTCCTCACCCTTTTAATAAATTATTTTACTGAAAATTCTTCCCTGAAAGCTGAATAAACTAATTGCTATATAATATTTACATTCGGTCTACCAATGTTTCCACTTGTTACAACAGAACTACTATCGCATCTTCTAATCTGTTGGAGTAATAGAAAATTTTTAATATTATTCATAGAATTCAAATAAGTGACTTATGAGTAATTTTCACACAGACTCCCTCACCAAAATACACCCTCAAACATTCCCTGACGTTGCTTTCATCCCATATGATCTTGCCACTTTTTTCTTCATTCCATCTATTCCCCTTTCTTCACCTTGTTTTTCCCTTTTTACCTCTTTCCTATACAACTTTTTACTGCCTTCAAAATCACTCTGCATTTCACTGGATATCCCCTCTACAACTGCAGCCTTCCCATTTTTCAATATTCTCAATTCTGTACTTAAATAAAACTGCAGTAGTTGTACTGTCCACTTAAATTTTAATGTAAGATATTACACAACACGTGTTTCGACGCTTAGGGCGTCATCACCAGGTCTGATGATGACGCCCTAAGCGTCGAAACACGTGTTGTGTAATATTTTACATTAAAGATTAAGTGGACAGTACAACTACTGCAGTTTTTTGAAGTACTAAAATGCTGTTCCACCATGTAACGCCTGATACTGTCGAATTTATTCTCAATGCTGTTACGACCTATTTCTCACTTAGTTCATTTTCCATGCTGGGTTCTCGCATACAAATTTGCAAGGCTCATCCTCATCGCATTCACCGTTCTTGTATAATTCTTCAAAATACTCCCTCAAACAGTCCCTGGCGTTGCTTTTATCCCACATTATCTCGCCACTTTATTCTTTATTGCATCTATTCTCCTCTCCTCACCTTGCTTTGCCCTTATTGCCTATTTCCTATGTAACTTTTTATTGCCTTCAAAATCACTCTGCGTTTTGCTACCCTCATCCACTCGAATTCTTTCCTTGTTCTCTTCCACAACGGTTTTGCATTCATTCCAGTTCTCTCTGTAGTCATCAAATACTTTCTTCCACTCGCCTCAAATTTTGCTGCAATCAACCTCTTGTACGCCTCTTTCTTTTGACTCACTGCATTTCTCACTCCTTTATTCTACTATGCACCGCCTTTCATTGTTCGTACCACTCCTTATTCACATACCCTTTCTACACAGTCTACAATTATTCTTTTCAAACTCACCCTCAGATCATTCACTCTCCCATGACTGATATAATCATTCTATTTGCTCTGTTTTGAAGGTAGCATATTCTCAATTATGCATCCACACCGTACTCATTCTTCATGTCTAACAACCTCTCCCGTTTTCTCTCATTTTCGTACTCGCACTTTTCTTCCTCAGTACCCACTTTCTAGCCAAGTTCACTCTAGAGACCTAAAAATAATAGTTTGTTCCACATTTGGTAACCCTTAATACCCTTGTAACTATTACTAATTCTCTCGGTCTCTCACCATACGCAATGAAACTCAATCATGCTCTTACAAACGCCCCTTTTCCATGTACACGCATGAATTTCCTTATGTTATAAGTGTGAATTAGAAACAAACGATCTTTTTTCCAAGCATAAACTCACAAAGTTTTAACCATTATCATTCACTCGAGGGTCACCAAAAGGCCCTCTCACATGCATCCCGACTAACACCAATCCACCCATTCATGTCATCTGACAGAATAATTCTTTCACCAGGGTCACATTCATTCAATATCTTTCTCAGTTTTCCCCAAAACTCATCATTCACACTGTCACTTTCCTTATACACTAGTGCAAAACATGTCACAATTACAACTCTTAAATGCCTACTTTCACACGAACACAGAGCAATCTAAGGGGCACTAACTCGTATTTCCTTTCTAGCATCTTAACTCTCTCGTCGAGGATCAAGCCTAAACCTTGAATACCATGCATACTAACTTTAATTACTTACCAAAATGATAACCCACCGTCATCAGTTGTAACCTTGCGCTTTGTTTCGCTAACACACAAAACATCGTCTCATTTTCATTTCATTAATAAACTTATTCTCTTTTCCATTAACATCTCTCATATTCCAAGTACTAACTGTCCAGTTTGCATTGTCTTGATGGGCCAACCTTATTCAGCTTCCGCCGCTCATATTCGGCCGTCCGAGGCTATTCTTTGGCTGTTAACAGTAAGTTTGAAATAGAGTATGCAACGTTGCTAGCCTTCGCAGATCAACGGGGTTATTAAATAATTATTATTTTATCGTACTTCTCTTGATTCGGGCGGGGATGGAAAAATGAATTTCCTTGTTAATGTGATTATATGGCCTGGATCCATATTCCGACACCCCCCTTCATTTTTATTATACTCCTCTTGGATGGTCCTATGCGACATTGTTTCCTCTCCGGAGAGCGGCGATAGTTGTTTGTTTTCAAGGGGTCCACCAACGGATTGACAGCTCCCCATGATTGATGTCTGGCACAGTTGAATTGTTTTATTTCCTTCTCTTCGTGCCACCTCGACCTCGTGAATATACATTCGGGCTTTGAATGCATTTCCATATTCAGGAGGAAGGAGTCGTCGGAAATTTTTCATTCCCACCCTTTTTTCACAGAGAGTTTTTTTATTTCTTTTTTTATACTCACACAAATATGTGACCCGTATTTGAACAATGGGGGAGGAGTTTCACGATGATCATCACTTCCCCACCCGGTCCAACCCGGTAGGTGGGTCAAAAAATAAAAAAAGTTTTAATTGACGCAGTCACTAACCTGTTGTTCGTCATCGGCGGGTTGTGGTTCCGTAGTGAAAACGGTGACCATATGGTTTCTAATCCTGGCTCCATCAACAATTAGAATTTCCTTCCTCCCGAAGAATTATCGTACCTCATTTGCTTTGACTTTTAATTTCAATTATACCAGGCAAACTAATTAACATCAGCCTCTAAATACATTTATGAAAATAGGCGATGATTCCATTCTAACTAAGGCGAAGTAACAGTTTTAGGATTCACTTTGCAGTAGTGAATAACATCAAATTATGTGTTGCGTTGCAAATTCCTCCAACATCTTTTTTTCTCACCACTAAATCTTTCTACTAAGGAATTCGCTGTCAAAGACCTTGATGGTGACATCATTGAAACCGTGGTACATAAAAAAAGTGTGGAATTAGGGCAGTGATGCATCAACTAATAACGATTTCATGTTCATCTAATACGCAGTTGCATAAACGAAACGTATGTATCGATGAAAGGTATGAAATCTATAAGTCAAGTCTCGTTCAGTATGTATTGCAGAAAGATTCACTGGCTTTATAGGTTCCATAAATGACCTTATTACTCATTGCGCATGACGGAATGGAATTTAATACTTTTGAGTTCTAAGAGCGACCATGCGGAGCGACCATTTGGAGCAATGCGATGGCGCCAGCTCAGCGCTTGCGGCTCAGCCCTCGACCAATGCAACATTGTCGTTTTAGGATATAAATTTAACATCACATTTACCAGTACTTAAAACGGCAGACTTAGAATTATTTGCCCGCTCAATAGTAAACATAGTTTACCTAACATATGATAATATGACGTTTAAAAAGCGCACCCTTAAAATTTATTTTTTTGCTAATTTAGCCAAATTTAGGGCTTATGCGCGAACTAAAGACGGTATTTAAAAGTTATAAAATTTTATTGGGGATGAAACCATGCTATAAACAGCCATTTTTTGGCTGTTGCATATAAAAATGAACAAAACATTTTAACCATATTCATTTTACAAAATTTCAGTTTTTGACAATTTTTTTCAAACTTTAAGCCATATGCGCGAACTGAAAATGTCAACTTAGAATTTTTTTAATATTTTTACTGTATTCAGGATTACAAACTGCAACTTTTGAGTGCTAATACGATTCCAAAATTAAAACAATCGCTCTTTTCTAACCACCCTATTGAGCAATCAAACATAACAAAAAGTTAGTTTTCGGATATGCCATGAAGGGTGGTGTTGGTGGTTTCACTATAATATGACTTAATTTTCATTTCATTCAAATGTTTGCTTGTTGTAGAAAAAGTTTTAACCGTCTAATATGAACAATCAATAACAAAATTTGCAATCTTTCCACGCCATTTTGCTCGCAAACTTAACTTGAAGTTACATAGTGTTAAATGGGAGTGTGGGAGAAACACGGGGTAAAATATTATCTAAAAATAATATTTAAATGCCGTTCTCGAAAAAAAAACTTTTAATTAGACAGGACATCTCCCGGAAAATTGAATGAAAATAAAACATAGGTATTTACCACCTAATTATTTGAGTTGTTAGCTGATTACTGTGATAATTAACGTCAAAATTCGGCAATTCCATTGAAATGGCGCTGCATTCGGCACCTATGACTGGAAAAAAAGTATTCACTAAAAGTATATTCGCGGAAGAATTTGCATATTTTGTGTCTTAGTATTGGTTTTTAATATGTAACGCAGATCATCAACCAAAGCAGAATTTTTCAAGCTTCGGGAAAAATTAACAGGAATTTAGAGTTTTTTTGTTTGGACTCGAACAGTTGCGGTGATGTCTCTTCCAAATTCGAGCTTTTCCCCAGCAGAATTAACTTTCTCCGGAGTAGAAGTAGCTGAACTGAAGCCAGTTCTGATTTAACGGAACGGTCTGGGGATCAGTTCTTGAAGCGTTAATTGTTTCATGGGAAAATAGCGAAGTTATCGCTGCATAGACGATTTAATATTTTGAATTTCTAACTCCTGCCAGCATACGGTAATAGTTAAATATTAAAATTTGAGTGGCTGGGATAGTAAATACAAATTTTAATATTTCCAGTCAGTTTTTACTTAGAATAATTATCACGTTATTTTGAGAGCTAACGTCAAGGATGGAATTCCTTTGGCAAAATTATGGATACAGCTCTCATAGTTAAGGAAACATATTGTGTTTAAAAGATAGTAAGATTCGCATTTTTCAGGTTTCTCTGGACTGAGTTTATCGTTAATCAAGTTTAGGGCATTTAATCTATAGCTTGAATCCACATTGCTTGTGTAAACTTATTTTCATGGTGAATCAATCACAATGCCGTTTCTTTGAGTTCAAGTTCTTTCCTCCTAATTTATTTATTGACTTTTAAAGGAAGTCATCAAACCTTAACGGTCCACTTTATCCGTGTTACAGTTCTCACCCCCGTGAGCAGGAGACCTAAACGCTGGGAATCACCGATCGATTCATGAAGCATCACCACATAATATAGGTATGTACATTTCCCTCTTTATTTCTCCTTTCTCCTAAACCGTTCCCAAACCTCCGCGATAAATAAGGAAGCAAAACGCGTTTTGCACGCCTCCGCAATAAGTACCCTTAATTGCTTTAATACTCTCGCAGCACATTTAAAGCTCGGTGTGGGTGGTTGGTGGGGGTGACGTTGGTGTTTTCCGGTTGGTGTGGGGGCGCCGTGTAATGGGAAGGCGGGAGAGAGAAAGGGAAATGTGAAATGTCGGCGCCGGGAAGCGAGGAAGTGGAATGGGTTTTTCGGGGGGTTGGAGAAAGTGAGAAATTTCGCCCCGTGAATTGTCGGGTGTTAATTCAACACCCTCTCTCACTCTCTCTCTCCCTTTCTCTCTCTATCTCTCTTAGCCTCGCCCCTTCCCAGCCTCGCCCTCTCAACCCCTCCAAAACCATGAGAATCGTTTTTTTTCACCGTTTGGCTGGAGAAGGGAGGTTTTCTGAGGGGGCTGGATGAGGCTGAGGGGAGAAAGCTGGGAGGAGAAGAGGAGCGCAAAAGGGTTGGGATCTCTCTCGAATTCAGCTGCCTGAGGAGTCGAACAAATGCCGTTTGACACGAGGCATTCCATGACGCATTTTTTTATCCTGATTCGAGAATAATTGAATAGTCAAATGCACGGATAGACGCGCATTTTGATGCATTAATAGATGCTCAGTCTGATGCATGGACAAATGCTTAGTCTGTTGCATCGATAGATTCGAACTCAGAAGCACGAATTGATGTTTAGTGTGATACATTAGTTAATGCGCATTCCGTTAATCGCAAAAATGCGTATACTGTTTGAGGAATTGTTGCACAGTCAGATAGTTCAGATAATGTGTCGCCTAATACTTGAATAGATGCATAATAAATTTAATAAGTTAATGCGCAGTCTAATGCATGTAAAGATGGGCAGTATGATGCGTGAGTAAATTCGCAGTCTGATTCATGTAATGATGCACATTCTGAGACATTAATAGTGCCATGTAAATTATGAAAGGTGAAGCGGAGATGTGAAAAATCTACTGCGCGGATGTATGAGGAGGAACGGGTTGGTGTGGTGGCTAGAGTACTGAATTTCCATGCAGAGGGTCTGGGATCGATTAACGGCAGTGGCTTCGATACGTATTTTAGAGTAGTACCTAAACCCGCTCGGTGGCCATGAGGGAGAGCTTTATGAAATTCAGCACGCTGTCCGCTGAATGGAAAAATTCTGAACCTAACAATACTTTTCGGGAGGAGAATACTGCAATAAATATTAAATATATTTCTACATATATTAATAGTAAATACATAAGTCAGCCTTTTTCAATGAATTTTACACTGCTTTAAATTTCATCAGTTGACATTTTAAGCATTTTATAAACAGAAAAGTTGAAAATAATAAATTATTTCTGTAAAAAGTAAAACACGGAAAAAGCAATATTTTATAAAAAAAAAGATATTTCCGAAGTGGAGAATGGGATTGCCCATAGTATTTTCGGTCATATTTCATGTTCATAGGGAGTAAGGTAAATATTTTATCTTTTAGAATGGTAGGAGAAATCGTCTTACACAAGGACATGGCAACGGATTAAAATTAATTACATTCGTGTTAATGCAATTGAGTTTGGTGCTGTAAAAAGGTAATCCATTATTTGCTAATGGAAAAATAAATATGGTATGGATAAGTAAAAATCCAGTTATGTGAAAAAAATGGGGAAACGCCAGCATTAAAATACCGTAAAAATTGCCACGCTTTTAAAACCTCGACAAGATTATATCCTACATAAAAATATACATCGGGGTTAGGTGAAATACATATTGTGCAACGATAAAATTCTCTGAGGTATGCATATTATTCCGAATTCGTCACATCCGATCATCCTCGACACATCATAGCATAAAAGGTGCTTAGGTTTGATGCCGTGAAAAAATTAAAATCACTCCTTTCAAAATAAGTCCTTCTGGGTATGTTGCAGTGGGTTTTTGGTGGATTCAGAAACTCATCATTAACTCAATGCTTATCCTAATGCACCGCACATGTGTTTTTCGTAAACGCATACAACTATTTTCCCGTAGGTTAACTCAACGATAGATATTATGACTCTATGACATGAAGGGGAACAAATATTAACTATTAGTGTGTTCAACAGATTCAGGCGAGATATGGTGGAAGTTCTTCATAATGTAAGAGAAACAATTGCACTTTTCCACAAATTGGTTTATTGCGTACAACGCGTTTAGGCTCACAGAGCCATCATCAGGTACAAGACAAGTTATAAGAGAGTACATCGCATATATATGTCTTTTCCGAGGAGGGGGGGTAGTGGGAGGAGACCAGAGGAGGAGGGGAAGGCTGTTAAATCAGGAAAATCCAAGGGAGGAAAGGGGGGGGGACGGACTAACCCGTGAGAGAGAAAGGCCAAGAAACAGCAAAGGGTGAAAAATGTAGGTAAGGGGGGAAGAAGGCAGGGAATAGGCATGTCATTAGAACGTAGGGAAGCGGCGCTAGGGAAAGGAGGGGGAAAGAGTGCACCTGAGGGTAATTAGGAAAGGGGGTATGAATAGGAAGGAATAATGTGGGCACCGCCCGGGTTAAGGGTGGAGGGCCTGGGTGAGTGGATGGGAAAAAACCATCAAAGGGGGTAGTCGGTTGGGGGGAGGGTGAGTGGGAGTTTGGCTGTTTCTTTTGGGAAGGGGATGATGGCTCTGTGAGCCGAAACGCGCTGTTCGCAATAAACCAATTTGTGGAAAAGTGCAATTGTTTCTCTTACATTATTAGTGTGTTGTTAACCCTTGGAAAATCAGAAGAGTCAATGGAAATAACCGACACATCTACTTCCCTCGCAAAACGTTGACCAGCGGAAACAACAAACGCCCGTGAGTGTGTAGTTAAAGAATGAAAACAAATGTAAACTTTGTGTTCCCTGGTCCATATGAAAATTTAAGTAAAAAAACATATGCGTAAAATAATATATTTATTATTAATAATTATTATTAGCAGTAACGGTGGTGTGTTAATATTTTGAATAATATCGTAAAATGGGAGTGAATGTTTCCTAAATTCGGCGCATGCGTTGAAGGAGGGAGTGGATTCGTAGCGTATAGTAAGTCAGTATTTGAGCAGTAAAACTACGGTAATATTTCAAGAAAAGTAGCTGTCGAATTTTAAATTTACTTCTGCATGAAGTTGTACCTAACAATAAAGTGTTCATTATAAAATTATATGTGCTAATGAACATAGTTTGAAGGAGTATAAATTAACCGTGATCATTCTCATGCAGTCATAATTTAAAAGTTTTCAAATCATCGTTGGCGAGAAGTATATGAAAAACCAATAAAGTGCATTCCATGCTTTAGAATGAAGTGAAACATCCTTCACATAATCAGGAAACCAAGTATCGTAGTAACTTAGGAATGTACTACATCGTTTGAGTCACAATTTGGTGTTGAAAAACTACTCTTATACAGAATTATATCTCGATACCCCGGCGACTTTATTTTAATAGTTGAATTAAACTTAAAGCAGTAGAACTTGATAGACGGTGACTCGGTCCATGGCACTAATATGGCATAATTGAGTTTTAATATTTGTTATTGCTGAGATCTTTTATTATTTTCACATGAAAATATTTGTGCGCATAATTTAACGTGTTCCTATACTTCAAATGAGTATCATATATCATAATAGTTATGATGCCTGAGGAATTTTTATAAACAACCCACTGGAAGTCATAAAATATTGGATTTATGTATATTTTAATGAAAAGTGCGTGTTTTTGGAAATCCTGGAAGGTTTAACTCCGTCCATTAACTCTAAGCTTATTATTGTGATAATTTGCAATGAAATAAATGAATAAAATTCTGTTGGACCCAAAATTTATACTTGAATGAATGCACGATGAGCGGAAGGAACATGGGAAATTCAAATTGACTCATCCTTCAAATCTACCATGAAAATGGTGATGGGATGACGGTTAGACAGAAGGAGAGAAAAAAATAATTCATGAAGGGCTGTGACGAACGTGATTGAAACGACAACCAATGGCCCGTCGTTACTTTTTCGTGGCTCATTTTCGTTGACAAATGATGGTTCCGTAGGACGACAACAATGCGTGACTTATAATGATCGACGTTGCATTCATAATCTAGCATTTACCATTGTCAGTATTAATAGTACAATTTGATTTAGGAGTTCCAACGGCTTAAGTTTTAGCACACCATGTAATCTAAGTTAGTATTCTAAGACAAACATGGCATTTATACTCGTATTGGGATATGTATTCACAACCTGTGGGCTTCCAGGCCAATGTTTTATCAACCTGACTACAACAGCTGAAGAATAGGGGATATAAACACATGGAAAATGAAATCCTAAGACGACTATTCAAAACGCGGGATATGAAATTGATTGACTCAAATCCTTTAAAAAGCATTCAAGTTAAAGCATTCACATCACAAAATCAGACTTTGCATCTTAGTATGAAATGTACTCTCAAAAAGAGAAAAACTTGAGCTATGGCGAGATTAAAACAAAAATAGTCTCTTTGACTGCACCCCCATGGAACCAGGCAAAAAAAGAATTGACCACCGACGTTGAGGAACGTTCGCCGTCAACAAATGGTACCCAGCAGACGTTCCAGTGCATCCTTCAGCGTTGAAAGTCTTAAAATGGGATGGAAGAAAATGGCAAAAAGGGAAAAAGTACCTTTGGTGTAGTGCCGTGAGTGCTCTTAACCGTACATCTCTCATGGTGTTTTCACAGTTACAGACTCCAAAAGCTTCCCTGTCCAATGAAAACATAGGTAGGTGCCGAACTCATGCGTTAGCTTGACTCGAAATATTTCCCCCAACTGAGAAAAAAGTGTCAAAAACAAAACAGATTAGGTAAATTAACTGCTGGAGTTCGTGGAAAAACTAATACGGCGAACAACATTAATTATATTTAAATGTGGCTCCAGATTTCCTCTTTCAGTATTTTTATTCTCAGGGTGAGTGTTTAATTGAAACTCAAATGGTTCAGAGAGTTAGATTAAATTTATGACATCTAGTTTCAAAAGGATTACATAAGCCATCAATTTATATATTCGAAAAGGTTAATCACGAATAATCCACAATTACCTCCACTTTCTTTAAAGTATAAAATTATGAGCATTCTAATGTATTAATTCACCTTTGAAAATGCTTTCATCGATGGTAAATGCCATGCCACCACGTACTTGTACTCATTGGATGATAAAATAAATTATGAAACATTTCCAACATTTTCGCCAATAATTGTGAAAATCAATGTAAATCGATAGAAAAGACGTATGGATAGGAATGACTTTGCTTAAAAATTTCCGTCAGATTAGCAAGGGATGGAAATATTGAACAATTAAACTGATTCACATTTTGCTGAAAAAAAGTTTGTAAAGTTTACAATGCTCACGTCAATTATTATTATATCGTACTAACAATTAATAAAGATTCTCACTACCCTTACAATCCCGTTTCAAAGATGGAAGGCGTGTGAGATATCGCAAAATTAAGATGATGGGAGACATGAATACATCCATAATAAAATATACATTCTTAACACAATACTTACATACGTCATTGAGGATTAAAACATCAACGTACACCAACTAATTCTATAAAAAATATGATATTTAATTTATCAGAGACCCATGAACTTTAAGTACCAAAATTATTTTAGTGATTTTTCTTTGCCCATCGTATTTCAAAAATCAACTTTAAAAAGTTATAAACGACTTCTACCTTATGTTTATTTGGAATCAACGGCTGAAACGGCTCCTAGAAGGATATACGGAAGAGGCTAGTGAAGATTTTTATATGGAGTGTAGCGTTGCACGGTACAGCAACGTTAGCTCTGAGAAAAGAGGACTATAATAGGGTGCCGGCGTTGAAGATGTGGGTGTTGAGGAGGATGGAGGAGGTGGTGTGGACGGAAAGGAAGACAAACGAGAAAGTCCTTTGTATGGTGGGTGAGGAGGGAAACCTTTTGTAGGAATTGGGAGGAGACAGAATAGGTGGCTAGAAATGGCAATGAGGGGCTAATAATTGCAGAAGGCTCTGATAGAGTGGAGGATTTTGCATAAGCAGGTAGAAGAAGATGGAGAATAGATTCCATAGTCAGTATGAAGGAGCGTAGGACGTACGCTAAGATGAAAAAAGAAATTGTGGAGGTAGATAGTACCCTCTGCATGTGAAAGTCAAGAGGATTATTACTGAATTCCATTTCTACCCTTACCATAAGATTATCTTTATAAATAAAAAATAAATAAATTTCTGCTTGGTCGTGGCAGGGGGAGTCAACGGGTGAGGCCCGTTAGTGTCTTTTTCTTTCTCCTGAAAGGGTCAAAGGGAGGCAAAAGAAGAATTGGGACCAGGGTATGCGGAGAGAAGAGAGAGAGAGAGTTGCCGGAGACGTTGAATGAAGTCACGGGGATGGACTGGAAGTGTCGGAGCGGGAGGTGGAGGGGCGCTGGGAGGTGGCCAGGGGGAAGTGGTGGGAGTAAGGGAACTGAAAAAGGGTTAGTGGCCCCACCGTGCTCATAAGCAAGTAATTCCCGCAGGGGTCCTCCTGCTCTCTCTCTCAGCTTTCTTCTTCAGCGCGACCCCCTTCCAGTGCGACAACCAGCTCTCGGACGACCTCTCACGCCCTTTACCCTCCCCATGCCCCTCCCCCCTAGTCCTCCCCTCCCTCGAACCCCTCGCCAATATATATATATATATATATACCCAGGACACCGGCCTCTCTCTCTCTCCCTCCAAAACCCTTCCCTTTCCCCCCTCCTGGTCTCCCCTTACCCTTGCCAGCTCCCCCGCAGTGTCTGTCCGAAAGCTTACCCTTTTCCCTGCTCCTGACCGGGACGGGGAAACGGTCGGGAATAAAAATCATGATTAAAAAGTAGTTAAAGGGGAAAAGACGGTGAATTTGGGGAGAGCTTGCATGATTGTGAATTTGTTGTGAATGCTCGCCTGTGATAATCATATATGTATATTTTCATAGACGAAAAAATTCAAAATGCATACATGCCATCATATTTATTAATGAACATATATGCATCATTTTTTATGGTCTCCAGTAACTTAATTATTTATATTTCTGTTATTTAATTTACAGAATTCTTTATTTTGTTACTCATTAGTAATAATGTACTTGCTCACCGTCTGCAAAACTTGGGACTCACAAGAATAAGAACTTGCAAGCACAAGAAGTTTGCTACTTAGGAAACAGGATCACTAGCGATGGAAGAATAGAGAAAGATATCATGAGGAGTTTATCCCAAGTGAAGAAGGCATTCTACCAGAAGAGGATCCTGCAGACAGCCAATAACACAAGCCTGGAAGTGGGGAAACTCATTGTTAAAACATATATCTGGAGAATGCTTTTATACGGCAGTGAAGCCAGGAAAAAAGTAGCTGCTAATTTAAAAAAATTGGAAGCAATCAGGGTAATGTGGTGAACATTGAAGAAGATGAAATGGACGGAGTCACCAAAGAAGAATTCCTACGATGATTAAGAGAGAAAAAAGTATAATGAAAACTCTTAAATGAAGAAGAGGCAAGCATGGGATGGAAGAAGTACGACAGATATTTAGAATATAATTAACCATGATAAGAAATCATTCACGATGAAGAGACAACTATCATTATCATAAAGGATTCAGTAAGGAAGAAAGAAGCAGTACATGAAAAACGTCTCACAGAACGTGGCACTTCTATCAACCATCGAAAATGCTGACCAGAAAAGACTAGAAGACTTAGAGACCAAGTGTAGGAGACAGACGCTGGGGATAAGTGCACTGATAGAACGAATAATGACGAAGTGCACAGAGGAGCACAAAGGCGTATATAGAACTTAGTAAGACAAAGGAGAACCATGTTTTATGGATAGAAGACATAACACTGCAATTCGACATGGTAATAGATTTATTGACACGACCAGTTTAAAGATGCTGCTCTGCGGTAAAAACGGTCGCGTCAACAAATCTATTACCTTGTGGAATTGCAGTGTTAATTCTTATTAAATTCCTTCGTAATTAAAAGAAAGATTAACTATCTTATCTTTATTTCTTTCTTCTTGCAACAACAATAAACCCTTTTCTCTTTCTTAATGTAATTAGATACGAAACAACTTAAAGATCGCGCCAAAAACAAATGAGCGATGATATTTCCGAGTGCGCATCATGTTTGCGTATGTTAAGTTTCTCACCTCACTTTCAACACTCCCCCTAAAGTTAACATACATAAAATTATTTCAGTGTTTTCAAACAAATAGTTATCACTCATTTAACAATAACACACAAAATATAAGATTAATGAAATGAATCTGACAACACAAATACAATGAAAAACACCTTAGAACCAACTAAAAACATGATTCAAGTTCAAAAGGTTAAAATTTAAAGTTTAACATATTCTTCAACAGTCAATCAGGACGAGAAGTAAACATCAGGTACTTGAGACAACTTAGATAAGGCTTTTCAGACAGTATGTAGTTTCCGGCCAGCTCTCTTGGAGGATTAGATTACATGGGATTTCTTACTGCATGGCAATTCTCCATCTGAAACTTTGACAATAGCCTTTGAACATATGCTTTTTGAGATAAAAACATACCTTGTTCTGTTCTCACAACATTGATGCCAAGAAAATATTTCAAGGCACCCAAGGTTTTGGTTTTGAAATTAACTTTCAGTTTGTTCTTGACAGACTCAATCGAATTTCTACAGCTTTCTACTTCCCCTTTTTTATTTGTCTTGACTCTGAAAACCCATTTGCTGTCAAGGACTTTCTTTCCTTCAGGCAGTTCTGTTAACTTCCAAGTTTTATTCTCTTCTAATGCCTTTAATTTTTCTTGAATAGCCTTCTTCCACTCCTCTTTGTTCCTTCTATTTTCAATTTCCTCTATAGTAGAAGGCACATCTTCTACATAAGGCATTGACAGAGCTGCAAAGTCTTCCAAATACTTTGGTTTATTTCTAGCACGTACAGATCTTCTGAGACTTTCCGTTTCATCTTCTTCAGCTTCAGTTTCTTTAAAGCTTTTTTCTTCTGATTCATCTGCGTCTTGTTCTAAATTCCAAGAAGACTCTTCTTGTTTCTCATCAGTCTTGTAGAGTTTGGTTTCATCAAATATTATGTCTCTTCCAGCAGTTATCTTGCCTTCACTCGGAGACCATAGCCTATAGCCATTAGGACAGTAACCCACCAAGTAATACTTTTGTGTCCTAGATTCCATTTTACTAGTCAGCAATTCCTTGGGGGTTTTCAAATAGGAAAGACAACCAAATACACGAATTTTTCCAAGGTTAGGTTTCTTGCCTATCCACATTTCAGCTGGTACTTTATCCTTTAAGGCAGGTGTGGGACATCTATTCAATATATATACAGCTGCCAGCACAGCTTCAGGCCATAAATTCTTGGGTAGTCCAGAACTCAAAATCATGCATCTTGCCCTTTCCAGTAATGTTCTGTTGAACCTTTCGGCTACTCCATTCTGTTCTGGTGTAGCGAATGGTATATTCCACTTGGACTCCCTTTTCTTCAAAATATTCCTTCATTTCAGTGGACACATATTCTCCTCCATTGTCACAGCGAAATCTACTTATATTTAAATTGAAATGAGATGTGGCCATGGCTTCATAGATTTTGAAATACTTGAATACTTCACTCTTCCCTTGCAATACATAAATTACAGTGAAGTGAGTATAGTCATCAACAAAGGTCAGTATATACTTTCCTTCATTGTAAGCCATTGGCTTGATTGGGCCACAAACATCACTGTGTATCAATTGGAGTGGTCTGGTTGCTCTGGTTCTTTCTTGATGGTGTGGTTGCTTTGTCTGTTTCCTTTCAATACATGTTTCACATCTTTCCTTGGGTTGTTCATCAGTAATTCCATCCACTAATTTCTTCAGCTTTTGAAGACCAGACTGAGAAATATGGCCAAGTCGCTTGCGCCATAAGTCCTCTGCTGAAGCACTTAGGTAAGCAGTGGGATTTCTCTTCATCTGCAAGCAATACATCTTTCCAACCCTGATTCCTTCTATGACAATTTTCCCATTCATTTGAACTTGCACCTTTTCATCTCCGAAAATAATTTTGAAGCCTTGTCTTTCCAAGGTGCTAATGGACAAAAGATTGACTCGTAGGTCAGGTACATAAAGAATATTATTCATATTTATTGGTGTTCCTTTGTCATTTTCCAGTTTTATGTTGCCTTTTCCTAAGCATTTCATATTTATACCTTTCTCGGCGATTTGAATGATGGCTGTAGTCTCAAAGGATTTAAAATTAAGTAGTAATTCCTTCTGATATGTTTGGTGATCAGATGCTCCAGAGTCAGCATACCAAATAATATTCCCATTCTCAGCACATTCTATACTTTTCAGGGCAGTAATTTCTTTCACAAGACATTCATCACTTTTCAGAGCTTCCAATCTGTTACACTGAAAGTTGTAGCCAAAACAATCAGAGTCTTCCTCCTGATTACATTCCTGTTCACTTACTTGTGCTTCTTTTCGATACAGCTTAGGACAGTCAGAACGCCAATGTCCTAATTTACCACAGTTATGACAGGGAAATTTGTTAACTGGAGAAGCATTACTTGATGAATTTGATGCTTCACTCTGCTTATTCCCTCTTCCAATTCCACTGTTACTTATTCTTCCTCACCCCCTGAAACCACCTCTTCCTCTGTGACTAGAGTTCGAAGCAAATGCTACTTGAGGCTGGGAATTCTGTTTTGGTTTCTGGGTTCGCAGAGCTATTTTGCTGCTTTCTTCCAGGAGCCTACGTTTAACAAAAGATACAGTTATATTTCCTGAGCAAATCGTTTCAATGGCAGTACTTACTCCATCATATTCTACTGGCATTGTCATTAGTAGATAGACACATTTTTCCTCTTCATTGAGCTTAGTTCCGGCTGATTCTAATTTCCTCAATAGCTTTTCTATTTTTAAGAAGTGGTCATTGATTCCTTCTTGAGACGGTTTGAACTTCGATGCTGGTGACAAGAGTTGCTTCATTACGGTTATCCTGGAGGTTATACTTTTCCTTTGATCAGTTTCCTCGTAAACTTTCCAAATATCATATGCCATATCTTTTCCCATCGCATAGCCCAGGTGACTCTCTGCAATTTTGGTGATGATCGTGTTCTTGTATTTTTTGTCTTTCTTAAGCAACGTTTTATTTCTTTCCATTCGAGCCGTTTTCTGTGATGGCGATTCCTTTCCCTGCTCTTCTTCCAGTATGATACGATTCAAGGCTACATCCAAAAGTTCCTTTTCATCAAGCAGACATTCCATTCTGTATTTCCAATTTTCATAATTTGTGCCATCGAACAAGGGAATTTTATATCGTTCTTCTTGGTTTTCCATCGTGATTATTCTTAATATTCCGATGTATTTTTCTTTTCTAGTTAGTGGCGACGTCCTGGGCCCATAACCTATTAAATTCCTTCGTAATTAAAAGAAAGATTAACTATCTTATCTTTATTTCTTTCTTCTTGCAACAACAATAAACCCTTTTCTCTTTCTTAATGTAATTAGATATGAAACAACTTAAAGATCGCGCCAAAAACAAATGAGCGATGATATTTCCGAGTGCGCATCATGTTTGCGTATGTTAAGTTGCTCACCTCACTTTCAACAATTCTTCTATCCCTGATATCAAGCAATTCCAGCAAGTAAGGCCCGTAGCTATCAACTATAAGAACCATGTGGACTGGACACAATGCACTTCTGAATAACATAGATGCGGAACAAATAGAAGAGAAAATTACACGAGGAAGACCAAAGGATTAGTACTTGGGCCAAATAGAGAGGTATACGAGGAAGAATAAACGCCAAGACGCCAGGAGTTAGCAAAGAATAGGGAAAAATGTAGGACTGATGATGAGTAACCACTTAGAGAAGGTCCACGTACTACTAAATGAATGTTCTTATGCTGCATGAATACGTTCCTGAGAGTTTTCCTCTTGTACTATGTAAATATACGTGGAATCACTAAATTTAGAGTTGTAGGATAACTCAAATGAGAGTCTTCGTGAAATGAAATTTCAAATTACGTGGAGACAGAGAGAGAGAGAGTGTTAACCGGAGGTTGAGGAGATTGTGTGGTCGAGTGAAAGGTTTCTATGCTAATGATGGAACTTGGAGGTAGAGAGGGAGATCTGAATGCGTTAAGGGATTTTCCCCAGCATCTTTGTGTTTCTTATCTCCTTTATCACCTCCATTCCCTTACATTTTCTCTTCTAAGATTTCTCTTATTTGCTTGTCTTTAAATTCGCAGAATTTTCATGATCGTCATGTCATGTACCTTATTTGATGACCCTAATAAGCCAATGAGTCTCCATAATGCTGCTAGCCACGGTAGCTAGGTCAATATTGCGACTCCTTGAAAGTTATTTTATAGCCCTCGCAATAATTTCTGGCACAGACCAGCGCGTCAAGGAGGAGAGTTAGAAATAGAGGGGGTGAAGGGAAAGGACGGAGGGTAGGGGACGGAGGCAACGAGAGAGAAAGAGGCAGTGGAGCCAAACTACTTTGCGAAAAAAACATGGAGCACAAGCTCTCAATGCTAACAGTTAAGTGGTTGAAATCTCCTATCGCTATTACATAACTAGGGACGCTATCCTGAGGTCTCATTGTCAACGAGTCGAAACGGGACGAAAAGTATTTGTGAGAAATCCCGCTTCTCGAAGCGGTTTTATTGGCAGCAATTAGAAAGGTTTTCTGACTGAACCTCCAAACAAAACAACCTTTCCCAGGATTTTGAAACTTCAGTAGCCCGTGTCCCGAAATTGCCCACTGCGCAGCGGGTGGTGTGTAGTCACCGCGGCCATGTTTCAGTCAAGCATTTTGAAGAAGAGATTGAAAGAAGTTATTGTTGCCTAGTTGTGTTTTTTAAAGAGTCATTCCTCCAAATTATTCTTTTGTCTAATAGATGGAAGGAAAAACTGTTTGGTTTGTAACCCTTCAATCCCACTTCTAGCCTTGAAACAATAAAAAAGCGATATCTGAATCATTTATTCTTTTTATCGCAAAATTTTCTATCATCATTTTTCTCGCTTAATATTCGTATCCTATTTATAGTCGCATCCTATTTATAGTGTGCCACGAAGCTTTTCCTTAGAGTGTCAAAATAGATCTTCACTTACCTGCGCTCTCTACTCTTCGCATCGTGCTAAACTTTTTTAAATTCTCTTAAATTTCATTAATAATACTTTCATTTTATACTTTGTTAGACTTATTAAAAAAATAAAATTTTTAATAAAAACTAGTACCTTTCTACACTTAATTTAAAACTTCGACCGATAGTACCATGATAAGGCTTCTTCTGGCACATAACAATACTTCAACCATTCTATATATGCACAAATAAATTTGTATTAAAAAATTGGTGGGCGTTGGTATGATATGAGGGCAGCGAACTGGGAGGTTAGGACATGGCAGAGTAAGGAAAAAACAGGGAGAAAGAGCATTTTTGTGCACAAAGCATGGTTGAGGCCGAGGACTATTGGGAGTTGGGTAAAGATTTGATGTACACCGACCCAAGAATGAGGGGAGGGGGTTCGTGTAAAATTGGGAGAGGAGAGGAAGGAAAGTGAATCGGGGAAGGGCATTTGGAGGAGTAGAAGGTCACCAAGATTGGAACCCCCACCAATTTATTTTTAACAAATTTCTCTGTGTATTTATAGAATGCAGGAGCGGCGTGGGTGCTCAGAAACCTGGGCCGCTGCATTTCCAGAGGGGCGCGGTTTTTATGACACCCCCTTCCCATTCTGAAAAAAATGTGAGCGTTAAAAACGCGTTTCAGGACGTTTCGGACAAAAGGTTTGCACTTAATATATAAACGACATGAGAACTTTCGAAGTGATAAACGTCTTATTTTATTTACGTTAAAATCGGGGCCCTTCGACCCGCCTTGGCCACGCCGCCCCTTATAGAATGGTTGAAGCTTCGGAATGGACCGGAAGATGCTTTATCAAGGTGAAACCGGTGGCAGTTTTAAATAAAGTACAAAGTTTTTTTTATTAAAATGGATATCGTTCACTTCCACTAATTCAATCCTGAAGAAATGAAATTTATTATTTTATAATACTGATCGTAATTAACTACCGGAAATTCATGCTTGTTCTACCTTGGAATGCAACGTTTGAAGTAAAACTTAAAAACCTGAGTAAATTTCTAAGAGAAAATACGTAAGGAAAGTTTTAGATTTAAAAATGACACATTTTAGCGTGATGTATTTAAAGAACAAATAAAACAATGTCTTTGGTAACTTTGTGATATTCAATTTTATGAATATTCAACATAAATTTAGCAACAACACATCACGACACTTAGACACATGACCCGGGTGTCAATGCATGAGCATCATCATCGGGTCATCACTTGACGATGATACTCAAGCGTTGACACCCGAGTTGTGTTTTTAAGAGTTGTGATGTGGTGTTGTAAAGTTATTAAATATTCATGTAGTTAAAAAATGGTATGTAAAAAGAGGCTGAAATAAAATGTTGCCAATTGAGCAGAATCAACTGGCTCATTTAGGATGAGGATGATCCAAATAATCGCTTGGCAGCTGTCTTTTAACGTGAATATTTTTGCAAGTATTGAGAAGATGTAGCTTAACCCAACGAAGAGCGACCTGATTTAAGGGCACCTTAAATATTAACAAGCAAACTTCTTCACTTATCTAGGAAGTATGATCGCTAGAGTTGGAAGGAGTACAGCAAAATTAAAAAGTAGACTTGCATAGACTATCAGTTAATAGATGAACATCTTAACCTAAAAGAAATGCAGCCATGAAATTAGAAAGGTTTATTGAACCACATGCCTTAAATTACTGTGAAAATGGGACTCTGAGAAAATAATATCAGAAGACACTGAAGTAATCTGAGATATGATGTCAAAGACGTGATTAAAATAAAATGGACGGATATAGGTAATTGAAATAAGAAAGAGCTTGGAAGAATGAGCGGGTCAGGATAAGGATTTTCTATTATTTGCTAGCCGTCTTAGGATAGGTTTTTTTGCTACAGACAAAAAGATAAAGTAGCTGAGACCATCGGAACAAAATTCTCAAAAACAAGTACAGGATTATTACATTTCAGATAGAGGTATGTGCAACAATAACTCCGGCAGTTTCTTTATCATACCTCTCATAATTTTATCACCCCAATTTATCAGAGAATTGAAGAGTTAAAATGATTCTTCATAAGTTTTCCGCTGCTCGACTATATTTAAAGTGTATCGTTGTTCAAACTATATGATCAAAATGCCTGGTTTAAAATGACACAACGCAATTAATTTTTACAGTGTAAGTAATTCTGCTCGTGTATATATAGCATCCTCCAAGCTAAAAACACTTTTCTATACGTTCTTCTAAATAAAGGACCTGCCATTTTACTTCAGTTACTTCTCTCAACTTTTTTTGCGCCCACTTCGTAGAAATTATAACACTTCTCCGTGCCGTGCTCAACCTTGCATGAAAATTTTCAGATACGGGCTCTGGGTATTTACGCCTTCGCGGCGAGAAGAACTTCCGTTTCCCATTCGCGTCGTGCTTCAACCACACGCTATTCACGTCCTCGCATTTACGCCGCCACCCACTTTAATCTCAATATCCCCCGAATGTATGACGTTTTCACGAGTACTTAATGCCCTTAAAAAACGCACTTCTTCATCCATCTGTAACAACGCTGGCTCTTCTTTTAAAGTGAAAAATGTTCCTCGTCGCTATTCTCCGCCACTATTTTACTTCATGGTCCATAATATTAGAAGGTATCAAGCATTCCTAGATAAAAAAATGTCCTAGATTGTTTTACGGGAGGCCGCAACTTGGTAATTGAATACAAGCGACATAGAAATTTTATTTGGTAACATTCACGTAAATAATCATATGTTGAATAGAAAATTATATTTTTGTATTAGAATGCATTTTTATGTAATTATTCTATGTAATTTATAAGATATATATGCGTGATATGCAATGTATCATTCACTTTATTTTAAGTTTGTTTAAGGTACTGAAATCCAAAAATCCGTCTTATTTGTATCCGTCTTATTTGGCAAGTACTGTGTTATGTTGATACGTTACTAAGGTACTGTTTGTTTACTGTTGCATGGTCTGGTATGGACTTTGAAAAATAAAGAAGAAGTATTATAATGATTATGAGTGCATTGGAAAAACAAATAATAAAGCTCATACACCAAATACATAATTATATGCATTAAAGTGATAAACAACTGGAATGACGACTTTACAAGCAAACTTTATGCTAACAGTTTTTGGACTTAAGCTCCACGATCGCTCAGCGAAAATAACGTCAAGCCAATCAGATTTCGTTTCGCAGCCGCGTTAAAAAATTTGAAATTTCGACTACTTTAATCATAAATATCTCAATTAATATTGAATCAATTTTAAAACTATTATCACTCCTAAAACTATTTTGAGTTAAAGTAAAATATAAAGATCCGTAAACTTAAATTTAAAATTTTGGAAAATACCCAATTATATCTTTTGAGTGGTGACCCCAGATGTTTGTTTGAAAATAATTCAACCCACTCAAGGTAATTATTTTGCGCACATTATCTGATATGATTAAGGTTTTTAACTCCTTATGTAATGATTTTCATACTTTAAATATAGCCCAGTAGATGTCAGTAAATACTGACGAAACGTTGGTTTTGTATCAATTGTTTTATAGGTTACCAACATCTCGACATAACAAAGTTAAAAAACCTGGACTTAATGCATCAATAACCAATGACACGAAATATGCCTTTTGCCATAATTTCTCCAAACAACATATTGCATAACCTGGTAGGGGACTATCGAATTTGATATTTCATGAATTTCGTTTATCGTTTTCGATACAACGATTTATCGCATAGACCTAGACCAGTCGACACGGCGATCGCTGGAGGAGGATCCGGCAGAATCATGTTTTTGTGAGTCCAGAGCCGATTTCTTCTCCTCTTATCTTCAATGTCACTCTCTTTTTCTCCATACTCCTGCTCTTTCTCTTATCTACCGCCACTCGTAGGGGAGGTAGTCCACCCACTCCTTTTGTGAGTTTACACACCCACGCGCAGATATCTGCTTTCCAACATATATCGCTCATAGTTGTCTCATCTACCGAGCGGGAATGTCTCCACGCGAGTATGCGTGATGCACTCATACGTAATGATGACGCAACAGGGTCGCAGTAGTATTTTAGTGAAAAGGTGGCATTAAATCGGGTGTAGCTATGTTGGACACCCGGCTGTGGGCATTATGAATTTCGGATATAGGTCTGCGTATGATACCTATACAGATAAATAGACGTCTGCCTAGGGGCGAGATTGAGACTTTAAATGTTCCTTCATCCATCTTATCCCTCGTCAGTATATGAATACAGTGAACATGGCAGCGTAAGCAGGTGGAGCTTGAAGACGGTTCCTAAAATTTTATTTGAGTTCGCGAATTTCTTGTGCTTGCGTGCTAATTTGTAGAACTAAAGTAGAAATTTCTGCCTGAGTGTGATAGCGGTAGCCAGTGAAAGAAACCAATGATAGCGGTGCAATGCGCTGATAGTTGTCAAGAAATGTGTAAAAATCTACCACACGTCTATGTATTTCAGTGAGCTCAACCAAGGGGTGATTCACATAATTGTTCTATGCTGCAATTATTGTTTTGTAACTAGTGAATACCGTACTCCCATGAACGCATATCGGTTTCAAAGGTGATGCTGTGTCATCAGAGATGTGATTTAATCAAGGGAAATACTTTGAATTATATGATGGGTGTTGGTAAACATTTCGTCATCATGTTAATCGTTGATTGCGAAAAAAGTACCCATGTTTACCCAACCCAGGATTCTTGCAAATGTACATTACCACAATTATCTGCAACTTACGGACCTAAATAACATCACAAAAATGTGTTAAGTTACAAGATAAAAAAGATCCGTTAATATAAAGATCAAGACATATAAAGATCCGTTTACTTATATTTAAAATTTTGGAAAATACCCAATTGAATATTTTGTTTACTTGGAAACCTTAGGATAGCCATTGAATGGAAATTCATGCCTAAGACATTTATGCCTCTTTAAAAAAATCTCTTTTACATTTGTACTTAGAAATTTTAGCTGGAATATATTTCAGCCCAACCTCTCCATATGTGGTTAATGGCTGCTACACAGTAAATGGTTTTGATCACTTAATTTTGAAAGTGTTTACGTGAGTCCTCCAGGGGCTGTAGAATATTGATTCGATCAACAAAACAACCTGAAAGAGAACTTCAGGAGAAAATGGTACAAGGTAACAACTCAAAGAATTTTATTTCGGGGCAAATAGAACAAGTTTATGACTCAATACCAGGTACCTCAAGTAGTTTAATTCCTAAAAATTAATAACATTTTCTGACATCAGCAAGACCAAGCCGGTTAGCTTAAACTACATGTAAAAATAGGTTATTTAAAAAAATGATGGTTTCAGGCGTTACTTGGTGGAACTTGGAATTCATCTTGAATAACTTTAAACTTTGTAGGTATTTCCACTTGAAATTTATTTTGCTACGACCATGGTTTCGACGTCAGGGCGTCATCATCAGGTCAGGACCTGATGATGACGCCCTGACGTCGAAACCATGGTCGTAGCAAAATAAATTTCTGGTGGAAATACAAAGTTTAAAGTTATTCAAGATGATAGGTTATTTTAAATGATGACTGAACTAAATGATTCTTACTCTCAAGAGAGGAACGATCAGAAAAGAATGAGGCAAGAATATGAGTATTCCGATGATTGTCTACAGCATTTATAAATGATACGTGATCTTGCAGGAATCCAGAGAAGTGGAGAATTAAACGAACAAAGGTAACGTTTGTAAAAGATTTCGCAACAACAAAATAACCAAAGAACAATAGAATAAGACTCACAAAAAAATTAGCGGCTTCAAGACATGCGTGAACGAGCGGCTCAGAGGCGTACAGAAGAGGTTGATGATGATCATCATCAACGATGGTAAGAAGAACGTTGGAGATATTCAAGACGACAACAAGTATAATATTAACCGAATAAGTTCCTACAAGGCAGCTACAACGGCTGATATTTCTTACCATAGTTTGCAACATTTTAGTGTTCCTTGTATTCATTATGGAGTATTGTATTTTCCCGAAGATCGTGTGTCAAATCGAATTCACTGAGATTCGTTTGGGGACTGCTGTTTGCATGGTAGGATAGATCTACCTCATCCAGAATTTCCGAACGAGTTAGGGCGATCGTTTCTTCGACGTCATCCATTTTCTGATGACTTTTATGAAAGTATTCGAAATATGAATTTATGTTTTGCAATGGCTTCATTCACCGTAGATGACGATCGAATAGTCAACGGTCGAAAAGTTTATAGGTACATTGCTAGCGGTCACATTTATCACAAACTTAATGTAGCAGCTCACCCTACTCAAAATTATGATGGAAAATTTGAACGGCCTCAATATGGACAGATATACATTTAGATAATCAGGATGCCTTTAGTACACGTATAAGCAATGCCATTAATCATGGTATCAGCTAGAATTTTATTATTCTCTTGGAACATATTTTGTGATCTGAAAATCCGTTTGCTCTTGGATGCATGATAATGCGGGAAGTAGAAGAAGAAGAAAATAGACGCGCTGCTGCAGAAGGTGTAGAGCCGCCTTATTTTAAGCTGCTTTTTGAATCACCTGATGCCATTGATCACAGAATGTTTAGCATCTCCCTTCAGAATGAATTTTGTGCCATTGTTTCCCTCAAAGCTGACCAAAGCTTTCCAGATAAAGAGTCAATTATTCGTAAACGTGGTAAATTTTTAGTTACCATGAACAATATTGACAGTCGTGTTGGACCCTTTACTTATCCACTATTTTACCCAAATTTTGCAATTTTAGATTCTCTGTATTAATATTCCATTAAAAACACCTAATACCACTCATCAAAATTTGACTAGATTTTAACTAGCTCAGTACCGATTAGCATTTAGTTGAGGTAACTTGCCAAATATTTTCCTTCAGACATCAACCTAAGAAATCCTGATCTCCGACTTTTGAAATTCAATGCTTTGCATTTCGGTGGTCAGCATTTTCAGCAATATCTGGTTGATACTTATATAAGAGTGGAACATGACAGTAATCAATGGATTAAAGCAAATTAAAAAAAATCCTCGCAGAGAACTGTACAAGAGCGATTCAATTTTTGAGTGAATTGGCTGAAAAAAATAATACTGTTGTTGGTGAAAGTTTTTTTTTGCCTTCTTCGTTTTCTGGATCTAAACGTTTTTACACTGAACAATTGAAGAAACTATGGCCTTTATCCGTTGACTTGCATCATCAGACTTCTTTGTCACAACGACGTACAATCCAGAATTTGCGGAAGCAGCTCGTACAACTTTTGAAGATGGATCAACCTTGCAACAATTTGCTCAAGAGCGTCCTGACTCAATAACATCGACACACGAGAAACGTTGCATAAAAATATATATTGAATTATTTTTAATGTATTAATAACAATAACCTGTCAATGAGCATTGGACATAATGAAAACAATGTAAATATTGAATTTATGGATGATTTCAGAATTTCGTTAGAAGAACATTTTTGTGTTAGTGGTTTTTTTGAGTTTGTTTTATACTTCCTAATTGCTTCATCACTACTATATTTAAAAAAATATATATCCGTTATGCTTAATAAAATTTGTTTTATTAAAACCTTTAATCGCACTATGTGAATGCCTAATATAATTAAAATAGACAATACGTAGCACAATAGGAGCATACAAGTTCTTAGAAAACACCAAAAAAACATTGAACAAAGTTCGGTAACCAGGTACTTAAACATTAAACAATGTAATGGAAAAGGTACTGAAATGTTGATACTATCTGGTAAAATAGAGATTTAAAAATTAGTATTACTAATTAAACTCTTTTTGTTAGTATTAAAACCGAAAAATAGAAGATAAGGATTATAGCCAATACACATATTTTAATGAGATAAAACATCAATAAACAGTTTTACATCGGAAAGGAAAATTTAGGGTCGCAAAATCTGTAGGAGGAAATTTCGCGGCCGACCTTTCCTATTCCTTTCTCCGTTACAAATTTCATCATGCTTCCTCGCTAATGCTAGTTGAATATTCTTTCTGAAAGCCACTTTCCCACGTACACTATTTACTCTTCCATTCACCTATTCTTGTTCAAAGGCTATGTTTACCTTCCTCACTCATTTCTTTCTTAATATTCGCACACAAAATCATATCATTTCGAGAACCCCAGGACTATTTGATTACTGCCTCCATTTGAATACCAAGCACATAATGAATAATTCGCCGCTGCCTCAAAAACATTTCACTCGCTGTTTGTTTTCCTCCTTCCTATCGATGCTGACTGTATTTCTTCAACTCCACCTTTCCTCTACGAACTATTTAAAGTCCTGCTATCTACTAAATATCAAAGTTTGCATCGGACTGATTAATTTTTAAGTCTTTCGTTGAATAACAGCATAATTCCTAGATACCTTCGAGATTTACACTTCTGTGTATCCAAATCAGTTTTATTCTGACCCTTGCGTGAAGGCATTTTTTTAACCGTGCATTTGGAATACATTAAATCGTGTTCATAAGCTCAGATGAATGAAACATTATAATACGCATAATGATTATGTACTGGTAAGTGACGTGAAAAAAGTACTTTGTTAACCCGCTCATGGCAATTTATTAAAAAGTTAACTCATAAGAATATGTTCTTCGCTACGAGCTTATTTATTCATACTAATTTTACTGAAATGGAGTTGTTTCATATAGTTAACACCGATTACCCTTAACTGCCGTGGTAACTAATCTTCGAAAATTCTGATGGCAATAAAGCAGGTCAATTACTAATAACTTTCAACTATTACACCCGAATGTTAATGGTTAATTGAACTTTTATGACACAGTTCATCTATTCTTACAGTCATTATGTTCGGACACTTGGTGCAAATGCTAAATATCTCTACGCCGTTGAATACTTAACTCTGTATAATGTGACTATGCCATATCCAGTTATACTACATTTGAACCGGACGATTTTATAACATCTGCTAATTCTACTACGTTTTATTGAAATTACATGCGATGCTATTCTTCCAGAATCATTTATTTTAGACTTTTTTGTTACATGAACGACAATGCGTCGCTACAACAAAACAACTTTGTAGCGGAACACGCACAATGAGAAACTGGTTCAGAAACATTCCTTCATCTGTCTTTTCAATTTTAATACCAAGATAACACGAGAGATACC
This sequence comes from Pyrrhosoma nymphula, assembly GCA_963573305.1. Lineage (NCBI taxonomy): Eukaryota > Metazoa > Arthropoda > Insecta > Odonata > Coenagrionidae > Pyrrhosoma > Pyrrhosoma nymphula. Next base: position 66,596,873 of record OY754334.1, on the reverse strand, counting down.
CAAATGGTGAGATTATAAATTCTGTCATCAGACTACTTCCAACAAAATGCATAGCATTGTTATCATTTCCTGCTAGAATTATATCATCAACATAAAGGAGTAAATAAAGGAGTCAAGCCTTCAAAGAAGAGATAACGCACACCCATCACTAAGTGAGCGCCTTAAGTTCAAAGATTCCATATATTTATATATATATATATATATATATATATATATATATATATATATATATATATATATATATATATATATATATATATATAACATCTTGGAGAATCACTCGGGTAATAAATATATAATATGCCAAGAGGCTGGCCGATAAAAATACAGAAACAGAAAAAAAGGACACCCACAAATTGAAACTTCCGATATTTCGGTGGAAAGTAGCTTCCACCTTTCTCTAGGTAGAGAGTAAGAATCACTGGAATGTATGGAATAACTATATATATATATATATTTATTTATATATATATATATTTATATATATATATATAGTTATTCCATATATATATATATAAATGGATGTTTGCATATTAGTTTGTTTGTCCGAGATATATAGACTTCGACACCGTTTCACCATCACCATGAAAGTTGGCACAAATATGTAATTTTTTCAAGGAGAAGGTTTTTATACTATCTAAAAATACCTCAGGGCCCCAAAAGGTCCCAAAAAGGAGCCCTTTGATGGTTTAAGGGCTACGTATTGGGTTTTGTGCAGTGGTTTTATTATTTGCTTTTTTAAAGTTATTCCGCTCAAGATAGAGGGTTGGGATTTTTGTTATCATAAAAATACAGTTTCCGGCGTAATTCGGTGGAAATCTTTGATATTAAACATAATGAATTCACAAGTCTATTTCCACACTGTTTTAATTCAACCGGCACAAACATTGAATACACCTTGAAAATGGCGCTACGTGCCGAAACCATGGTCGGTTGAATTAAAACAGTGTGGAAATAGACTTGTGAATTCATTATGTTTTTGTTATCAAAAGTCTAAAAGAATGAAGTTTTAATTCTTTCAATCAATTAACTTTTCCTATTCGTATTTGTCCAAAAACAGCGTTTTAAGCTGCAAAAACGCACATTTTTCTCAGAAATCAACCACAGCATATTTTCTTGACAGCCAGATTTTGGTCTTTAACGCATTTAAAATTGATTTAGCTTAGTTAAGCTGATTAGGAATGCTAAGCATCGGGTTTCAAGCAGTGGTTTATTTTTTCTCAGAAATCAACAACAGCATATTTCCTTGACAACCAGCTGTGGTATTTAACGCATTGGAAATTCATTTTGCTCAGTTAACCTGATTTGTAGTTCAAAGCATTGGGTTTTGTGCAATGGTTAAAGTTTTTTGCTTTTAAAAATTACTTTCACTCATGATAGAGAACTAAAGAATTATTTTATCGGATACCCGAAAGAATTAAATTTTTCATTTTCTTCAATCGATTCTCCACTTATATGATAATTTTACAGGAAGTGATATCCCGAGCTTCGCAGGGGTAATTCAGCTATACATAAATAAAAATGTTAAGGTGTCTGTATGTCCGTCTGTCTGACTGTTGCTCCATCACTCAAAAACTACTGGAGCGATTGAGCTGAAATTTGTCATGTAGATAGAAAATATGGCTTGGAGGTCCATGAAGGTCCATGGCTTTGGGTTCGGTGCAGTGGTTTCATTTTTTGCCTTTTAAAAGTACTTTCCCTCAAGATAGAGAGCCGGGATTTTTTTCTCGGATGGCTGAAGAAATAAAGTTTCTTTCTATTGATTTTTTTAGACAAATCTCATACATTTTTCTCTAAAATTAGCAATGGCTAATTTCATTGACAACCAGAGATTTGATTTCAAAGGATATTCATGCCTCTAGCATTTAAATGTCATATTTTCCTGCAGGCCCATCATAACACGTAGAAAGTAAATCTGTATAAGACGGGCTCAGAGTCCCAAGGGCCCCATGATAGATTGCTTCTGGGGGTAATCGATAATTCAATGCACATTTACAAAAGTTTACTCTTCAATGTCTATTCTCAAAGTAGCTCTCATAGGGGCACTGCATGTAGGTATATGAGAGAACACTTTCGTAGTAAACGATACACATAGACGAATTAAAGAGGCTACAATTAAAGCAGGCAATCAATTAAACGTGCAAGAATATTTCTGTTTAGCGAATAATAATGGTAATAATGGCTCTCTTGCTACAACAAACACAGCTTTGTTTATTACCGTTTAATACTCATATGTATTACACGTAGTGGAAACGCCTGCCTCTCATTACGATTGTGAACTGTTTTTTAGACCAATTCCCACATCATAAACGTTACAAAATATTTATATATGTTCAAACGTGTTATAATGCAGTTAACTTACATTCACTCAATCATCGATTTGCATATTAATGAGTCTCACTCGCCGCTGTTTCTCCTCTCCTTGGACTTAAAAAATATCCATAAACATGCCTAATAGAATAAAGGGTAACCTTTCGAAAAAATCTTCTAAAGGATGAGGAATATCTTCTTGGCGAGTAACTGAGTACTTGCATGAAAAACGACAAAGGTTAGACTTGGATGCTCAAAGACATGTCCACCAGCGATCGCATGGGTATCTCCCCGTGGTTTTTCTCTCGTTACGCTAAGAACCGCACAAATTTCATCCCAACCCAACCTACGGTCGGGTAACCAACTATAAATCTGGTTCAAATATAAATCCATCTGTTTCGAAACTTTACTCTGTTTTACGATGGCGGAAACTATAATAACGTCACTACACGCTACTCACCCGAAAGAAGAGCTGAAATTCTGCACAATCAACGACGTCCGTGCATGAAAATCGGCAAGTGCACTAAGAATTTCCATAGATTTTTTATTTATCAATCGTAAACAATGACAATGGCTACTCTTTACACTGAAGGCGCAGTCCGGGTGACGGTAGATTGATAGGTCAAATAAACATGGCTTCCGCTACAAATGCTCGTTTTGACGTTGTCAACCGCTGGATTGTACCCTAATATCCAATCCTGATTAAGATACTCAACGCACATATCAAAGTTGAATAGCGCTACTCATTTAAGTCATTGAATGCAAATATATGTATGTACACCAGGGAAGTGATCAAGCTGTAAATCACTCAGAAAACGGCTCAAGAGAACCGAAGGGACGAGGTGACCATCTATCAACCTGGGTGCTATTTAAGTAGTAATGAGTCTGCGTGGCCCAGTTTTGGGTTTCCCGTCATGAAAGAGGACCAACGGTAACTCATCTCTCCGTGCACCTGGAAAATGGTCAGCGTGTCTACTACAATGAACACAACGTACAAGATAGGTTACAAACTCCTTAAATGACCACCCTGGCACTATTCTTCAGGATTTGTGGTTTCAATGTTTTACACACGCGTTGTATTTCAACGAGTACCTTCCGCTTTCCACTACGTTTTGATTTAATTATCAACCATCATCTATGTATTATCAGCATACCATTATTCGATTTTCGATTTTTTATCTTTTTGATATTTTAAAAGCGATTTCATTATATTTTTTTCTACTCGAAATCATTTCCCTTTTGTATAAACAGCACTACTACATTATTTTCAAGTTTTTTCTCTCCCTTGAGAATCAACGGGCATTTTTGCTAGTTAAATTATAAAAGCGATCATTTCAGGCTGTGGGGGTTTGTTTGAGCCCATAGAGACTTTTGAGAATTTGCATACAGAAGGGGATTGTACATTAGATCCAGTTGGTGGCAGCATGTAAATTTCTTCTTAAATTTCACCATGCAAAAATGCGTTTTTCACAACAAAGGTTCTTAGCATTAATCACGGATAATAAGGATCTTATTGCTACAGGGTGAGCTACAGGAGCATATTTTTCTCCATAATCTATCCCTTCAGTCTGATGACAGCCTAAAGGCAAGAAACCATTGCAGTAAATGGGTATTCCGCTGGAAGGTTGACCATGAAGGTAATATTAAATTTAAGGCAAGCCTTGTCATTAAAGGTTGTCATCAGACTGAAAGGATAGATTATGAAGAAACCTATGCTCCTGTAGCTCACCCTGTAACAATGACATCCTTGTTAACCGTGATTAATGCTAAGAACCTTGTTGCTGAACAGTTTGATGTGAAGAACGCATTTTTGCATGGTGAAATTTAGAGAGTCCAGCAGAATTTCCAGTCAAATTTTCCAGGAATCAAAGTTGTACCATCAAACAGAGGCACCTTTACCGTGTCACTACACTCCATTATTTTTACGCGGGATCTGGGCCGATAACCTATTGAAATTACATGCAATGCTATTCATCTAGAATCATTTATTTTGACTTCCTTGTTACAGGAACGACAATGCGTCGCTATAACAAATTAACTTAGTAGCGGAACACGCACAGTGAGAAATTGCATAGTCATATTTCATCAGTTTCAATGAGATCTCACAGACTTTTCATATTACATGCAATGCTATTCATCTAGAATCATTTATTTTGACTTCCTTGTTACAGGAACGACAATGCGTCGCTACAACAAATTAACTTAGTAGCGGAACACGCACAGTGAGAAATTGCATAGTCATATTTCATCAGTTTCAATGAGATCTCACAGACTTTTCATATTTGCCACCTATGTGTCTCTTATACACATATCTTTTCCAAAGTAAATAATTCAAATATGAATAGCTAAAGGTTAAGCCTTGAGACGTTTTCACCATATGGTAAATGTGAATATCTTTTCGGCTTTCATGAAATGCGCAGTAAATGTATGAATATAAAAGGTTTAATTACCCGAACACAGTTTTTTGCTTCATTATCATTTCAAGTATCATGTCATATCAAGTATCATTTCCACACTAAGAAATCCGAGTCAATATTACCGTTGTCACAACAATGCAGCTCTCCAGATACTACATCCGTCTCACAAAATTACGAATAAACATTTTAAAAATTTCTATATATGTTTTAAAAATGCAAATTTTCTACGTAAATACTTTGTAATGAAGAAATATGGTGAGGCAAGGACTGCATCATTCACCAGCACCAGCAGTAGCAAGTTACAAGGACGCCTAATTTTACTGCAAGCTGAAGGAGGTCCCAAGTTTATCGACATTCGGAGGGTAGGTCAAGGTCAAAAGATGGGAGTTTCCGAAGAGAAATGCCAAAAAATTAAAGCATAACATCGAACTGAAAATGAAGGGATGACCCGAGGCATAACGGCAGATTCGATTTTTTGTGAAAAATTGGTAATCATAGCGGTATATCGAATTATTTAGAAGAAGTGAAAAATTTTAAGCTTTTCCGGACAATGCATAGTATAAAGAGCGGATGGTGTGACAAAAGGGGTAGACCGAGAAAGTAATGGGTTAATTTAGTCTTAATAGAAGGAATATTAGGAGTATTAAGAACAGAAAAGGCGTGTATTACGCAATGCATGAGGGTATCTAAAACAAAATAGACAAGCAAGAAGAGGGTAGTTTGGAGGAAATTAGGAGGAGTCAGCAACAGGCCTATAACCGAGAAATAAACTAATTTGACTCGCCAATAGAGAATGGTGTAATCGGTTGTATGCATGTATGTGTACGACGGCGAGTTGAAAAGTTCTCGGAATTGTACAGAGATGGCGATAGTAAAAATGAAATTTTGGTTTTGTTATGCTCGTACACGTTTATCAACAATGTAAGACAAAATTCAACTTGAGCTACCAGAGAGTATTGTTTACATGGCTTTTCGAAGTAGACGTGTTGTGTGTGTTCCGTTCAAATGGATAAACTGGAGTACCGTGAGACGTGGATTCACCACTACACACTAGAAACTAAACAGCAATCGAAGCAGTTGGTGAAAGCCGGGTGAATTCCCCAAAAAAATTGAAGTCGATATTATCTTCCGGAAAGGTGATGGCCAGTGTTTTCAGGGATGCAAAAGGGATTCTTCATGTTGATTATCTTGCAAAGGGCTAAACAATAAATGCCGAATACTACGTAAGTCTTCTGGACCAACTGGATGAGAAAATACGTGAGAAGAGGCCTGTATTGTAAAAGAAGAAAATCATCTTCCACTAGGACAATGCACCTGCTCACAAAGGCAATTGGAAAACTGAGGGATTTGAAGTATGAATTGTTGGAACATCCACCCTATTCACGAGATTCAGTGCCCTCTGACCTCCACCTATTCCAACATCTAAAAACCTTTGTGTCTGGAAAACGTTTTGAGTCCAATGAAGATGTTATGGCAGCCGAAGATAGGTATTTCTCAGACTTTCCAGAATTGCACTTCCGCCATGGACTCTACTCATTGGGAAAACGTTAAACAAAGTGCATCAACTTACATGGGGACTATGTGGAAAAATAAATTCATTTTTGACCTAAAAATAACTTTCTATTAGTCTTTCATTGCCGGGCTGAAAACTTTTTACATCGCTCTCGTAGATACCATATGGGAGTAAACTCGATCTCTGAAGGAAAATACTTTTTTGTCCTTATGGGGTAAATTAGAACTCCGCATCCATTGGGTCCATTGCTATTCATTTAATATGAAATGCAAAAAGTGATAATTTTCTTCATAGGTGTCCTCTGTGTCAGGAGGTAGCTTTTATAACGCTCTTGAGCATTTAAATTTTACAATTTAGTATTAAAACTTGTACTTGAGAATAACATGAAAGGTAGCAGAAAATTTGAAGATTTAATTTGAAAAGAGCAATATATGTACTGTTGCACACGTTATGTATAAACTTGAGGAAAATATTTTAGAATTATTTGTTAAAATGCTTACCATTGATGTAAAACCCTTATTTGTGAATCACCTTGTATCGTATTGGCAGTATCGGAATATCGGAAACTATAATATTAGTATCGTATTCTATCAGAAAAACTGGAATGGGGCATGTAGTCATGAAATCTAACTAACATAGAGGGTTTCAGATAACTATCAACGTTATTTAGATCAACTAACTACCAAATCATATTCTTTAAACATTGATTTTTGACTACTCTCAATTGGCAAAAGGGACAATGCTCATAGGAACCTTAATGTTCACACCCGTGTGAATAAATAAAACTTCCAATTTATATCTATGAATTCGACAGATAAATTAAACCCGTCAACTAGTCGTGCAATGCTGTATAATCTTCGGAAAATTAACTAAATTATATTCCTGAAGACGCTTCAGTGTAAATAAAATAGTCACACACGTAATAAACACACGTTATTCTGTGAGACGCAAAATCCTTTTTTATTTGAATTTCTCATTATTTACAGTGAGATTCGGCCCCAAACCATCCTAGGTCCTAATGGAGGTCCCATTTACATTGCCGTGAACATTTTTCATCGGTCCTCCTCCACACCGCAACTGCGAAACGAGGAAAAGTACGCCACCCCATTCTCAATATCGCGCTAATTAGCGAGGATTCCTGTTGTCATATTTATTCTGAATCTCCGTCCTCACCCCTCAAAGCGTTTCCACCGTCACACACCGACATCCCTTTCACCGAGGGAAAGAAATAAAATAAAACGTTGAAAAAACTCCTGCACTTCCCTTTCGCTTCTCTCCCTTTCCTACTCCCCCCTCATTTCTCCTCATCTCCCCCGCATCGCACTCTCTTACGCGGAACCATCTTTTATTATTTTTTTGCACTCGACACTCTTTCCCTTGAAAAAGACCTTCTCTCAAAGAATTCTCTCCGCCAAGGACGCGGGAGGGAGAGTCGACGGCCTGCGGCGACCGGCAGTATGACAGGTCCACGCCGCGAGGGGATTTCGAGGGAGACGTGCACGTTAAAGGCGCTGACCTCCTGTTGCAAGGGTGGGTAAGGTTCCTTTTCCAACTGGCGAGCAGGGATGTGATCCGAAAAGGAACTTTACGTTCAGTGCCGCACCTGGGAGGCACGAAACTATCGGATATGGGATGCACCCGAACTCGGAGTGCGAGCCTCTGCATCGAAAGCGACTCAGCCAGTCCAGTTTAATGTACATTAAGCACGTAAAATGGTTTATACCTATCGTATAAATGTGATTTTTAAAACCAGTATCATCAGCGTGACTAGTGCAAAACAAAAACGAACATAACTTTGAGATTTAAGTTTAACTTTTATAAATTATAAACTATAGTTTGACTAGTCAGTTTGTGCCATAAACCACCCGCGGTGAAGGGTTGGGTCGCCTTCGACACCGAGGATAGGACTCCGAGTTCGGGTGCCTCCCAGGTCCGGCATTAAACGTAAAGTGCCTTTTCGGATCACATCGCTGCTGGCGAGACGTGAAAGCCGACCTATTGCGCAAGCCAAGTCAATGAATATCCACTTCCCCTACTGTGACCATGTACTGGAAATGTGAGACTGGAAACAAAAGGATAATTAAGATAACAGGAAGCATTCTGTCCCAATAATACCAAAATGGCACTTTCCTACCCATGTTCTCAAATTACCAACTATTCACTCAGCAAAGTAATCTATTGGTTAAAATGAGGTTTTATTGAAAGTTAAAGAAATTAATCCAGATATTTACACGTGCATGGTATTGTTTGCCTACAGTGTTTCTTACTTCATCTTATCGTACCTTCTACCCTACTTCATCCCGTCCATATGTCCTACTATTTTTCTTCCCCTTCCCCGTTTACCCAACATCCTTACACTACATCACCGCCTTGAGCAAACCATCGCCCCTCATTACCGATTCCAGCCATCTACCCTGTCTCTTCCAGATCTCATCAAGAAGTTTCCTTTCCTCACCCACCATGTCATACACTTCTTCTTCCCTTCATTCAACCGCACCTTCTCCATCCTCCTCCACACCCACATCTTGAACGCCATCAGCCTATTCTTATCTTCATTTCTCAGAGTCCATGTTTCTACCCCATAACGCTACTCTCCATATAAAGGTCTTCACCAGCCTCTTCTTTATATCACTTCTCCTGGTCCCCGTCATCAGCTCACTTCTATTACTAAGCACTTACTTTGCTGACGCTATTCTACTCCTTTTATGTTTGTATTATGTCTATTTTCTTCTAGCGTACTACCCAAGTAATAAAATACTCTACCTGCTCCAGTTTATGCCCTCTTACCTTGCTCTCTTTGTCCTAGGAAATCTCAATACTTTTGTGTTATTATGATTTATCTTTATTCCGATTTTCCCACACTTAAATTATAATGCATCTTATAAATGCCCTACAAGTAGCAATAGTAATTTCTCCCACCAGTCCAGCTCTAGGGGTCATTGTAACGTGCAAGCCCTTCCGACCGCGTCTAGGTTTAGTCCAAGTGAAGGGAAGAATCACTAATTATCATAAATAAAATGCGTCGGACATCAGCTTTGACGTATTGTTAGTGACGTGAGTCACGAGTGTCGAAGGGAGACTACTTTCACCGCATCCTCCCATGAGAGTCGGGGGGAGTTACACAGAGACGCCCCTCCCTCAAAGACAGACACCGAAAGCGGATCGAATGGTCCTCAACAGGATTGACGCGGCCTTAACACGTCAAGGATATAAAAGAATAAAAAAATAAGGAAGCAGCAGGGAGGAGGCCACTCTTTCCTTTTGTGTCAGTTTTCCTCTGTGTGTGAGTTAGTGTGTGTGTGCCGGCTCTGGAGGGATGGAGAAGGAGGCGGTCCACAAGTGGGCTTTCATCCTCGTGGGAAGGTTGCGGGAAGGGGAGCAGATGAGGCGATCGAAAGTAATTAAGATCGGCGGTGCTCTTAAAAAGAAGTCCTCACGGACGACCGAAAATAAAAAGGAGAAACTCTTGTCTTGATTTACTCCTCCTCCCTCTTCTTCCACTTCTAAAGATAGCCAATCTGAGAGAGTTGAGTTCTCTTTTATTTTCTTATTTTCCCATCGTCTGATTAAAATTATGCTCGAAGATTTTTTCTGCAAAAAAGGTCGTTCATCGTTCGGCGAACGAATTTGTAAGTTTTTAACACTAGAAGGGGATTTGATGTGACACAGAGAACCAGAGGAGAGGAATCAGCACCACAAGTATAATCATTCTGGTTTATGTACCTGAGTCTAAGACGACATTTGCGGACACATTACTTGCAAATAAAAGGATGTTTATCGAGAACAAAAGTACATGGTCACTTTGTTTTGCCGATATTAGGGTGAGATTTGATAGACCCTTGGAATATAACGTTAGTGCCATCTAGGGAGACTTCTGTGGTGGTTTCTCGTTGCCTTCCAAATCACGGTACTCCGACCGATTCCGTTAACTTCATTTTTGCCCAAAGCTGTGGCAGTTGATACCAGATATCTGCGCTATCAGTGCTTTCTGCTGTCTCTGACTGCTGCCTTCTAGCACTGGAGCCGTGTGTTTTGGGTTAAGTAGTAGTCTCGCCCATGTTTTTATATTAACATAATATTCTATAATCAGGAAAATATTTGCCGTCACATGTTGTCGATCCTGTGATCCTCGCGACCCTCAGATTTAAAGCCGGTTTCGCTACCCCTGGGCCACCTTGGCTCTCCAAGGACTATATAAAGTTTTAATACTCCCACATAATACACGGAAGAAAGAAGAAAATGCATATAAATAGGGAGCTTAAGGTAACTTCGAAGAAAAGGCCTGTATTTGAGTTGTCAAAAATAAATTTGTCAAAAATTTGGATATAACAAGTAAAAGGTAACAAAAAATTAATTAAATATAGGCTAACGAAATGTCTCCTAAAGCCATGCAAGTAAACAGCCAATTTTAAGCACTCTTTAAAAATAAGTTAGGCTTGATTCCTTTTCACAGATAGTAGATAGAATGTTAAACACCTTTGGCTCAATATTCGAGAAACTATTAAATCTAATTCTGTTTGCTGCAATTGCTGTAAAAGCTTACTGGACGTTTGAGATCTGAGTATGGAGAAACATGGATAGGGCAGCAATGCTGAGAGAAAAACTGAGGAAGAGTAAGATTTGGAAGGGAAACAAGGGGTGCAATCTGAAGTAACGGCATGTTGAAGTGGGTGATAGATGGAGAATGTTGGCCGGGGACGGTAGCGAGAAATGATAAGGAGATTTTGGACGATATTAAGGGAGACAATGGGTACGAAGAATTTAAAAAATATTTCTCAGCATCTTTTGGGTTCTCTCTTGCGGTTTTTTTTTACAGACTACAGTTTTCCAGTTATTCGATTGACATATTTTGTTCGAATGTGTCAGACACGAATTTTCGCCATGTATTTATAGTCCTCCTTCCGTTCGTTCGAGTTTTTGATTGGTTCGTCCTTCCCCGCCAAGTTTTGAGGAGGACTCTTTTCCAAGATGTATGCAAGTGATAACCATCGTCCCCGTTGAATCTACTTTTGGTTTTGACTATCAGTATGGCTTCAGGGATTAAATTATGATAATTTCGCCTTTCTTTGGATATCAACCTTACATCTCGGGATAATATTTCACGTCCTGGCTCGCTCCAATCATGTCTCGTGAAGGCAGACAACTTAAATTGTTTTCTCTTGACCACTCTCTGGTGCTCTTTCATTCGCACTTTCATGACTCTACAGGTCCACCCAAACAGGAGAAAACCCGAGGGAAGTAAAAAAAAGCTCAACAGTTTTGTGAGAACCTTCGGATCAACATCTTCAAACGGATTTAATAGATAAAAATGTTATGTACTCCAATTGTTTAATAAAGCCCCTAATTTGAGGATAGAGTTGGTAGAACTATCGAAGGGCTTCAATATAGATACAAAAATGCATATGACAATTATAAAATGAGTCTGTTGTCAATAAAAGATTTTCGCGCAACTAAGGTTTGATGGCTATTTGGGGAGGAGAACGATGAAGGAGCTCATCTTCTCCATTTGGGAAGATCAGTAAAGTCAGCTGGTTAGGTTATTAAAGGAATAATTGTTTTGGGAAGGGAGAAAGAATAGAGAGTATCCGGACGTCGGCATTATCTGCCTCTTTACGGAAGGCAGGATACTGCAATCATATTGCTCTCTACGTTGCTTCCAAGCAGTAATCGGGATTACAGAGAAATATCTTCCCCATTGCTGGTTTTCGAATGCAGACCCATGGGAAGTAATACTCAAGCTACCAGACTAGCCCGGTTATTGTAACTTAACACATTTTTGTGATGTTATTTAGGTCCGTAAGTTGCAGATAATTGTGGTAATGTACATTTGCAGGAATCCTGGGTTGGGTAAACATGTGTACTTTTTTCGCGATCGGCGATTAACATGATGACGAAATGTTTACCAACACCCATCATATAATTCAAAGTATTTCCATTGATCAAATCACATCTCTGCTGACACAGCATCCCCTTTTAAACCGATATGCGTTCATGGGAGTACAGTATTAACTGGTTACAAAACAATAATAGCACCATAGAACACTTTTGTGAATCACCCCTTGGTTGAGCTTACTGAAATACATAGACGTGTGGTAGATTTTTAAATATTTCTTGGCTACTATCAGCGCATTGCACCGCTATCATTGGTTTACACTCAGGCAGAAATCTCTACTTTAGTTCTACAAATTAGCACGCAAGCACAAGAAATTCGCGAACTCAAATAAAATTTTAGGAACCGTCTTTAAGCTCCACCTCCTTACGCTGCCATGTTCACTGTATTCATATACTGACGAGGGATTAGATGGATGAAGGAACATTTAAAGTCTCAATCTCACCCCTATGCAGACGTCTATTTATCTGTATAGGTATCTTACGCAGACCTATTTCCGAAAATCATAATGCCCACAGCCGGTTGTCCGACATAGCTACACCCGATTTCATGCCACCTTTTCACTAAAATACTACTGCGACCCTGTTGCGTCATCATTACGCATGAGTGCATCGCACATACTCGCGTAGAGACATTCCCGCACGTTTGATGAGACAACTGTGAGCGATATATAGTGGAAAACAGATATCTGCGCATGGGTGTGTAAACTCACAAAAGGAGTGGGTGGACTACATCCCCTACGAGTGGCGGTAGACAAGAGAAAGAGCAGGAGTATGGAGAAAAAGAGAGTGACATTGAAGATAGAGGAGAAGAAATCGGCTTTGAACTCATAAATCCCGTTCCCATACACAAAAACATAGTTCTGTCGGATCCTCCTCCAGCGATTGCCGTGTCAACTGGTCTAGGTCCATGCGATAAATTGATTTATCGAAAGTGATAAACGAAATTTATGAAATGTCAAATTCGATAGTCCCCTGCCAGGTTATGCAATATGTTGTTTGGAGAAATTATGGCATAAGGCATATTACGTGTCAATGGTTATTAATGCATTAAGTCCAGGTTTTTTAACTTTGTTATGTCGAGATGTTGGTAACCTATAAAACAATTGATCCAAAACTAACGTTTCGTCAATATTTACTGACATCTACTGGGATATATTTAAAGTATGAAAATCATTACATAAGGAGTTAAAAACATTAATCATATCAGATAATGTGCGCAAAATAATTACCTTGAGTGGGTTGAATTATTTTCAAACAAACATCTGGGGTTACCACTCAAAAGATATAATTGAAGTTAAAAAGGATATGCGTGACATTTTTAGACAAATTATTAGCTAAATCTAACGTCACGGCAACTGACAATAACATCACAAGGAAGAACAAGGAATCCTATGCATTTAAAATGATGAGCCAAACTCTGCCATGCTTTCATGAGACGATTTCCTTCTTGATGTGTGTTCATGAAGGGAAGGGCAACTCAGGATGCCATTGTGGTGATGATAACTTTTATTGAAAGAAGCATAATATGTAGAGTACATAAAGAAACAGAGTGAAGAAACATAAATCACGGTGTTTTTACTGTCTTAGTGAAATTCGAAAAGGCGTTTGAGAGTTAATTGGGAAAAACTAATGCAGATATTCGGGAAAATGGGAATATATTGGCAATTAGGAGACTCATGCGAAACTTATATACTCTCAGAGGGATTTGTAGATTGGGGGTAAGGAAAGGGTTCTCATTTTCGACCTTTCCATTTTAACATTAACGCTAATTAAATGGTAAGAGGGCCAAAGACACAGTTAGATGTGGGAATTTAAGTATGAGGCCAGCTGATAAAGTAAGTTAGATTTCGGATGACCAGGTGTTCCGTTAGGAGATCTTAGAAAGGGTTTATAAGCATTATTAAATGCATTATAATTTCAGTGTGAGAAAATCGGAAAGAAGATAAATGATAAGAAATCAAAGGTATTGAGATTTACTTGGTCAAAGAAAGCGTGGCTGGTCATAAAAGTAGGAGGGAATAAACTGGAGCAGGTGTTCTAGATGTTGTTTATTGGGTCGTTGTCGGATCGTTCCAGCTACGATCCAAGGAACAACATCTCCAGTTCAACCTGAAGACTCTTCCTGTAACTGAGTAGAAAACGTCTGTCACCGTAACGCTTACGCCCGCAGTTGTTCCTGAAAAATGGAATCCAGTTCTTCAAGCCATTGTGGAAGCTAATTCCAACTATTCTAATGAGTACCTATCTTGTAGCTCCTTTTGCGATTTATTAAACTATCATTCAAAATATGAATACTACTAGTAAAAATCTTAAAAGTATAACGGAATGTATATGTTATTGTATATTCCGTCTTCTTACTAAGGTTGAATAGCAGTGTTGGTAGACTATTTTCTACTGAATTGGGAATAATACAAACAATAATGTACATTGATTGATTTTTTCATGTCAGAATATTGAAGTTATATAAAGATTACTGGACAAATGGATTTGTAAGGAAGTGCAAAAGTGAAGATTTGATTTCAGGAAAATAAATATTGCGTTGCACAGTCCCTACGACCATGAGTCATCCAAATTAGTAGAACATCAGTGCTGTAGAGGAGTTACCGCAGAAGATCTGAAAGATGAAGTTGGGATGGGAAGGAAAAACAGAATTTGGAGGAGAGGGTTGTGAAGAGGATGGACGCTAAATTCTTCCCCAAACTCCAACCCGCGGATCACTACGCATTAAGGTTCTATTCCAAGAATAAATAAAGCAGAGGGAGAGGTTTTACGGGGAAAAAGAGGGGGTATGAAGATGAAAAGAGGGGGGCTTGTGTGGTGGTGGGGAGGTGGTTGGAGCTGACGGAATGAGAGCTGCCAAGGACGAGAGAAAGAACGGTTGAGGGCGCGGTAGTTGCAGGGCGGTGAAAGAGAGGGAGAAGGGCCTGAGACGGTTGCCCCAGAAGAAGGGGGAGAGATACGCGATTCAAGATAAGGAAACGCTCCCGGAGCGGGTAAATAAATACGCTAAAACGGAGAGAAGAAGTCAGTTGGAGAAAGAGAAAAGAAAGGGGAGAGAGAAGGGAGAGACAAGAAAGATTAAGGAACACGACATGAAAGATTATTGAAGAGGAGTGTTCCTTCGGCTTTAGAGAGGAGAATGGGGTAAGAACTGTTTTCGCACAATGAAAAAGAGAGGTGGAAGCAGTACGTAAAAAGGGATGGGACATCGGTTTGTCAACCTTGCTGCTTAGAGAAAAAAGACAAATGTTTTCAGGCATTGGAACAGACAGCTCTCGCAAACGGGCCTGGCGCTGCATAGATGACGATTTTGGGACATGGGCTTCGTAACTTTTAAAATCCTGCCTTTGAGCCTTTCTCCCTATTGAAAGAAGAAAAATGTTTTCAGGCTTTGGAACATTACAAAAATGGTACTTGTGCTGCGTAGAGGACGATTTTGGGATGGGCTGGGGAACTTTCTAAAATACTTTTTGAATTATTTTTGAATCGTTGCTCCTTCTGGATTAAATATAATGTTTTCAGGATTTGAAAAATTAAGGTACAGCTCATGCATACGTTTCTGGTGCAACATGGTGGACGATTTTGAGAAATGGGCTACGGAACTTTCAAAACCCTGCGAAAAGGGGGAGGAAGGCTGTTTAGCACGGGGTGGTCAGTAATAAAACATTTCTAGTTGCAGATAATGCAATCGCTTCGAGAAGTAGGATGGCTCATCCCTGCATTCCGTTCCGTTTCAATTCGTCACACGATGAGACCTCAAAAAGGGTCCCTCGTGAAGTCATGGCGATGGGTGATTTCAATAATTTGCCTATTAACCTTGCTAGGGTGTGCCTCGAGGTTTTTTTTTCGCGAAGAAGCGCAAAGAGACAGTTGGGAGCTACATGATCAAGTTTCGTACTTATTTCTGTTCTCGGCGCTCAAAAACCAAGTCGATGCTCTTATCGAATACGATTGATACTTTTAAGCCGCTTCTACACCTGGAAGTTAATTCTATAACAGCAGCCTCAGAAATCACTTGCAAGTGATCCTTCGATTTGTAAAAACTGAGTTCTATGGCAGTAGGGCTCGGTGGTGGATGTAATTGACTGCGATTCTCACTTGCAAGGAAAAGGGAGGGGCTTCTATTTTTTCTGTAAGTACTGAGTAAGATTTAGATTATGCAGTAATTTCGCTTAGAATTTGTTAATATCCTGAACATGTTGCTGCAGGCAGTGATCAAAAATGTAAGCAACGAATAAATTAGCTGTTTGAAGACTAATTGATACGTGTTTAAATATTTACTTGCCCCTGGAAATTCTTTTAACGATTAGAGGAACACAAAGTTAAGATGTGATTTTTCTAGCATCGGAAAATGAGAATTGTAAATAGTTCAATAATTGATACACTCTAAAGATGCACATATGTGCATTTAATGTAATGCATACAAATTTGTACAATCCATGAATTCCTGAGGTACAAAGCGATGTACAAACGTAATCATTGCCGGCATTGGGCGATTTTCTACATAATAAGCTGTATATTCGTTGCTTATGTCTGCTGTATATTCGTTGCTATTTGATTGTCTGGAAAAAAACCTTAAGTAATGCAAAAGGAGAACGATGCCCTGCAAGTAGTGATACAAATCGAGACGTCATTATCCTCGCTACATCAGCAGCTCGCTACCACTATGTTTTCATCAGTAGAAATCAGGTGGGCATGATACTCGAGCACATGTGTGAAATACCGTTCCTACTCTGTCCGGAACCAGACGAAAACCCTGTATAATTTATATAAAACATAGTATTCAATATGCAGAATGAAACGGCGTTGCTCACTATAGTCATTCAGGTAAATGTCTCATTCAAACCTTTCCCAATACGTATTCTATCACAATGCGAAGGAAAAATACTTACGCAATATTCTTCGTAAGAGTTACGCCGAAGGCAAAAACGCGTGGTACACGCGGAATTATGGTAAATTTGGCCATTTGCCGTTTTTCAGATGAATGAATATAGCATTAACTTTAAAATCCGTTTTGTATAAAATATTAATACTGATTCGGTAGATTTAAATTACCTACACTCCAAAAACATTTAATTAAAAGAAATGGATATTATCCTGGCCAAACAAATTATTAAAATGAACTATAATTCCTTTAGTCGGTGAAAACACAAATATACCAAATCCTACTCATTTTCTAAATGACCGATTAATCCGCATCATAAAATACGGCCGGCAAAGAAGTGGAAAATTCAGGGACATATCCGAAAAGCTTTCTAAATAATATACTTTTTTAGTACATAAATAATCAAAAACAATTGCAGAAAAACAATACTAGCCACAGTGCTTCTTTGACCTTAACACTGTTTTTTTTTCTTTTTATTTGGCGACAATTATCGAGTGCGTTATCTTGCAAACAACATCAAAAGATCAACCTTACCGAAAACTTTGCAACAACCCAACTTTCCGACAACAATAACCTTACATTTTTAATTCAACCGTATTTAAATATGTTAAACCATACGGGTTTCTGAAACAGAAAATGTATATGTTATAGCTACACGAAACATTGAACATAAAAAATGCTTCACCACAGTGCAAAAGCACAGCAACATCGATTAATATCCAGTTTTAACAATAAATGTTCCCGACTTATTGTAGTACACTGAAGTATGCAAGACAAACTTGTATTTTCCGGAATAAAACACTGCATTCCTATTTTTGACGGTTTAGAAATAAACTAGTCATGTTTATGAGCTACTAAATCCAATTTATTTACCAATAATATGAATGCATTAAATAACTGCGCGATATGAAGGGCTTTGAAATGGCTGAATTAGTATTTATGGTTTTTTTATGGTTTTAATCTTGAAGTCAGTTGCGCATCAAAAGGTTGCCGTTCAAACATTTACTTGCTCCGTTGAAATGAAAACCTCAAAGGTAAATTGGGATGGATTGGAAGGATGTCCTAGGGGTGGGAATAAGGAAAAGAGAGGAAAAAGATATTTACTGGAGAAGAAAATCGAGATTAAAAGAGGAGAGAAAAAACGAACCACTCCGAATCCAAGTATCCCGGATGAGAGCAGGACGCATGCTTAGTTAAAGACTTTTGGAATGATTCTGAAATACGGATTATTATTTATTACTGTTAAGGTTAACGAACTGTTAAGGTAGGTTTAAGGGATATAATAATAATAATGGTGACTTCATTATTAGGGCGAAATTAGGGCTATACAGCCTTCTCTTACATTTAAACCTTCACCTACCTACACATTAAAACCCATGACCTGAGTGGTAGAAAAACCATCCAGGCGGGACTCGAACCCGTGACCTTAGGATTAGCAGGCGAGGACTATACCCCACCGCCACCGAGGCCGGCTTTGAGTTCCATGGATTTTCAAATACGCAGGGCCCCATCTGCTTATAATATTTTTTTTCTTCATCTCAGCGTACATCCGACCCTTCTTCATCACGCCCATGAAACCAATTTTCTTTCTTCCCCTTTCTACGCTTACCCAGCATCCTACCCTCTATCGCTGCATTAAGCAACCCTTCGCCCCTCATCACCTCTTCAAATCACCTACTTTGCCTCCTCCTTATCTCACCCAAAAGGCTCCTTTCCTCAACAATCATACCAAGAACTTCCTCGTTTGTCTTCCTTTACATCCACCGCACCGCACCTTCTACACACTCCTCAACACCCACATCTCGAACGCCTACAGGTTATTCTCGTCATCTTTTCACAGATTCCACGTTTCTGGACCATGAAACGCTGCGCTCCATTTAAAATTTACTCTTCAAATTTGTACCCAAGTTCCCGGTCATCATTCCCTCGTATTACTAAAAGCTTCCTTCAATGCGCTATTCCACTACCGTGCCCATTTTCTTCCAACCTATCACCCGAATTATGAAATTGCTCTACTTGCGCCATTTTCTGACCTCTCATTTTTACGACCAGCTTCGATTTCTTGGTCTCAGAAATTTTCATTGCTTTTGTTTTGCTATGATTTATATTCATTTTGTTCTTGAAGATAAATCATAAGAAAACAAAAGTAATGAGGTTTTCTATATTCATAGAAAAAGGTTTATATTTCACCAAGCTTAGAAACAGAAGTTTGTACGCTATTGTATCTCTATTATATTTCTAGTTCATCATTAAATTCATTCGGAGAAGTTAAAAGTAATATAAGATCATGGTTATTGGAGTAATGTACGCGTGTTCTATATAGAGTTCCTGTAACGATAACATATAGTGCTAATTTTATGTGAATAATCATAATTTTAGATAATTTTTTAGGTAAAGTGATAGTCCGTAATATTATAAAATATAAATGGTGATACCCATTGTTATTGTATAATATTACGAGAAAAAATATGGTTATTTCACCTTTATTAGAATAAATTCGTCACGTCACACCACATAATAAACGTGGGTTTGTGCCATATTGTGGCTACTTCAATTTTGTACATACTATTATTAAAGATGTAAAAATTGTATTTATTTTTGTATCTTCCCATCCATTTAAATGCTAGATAACATGATATTCATCATTTTATTTTATGTACATGACCTATGCAGCACATTTTGCAACACATGAGTATTGTGACACAAAGTTACCTCTACCCATTTATGTAATTCAGCTGAATAACGGCCACCGCTGCAATGTGAAATAGATGACTTACTGGAACTCGAATGCAATCAATTTAACCCTTTTTGCTTCGATGTTAATGAGTGAATATTTTTACCCGCTGACTGCGGAGTTAGACTCTACTCAGCGAGCTCAAAAGAATATTTCCCTGGAATATAAATATGGAGTACATCCCCTCAGGTTGTATTTACATACAATGGTGAATTTACTGCAATGCATAAGTGATTTACAACAATTTTGCAATTTCTGCACAAAAAATCAAAATTTGTTATTTTTTAATACAAAAAAGTTGAAAATCTATTGGTGGTGATTTGACATACACAATGTGTGGAGCCCAAAATCGGTTCACGCAGCCAAAGAGTTAAAATTAACCTATTGTATACTCCACTTGTACCGTAGCACTAGTGAAGTTGTACACTGAACATTTTATAATAATAAAAACTAATGTGCAAGCATTAAGACAAAATAATAAAATAGTAATAAAATAATTGAAATATTGGGAGGTGAGGATAAAGGAAGGAAATGGAAGTAGGGTGGGGATAAAGAGGAATAGGACATTGGCGATTAGCGATATGCATCATACAGGCGTTTCTACCGATGCTCCTCAATCAATGATGCTTGTATCATCCTACCTTTATCATCACCTCCCAATGTTACAATTAATTTTACTGCCATTTTATTATTTTCAATCGATAGCTACCGAACAAGGAGCGCTTCCAGATTTTTCGAGTTCAACGATAATTTTACATAGATTAATTTGATTTTTATTCGATATAATTTAATACATAATAATGCATACCATACCGTCTGAAACTCAAATACTTCTCTAATTTCGTAGCATGTAAATAATATGCTACGAAATTTGAGCATATCGAGACTAGCCACGGTATTACCTTGACGGAGTCACCCGCAAACGACGAGAGAACATAAGTGCGACATTCCACCGAGGAAAATGTATTCGCCTTGACCGGGACTCGTACCCAGACCCCTCGATATCATGCCGAGCGCTTTAGCCAGTTAAACTACCAAGGAGGCTTCCTTTTCCACGTAAAAAATGTCCAAAATATTTACTGGCGAGAAAGACGCCTCGATAGCTTAATTGGATATATCAATCTGCGCGACATTGGGGGATATTGGTTGGAGTCCCGGATTACGGGAATGATTTTTCCACTCTGGAATTTTGATATTAATATCTTAAATTATGATCACATTGCGACTAATACCTTTTTAATTGCAAACACTAAAATTCCATACAGGGCTCTCCATATCAGCATTCATTCGATCCTCTGAAGGCTCTCTTTCTTTCTGCCGGGGCAATTGAAAAGGGATAACCGATTACCCTAATGAAGCATGCGTTTGTTTGCTCATGGAAATAATGCATGTGGCATTTAAAATTTCAGCAAAATTAGATAAAATTCGTAAAGATTGGACATTCACATTGGAAATTTGGATTGTATTGGAAATGTAAAAATATAATAAAAAGAGTTCATAGAAACATTCAAGGGAATTAATAGTCAAATGATAACTTTGTTTCTAATGTTTATTGATAATTGAATTGAAAAGCATTTTGGTGGGACACAATAGGCATACTGAGTAATAAGTAATATAAATTGATACCTACCTAGAATTAGTAATAATTCCATCTCTATCCTAAAAAAATTGAAAAAATTCAATTTAATTTATATAATTATACAGTGATTTATATTTACGATTGCTGTACTAATTTTACGGATAGAAATCGGTTGATATCGAATAATAACTAAATAGGGAGCGTCGCTCTGTTTATTTGTCGTATTAGTGATTTATGGAAGTACTAGTAGTCGAGTGAAAAAATGCCCTTTTTTCAAAATAAAATATTGTGATAAGTATTTATCATTGAAAATATTATACTTTTGGGATCAAGCCAAACAATGTTTAGGATTTTAGGGCAACAAATCCAATCCAACCTCAAATATATAAAAATCATTTCAAAACTTATTGAATACATTAAAATATCCTGAAAAGATTAACAAGAAATTGGTCGTAAACGCAGCAAATACGAGTCCTTGTCCCATTTCCTGTCTTTCTCCAAAAGCTCCAAACCAGACACAATAACAAAGGAAACAGTTGTAGGCTGGATTTTGTGGAAGTCATCCATTACTGAAGAATTAAAATAACTTAGTTAACTCAACTAATTATTCATTATCACGACCGGGGTTTCAGCACTTAGTATCATCTAAGATGACACATAAGAGTTGAAACCCGGGTCGTTAGGCTGTCCCAAAAAAACAACTTTTTTGAAATTTCGGAAACGTCAGTCGGATTCCGATGACCCTCGAGTGCAAAAGAAAAGGCAAAAACATATTTTTGAAAAATGTTCAATAGTCAGGTAGTGAGAGGGGCCTAAATACCAACACCCTTAATTTGTCGTACAATTTCGCGAAAACGGTCATTTTAAGGGTAAACACGCTATGTTATGACCCTTTGGACGAAAATTTCGTCGGCTTTTGCGAGTCTCACACCCAAGGTCCCTGGGACCTTGCTCACACCATTTAAGCTTCGCGGCCCGCGCAGCCTGGCACCGAGGGTGGCGCCACGCGGCGAGCGACGCGGCACGACAGGCGCCTGTCACCGCCCCCCTCCCCTCCCCCCCCCCCTTTGGCCCTCTGGAATAGTCCCAAGTCAGTGTACTGTCGGGCAGCAGTGCGTCCACTTCTCCGTGCTGCTGTGCCGTGTGTCTCGCTTTCGTCGGGCGCTTTAGACTATGCTTTCCCACTATGGTATCATAATTGGGAGAAATTAATCAAAATTGATGAGGATAAGATATGTGTGACGAACGACAAATTATTCGTTTAAGAAATTAATAGGCAGTTTATAATAGTTTAATTTTTCCCTTCCAGAGCTCGTGGGCTACATTTCTGTTCTCAATAGGGTACTGGCCAAGAAAGATGCGCTTTTATAGAAACGGAGGGCCAAAGTCGAGAAATACGAGGAGAAGCAACAGGAAGAAATTAAAAAAACAGAGAGCCACTGTAGTCGATCCTGATAGTGATTGGACACTTCTATCGACAATGTGGACGACGAATTTAAGCCCAGAGTACCAGCACGCACCAAGAAAAATCGTGTTGTGACGCCTCATGTAGCTGCATCTCTAGACTGTGGCAAGCTGAGCGTTAGATAGGCCGTTGCTGTTGTGGCAACTACCCTTATTTCCAAAGGAGAGAACCTTGACGATTGCACATTGAGTTGGTTAACGATACATCGAGCTCGCAACCAGGCGCGCTCCGAGATTGCTGACAGAATATGAAAGAAAATGAAAAAGGACGCACCTCTGATTGTTCACTTTGACGGATAAATACTGCCTGACCTCGCACGGCAAGAAAAGGTCGACAGAGTCGCCGTTCTTGCATCAGAAGGTAATTTATGAGTTCTCCAATTATTCAACTTCATGATGTACTTCAAAATTATTTCGTAATGCATTTTTTTCCTTATTTTCGCTGGGGAAAGCGACCAACTGCTTGGTGCGCCCTATGTTTCATCTGGGACTGGGAAGAAGGAAGCTTCAACCTCATTTCTTTGTGGAACCTAACTTTGGTTACAAGGGGCGCGGTTTTTGATACCACGTCCGTCAATACTGGTATTCATAATAGTGCTGTGGCTTGCCGTGAACGGTTACTGAAAAGAACGCTGCTCCACTTGGCTTGTCGCCACCGCGTGGCGGAAATCTTTTTGAAGACAGGGTTCGAACACTGTCTAGGAGATATAAAATCTGCAGGGTTGAGAATTTTCAATTTGTTCCCCAACAAATGGCCGACCCTTAATCATCTGGATTTTGACAGGAATTTCTGATCCATACATAAAAAGGATCATCGAATGTGAATCTGACGGCATAATCGAGTTTTGTTATTTTCAACTGCAGGTATATTTTTTTCGCACGAATAGACTCTGCATCTGTAGCAGCAAACAACGTAATCGAAATATTTTCTTTTCAAATAGGAATACCAACCTCGAGGGGACTACAAATATTTCCTAAATGTGACCATCATCTTTCTTGGCGGAGTTCATCCAACGGGCATCAAGTTCAGAGCCCCGTCACACACCCACGATTCTCGGTGGATGAACCGTGCAATTTACGATCTCTTAATGTTCATCTTTGGCAGAGAATTCCCACAATATTTACCGGAACACAAGATGAAGCTGAGATTCTTATGCGCATTTATTGGGGAAATTGTACGTGCGGTATTGGTTAACAGCACCAGAGCTACCACATGAATTTCTGAATCAAAGACCAAAGGATTGGGAGACGAGAGAAAGCAATCATGCTGCTCGACGGCACATCAAACAGCAGAAAGTGGTGTATGATGTGGACGAGCGGGGGGCTCTTATCACTTATCACAGAATTCGACAGCGCTCATAATGACTAACTATGAGGAACAAAAGCAGTACTTGTTGCAAGTTGTATCTCAGTTTCGGAAAAGGGTAGGCCAGGGAATGAAGAAAGAGCTTGCCAAACTGAAACCTGACTTTGTCTGATCATTTTTTCTGCTGGAAAAATAAAGTTAAGATTTATTGCATTACGTAAGTGTCGACATTATTAGGTCCAATAGACGAGTTCAAAATTCGAATTTCGAGGAGAAGAAGAAACCACAGAGCCTTGGCAAGTGAGCGTGGAGGAGGTAACCGGAGGAGAGGGAGGGGAGGAGGGCGGCGACAGGCGCCTGTCGCGTCGCTCGCCGCGTCGCTCACCGCGCGCGCAGCACCGCGTGGCGCCACCCTCGGAGCCAGGCCGCGCGGGCTGCGAAGCCTAAACGGTGCGAGACACGCACAAACCGACGAAATTTTCGGCCAAAGGGTCATAGCATACCGTGTTTACCCCTGAAATTATTATTTTCGTGAAATCCTACGACAAATTAAGGGTGTTGGTATTTAGGCCCCCCCTCGCTACCTGACTATTGAACGTTTCTCAAAAATCTTTTTTTGCCTTTCCTTGTACACCCGAGGGTCATCGGAATCCGACTGGCGTTTTTAGAATTTCAAAAAAGTTGTTTTTTTGGGACAGCCTACTGGGTCGTGATAATAAATTATTAGCGCAGACACAATAAATTTATCTCAGCGAATGTAACACTGCCATTAGGGCTTGAGCCACTCCAGTAGGATCAAAACCAATCACTTTTGCTCACAAAACTCTTTAATCAGGCTCAAAGTCCCAGCCAATATAAGCCATTGAGTTTATGTCTGAGCCACATGGAATATTTTAAGGCATTGACAAACACTTAGAAACTTCCTACCTACTGCACGTAAAACCATTTTCCCTCTGCTAGATTTCTATTCGGCATTGTTCGTTGGTGCATTGTACCTTTCTCACCCATAGATCATTAAAAACTAATATTAGAATCTATTGCCAATCGACATTCTATGCACCGAATTTTACTTAGATGAACGTTCTAGCCGCTGGAGCACAAACTTCTGCTGATTCTCAATGTGTCGAAATACTGAGAATTTATTTTCCATTGTGGTGGCATCATTTAAATTATAGGCTTAAAATAATCTGCGATCATTTTTTGTGACAATTGGGATGCTATTAATATATATTATTATTATAACAGGATGGAGAAGTTCTAACTGAATCAGCATCTCTTCGTAACTGTAAAATAATTTTATAGAATCCCCATCGTAGAATATTAAACTGCATAAAAAATATACCCAGCCACGGAATTAAAATTCAATATTCTATATATGGCATTATCATCGTTCAAAATGCTTCCTTGGATTAAGTTAGTGCCGTTTGTGGATGTGGTCTCTCGTAAACAATCTCAGAGGATATGACTGTAAATTTTTACTCATACATTGGTCCTCTTTAACGTAGTAACTAAATCCACTTGAAGGATCTTATTTTGGGTTCATAGTGTCAGAGATCTGGGGGCTTGTGATTTGTTTGATACTAGAAGATAGCGCCCATTGAATTTCAACGGAAGGAAGAAAATTAAATAAAAACATTTCATATGACTAAATGAATCCTCAAAATTCGAATTAGAAATGTGCATACTCGCATACGCAACGCAGTACTAAGCAATGCTGCGAGTTGCGTATTCGCATACGCAACTCGTAGCACTGTTTCATCCTCCTTCCATCATTACTCTGGCCGTCCGGGGCAAAACCTTGATACTTGGCAGTAGGTTGCAAAGAAGTATGCCTTTGCAGTACTTGTGCCTGGAGCTGCTTTCCCTGCTAACGGTTATGTTATTTTCCCACAGTTATGGCACATTTTCCCACACATGAGATGTTTCTAGCGTCGGGCCAAGGCGTGGGCACCGTGGTCAAAAGCCACAGCCCGTCTTTCGGTGCGACCAGTTTGCAACTTATTGTTGGATGTGAAAAGGGGACAGAAAGTATGAGAATTGGCAAAATGTTACTAAATTATAGCATTGAAAATGACCTTTTTTAGTATATCGTAAGAATAATTGACATTCTTCACTAACTTCGACAAAAATCACAATGAAACCCGTCGGAAAAACAATTTACTTTATTATCATACTAGTCATTAGCCCATTGAATAGAACTGTGGCTAAAATTACACTATAATTTACGAATGAAATTACAACGATTCAAAAAAATAGATGCTGTGTAAACGATTCATTAAAACCCATATACTCGTAATATTCAAATCACGGAGAAAACTTAAAGATTAAAAATTGAGTTCCTGACGAGAAATGGAACTACAATGTTTAGAGGATCGTTAAGAGGAAGCCCAGAATATCCTTGAAATAAACGCGTAGTTTTTTTTTGTTAGAGGCGACTAAATAGAATGTTGCCAACACTAAATTAAATTTTGAATCAAAAAAATACAGCAGTATGTGCTACAACTCTTTACTACAACTAAAACTCTCCATTGAGTGTGATGTCGTGTAACGGGTATTTTCACTTTTTTAAATGTTTTTAAATAATATTGACGGAGTTTAATTCTTTTAGTAAATAAGTTGACTTGTATAAATGTACTTCATGTTGCTCCTGCAGAAATCATCGCCTTTTGACCACAATCATTTATTAATATGCGTGTTTGCTAAGAGCCGCGGATCTGAACAGGAAAAAATCAATAAAATTGATCATGGAAGAAGCATGGCTTTTTGTACTCATAAATAGTATCTCTCAGTGATACTGTCGAACCTATACTGCATATCTGATTGGGGTAATAGACTGGCAGAATACATGATGGCCTCAATCAATTTCCTAAAATGCCAGACGCCCAACTATGACTACACGGGCTTTTTCTTGTCTTCTTTTTCTCCCACTCCGAAACGTTCATTCAGCGTCGTCTGGTGAATCAAGTCAACGATTTCCATATAAACGCCATTATTTCCATATCAATCTCCAACGTCGATGTCCCTGCACACCTTCCACAAGGTGTGATCCGTGTCACTCTGTCTCAGGCTATTAGGACTAATGAGGCAGAAGACAGACGAAAGAGGGAATAAAAAATAACAGGGGAGTACTGCTTTTTATGTAACCATTATTTTTATTATTTTCTCCTATTTCCATTCCCACAAATCTTTCTCTTGCTCTCTCACGTTTCCCCTCCTTTTCATTAACGTTCCCGTGGATTCCAAAATTCGATTAAAATATTTATGCCGCGTGTTTAGCGGAAAGCAAATAAAGGGAGGATATAAGATGCAACAAGTGAGCACTTAAAAGAATAAGTTAGACATAAATAGGTTGGTAGATGAATAGGTATGCGCCATATTTCAGCCAAATCTGAAACCATCAGTATCCTCCCCATATATTCCATGTTTACTAAAAGATAAATTTGCCTACCGATATAGGTATTCAGTTAATTCATTGATTAATTAGGGTACTTTGCCAGTTAACTAGGATATAAATGGAAGAGAGTAGAAATATTTTAGGTTTTCACAGGGAAAAGCACCAATCTCTTTACACAATGTCTCTCTTCATCCCAGAATACGTCCTAGGTCTCTTCAAACCGTACATAAATCCTATCATTTGGCTGAGAATGGCAGCATTTATTACATACCGTAGCTATTTTACCGACTAGTACGTATAGAGACTGAAAAGGTGAAGATGAGTGCAATCCTGGTCAAATTTTTTAAGCTTACTAGCTCACTATATAGTTCTTAATATTTTCCACCACATTACAGAAGGCGAAGAAATCTTGAGAGCATTTTTTCCCATACTTTCCCATATTCCACTTAAGTACCTTAACCGTTTTATTACATAAATAATAATGAAGTCACAAGTTCACAGCATGCTCTTTACCAATTCATTCAGTTTCCTTACATACATATATTAGTCATCCAGTACTTCCTTTTTTTACTGGACACCGATCTCTCGAAATCTTCAGTATCCTCTTTTCTACCATTCTGTATATATGGCCATTCCTCTTCTGTTTACACTCTTTACCTCATGTGTTTATTGGTGTTATTTAGTATTCTCTCTCATATTGTTATTTCTCGTTCGGTATTTTCCTTGTCGCCCAAGGACCTAGTGAGGTGTTTTCAACATTAAGAAACACAAGTAAGCTGGTTCATTGAATTCTCAAGATGTTTCAAAATATATATTGTGTAACTTAATGCTAATAGAGTAAACGCAGGGAGGGCCAAAAAGTATAGGTGAAGGAGAGTAGGAGAACTTAGAGGATTAAGAGATTGATGAGGGGAAGGGGGTGAAAAATTCTACGAATGGGAATGGAAGGGTGGAATATCTCTCCTTCGATTTTATTTAGCGCCTTCTTCGTCCTTTTTTTTAAATCCACCCTTCAAGTGCGGCGTGGGAGATAATGACGCTTCCCAAACACACACACACACACCTCCTAACCCTTTTTATGCGATTCCAAACGCAGCGTCACCTTCATCTTCAATTCCACCCCCCCTTCGCACCGCAGCCTTTCATTTGTTTGTTATTATTTTTTTCCACCCCCATGATTCGAATGAGCGGCGCCGGGTCATTATAAGGTGTGGAAATCCTCGTTCCTTCCTTTCCTTCCACTTAATTCTCGCGTCCGTCTGTTTGTCAAACCTCCACGCACCCCTTCCTTGCTTCCTTCCCTCGTGCATTCTTCAACGATCTTTCTTTTTTTCTTTACACCCGCAGCGCGGCGCTAATAGTCGCCCACCCGTGCATATTATGAATAACGATCACGCGCGAACGAAAGTGGTTTTAGCTCCCCATTACATCTCGTTCTCTCTCTCTCCCTCGCTTCTCATCCTGTGCAATGAATTCATGGAAAAATACCGGTTGCGATGGCGAATGAAGCACCGTGAGAAAAGGTTTTAATTTTTTTTCTGCACGTTATTCAATGTGGTATACTTATTTTTTCCTCAGCATAGCTTCTTAAATTGGAAATGCAGCGCGATGGTACCTGGTGAAATTCAAAGCGGAAGGCATTGGGAAATCATTGAGAGTGAGATTGGATTTTTATTTTGTTTTTTCTTCCTCGAAGGGAAATACTTCTGTTGGGCTCCGATGAATGAATACATATGGCTCATGTAGAACATTACTATTCTTCCATTCACTTTCTATCCAACATCCAGTGGCACCATTTACAGCGTCTTCAGGTTCAAGCCCACAATTAGGCTTGGTGAGAGTACTAAATATGAAAAACAAAGGAGTGCGGTGCAAAAGTGTACAACGCTGTTATAATTCACTGCTTGTAGCGGAAGATTTCGCTTCTGACGAAAGAATTTGATCAGTTGATAAAATACTTTGTGCAGTATTACCTAGTTGCTCATTTTATTCTTCTAATCATATTACTGATCAAATAATTCAAATAACACTTGGTTGGTTTTAGATGTTTGAAATGCTCTCGTTTGTTTAGATGTTTGAAATCCGTCTCGAGACTATTTCCAAATCCCTATATATAATAGAGCGGCTCATTTAGATAACAAAGAATTAAAGGAACCGGTTTTTTCTTCTGCGCGTTACTCCTTGTCACGTATATTTATTACGCAGGATAGCTCCTTAAATTGGAAATTCTAACGGAATTAAACTAGGTAAAAGTTAGAGCAAAAGGCATTGATAATTGAACGTCTGAGTAGAACAACAGTAATATTCCAAAAAATACAAAAAAATAGTTAAGATAGCCATTTTGTAGTTTGAATGTAGTGCTATCGTTTAGCGGAAGAACAGTAATATTTCCATCCTACCTGTCGTTGAAATAATGCTTAAAAGTTTGCAATGAGAAAGTGGAAGAAAAATAACATTCCAGGAATGTTACTCTTCTTCCACTCAGACGCCGTGCCGTGCTCGCCTAGTACTCGTTTCTACCACCCAGGGTGCTGTCCTCTCACAACAGACAGTACAATAATATTGTTATTTTCGTTGGGTTTGTTGTTGCGAGGTTATATTGTGGTGAAAGCTGTGTTTAAGTTCAAGAATTATTTAAAGTCCTAATAAACTCTTTATTGTACAGATTGCCGGGAAACGAAAGAACCAAAACTATTATGATTTCATAATCAGTAAATGGACTCACATTTAAAAGAAAATCATTCTTTTATATTAAAAAAAAATGTTTACTTTTCCCTAAACATTATTATTTTCCCTTTTTCATGCTAAATAAAAGAGTTATGTCTCAAAAAGTAATAAAAGAAGCTGTTATTTATTCCTATTTTTCATAAAAACTGTTTTGAGTGGAAGAAAGATAATATTCCATGGCACATTATAGTAAATACATATAAAACTAAAATTTTGTGTTTTTCCCATTTTCAGACAGTATTTAGTGTCCAAATATCTATATATTTTCAATGGTAGGTTTTTTTGTAAAACTTCAAATTTCTTAGTTATAAAGTTTTTTTTAATTTCCTGAAAAATGAGATTTTGGAATAATACTGTTCTTCCACTCAGACGTTAAATTCATGGAGAGTGAAACCAGAGCCGTCTTTCACTTTAACTTCTTCAGTGGGAGTTTTATTTATGGGTGTATGGCTCATGGAGGGCCTTGAGTAAGTGTATAAAGAAGGCTGGCGAAGAGCATGGAAAGTAAGACGAACAAAGACCGTTATGACATTGTTGGTAAGGAGACGAACATTCTGGTTGAGATTAGGGTGAGACAGAATAGACAGCTGGAAGAGGTAATGAGGGGCGATCTATTGTTCAAGGCTGTGATAGAGGGGTAGGGTAAGAAAGAGAAAAGGTTTTCTGGACAGGATGAAGAAGGAAAGTTCGTACGCGGAGATGAAGAAAGAAATATTATAGGTAGATAGGGAATGTAAAAACCCAGAGAACTTTTTCTGACATCCATTAAAACCTACCTTTAACCGGTAGATTACTATAATGAATGATTATTGCTCATAAAAAAACTAAAATATTCTTCAAATCACTTTTAACCCTGCAGTCAGTGTCACCAGTTGCCAATTCTTCAGGTTCAAGTACACAATGAGACATAATACGAGTACAAAATAATGTCGCGTAAGGACAATAGTATTCTATGTTTTTAGCGGAAGATTACGTATCTGGCGAAAGAATATGAATAGGTTATAATATATTTGTGCAATTTATCTTAGCTTTTACTTTATTTTATTATATAAATCAAACTGATCAGGTCATTCAAATAATATTGCGGTGGTTTTAGAGTTTACAGCTTATGTCAAATCAAGTGAAAGTTATTTTTATGAACTAGAATTTTCTGTGACAACTATAATGATCAACATGACTCAACGCTGAAATTAATTTTCAGTTCATTCAACTGATATATACTTATCATTTCGTTCTCCGCGCCGTGAGAACAGCTACTCGTATTTTATTTGCGCCTTATTAAACTTCTTACTTATGTTTTCCCGCAGCATTGCTATTTCAATTGGTCATGCTGCATAATAACACCTGGTGCAAGTCCATACAAAAGGCATTGCGAATCATTGGAGAGTGAAATCAAAGTTTAATTTCAGTTTTAATTCCTCAGCGGTAAATTCATTCAAATGGCTCCGATGAAAGATCGCTTCTGGCTCATGAACAACTACTATTATTGCTAACCATTGGAATATTTATATTCTTGTTTTTCATTAGTAAATAGTTGAGTTAGCTTTTTACAACCTTAGAAAACTAAAATTTGCTAGGATGAGAAGAGTGAAAACCGGAAATGCTCACCATTTATAAAAATAGGTTTTCTTAAACAATACACAACTGATATGGTGAGTTTTATATGTATTTACAATTTTCTAGATGAATAGTAAGAGGATATCAGTATTATCTCATTTTTCCATTCCATTGAGGCACATGGAGAGAGCGCTTGCCATGGTGGCCAATGCTTGAAGCTGTAAAGTGGGCGTGGCCTATCCGCCATCTTTGTTCCCCCCGATTTACCTCAGCGCTTACTGATTACGCCAATAATTTTGCAACTTTACGATATTTACATTGACAGCTCACTTGAAATCAGCGTGCGTTTACTTCTTGAAAATGCATTCTTAGTGCATATATTTTTTTCGCGATGCCTATTATTACAGAACGCTTAATAAGATATATGGATTTACTCTTTGGGGTAACAATAGCAACTGTTATCTAACAATGCGGAAGAAAAATCAAGATAGGTTGATAAAATTGATCAAATATCAAAACAGTTTAGCTGGCATAAGTAAAATATGTATATGTATGCAACGGAAAAAAAGGAAGTTGAGTTTTTTAAGACATGAGCAAACCTCCATAAATTAACAAATGTAAAATATGTATGAAATTTTAGGTATTGCCAATTTTGCAACAAATGAAATTCATTATTACTTTTATGATTATTTAAGTTCGAAAAATAAAAAAAATAATGCATCAATGTCAATAATTCAAAGACGTGATATGACACGCTATGAAGTGCCAAGGTTCTTTAACATAAATCGGTCTAGAAATCAGGAAGTAATGGTAACAAATAGTTCCAATGACTTACCAATTACACTTAGGAATTTGCAAACAGTTGGGAGGTCAAGAGACTATGTAAAAACTATCTGTTGGGTGGAAAGTAACAAATGAATTAACTGCAAAGAAAGGCTGTGTATTTTTGTTGAATGTTTCAGGCACCTGCTGACAAGTCATTGACTTAGCAGGACCAAGGTCTGCGATTACCAATTCATACAAATATATGTTTCAAACTTGTGTAAAATAATATGAATGTAATAACATCTGTATAATCACCTTTACTAAATATATGCATATTGGTTGTAATTGTCAATTTGTCAAATGAATTGTAGAAAAAAATAAATAATATTTAAAAAAATATGTTTTCATTTAAATTAAGTATAGTCCCTACTTCCATCGAAATACCATGGTAAAAACGAGTAGAATTAATATCTCCAAGTAGCTAATATATGTTTCAAGAGTAACTTACATTAAATTTTCAACAAAAGGTAGACATTCTTGCGTCATACCCGCTAATGCGTCCACTCGTCCGTGCTATCAAAAGACAAGGAAGAAAAGAAAAACGAGAAGCAATATGGAAGATGCTTCGATTATCAGGTCACAGTTTGATGACGTCTCGTCCTCCTCATCTACCTCAATGGTATTTACGCATGGTAAAGTAACGAAGTTGAAATAAAGAAACGGAGGAGAAAATATTGTATTAAAGTGCTTTTTTACAGTCTCCGGAGCTTTCAGAAATTGCAAAAACGTTTAAAAGGCAAATAATTTAAAAAATATATTTTCACGTATTGGATTAAAGAAAAGTGAACCGTGTATTTGAAAAGGCTAATGGTTATAGTAGGAAAATACATTTATACTCATAGTATCTATAGAAATGGTAGAATATAGTGCAGTGCGCGTTGGTGACGTTTAACCTCCTGTCCTAAGTTCATGCTCCTGTCTGATACTTGTAGGTCTTATTCTAATCCATTATAGCTGGAGATTCGTCAACTTTTGTAAGCTACAGTGTAGTGTACGTTGTTAAAAACTCAACCCCTGCCACACATATTGAGGTGGATTATAAAAATAATAATCAGTCTTTCTGGCGAGCGAAATTAGGACTATCTAGTGCTTTCTTACACTTTACTCTTAAACTGACGAACACACACAGCTATCCTAAATTATATTAGTTATAGATTGATTATAGGGAAAAATATAAATGAAAATTATAGCCAAAATTGTTGCGTGCTTTTTTCTTCCAAGCATCCAAATATGTCCTTCAATAGCGTTCTGTTCCTAGCTTAGCTTTTTTAATATCACCTCTGGTTAACATTTGTACTTATTTTTGGGTATGGACTCTAGGATTAAAAAATAGTCAAATCATTACAAAACCCTGTGAACGCAGAGAGGAGTAGGGTTTAATGGGAATAGAGTGTGGGGTTGGATAGTGGGAATGCTTTGTGGCGGTCCGTCAATGGTTTGGGGACATCCCCACATTCGTACAGTGTTCCACAGGACCCGTCCTCCTCGGGTAAATGGGTTGAATTCTAAGGAGAGGATAGGGGCAAACAGATTGCCGGGCGGGGTTCCTCTAATGCCGAGGGGACTCGCTTAATTTCTACCCTTCGATTTTTCCTGAGGTGATATCTCTTCCTCTCTGACTCCCTAACCCTTATGATAACCCTTACGCACACCCTCTCACCACGTTCATCCTAGCTTTTCCTATAAGTGTTGTGGAAAAAAGTGCTTTGTTTCTCATTTTCCAAAGTCCCTTTTCACTCTCTCTATTTTTCTCTTTTTTCTAGCCCCATTTATTCCTTCCTTTGCCCTGGACTGTGTGGGCTGTACTCGAATTCGGGGAAAATTGTTCCTTCTCATATAGTTACATATACCCATACTCAATACGCCATTCGCTTTCGCGGTAGGCACCGTCAAATAAGTTTAATTCTAGATGATAGGCAGCAAAACTGACTCTAATTTGGTAATTTACTCCATATTGCCCAATTATTGCACATACTTTTTACTTCATTCGCACTCATACATTGCTAAATACGCGCCCTCTTGTTCTGAAGTCTTCTAATAGTACTTCTCCTAAGAGTATCTTCAGTATACCGTGTCACCTTACACCATTCACCCTTCAGGTCACATTGAAAATGGTACATGGTGCCGAATTCATGGTCAGTTGTTATAAATAAATTGCAGAAACACATAAGAAAATAATAAAAAAATAAAGTGTGGAATTAACACAGCCTTTTCCTATGAAACATGTTCAACTCTAAGCATTTCCACCAAAAGGCGCCTTAATATCTTCCACTACATGCACCCATGTATTTCTCGGTCTACCCACTCCTCATATCTATCACTACTGCATCACACACGTGTTCAATTCAATTCTGATCCATTTTCTCGACATAGCCAAACCAATTAAGCACGCTCCTTTCAAGTACTTCCATTACCGGAGCATATTTACCAGCTTCTTTTGTCGCCCACTCATTCCTAATCTCATCCCTTCTTCATTTACCGCTATTTTATGATAGCTTCTACTCGCTGCATTTAGCCTACTCGTTAAGTTATCCTGGCATAGTGCCGTTATTTTTCCAGTTTTTCTACCATACAATAAGGTATTT
Source organism: Pyrrhosoma nymphula (assembly GCA_963573305.1). Lineage (NCBI taxonomy): Eukaryota > Metazoa > Arthropoda > Insecta > Odonata > Coenagrionidae > Pyrrhosoma > Pyrrhosoma nymphula. The sequence goes on along the minus strand of OY754334.1, from coordinate 66,561,685 downwards.
TTTCATTTTGCTTTGTGGTCTAAATAATAAAAAAACGTACCAGGACCTTTAAAAAGGACCCTATACTCGCTTGAGCTTTTTCACGACGGCCTTTGTGCCACATTTCGCCAAGTTTGTGTCTTAATTGTAACCATGAACGATCCGTGTGGATTACGTGACTTTAACCGATGGAGTTTTAACGCTGCGATATGCATTTCTCACTCCCAAAAGCAAGCTGAAATAGGAGCTGGTCGTGCAGAAGCTTATTTTATTAAAAAAAAAATAATTTATATCGGCATTCACACATAACCAACGTAATAACGAGCCATTCAATCTAATTAGACTCAAAACTATTGCATTAAAATATAAAATCTTGTACCTGGTAAAGACTAATGAGCTATTAAAGGGTACTGAACACAAAACGACCTTAATCGTCACCTGAAGTAACCATAAAATCAATATATCTGTTACAAAGAATAAAGGTTTTTCATTTTCTCGTACTTGGCAAAAATTTCTCTTTGTGTAACTTTGCGTGAGTAGGCTGCCCATGTTTTTTCCACTCAGGCAAGACTGAGTAACTTGTCATTTTCTAATTAACAAGTTAAAGCCACATATAACGCTCATAATCATTGCTGCATGAGTAGATTATATGATTTCTAAGTTTTTAAAATTATATATTCAGTTGCTTTCCATTTGATCAGCTTGTTGAAACATCATGAATACATAGAATATATAATATTTTGTCATTAACAACGTTGAGGCCACTACGTACAATCTCGAATATTTCTCTAATTAATATTATTATATGTACTAGTAATTAATATTTCTCTTGCTCGAATATTTCTCAAATTAATGGACACATTTAATTTGCATCGTTATTTCCCAATGCTTCTCATGGTAAACCTTTTGTTTGATAATGTAAAAAGAATACCATGTGACTAATATATGCACATTCTTGTCTCATACGAGAAAAGCTCTAGCATAGTAAAAGTTTTCTAGCTATATTTCTTCCTCCCTTCATCCACCCTAACATTATCTACAAGTTCCATCCCACACCTTCCCCTACACTCCCTTTCTTCTTCCCTCGCACTCTTTATTTTCCCACCACTTCCTTCCTCCCTTCCCCAATTCCCTCCCCCCCCCCCCCACTCCACGCCCGTCCAACCTCTCGTCACGTTCCCCGGTACGACTTGGAAAGCGGGGGGAGACGGAGGAACACATTCCGGATTTTGGGGCTTAGGCCAGTTGATTAGATTCATTCACAGTCGTCCAAGAAGAAACGGCTATCGATTGTTCGGGTGAAAGTTCACCCAGGAGACTTGGTGGAATTGATTTGTGGCGTACAAGTATTAATTGTGTACAACACAGAGCTGTGCCACATCCACTGCGAATTTTGCACAACTTAGTTGTACGCAGCAGCAACGCCAATTAAGACTGACTGCCGGCATACAACTGCACTTCCGTGCATATGGGCTTCGTAATATTTTATGATAAAATTAATACGTTAGTGACTAATTGTATTTTCCTGGGCAAAGAAAGCGAGGCTGGCCATGACTGTAGAGGGGCACTAGCTGAAGCAAGTAGAGCAATTAAACTATTTCGGATGTACGTTGGAGGAAAATGGACGTTGTAACAAGAGACATTAGAAGGAGAATTTCGATAGAGAAAGGAGCCTTCAGTAATAGAATGGAGATGAAAACGGGGAATTTGTGTGAGTATTCAAATAAAAAGCTGGCGAAGAGATTAATACGGAGAGAAGCGGTGAATGATGGAATGAGACGTAGAATCTGTGGACGTGACTCTGAGAAAGAAGAAAACTGTCTGCAAGAGTTTAAGATGTGGGTGTAGGAATTGCGATGGACGAAAAGGAAAACAAACGAGGAAGTGCTTGGTACTATGGTGGCTGAGGAGAGGAAACTGCTGGAGGAAATTAGGGGGAGGGAGGGTAGGTGACTGAAGGAAGTAATGAGGGGTGATGGGTTGCTCAAGGCCGTGATAGAGGGAAGGATGTTGGGTAAGTGGGGGAGTGGAAGAAAGAGAATAGCCTTTATGGATGGGATGTAAAGAGGCAGGGCGTGCACTGAGCTGAAGGAAACTGTAGATATGTAGGAACCTGCACATGTAAAAATCTAGAGGAAACATTTTCCGAAAAACGGGAAAACGAGAGGAAAATCTTTTACTCTCTTCCATTTAAACCTTACACAACATCTAGATTACCTAAATAATAAAACGATAACCATTAATGAGTTATTGGCTAAGTATAACTATGTACGTTCTTTTTTCGTTTTTGCTTTATTAAAAAATTCTTAAGATCTTGTGTTTCTACTAATTCTATATTTTACGGGGTCCTAATTTCAGATTTCCTCAATGACAGGGACCTCAAAATCCTAATGAAAATTTCCACGAGGCTTTTTCCTCGAAGTTGAAGTCATTAGTAATAGTCATTTAATCAACAGGGACTCAAGCCCACATCTTCAAACATCTTGCTGGTTTTACTTGGCGTTTGGAAATTCTGTATTCAGATCATTGTCTCGTCAAATGATCATTTCGTGGCGAATTTCCTTACGTTCGTATAATGTGTAGCTTAACTTTCGCCAGCAATAGATTGATTAGGGATGTGTCAGGAAGTGCTTTTTGAAGTACTGTCATAGTATAACGTAAAACTAAACAAAATAAATGAGGCGCATGGAAATCTTAGGTTTTGTAGATAATCATCTAATGTAGGCATAATTATTACAAAGCAGTCGATAAACTTGCTTTTTCGACACTGCTTGCGTTCAGCACAATATTAAATTCTTATTGACGTACACAGGCATTACATGTGATTGCACTGATCCCGGCGGCCGAAGAAAGAAACAATTTTCGACACCGACTAAAAATTGTGATATGTGCCAATAATTAAGCGAGGATATTGAATTTCACAATTTAAAAACTGCCAAAATAAAAAAACGCAAGAAATTATTCGAAAAAAAATTATTGTGTTACTGCGACCAAAAAATGTGGAGGAACTTCAATGGCGCATTGGTTCACAACGGATTAAAGTATTTATTAAAAAAGTTCTACATCGCGATAAATTTTTACAGCGAGTTGGGATGATCGGCTGAGATCTTCTACTTTCACCTCGGGTGTATAACATTAGGAAGGCGTGGAGTGAAATTATAACTTCGCAGCCTCGCCTGGCGAGGAAAAAATACTAAAAAAGACTAGCGGAAAAAAAGAGACTCTCAGGCTAGCGAAGCAATTGCTAAATTGGATAAACCCTCCCCGACCTTCACTTGCTCCATAGCTTTCTCCCACCCAGTTTCACCCTTGAAACCCCATCCCACCCCAACCGTGTTCTCCACGCCCCTAATTCACCCCTTCCTCCATTCCCAAAAACCCTTAATATTTTCCACCTCCAGCTCCTAAGTCCCTTCGCTCTAATACGCCCTTAGCGCACAAACTTTCCCATTCTCGGCATGAAGTTCACGATCCTTGGTTCACCCGAAAGCTCTGGATTACATAGTAAGGTCACCGTGGGAACTGTGTCGGCCATACTTACTTGAACCTAATTTACAATGGAGAAGGTAGCGAAATCTATTAATTTTCACGATGATTTTTAAATCGGGTAAAACTTTAGAGATTCATTCAATTAAAAAAAACTCGAAATTATAGGATTTGCTTTTTTTTTTTTAGATGTGGAAGCTTCGTTAAGTTCTGTTATTTTTTCTTGCGTATAAAATTTTTCGGGCGTCCAAAATGATGCTTAACTGAATGGTTAGATGCTAAGTTATAATTTTCAGCCTTAATTTCTCAGGTAGTTAAGCACTGGTTCACCGTCAAATTTAGCACATTTTTGCCTATAGTATTTTTATTGATTTAACGGACAAACGTCACATGTATTGAGAGTATGGCTCTTTTATTACAGATGTGAAGTCCTAGTGCGTATAGCGGTCGTACATGACCATGAGTTACTATACAGAAGACAGCGATATACCTTATTTATCACAATATTTTGTAATTTTCGAGGAGCTAAGGAGATACTGCTAATAAAATAAAAAAATAAACCATTGTTTTTGTTACCTTTAAGTATTTTTGCCGTTTTAATCGACGCAAAAGAGTAAAACACGCCAAAAAATGAACTACCGTCATAAAGCAGACGAAATTTTGCCGGCCTTTTGAAAATATAGACCAGGGGTTCTCAAAGTTTTAGCTACTGCGTACCACTTGAAATTTTTGGAAATTTTGGTGCACCTATATTTTTCTAGAAACATATTTTTTGTCGAAAAAATGCCAATGGCTTGTTTTATTTTAATTAAATTGCTGAGAAAACTTTATATTTAATTATTAATGCACTTGTATTTCGGTTTTTTCAACCCTTTATCACGACAACGATAAATTAATATAGTTTTTTTTCAATTTTGTCTTGCTAATTTTTATTTAAAAATATATAGAGATATATATTAATAACATTTTTAAAATTAAAGAAAAATAAAACGGTTATTGCATATTATTGTTTTATTTATTACTCATTGGTCTAAAATCATACAATTTTATATAATTAGTTCAAACTAAGCAAAAAACCATCAACATCATCAAAAATAAAAACTTTTAGTGCAAAACTTTTTGTTGTGTTCCTGTGATTAAAATATCAATATCAGGAGTAATGGAACTTAACTTCACTCTTAAGTTCTCTTCAACACTTATTCTGTTTCTATGTTTATTTTTGATACACAAAAGTTCAGAAAATTTACTCTCACACAAGTAACTTGTAACAAATGGCATCAAACATAGCACAGCTTGCCGGAAGTTCGTTGGGTACTCGGTTTTACAACCGATCCAGAAGTTAATTAAAGATTTCTCTTTAAAACTGTCTTTCAAGGAACTATCTTCTGTTAGATCGATAAAACTTTCTTTTAAGTTCAACTAATTTGGTGGGGTTCCCGAAAAAGGATTTCTAATCCAGTGAAATTAGGAATAATTTTCGGAGAAATATTTATTAAAACTTTCTTGAAGGGCTTCCATGTGAACAATGATATCAGCAACCACATCTGGCATTGGAGATATTTCATTTTCTTAAAAAAATGATGATAGAGTAGGAAATGCAGATAAATTCTCCTCCTGTATTTGTAAACAAAACCAACTTTCTCTGGAAGGAGTTTATTTTGTCATTGGCTGTGAAGGTTGTTGTATTTGGTCCCTGAAGTCCCATGTTCAGCGTGTTGAGTCTATCAAAAATGACAGCTAGATATGTTAATCTGGACAACCATTTTTCATCGCCTAACAAGTTTTTCATGTCATTATTTTTTCACTTAGAAACATAAAAGCTTCTGACCTCAGTTCAAAGATTCGGGTCAAATTTCCCTCAAGATAACCATCTCACTTCTGTATGTAGGAGTAGAGTCTTAAACTTGCCACCCATATATTCACACATCAACGAGAATAATCTTGAGTTAAGAGCCCTAGCCTATATGACGTTAATAACTTTCACAGCATCTGACAAAACGGAGTTTACATTTTTCGGCATACCTTTAGCAGATAATGTTTCTCGGTGGATGACACAATATGTACTTCGGTATTCAGGAGCAACCTTCTTTATTTTTGCTGCTAGCCCTGCCAATTTTCCTGACATAGCTTTTGCCCCATCTGTACACAAACCAATACACTTGGCCTACTTTGAGTACATACTCATCAATGGTGTTAAAGATGAGTTCCGCAGTAGTGTTTGATTGAAGAGGTTTGCAGAACAAAAACTCTTCTATCACCTCTCCATGATAATCAAAACGTACGAATACAAGTAGCTGCACCATGTTTGTGACATCGGTGTTTTCGTCTACTTGAAGTGCAAAATAAGTGCATTCTTGGAGTTGTAAACACAGTTGTTCTTCAATATTGGAAGACATGTCGACAATTCGCCTCTTTACTGTGTTATTTGACAATGGTATTTTTTGAATTTATTTGGCTGCCTTTTCTCCTAACACGGCTTGGACCATATCCATAGCGGCCGGCAGTAAGTGTCTCACCTATTGTGTGAGGCTTTCCATCTTTTGCAATTCTATAACTAGCAAGGTATGACGCCTTTATCAAGTTAGTATCAGTATTGACAAACTTTCTCACACATTCTTTTTCTTTCTTAAAAAAGGTAGATTTTCTGTTAAAAAATTCAATGGGCTTACCAACCATATCAGAGTGCTTTGTATTTTGGTGACGCATCAGTATAAAAGGCTCCATGCTTTGGTTCGAAATTGCTTTGATACATACAATACATTGGGGAATAGGATTGTCACTGTTTTCGGTGTCGATCTTCACTATGAAACCGTACTGTAAGTAGCTTTCATCGTATTTGCGATTAGCCTGTGGTTTAAGTTCTTTAACACTATCCTTTGAAGTAGAAGAGGTCATCAAAAATCGCTTCATAGTTTAGTTTGCTTGCAAAAAAAACACAATTATAACACACACAACAGTTACAGATGCACAGCACAACATATAAATATTGCACAATCACTGTTGACGCTGATGTAACCGAGGAGGGGTTCACGTCCACACTGATGCAAACTGGCAACCGCGGAGCGAAGGAATGTAGGGGTAGTTAGGAGGGGCGCGGCGAAGGAGGGGACAGCCAGCGCCCGGCAGACGGGCAGCAGAGTAAAGTTTGCGTGCTCACGCACACAGAGGCCCTTACTAGCCTATCGCTCGTATCACCCACGCGTACCACCTGAAACCGCGTAACACCGGTTGGGAACCCGTGATATAGACGCTTGGTACATGCAATGCAAAGGAGAGCCGAGTGAGTGGATGAAACATAAAATCACAGAACATCACTAAAGACCGATACCCTAGGGATGTGAATCAAATACTAAGGCAAAATATGATCTTGTATGCTGTCTTCAATGTTGCAAAAACTGGGTCATACGGAGAAAGGATGGAGATAAGCTAAGTTCAAGGTGCAGTATACACCAAAGTGAAGAAATTCGTCACGGAAAACAACTTGTATTGACTAGCATTTTAGTGCGAATCTCCCACTTTCCGGTCGGAGGTGTAAAGCAGTTAAGCAATGGTATATCTGGTCAGACCTGACACGTATATATACCTGACCGGCAATTGGGATATCAAGGTCAAGTAAAAAGAATCTTTCACAGTCTAATCACATCCGTTTGGGGTTTTCTCCTTTGCCCCCGTGCAAGTGAATGCGTACCTTGTCATTCCTGCTTTTCACAGTGATTAAGGTATAGTAAGAAAAACAATACGTAGATTAATAATGGTGTGAAAAAACGCAATGAGCATAAAAACAAATGAACAAGGTACCTTACAATATGTCGGGCAAAAGATGAAAGTTTTCATATGAAATTGGATGAATGAAATGTTGCCGGATGGAGAAGACTATACATATAAACATAGTTCTCATGTTTCATACTTTTATTGAGGGTAAACCTGCAATACAACTGCCTTAGAAAAAAATTAAAATATCAAGCCTTACTTCCGTCAGTCAACTGTTTTATGCTTAAAATATGGTTTTGGGCAAGTTGAAGCGCTTTTTGTTATTAATTTGAATCAATTTTTTCTATTCATATAATACTTTCTGATTAATAATATAGAAAATCTTTTAATAAAGGCAATGGAAAAGAATTATTTTATTATCCTCGTAAATAAAAAGAGCAATAAGTTCCCCAAAGAACTTTTTCCACCAAAAAACATTCATGACGCTATATTCAAATCGCCGCCAAATATCTAAGGAGTTGAAAATATTTCATGCCCTGTTTTCAGCTCCGAAAGTATTGCAAAAGAAAATGGTAAAAATATCAGGAAAATCGAATACGTTGACAAACATGGATTGGATGATTTCATATGTATTGACCTAAGGGTCAATTGAATGTTGAAGACAACGATGGGAGAAACTAAGAAAGCGAGGAATTGGTCAAAAATTGGTCAAATCCGGTCGCAGCAAATATTTATCATAGTGGAAAACTTCTATGAGTTCTCCTCTCGCCAGAATAATATTGTAATAAGATGGAATAAAAGGGGGTAGGGATCATACCTGGGGCATGAACAATGAAATCAAGAGAATGAAATATCGCGTTTGCAAGTGCAGCAGAGCTGAACTGCTGTCTCTCCCTTTCAAAAAAAACCTTCCTTCAATCGGCAAAACAACCGTAAATAAGACGAAGGCTTTAAATACCTCCGAATCTTCGCTACCCACCCGACTCATTCATAACATTCATACCCATCCAGGGGGGCAAAAAACGTATCTCCAACCATTCCCCTCCTTAAACTTTCGAATGACCACCCCTGAAACTCTCCCATAGGCGTCCACTCGTCCAAAACACACTTCCTCTCATCGTTTCCACCCGTGCAAACCCTTTCCTTTTCCTTACCCTGGCCCGACCATTACCACTTTCAAAACCCTACCAATTCAAGCGGACCACCCTTCCCTCCTCACTTTATCTCATGCAGAGCTTCCCCTCCCCACTTCTTTGAGGACCCTTGGAGTGTTCACCCCCTATCTCTCCTTTTCCTCCCCCTCACTTCCAATCCGTGCTCACCCGCCTCGACCCTTTTCCGAAATGTTTAAACCGCAAGAGAGTAGCGGGGGAAGTTGCTTCGGAGGTGGGCCCTCGCGCGCCCGAGGGAAGATTAGGAACGCTAAATCAGGGCGTTTTTTTCCTCTCCCTCCCTTCCCCCTACTCCCTTTTCATTCTCCATGCATGGGTGGCTGCCGGTAAGTGCGAATGGGCCATAAAAATGCTTTCGGGCGAGCTATAAATATTCATAATTATCCCGGCTCTTTATTAACGTTTTATTCCGTTTCCCTCCATGCCAGTTCCTCGCGATATAGGAGGGGATAATCATTTCATTTTCCTTGTATTATTATTATTTCGGCGAATGTGGAAAGTAGTGTTACCATTTGATTGCTCCGGTCAATTTCAAAATTAAAGGTTGCGAGATAATATAAAAAAAAATGATCTTGCAAGATATTGAACGAAATTTTAGTCATACAAAATGCAGAATAAATTACTCTTCTAAGCACTAGTTTTCACATATGCTTGTTAATCGACGATGCATTTACGATAAGTTTCGGGCAAGTCTGTCCCCTACAAATCGATTTACAGCGTCATGAATGCGGACGAGATTTTAAATTATCCAATTGAGATTTTAACATCATAGGATCTTTCTGGTGTAGTACCGCACAAATTGTCTCTCAAACTCGGTGCACCAATAATTCATTTGCGTAATATTGATGCACTACGATCGTGCAATGGAACCAGGCTCACTGTTAAACAACTGCTGGCAAATGTCATCGAAGCGAAAAATCTGAATGGCAAGACAAAAGAAGAAGATGTGCTTATTCCACGTATTGACATCATTCCCACCGACATGCCATTTGATTTCAAATGACTTCAGTTCCCCGTTTGCCTTGCATTTTCAATGACAATAAACAATGCAAAAGGTCAATCGCTTCAAGTATGTGGATTAAATTTGGAAAATCCATGCTTTTCACACGGTCAATTATATGTTGCATGCTCACGTGTGGGACAACTGAAACATTTATTCGTTTTTGCAGAGGGCGGTAAAACCAAAAATATTGAATATTCAAAAGCACTCGAATAAAGTTTTCAACCATATTTTAATACACAAAAAATAATTTTCTTTAATTTATTTTGAACATGTTAATTTGTCTACTTTGTATATGTGTGCCTCCTTAGAAAGAAAAAGAGGCATTGCGACGCATGCCGGGCACAGCTAGTTAATAAATACATATAAATACAATACGTACATACATAGCCATCATACCGTTCCCTTTCGGGGAAGGCCCAGTCAAAAAAGTTTTATTCTCGGCTACAAATCTGTAATACTGTCTGTGCTCTTAAAAATCTCCTCCTAACTGCCCTATCCATGCACACTTCTATTGCTTCATTTATACTCATACTTAATTCTAGCAGTGCAAATGGTAATAATCAAATGAGTAATTTTTTAAAGTACTGTCATTAAAAATATCAACCTGGTAAATTAAAATGACTTGATTGTACATACCATGAAGCGTTCCCACTAAATGAGGTCTGGAAATATTCGAATTATTTATGACTGATTCATTAATCGCTGCGTATATTTTCAAATGCTCAGTTATTTGTATTTATGAACAATTTCCATGGCCTCAAAATGAATATACGTAAGAATATTGCAAACTTTTTTTGTAAGGATTATGCTTTTCTCGCTGTCTCAACACATTAATATTGAATTTGACTAATGCTTTCGTAAGTAGCCAATGCAATTCTTAAAAAAGACTAAATACATTATGGTGGGTTGTGTTCAAGCAATGATTGATATGATGAAAGGAAATTAATGGCATATGTCTAAATAATATGTGCCTAATAATGACACAAAATGTATAATGAGAAGCGTTTAAAGAATGATAATCTCAGCATACCCGCGGGACTAAACTATTAGGGTTACTGATTACAATGCTATAATTAATATTTGCTAAGGGAAAGGTAAAAGGATGACCCACTTGAGCACCTAGACCACGCATATCTATGAAGTAATATAGTAAATTTAAATGCCTTCTTTTTTGCTTTTTCTCCACTGATACGGGTTGATTCTCGAGTTCATAACAATTTCAGGCTGTGTAATAGTTATATTTTCCTTAGAAAAAATCTGAAATTTTCTGAATGCATGATGATTTAAAACTCACTCAATTCTCTATATGTAGGTATTTTCTCGGTGATAATCTGTTCCTTCTTGAGCCCCTGGTCCTTGTAAATAATCTTATATTATCTAAATGAATGAAAAAGTTTAATATTAACATAATCTGTGTACGTACGTATATCATCGCTGAAAATCTGTTGCTTGTTTTAGTCCAAAATGATTCAATGCTGTGTACCAATCCTATTATTTTTATAAATATTAGAACTCAACTGTTAGGTCAGATTATTATACCCACTAGTCATTTGAAAGATCCCACACGAAGTAGGTTGCCCTAGAGGCAGTTCATCAATTATCCAACCACCAATGGAGTACAACGTTTATCTTCACCATTAATGAATCTCCTCCGGAAACTAATCGATTATCTACGGTTTTTTTCTGGGTCAATGAATCCACAAAATTTCCCTTGACAAAGAAACGACACTCAACCCTGGGCAAAAAAGGGGAGATGTCAGTTCGAGACAGCACTGTCCGACTAGACTCGCCCTTGGAAACATTTATAATGTTTTTACACCTCTCCCCCATCTCCCTCCTGCAGCCTATGCCGTTAATTTTCCTGGACTCTCCCACATGCAGTCTGAGCAAGGCAGCCAAAAGATTTCACGTTGACAAAAGGCGCTCATAAGCTCGTTCAATTAAGTCTTCAGGAGTGGCCTCAAACCCGCCCAGGCCATCATCCCGAATTCATGTGTCTCCAGCCGAGGGTCTGAATGCGGGGGAATCGGTCGGAGGAACGACAGAATTGGGCGTGGACCGGGAAGTTCCTTCTTGATTCAACTAACTCACCCGCCACGATGAAGACTCGGCAAGAACCCAGCAAGTGGAGGAGATTACTGAAAGCGTTCCACGGGACAAACAAAAAAACACGCAATCCATTTTGAGGGCCAAAGGGTTACCTCCTTTAAACCTCACCATATGTGTTGGGTCTTAGCGGCATTCAAAATTTAATATCGCATTGTGATAAAAGAAATTGCATCGCAAAACAATGTATCGTATCGCAATGCATCTTTAATCCCATTAAAATGCATTGCATCGCATTTTTTTCATATCATATTCCCATGTACGATATTTTATATCACACGCATATATACATATTCGACATGCCATTCCCTTTCAGAGTAGTGAATATCAAAGAAATTAGTTATTATTGTTAAGCCTGGGAAACTGGCTCTCTTTTAATAATTTCCTCCATAATCTCCTACCTTGCACACCCATTTCGTTTTTCTTGCACTCGTGCATTGCTTAAATTACGCTCTCCTATTCATATGAGACCTAATATTCCTCTTCTTAAGTGTCTCTTCCACCAATTCACCCATGACTTTCGTGGTCTAACTCTCACACCATTCACTCAACTATCATATATGTGTTTCGCTATTCGAACCTCAGCCATTCTCTCAATATTGCTAAGCCAAAGAAGTACACACCTATTTATATGCCGATTAATGGAACATCCAAACTACATTATAAAACGACCCACTCATTCCTAACTCTATCCATCCTTCTTTGGTCGTAAACATTTCTCAGGTATTCCCACTGCATTTAGCTTTCTCTGCATATCCTAACATAATCAGGTTTCACTTTCAAAATCATATTACATTGCATATTAAAATACCTGGACGATCAATATCGCAATACGATTTCTCCGGAACGTCACAATTTGATATCGATTCATTGCATATTTCAGCCCAAGCCATCCCAATCCGATCCCGGTACACAGTTTGAATCAGTACACATTATTGAGCAATAGATAAGACAGAGTGTTAGTTCTCTTCAGTGACAACCCTATCCATAACCAGGTCATAATAAAAACATGAAAAATACCATACTGCTTACCCCTAAAAGCACACTTTCCGGAGAAGCCTTCAACAAAATGATAAAACTTTATTATTTCAACGGGAAAGAAGGCTATGTATTTGCCATACCTTGAAGTTTAATATTCAATCCTGGCATTAATCAATCAATCAACTAACTAATAACAGAACACGAGCCACCATCGGACCATCTATAAATTTCGGAAAATAAATCTTCGTCTTACAGACGGCTCATTCAACAGTTTCCGAACTGTTGTATACAAATTCCGACCACGCAGATGACAAATCAGTAAATAGAGAGTGACAAAAGAAGAAAATAATCAAAATTGACGATATTGTTGCTTTAAATAACTAATCAAAAGTGTTAAAAGAAAAAATCGTTCTTACATCTTCAAATCCTCAAGAGTGGGAAAAGTTATAAGATACCAAAGAAAAAATGTTGAGCCTTGTGTTAATCACGCCGTGGTAGGAAGGGATTTATTCTGCTATCTCATGAGATTAGTTTATTCCACTTTCCATAAAACCAACGTGTTTCACGAATCCAACATGCTCGATCATCTTAATTATCACTCATACTTAGTCATATATCAATGATTAGGTAAATCTACGTGCCCCTCGGTGGTCTATATCAGAGAAATCAATTTAATTATGAATTATTTTTTCAATTTTATTACATTTTTTTCCAGTTTCTATTTTTAATATAGCATCACATTACCTGCCACGAAAAAATATCCAGTTTTTTTTAAACTAGTACATTTTTTGGTGGCAGACAGATGACGGGTAATGAGAATACGACAATGATAAGGACTGCAAAGACAGCAAAAGCTAAGGCAAAAAAAGTGATTGGAGAAGGTAATAAGCATCCACAGATTTTTTACGGATTTCGGAAAATCTCTTAGTTCATTGCACCACACACTCCACTACCTTCATTACGATCTGAAGATTGGTTTGCAACGTAAGGACAAGGCTCACCCTACTTTAAGCCGAGAGACCAGTAAAATTCGCACTGGGGGCTTTACATCTCCCGGCCATATCAAGGTAACGTCCCAGCACACATAAAATCGCACCCTGAAGGGATTTACCAAAACATCAACGAAAGACAAAGAAATTACCTTTGTACCCGGGAATTACCGCAATGCACCACTGAGATTTACTCACAGGGATACTACGTGACCAAGATTTTTTGCTTTATTGTTTTGTCCAGATAAATTCGCCTTCTGAACCTGGTAACCTTCGACCCCTGGCGTTAAAGCCCATGACGCTATGGCGAATCACAATGCTATAATATTTTAATTTAATTAATTAAAAATTAAATATTAATATTTTTCTTGTATGCATCTCAAAATGAGTGTACGTCAATAACAACTACAAGCAAAAGTTTTATAAATTTTTTGTTGTACCTATTTATAATGACTATGTAAATAACAGTTTAATTGTTACTAGAGTTGTAAAGTAATTATTTTTGAGGAATGTTTAATAATTAAGTTCAAAAAGCTATAATGATTGATAAATTTTTTCACTGTTCCTTTTATATTAAATTGAATTTTGTTCGTAGTGTTAACTAACATAGAAGTGTAAAAAAAATAACTACTGCAGATTACGGACAAAGGTGTTTATGTTATAAAATGCTCCAAATTCTCTGTTAGCTCATACACAAGCCTTTAAACAAATGTATCTTAATGCTTTGCTTTTACTTCACACTTCAAACCATGGGTTAATTACTAAATTATCCAGCACCAATGATAGCATCTATGTGATTGTAGTTGCAACACTCTCTATGTTCTTGTTTTTGTATTTCATCTGTGATGGTCGAGTCGGTGACCCCAAAACGGAGATACTGTCCAATGGGGCACCTATATTCCAGACAAACCATTGTAAAAATAATAATTGTATTTATCTAATCTGGAATAAATAATCATTATTATATTATTATTATATATTATAAGTAGTGAAGTCGAAGTTCACTAGTTTATTTTCATCTACCACTGAAAGCAGCATTATTTGTTTTAACATAAGTGTTTTATTAAATCAAACAAAATACGCATGCTAACATACATGCTCGTTGAATAATCCACCCAGGTGGGATACTAACCCACGGCCTTCGAGTTTTCAGGCAGGAGTACCCAAGTCTTGGCAAGTTTTTGTCAAGATATTCAATTTCACGGCAAGTTTCATTGATATACCTCATTTTCAAGTTTACCCGATGTAAAAACCTATAGCTAGGTATGGCGAGATATTACTTAATATAAATTTGATGAATTTGGCCTCATGATATAGAAGAACAATTTTACTTTACAGTGATAAAATAACGATAAAATGTTATCAGGTATCATGCTCAAAGATATGCATAAAAAATACCAGCCATTTTCCATGGGAAATGGTACGGGTATGCACTTGAGAGAGACTATGTACTGAACACTGAGGAATGTCTAACGAATAGATCTCCGCAGAAAGTTAATAATGTGTAAGTTTAAGGCATTCTCAGCGATTTTTTTAATTAATCAATTACTCACCGCCAAAATGTTTACAGAATTGAAAAAAATTTTCCGTTGTAGAGGCATTTTCACCTTACGGCGTGAAACAAAACAGCCGAGTTAAGACCCTATGTGTAAATATGTTTAGTTAATTACTGAGAATTTCAAAACTTAAAAGTATTTGTATCATTCATGTTACAATATTTACTTCATGCTTCTAACAGGTGCTAAAATTAAAATATAAAATTTGAGTATGATCCCTTTTATGACTTGGGAAAAATTTCGTTCAAACGTCCTTTCGTGAAAAGTGGCTACCTATTTATCCATCATTAAGGATCCATCTCCCTATACCTCCGTCGATACCATCTCAATTACCGTGAACCCCATACGATAAAACAATCTCTTTCTTACTCTAAAATGCGTTGTGAATACTGCCTGGTGTCTTATGGGACCAGGTTATACCTTTATTTTTATTTGAGTTCCCATTGGAGGTACTCATCTCTCTTCTTTCACAGCATACTACTTGGCGGCAGGGCAGCGATCTAAAAGGTGCGCTCTCTATCATGCATTTGTTTCTGGGATTCTAAGATTGATTAATTTATTTGAGTGACTACTTTTTGGAACTAGCAAATTCACTATCTTAATTTTAATAGTTGGCTTTGACAGATGTTGAATATTATTTTTCTCTCTCCTAAAATCTAACAGGAAGAATCACATTTCCTCTAATAGGTAGGGAAATACCAGGCTACAGAGTCCGAAGCGAAGAAAAGGGACGTGCTCAAAGAATGCCTCGGAACTTCAAAAAGACACAACTACGACGTCATAATAGGATCCTATGCATTCCTGACATCTTTTGCTAAATGCAGAAACTAGTGAGGAAAGGTAAATCGCTGGAAACACAATGGGTACCTTAGTCTTCAAAATAAATTAAGTTCTCGTGACGTACGTGACTCTTGGGGTCTGAAGATGAGTTATCAAATGGAGTGACTCCAGGTTTTAAGAAAGCGTATATGGCACTTTACCGATGTAGCATAGTAACTTACAAAATTGTCCAGAATGACATAATTACAATAATGATACTAAATATGAACTTGACTGAGGTTCCGGCCTCGTGCTGACGCCCCATCACCGTTCCCACATCCCAGAGCCAACGCATTAGGGTATTAAATTACGAAAGGGACCCGAATTTCGCCCGCGTTAAACGTCCCCCCTTCTCTTCCGCACACTCACAGTCCGTCCGTCTGCGGCTTTTCCCGAGTTCAACGCACGTCTCCCACTCCAGCCCTGCACCCCTCCTTCTCGCCGTCCCTTGACCTCCAACTCCCGACCTCCTTCCCAATTCCCTCTCCCCCCCAACGTCATACCTCCCAACCTCTCTCATCCCTCCTTTCATTTCATTTTCTCCTGCTCACTCAATGCCCCATTCCGTCCAGTTTGTTCTCCCTTCTCTCTCCGTGTCCCTCCTCATCTCTTCCGTTCCGAACCTCAACATCCTCAAATCCCTTACTCACACCAACCCATCCTCCCAAAGCGGCCGAGGCTTCTTCTTCTCTTTCTCTCCCCGGCAGTCCCCTCGTCCCTTCCCGAGGCGGGTGAGCCGAGCGGTACCCCACTCTCATCTCACCCCTCTTGCATCCGACTCTACCTCCCAAAAGGACTTGAAGCCTCACCTTCTTCCTCTCCCTCCCTCCGGCCTCTACCCCAACCCTCCGCTGCAGGAAACCTCTACGTTCTCATTTCCACTGTGGCAGCCTCCTTCCACAGTCTTCACTCCTACACTGAGGGCTTTTTTCTAAGTACGCCATGCTTCAAGTTTATCCTGAAGGTTTTATAACTCTCCTTACTACTAGAGGTACTCATCTGTAAAATGGATATAGTAACCACGGCAATAGGAGAATCAGGGTGGGTAGATATTGGTCGTGGGGTTAGGCAAGGCTGTTCGATGCCACCTTTCCTTTTCAACATTTTTGAATAAGAAATGATAAGAGAGGCATGGGAAGAGCTAGATTTGGGAACCAAAGTGGGAGTCTAGCTAATAAAGTCGGTTAGAATCGCGGACGATCAGGAGTTGAATTTTCCATCTTTGAAATAATTAAAGGCTTTGGTAGATGCATTTTAAATCATTGCGGGTAATACGAAATCAAGATTAATCATAAGAAAACAAAATTTATGAGATTTCTAGGACAAAGAGAGCGACGCCGGTTATAAAATTAGGAGGGCACACCCTGAGCAAGTTGAGCAATTAAAACCATTGGGTTGTACGTTAGACGAAAATGAGCATTGTATCAGATAAATCAGAATATTTATAGCAAAAGAAGCGTTTAGCAATACGAAGTTGCTGATTATGGGGACCTTGGGTAAGGAGGTAAAGAAGAGGCTGTCAAAGAATTTAACATGGAGAGCAGCGTTACATTTTGCAAAAACGTGGGCTCTTAGAAAATATGATGATAATAGAAAATAGGCGTTTGAGACGTGGGTGTGGTAGAGAATGGAGAAGTTGTAGTTGATGGAAATTAATACAAATGAGGATATACTTGGTACTCTTGGTGAAGAGAGAAAACTTCTGGATGAGATTAGGAGGAGGCAAAGTAGTAGGTGAGAAATTGTAATGAAGGGCTAAGGGTTGCCTAATGCTGCGATAGAGGGGAGGGTGTTGAGTAATCGCTAAAGAGGAAGAATGGGTATAGGCTTAAGGGACGGGATGAAATAGGGTAGGACGTATGCTGATATGATGAAAAACCTTCGGTTGAGAAGATTGGGGCTTGCAACTGTGAAAACCTAGAATATTTTCCTTTTTTCCAACGAAATTATCTTAACTTGTGCATCATCCTAATAATTATAATTATCACCGAACGGTGAGTTTTCAGTAATAGTGACTGCTGTACTCTCTTGTTAGAATAATCGCAAAAAACATTAATTATAATTAGATAAATTCCTATTAATATGTGTAGTGATTTTTAACGATTTAATGAAAGAATGTAGTCCTTTAAGTGCCTCATGTGTTATAAAAGATAAAGAATGATTTTGTTAAAGAAAACACATTCATCATCACTCAATCCAACGTGACTAAGCAGAAAGCGTAGAGATATTAAGAGAAAAATGCCCTCTCCTACGATATTCCGTAACGATTTTCTTGTCCACGACTTGGACGATAAGTTTTCGCGCGAAACTCTAAGTGGCATTAAAGTGTAACAATTATGTCTAAGGTCAATTGCCATCAGTGGAGTTTCCATAAAACTTAAAAAGTAGGCTTAAAATGTTATTTTTAAGGTGTATCTTGCAGAGACATACGAGTTTCTCACGAAACTTGACTGTAACTATCAATCACCTGCAATGAAATATTTTAAATAATTATGCCTTTGAACAAAATGCTCTGATTTTGTGGGTATACATACGCCAGCCAGTGAAGTTTATGAGATGTTTTTCCACCTATATTTCCTTACTCAAAACATACTTTCTCCGCTATCTCTTCTCCTTCTATCTCTTCTCCTTCGGCTTCTCCTGGTTCTACAGCTGGAAATATTGTTGTTTTCCTCTCCGCTCAGCCTAACTAATCCTTCGTTCCAAACGTGAGGCTTGACTGAGTGTGTCTTGCATCAAGTTTTTCCTCATGTTGTTCACTCTTCCCTTACTGATCTTGAATGACGAAACAAACTTTACGTGAACTCCTTCGGCTGGAAGACCGCGCTCGCAACTTCAGATAAAATTTAAGTTTTAATTGCTATGATTTCGATATGGATATTTGCATGGGACAGTAACGTGAACCTCGAGAAAGGAAGACGAGAGTTTGACTGCAGGCGTTCCAGATGTGTGTGCGTAGGAGGAAGGAGAAGGCGCGGTGGACGGAAAGGAAGACGTACAAAGAATTAACCTTACATAGTTATTTCATACAGTTAATTCTTTATAGATTACACATGGGTATCTTGTGGAGGGCACTTTGAGTGCAGAACTCAGTCCGTCATATGAGACGTTAAACCATGGTCCCCATATGTGTGCATTCGTGAATAGCAGGCTAATCCCAACGCCGGGTTTCTGTTCACCGTTCCTCTTCTACCCATGACAAACTTCCCTTATCAGTCTACCCACAAATGACGTACATGACCTCAGCTGTCAGTCGCCTCCGAGTAAGCAACCGACCAACCAGTCCACGAACCTCCTCCGGCAGAAAACCCCAGCGTTCTCACTTCCACTCGTCGTCACCTCACTCAACCTTCACTCTTGACTGCGAGGCTTTTCTTGACGTGGTTGGACCGAGTCAAGTTCCTCCACACGCTTTCCACTCTCCACTCATCCAGATAAGCGGGAGAGTAGGGCAGTGAAATATTTTATTTTCATTTTGCGATTTAAGTTAAGGTCAAAAAAGTAATACTGGAGATAATCAGCGATAACATTTAACGCTTTGACGCCAATTATTGTAATAAAAACATAAAATAAATTGGAATGGATGATATTGAGGAATTTCAGATGCATGCGAAGATGAATGAGGACATAGTTTGGACTGATAGATTTTTATAGTAGAAATAATCTAATCTCAATTTATTACCATATGTATTAGAGTTATCTACCAGACAGGATAGGTTTTAATGGAAAAAAGTCAAAATCCTCTAGGTTTTTACAATCCCAGATGTCAATCTACCAACACAATTTCTTTCTTTTTTTGTGCTCTCGGACGATTCTGGTGGTCCGTATACCCCTGCGATCCCGATAAGCCATTGACCTGTCATCAGGTTTCTCAGGCGCCGAACCACCAGCACTTGACATAATCACCCATGCCCTGAGCATGCGAAAAACCGACCCACGTGGGACTCGAACCCGCGACCCACGGATTAGAAGGCGAGGACTTTACCCCGCCGCCAACGGGGCCGGCATTGTTTTCATTATCTCAATGTAAATATACCTAAGCCGGTTGAATAATTCTATAATATCTGGGTGCAAAAAAATGTTATAGGAAAACCAGATTCATTCATTGGTCGTTATATCAAATAATTGGTTGAGATCAGCCCTCCATCCCTCCTTATCCAATGTAAGTTCCCGCACTCCCTGGTAGATCTTGTGTGCTTTTCTCTTTATTTTTTTATGTATTTATCGCTTGGCCTTTCTCATGGAACTTTTCCCTTACAATATATGACTTGATGGCGTCTAAAATAGAATTAGAGAAAAAATAGAGGGAATAGAAAACAAGATTTATCATCATTTATCAAGATCATTCAAATTAGCGGCCGACTAAGCATTAGCTAAATAATGAACTTAACCTCTACAATCAATGATGGATTTGGTCAGGGGGAATTTAAGAAATGAGATAAAATGACAATTAAAACATAAATATTGAGCTATGCGTGATATGTTCCGGAAACTTAGCCATTTCAGGATTGAGATGGAAGTAGACTAGAGGTTTCGAGACGCGACTTCGTAGAATCATAGTAGCAGGAAACGGGAATGCAAGGAACAAAAACAAGGCTGTGTAAGATACGGTGGTGAAGGAAAACAAATTGGTGGCAGAGATTCAAAGGAGCCAGATGACGCGGTTGAGGTACATATTAAAAGGGAGAAGCATGTGGGAGGGGATGATAGGGAGTTCAATTTTTGGCAAGGGTGGCCGAGAGAGGAGAAATGGATGACCTTTTGACGACAACAGCGCTGGCAGAATGAGCAAGGAGCTCGAAAAACTTACTAGAAGGTAGTTGCAAAGTGGTTAGTGAATCAACCTTCATCTATAAAACTTACCTTCTGGCTGATTTATCGGTTATAGCTCTCGCAAAAGTTCCTGGCGTAGACCTACGCAACAAAAAAAGTGGTAGAGGTGGAGGGGGTGAAGAGAAACAACGTAGGGGAAGAGGTTGGCTACGAGAAAGAGGAGGAATAAGACACAAAACTACTTCAATGGCTAAATAAATATGTTCATCAAGTGGTTTAGGTCACCCATCCCCATGATTTTACAAGGTAAATTGTCTTTTAGGTCTCATTGCGAAACAAGTCGCAACGAGACAGCAGGTAATGGTGCGGCATTCCACGTTCTACTTCTCGAAAAAAGCATGGACGCCAGGCTAGAAGGAAAGTGGGTAAAATCACCCATCGCAATGCCTTTAACAACGACCCCATTTTGA
This sequence comes from Pyrrhosoma nymphula, assembly GCA_963573305.1. Taxonomy (NCBI): domain Eukaryota; kingdom Metazoa; phylum Arthropoda; class Insecta; order Odonata; family Coenagrionidae; genus Pyrrhosoma; species Pyrrhosoma nymphula. The sequence continues at coordinate 66,540,640 of OY754334.1, read as the reverse complement.
GGTCTCATCGTGATAACGAGTGGAAATGGGACGTCTGGTATTAGTTAGCCGTCTCACTTCTCGAAGCGCTTGTTTTGGCAGAAACTAGAAAGTTTTTCTTACCATCCATCAACCACATTAGAACGCTTTGGAGCGACAGCGCCTAATTTATGATTCGTAATGGCTACGGTATTATCATTTTCATTCTCCTTTTATTCACTTCTACCGGGGATTGGGGGAAGCCGGTGGCAAATATGTTGCATACTAATTCAGCAAAGGAGGAATTTCCCCAAGAAGAATCAATTAAAACGACAAAATAAAACCTTTAAGGAATTAGGGAAAGATTCATAAGATGAATATTAAAAACACAGTGCTATGTGGCGGCCTACAAGACAAGAAGGATGGACGTACACGGATGGATCCGACAAAAGACAATTAAAAGCAATGCAAATGCGACGCTAAAGAATAATGATGAAAATGGGGGATAGGAAGAGTGATTTATGATTCCTTACAATTCGAGATTTTAAAGGGAAGACAATGGATGATGCTGACAAGACTTATACTAAATGGACCCATTATGTCTCACAATGCTTTACTGGACCACCGTATCACTAAAAGAAATAACTTAAGTGGAAGGGTAAGGATGAGTTAAGAAGAGGAGGCAAGAAATGGAAGCAGTCATCTCATGAAACAATTAATTGATGAATTTGTTTGCATTAAAAGAATGGCATGGGGTATGACAAAAAATAATGAATAAAAGAATGGGGAATTTCAAAGATGAGTCGACAAAACAATAAGATTGAGCCGGGAAAAATTGGAGCGGGTGACTGATGGTTGCATCAGAAGTAAATAAATTAAATAACAAAATGTTCCACATGCGTTCTCTACTGATTTGGTTAACGACCTGCAGCTTCATTAACCCAGTCTTAGACCGCCTGCTAGTTGGTGGCAAACACTCGCTAAGTCACTAGAGTCAAACCAAATACTAAATTCCACATTTTCATTTGCGTTGTCTATGAAACTCTGATCTCACTTATGGCAAGACTCATTTCTTAGAAAAAAACACTAAGGTATAAAATATTCTGTTTATTTATGAATATATTTTCCAAACAAAGAAGCGAGGAGAAGAAATAAGCGAGTATGATTTGTGAGGAGAAGAAATGAGTCTCTGGGATAATATTAAGAGAGGGTGGATTAAGTGGTTGGAAGAGATACTAACGGACGAAGGGTTGCTAAAATCCGTGATGGAGGGAAGAATGTTGGGTAAGTGGGGAAGGAAAAGAAAGAGAAAAGGTTTTATGGACAGGATGAAGCTTCAACAGGACGTAGGACATGGACGTATGCTGATTGAAGACAGAAGTTGTGTGAGTACATAGGGCCCTGTACAAATCTGTAGCATTTCTACTAATGAAGGTCTAATTTACCTTAACCGGTAGATAGATCTAATAAAAATACGGGAGGGGAGAGGATCGAAGGGACCCCTCCCCTACCATGGTTTTGTATATATACTCTAACCTAAAGCGTATGTTTCACCTGAAGATGACACCAAGTGTTGAAACCCGAGTCGTGTTAATAAAATATTTAGTGGAGTTAACAAAGTTATCATAATAATTCCGTAATGGATAAATTCCACAAGATCAAGTCTACACCGTTTCCTTTGTTAAAAACAATAAACAAACAAAGGATGTTTTTTTATAAGTAGAAACAGTATGAATACGATGACAATTAAGTTGTTTACAGTGAAACCTACTTAAAAGTTCAAGGACACGTTTTTTTCCTCCGGTGATATTCCTCGTGACGATGCTCGAATCCACCCATGCTTTACTTCATATCCCTAGTAACTTTCCCTCATCTCCTTCGCAGATAACCTCCCCATCCATTCCTTTTCAGCTCTTCCTTTTTCACCTCCTCCAACCTCCTCTTTGATTCCCATCCCCCTCAACCTCTTTCTCCGCTTTCGGGAGGCCCAAAACCGCCGCCGCTCACACACAACGCTAATCCGCACCCTATACCCTGCCTCTCTCTCTCTCGCATTGCTCACCTTTTACGCAGCTTAGTCATCACTTCTCTCTCCGTTCACAGTTACCCACCCCTCAGGAAAAGGTCTCTCTCTCCTCCTTCCCTTCTTCCTCCTCTCTTATTTTCACCTCGATCTATCGGATGAGGCCTGGCTCGCACATACCCAACCTATCCCCTTCCCCCTATTCCTCACTATCGCGTCAGCCTTCCTTTTTCAAACCTCACCCTAAAGCCATCCGCCACCGGTCGACGCCATCCGTTTCAAGGGCAAGGGTGGGAAGGGGCTTTTGGTGGGAATGGGGCGCGGCTTTTGGCTCCTCTCATTTAGGGCCTCGCTCGGGTGGTATTCTATCAATTCACCCCGGGCCTTGCGCTGGGGGAACACAGAGAGCGGATGAGGGAGAGAGGGGTGGGGAGGGATAGAGGTGGTTGGAAACCTCGTGGTGCGAATTGGTCCGGGCTCAGATTTTATCGCTCCGTCAGTATCAGGAGAGGGAATGCATATTAATCAGTGCTGGTGCTAAAATACCGGTTATGATGAAGCGGTCAAGTAAGGATGTAAAAATACTAAAACTAGCATGCTTGTTAACAATATCCAACTATTATGTAGCTGCCGAGGATGTAGTTCCAATTGATTGGTAGAACTAAATTATAACTATCAATGTCAATGCATATACTTTTTTTCTGGATTTGTTCACTATGCATGCCAAATTTCCAAAATATTTAAATATAAGCTCAGACTTTTTGTTTCTATGCTTTAGATGACAATACGTCAATCAGATGGCAATGCGTCCAGGTGTATCAATACACTGCAATAACCTCCTGGTGGTGGGTCGCGGAAGAAGGTATGCATGCTCACGTATGAGTGTTAATGAATGGAATTAGGTAGGCCATGATGAGGCAATATGAAGACAATTGTTAATTCAGAGTCAGCTTTTTAGGCATTACACAAAGAATTATGCTACTTTGACTGTGCTTAACCCGAAAGGGAACGGCGTGATGAGTATGTGTGTATATGCCTATCACGCCGTACCAATTCGGGGTATTCATGTTGAAAAAGTTTAATTTTCGGAAATAGGCTTATTAAGTTGTCACTGCTTTAAAAATTCCCTTCATAATGTCCTATCCTACCAAACCTACTCCTACACCTCTTTTGTTTCAGTGACACTAAAACATTCCTTCATGCACGCCCTCCTGTTCTTAAAACTCCAAATATTCCTTCTCTTCAGAGTATCTTCCTCCAAATTCAGCCATGATATTTCCCTACACCTTCCTCAGACCCCATTCACACCTCTATCACAAATCTGTCTCGTTACTCGACCCTTAACCATTTTCTCAACATGCCTAAAGCATCGAAGCACGCTCCTTTTGTAGTAAATGCCCGTTACCGGATCGTCCATTCCATAATCTTTAATCACGAACTCATTTTAACCCTACTCCTTCCCTAAGCACTTCTCAGACAACTCATACCCACACCATTATGCCTATCCTTAGGCGGCAAATCTAAGCTTTGCCACCATTAAATTAATTGAATAGGAATACACTTTTGTACACTGCAACTTTCGCTTCCTAAGACACATGCATATCATAGTCTTCAATACTCCGAACTTTTCAGGCCCAATCACTATTCACACTAAAAACGATGGCAGGCTACGCTATGGAAACGCCGCATCGTCTCCAATCAACATCATCACCTATAACTCTTCATCCTTAGTATTCACCAAGAAAAATCAGGTCTTTCTCATACAGATGCCGTTTATTTCACTATGCCATCTAGAAAGCTATTTTTAAGTCTCTTCCTGTCATAAAAAATAGCCTTTATTTCTGTACAAATGTTACGTCTTCCTATTATCTCCGGAGGGCAATAAGGAAATCGTCATATTTAATCCAAATTTGTTATGCAATTGTTTCAAAAACACCTTGGATTTTCATTGGCACTTTCAGAGTTTCCTTTAAGCCTTTTCTTATCTGGTATAGTTCTTATGGTCCGATTTCACCAAATAAGGACAGTATTGAATTCCAATTGAAGCAAATCAATCCATGAAGCGTATGCTCAAGATATGTAGCAAATAACCATTTAGGTAGTTTTTAGAAATCCATTATGTTTTAGGGATGATTTCTATACATTTCTGACACTCCCATTTTTTTAAGAAAAGGGGTACCACCTACTTAACCTTGTAACTTATTTCATCCTTCATATTCCTGTCGCTTAAGCTGACATTATTTTGAATAATCAGTAAACGTCTCTCACTTAAACAGTTGCTCTCCAGTTCATTTCCCTATTGAATACTATTGGTAAAACATTCTTAAAATTTCAGGAAACATAGAAAAAAGCAATAAAATCATTCATGCAAAATAAGTCATACTTTCTCAGAGAAGAAAACACTAAAAATTATATTTATTGAAAATATTAACAACAAAAGTTAATGCTTGAAATGGAATACGCATTTTCTGAGACATTTCATACGTAACACTTAACAACGTTGGTAAATCTGTCTCTCACTTTTATGATTCAACCATTGCAATTAGCCTCGCAATTGCGATTACACATATGATAATGTGTAGGTTTGAAACAAAATACGCTCAAAGTTAGTTTCACACATTGTTAGTACGTTTGTGATGTTTCTATTCATGCTTTTTCTGAACCTTTTGGAATGGAGCAATTAAAATATGAATTTAATAAGAACCAGGTTGAAAAATCACACAAATTTGGAAAAACACAACTATCCTGAAAAATATTTCAAGTACAACTAACATAGTATGTCGTCATCGGCCACGTTTAAGGAGGGCTGATATTTGTCCTTTAAAGTAAATTGTCTTCCATCTCCAATCCACGTTGCGAGAGTGTGCGAGACAAGTCATGTGGAAGAGGATATTATTAGTTATAACGAGGGCGTTTTAGCTCCACGACACGTATACCGCCCCAATAAGAATCTCGTGGCGAGAGAAAAAACGTCAACGCCCACAAATTCTCCTCTCCTTAAACTTGCCGTCCTATTTGCTCCTTTTGCCTGGGTCCCGCGGACGGATTCATTAACTTCCAATGGCCGCACGTAGAAGGAAAGCAAGAGAGAGAAAGGGAGCGAAGCAAAGAGAGAAGGAGAGAGAATATGAGAGAGAGAGGCCGGAGAACCTAAACTCCCAAAACTCACCAAATAACGCTGCTTAGTTATCTCTGTCCCCATTTCCACCATCATCTCCCTTCGCCTGCTTCCTGAAACAAAGTCCCCCTCCCTTTTCACTGTCCTATCTTCTCCCTTTCCTCCTCTTCTCCCTGTCTCTTTTCTTAACCCCCACCCTCAACTTCCTTACGCTTACCTCCTAACCCTATTCTCCTTTGGCCTCCCCGCAAAACTGTATGCGAACTTTTACCGCAACTTTTGGACTAATTTCACTCGGCATTATCGTCTGGTTGCCCGAGCTGGCATACGTCTTTAGAGGTTTCTCTTTGGTCTTCAGAAGCAAGCTTACAGGATGTCGTTTGGATCCAGGGTGTCAATCTTTTATCGAGACAAATAAACATATGGGGGTCATAAAATGGTAAGAGAATATTTGTATATTTGAAGCGAAATCTTTCAAAAATGCAGAAAATGACATGCATGTACCTTAAAAAAACTATTCTTTACTATTATAGTTTGGTAATATGACACTTTAGCCCATAAAGATGGACACTTGTTCATCTATATGGTTGCCTTGACGAAATAAATTGATTTCAGGGCATTAGGATTTTTGAAATAATGTATGAAAACCTTCACCACAATTATTGGGCGCGCTTAACTGGGCATTATCGTTAAACTGCCTGGCATACGTATTTACAGGCTTCCCCTTGGTCTCCAGGGGAAATCTTACAAGATGTCAATTGGGTCCAGGACGTCATTCTTTTGTCAAAGTGAATGACACAATAAGAGTAATAGGGGAAGGTTGCCTAATTTGGACCATTTTTTTATTTTCTTGTATATTTCCATTATTAATTATTCCACATCAAATTTTAATGCTGTATAACATACTTCACAGTTTTCCCTTTCATCTACTAGTTTTATATTTGCAATATTTTAATCTGGAGATAAATTGAGTGGAAAAAACCGAACTAATGCTAACGGTCCAAATTGGGAAACCGGTTGCCTAATTTGGACTCACAGTTTCATAAGTTGGACCGGGTGAGGTGTCCCTAATTATTAGGGAAGCGTTTGCAGTGAGGTGAGTTACATTGTATGAGTCCAAACTATCGAAAAACAATGTAATTCACCACACTAAATAATCTTCCCTAGCCAGTAAGGAGAAGATGGTTTAATCCCCGCTGAGTGCCTTTCCACTAACTCATCACCCTCACACCACTCTTCCCAGAATGCAACTAATTCCTGCTTCGTCATACCACCACCCTTCCCTCATCCTTTCCCCTCACGTGTCCCACATCCAGCCTTCCCCGCCCCCCTTATTTCGGGTATAAATAACACTGAAAATGAATTCCAAATTTTGTACCTATTGATGAAGCCTATGCCTCGAAACTAGTCGTATCATAAAAATAATGTAGACAAAAACAAAGTTCATTTATTCTTTCACTACGTAAACATTTTTAATAATAGCTAATCAATCCATAAGGTGTATAATAATGTTTAATGGTAATGAAAAATACTTTAATGAACACTTTTATTAAGCCGAATTAGCATTTGTGTTTTAGTAAAAATTTAAAATCATTTAAGTATGCAGAAATGTGCCCAAAATGTAAAAAAATAACACTCATTGAAAACACTAAATTTACCAAAAATTATCATGCAACATTATTTATTTAAAACGTATTCAAAAGTACTAACGAGATTATTGCACCAAATTTATGTAATTTCATTACAATTGGCTATTACTTGATAAATTAAACAATTCAAACTTAAATAAAATACTTATCGACAACTGCGCTAAAGAAAAAGTTCAATTCAAAAGAAGGGCACCATTTGCCTTCATTGTTGCCTGCCTGTATGTAAATAAAAAAACCGCTATCTTTGCAATAGTAGCAAATCACATTTAAATTTTCATAAAAATAAAATTATTAATTACAAAATTATAAAATTGAGAAATTATGAATTAAAAGTGTCACAGCAACTGAATTAAAAGTGTAAAAACAATTATTTTTAAGTGTAAAAACAAACAAGTGATTAATATCATTACAAAAAGGTCTAACAGCAGTCTTTACAAAAATATTTCTTTATGCTGGGTTTCACTTTGGCACATCGTGTATGAACCCATGATCTGCCACTCATACACTGAATCATGTCTTCTTCCTTTACGGCGTCACACAAAACCAGCTTGAATCACCTTCATGCTGATCGTAACTCTGTTCATCGGAAAACAAGCTTGTCTTCATCGGTTTAACCTTATCCGTTCGTTTTTCACACTGCTCTAATTTCAGTTTGTATGGGCTGCTCGTAATGAAAACTGCACATTGTGCTTTACCTTTTCCTCGATTAGCCAGTAATTTTGATGCTTTTGGTAGAGGGGAAAATTCATTTATAGTCTTCTGAAACTTATTACTACTGCCATCACCACTAGTGTCACCCTCTGAAAAGCGTTCATAGGTACGCTTGAGACCTTTGCTAGAAGTAGGCTCATCATCCACATTTTCACTGACCGCTAACGTTTCTGATGGCACGGAATGGTGATCAGAGAAAACATTTCTATCAACGGGCCAAATTCCAGCCGCACGGAAGCCACTCTCCGCTGTCCCTACAGATGCTGCTCTTCCATAAGCTTCCTTTAAGAGTCCAGATATCTGATATTGCGAGATTGTTTTTCCCACGTTTTGACGAAACCATTTCTCTTGTGCTTGGTTGAAGTATGTTTGAAGGGGCGCAAAAAGTGCCACATCAAGTGGCTGCAATCGGTGGGTTGTGTGGCCTGGCAACTGCAACATGATGATGCCATGATCTCGAGCATACTCGACTGCCTCCAGATTTCTGCTATGTGTGGTGTGACCATCTAGTAGTAGAATTACAGGTGATTCAATACTGCAATTCACATGCGTTTTGAAATGCTTGAGCCATGATACAAACAATTCTGAATTAATGTATTCAGTGTCCGAAATCTCTATCACACTACCTAGTGGGGCACCCATTTCAAGCTCCTGTGGCTTCCTTTTTCTTGTGAAAATTATCATAGGTGGTATGAAGAATCCCGCTGCATTGGCAGCACACACTTCTGTCGTGTTCACGCCCCGTTCCCCGCTCGTAATAGCTCCAACTTGGTGCTTGCCTTTTCGTGCAATAACCTTCTGAAGCCGTTTTTGCACCGTTGTAAACCCGGATTCATCAACGTTAAACACACTGCTTGCTGTTATGGCGTTCTCATCGACTGTTTTTTCAAGCAGGTCGAAAAATTTGTTGACGATCTCCCTATTGAACCCTTTAGCTCGAGCCATTGAAGTCCCTTCTGGCTGACGGAGGGATACCTGTGGGTTTCGTTTCATAAAGGAATAGAACCACTTTTTCCGGCCATTTTTTTCTCCCTGTTAAAGTTGTGGGGTAATGCGTGTTTTTCTGCTATGTCGAAGGCTAGCTTTCGGATGTCTTTGATTGAATACCCAAAAATCTCTCCTCAAACAGGAGAATGTGTTCGGCGAGAACCTTTTCCATCTCCGCAGTAAAGGTTGCTTGCCTACCGAAGGATTTAACTGCATTCGAAAAAATGTTCTTACCATCAGCATGTCTCTTTACTGTAGCTTTAGGCACTCCATACACACGGGCACATTCGTTGAGTCCATAGTCACCGTTCTTGTATGCTGCCACAGCCATCTGCAAATGTTTTTCGTCCCATTTCCCGTACGTACCCCTTTTTTCCATCATGAAAACCTCTGCAGACATTCACCCAAATATGTTAGATATTTATTGTGGAAGTAAAATTAATATTATTAAAAAGTAATTAATTTCTCAATTACATCATTCAATAGTCTCCTAAAATGGACCGGTCCAACTTAGGGAACACTCGGTGGTCCAACTTAGGCAACAGGTTCCTGTCATAATAATAATGGCGCCAGACGAACACACGAGGTTTCACGCACATATGCAGTATATCGTAAGTAGCAAGCATAATTCGAGTTAAAAGTGTCCCATAGAAAGAGTGATTACTTTCTTTTACTTAAGACAGCAGCTTACGTACTGAGGGTAAATAATTATAGCACGAACAATCAAATCACGCTAACGACCATCCACACCGGAATAATGACTCCAACTCCCTGACCGTCTAGTCACGTGCCCTCGATGGTGTCACCACCTAGTACTGCCACCTCAACTGCTTGATATACTCATAGGGCGGGGAATACAAATGCGGTCCAATTTAGGGAACGGTCCAATTTCGGCAACCTTCCCCTACGATGGCAAGTAACAATTAGCGTAATATTTCCAAAACTAAGCAAATAACATGAAGTACATTACATAGCATGTACATTAGAAACTGATCCCTACAATTACCAGCTTGGGATAGGATAGTTAAGAGCATAATAATTGGTAGTTGTTCACATACGCAGTTCACCTTGAGGAATAATTTGAGTAATTATATTATGCCATAAACATACACGCAAGCTGTTACTGGAACTTTTTGGAACACTTCACTCGGCTCTATCAGTTACAGTGTGAAAGCTGGGATCCGTTTTTTAGATTTTTGGAGCCTTCAGGGGAAAGCTTACAAGACGACGTATGGGTCGAAGGTGTCAATTGATTTCAAGGCATATGATAATATGGGGTAATAAAATAACGAATGGTATTCAATGAAATGTTTCCTAAATTCGGAAAATGACTAAAAAAGAACAAAATAACCATTCAGTTACAGGTTCGGAATAATAATACGGAAGGCCATCCAGATTAGAAATTGTTCACAAATTTACCTTGACAAATAAATGGAGTAATTGATTTAGGATTTTTGAAAAACTATGAAAAATTTTATCTAAAGTTTTGGGACTGCACTCGGCCTTTTTCACACATTATCGTCTGGCTGCCCAAGCTGGCATGTGTATTTCAAATGTTTTTTTAAGATCTTAATGGGTAAGCTTACATAATGCCGTTGAGTCCAGAGCTTCAATCTTTCGGCAAGCCGAATGATAACATGGTGCCATAAAATTGCAATCGGTAATATGCGAAGTATTTCTGAAATTCAGTCAATTCAATTCACCTGTATGCTTATTTTAAAACACTTATACATACAATGGAAGGCTGGGAATACGATACTCTAGAGATGGACATTTTTTTGGATATATGGTTTACTTTGATGAAGGAATATTACTTAAATAATAGCTTTAAACTTAACACAAAAGTAAAAAATGGCATTCACTCACCCCAGCAGTAGAGGCTCTTAGTGTGGTGTTAATAGAAGACCCTAGTGTGTTGAGGAAGAGCTGCATCACCGCAATAATCCTTAGCATTGCTATGCGTCAGTCGGTGGTAACGTAGACACTGTAATTTAATCATAAACATTCAATTCAAAGAGGACTTGTAGGGTGTCTATGTAATAGCATTACACATCTCATTAAGTAAATCATTTTAAATAGTTTCAAATAAAAACAATATTTTTAACGCTTAAAAATCAATTAGTGATTTCCCCGGCCATATTCAATTGTATTTTTAAGCACGTTTTCAATAAAGATAAATAAAAGTCGGTAACTCTTTATGACGATTGTTAATATAAGATTAATTGGACGATTTGATAGTCATCTCTCCTTGCATTTGTGAAAATGTTTTATTGAATTTTGCACATTTAATGCATCTATTTCAGAACAATATATATTATATATAAATCTAAATTTCAACAATAATGGGGTTGTAGTGGTTTATTCATAAATTTGGCACTCCTGGATATATGTTTGAATGTTAATTATTTTCCGGGGAAAGTAAAAAAATATATAGCAATAATGAACACAGTTTCCACAGCTTATAAAAGGGCCTACGTGTCCACATTTGAAATCCTTGCAAATTAATAGCATTTGTATCAATAGTAATTTTAATTTCAATATCTTCTATGAAAAAAATATTACAAAGTAATTTATATAGCATTATAAAAACCTAGAAAAACATTAGCGAACAAACAATTACTATCAAAATAAAAAAACGTGGAAATTGTCTCATATTATAAGAATTATTTTTTAATTATAATTCATAACATAGTTTGATTTCTCAATGACGTGTGTGTAAATTTTATCCTTTATAGTGAGTTATCGCAGCCAAATAGCTGCTCTTGTACAAGGTTTCGAATATTCAAATGTGTACATTGCTATGGCAGCCAGAAACAAATCTCAAGCAATTTTGTCCCTCTCACGGAATTCAGATCTCTCACGCCCACGCCTCGTTTTCTATTACTTGTGGGAAGATGAGTCAGCACCTCTGATGACCTCTGAAAACCTTCGCTATGCAAAATGTCAAGTTGAAAATTAGAGAGCCGCTTCCAAGAGGTTGGCAATTCTGCCGTACCTATACACAGCGCAAGTTGCCTATTGCTTAGGATGTCGTAAACCGTCTGGCATGGAAAAATATTTCTGTGCTCTCCAATTCCCGTAATGAGTACCGGTAGCATATTCACTCAAAACTGCGACATCCACGTTATATACAGGGACTTACTAACCTACCCTCTTATAACTTATCCCATCATTTTATATTTTTGGAAATGTATGAATTAAAATAGCGCAGAATAAGAAAGTAATGCTCGTTAATGTGTTATAGCTGATAAGGTAATAAAACGTTCTTTTTATCGTAGAATGAAAAAATAACGGTAGCATAATCACTCAAAACTCTGCCATATATGTGATTTACAGGTAATAACTAATCCTGCTCTCTTATAACTGATCCCCTGATTTGATATAAATGAAAATGCATGTATTAAAAAAGCGCAGGAAAAATAAGTAGATAATGCTCGTTTATGCTCTGTTGCTAATAAGGTAATAAAAAAGTTCTTTTTATGTTATAATGAAAAAATAACTATTTAAACTATAGTATATTGTTTACATTACTAGAGAGGTTTCCTTAAAAAATAGTTACCGTTTATATATTTTTTTTAAACTTACTATTGTGCATTTCATTGGGAAACCGCATTTTGTATAAAAAATATGAAGCACATGACATTCTGACTTGAATTCATTTATAATTACGAACTATGAATGTTTCCATAATTTTCCATAGTAATGCACACTCTTCATATTAATAATACTAGACATCACCTCGCCCTGTCATATCCTCGGAAAATAATTCTGTTTATACTTAATAATTCGTTCATGTGCACCCGTAACCATCCTCTTCGTCCACTCCGATTTATCATGACTATCTCGCCTCGCATTACTAAAAAGCTCCACTGCCATTGCTGCTCCATGTTACCTGTTCCTCCTGCCTTTCTTCCAAGCCTCTTCTTACCCTACTTCTCTTCTCTTCTCTTCTCTTCCTACCTTCCTCCCTCTGCTTTCACCTGCATCCCTTTCACACTCTTTCGGCCTCTTTTTCCAATCTTTGTCCCCTAATTCACTTTTCTTGCCACGAACCATATTGTCTACCTCCATACATTCCATTTGTGAATGCTAAAACCACCAACGTTGTCTAATTTTTCACATCAATGCATTGTTGTGTTTTTTTGTTGTGCTGTGCGTTGCAACACCATTTTCTTGAGTTTCGAGGGGCGCGAAATGAAATGGAATGACGACGTTAAATGCCGGCGATTCCCATTAGTGGCTGGTCTGCAATGCTAAACTTGATTGTGGTAGTTCTGCTCACGACAGTTGTTACCGGCATTTATATCCTTAATTATTCTATGTTAGCATATGTCAATGCATATAAATATTCAGTTCATGTTTACCAATGCCGTACGAATCTGAACAAGTAAACATCCTCGTCATTGAAGGATATTCAAATGGATTCATGAAAATCTCGTTTCGATGGTGCTTTTTAAGAACTACTCCACCACAATAAGAAATAATTCCTTCCCGGTGAATACTGTATGTGAGCTTTGGTTACTCGTCGGCCTTTACTTCCATTTCACTCAACATTTCGATGGGCATTTCGCTCATCATCATCGGGGCTATGATAATTTAAAGAAATTGACCGCCGTATATACCATTCTGTATCAAAAATTTATCAACTTGTATACCATCCTGGGAGCTCAGGTGTCTGCTGGTCGGCAAATTGTTGCCATTCATGGGCATGCAATGGTTGATCTGGTGTGTGTAGCCCGAAAAGAGCTCACATACTCCGTCATTCTCAATGCTTGCCTGCATTATTTTTTATCTCCTTCCTCTCTCCAACTCCTCTCTCTTTCTTCTCTTCACCGTCCGCTTTAATTCTCATCCCTTTATGCGCTCTTCCCTCGGCCTCGTCCTTCCTCCTCTTCCTCCTCATTTTATCTTTCCTTCCACGCACCATCTTATCTCCCTCCATCCATTCCCATACTTTCTCCACCCACAACCGACCCACCCACCTCTGCTCTCCGCTTTTCGAGTGAGGTCGTGCGGTTAATACTCTCTCACTTTTTTTCTCCCTCCCTCTCTCTCATTCTCCTTTCTCCTCCTCCATACAGTCCTTCGCCCTTCTCGCCCCTAATTCCCCAGCCTCCCCCACGACGACAACGACGACAGAGCGAGGACCCTGGGAGCGGTTAAGGACCTCCAACCCCTCCCAACTCCTTCCTTCTCCGCTTCCTGTCACCGCCAAGGCAGAAAGACAACACACACACAGGGACCCACCTAGGACTCATTTCACGTCCTTACCTTGCACCCTCCTCACTCATCGCGTCTTTCTTCCACTTTCCCCCACTCACGTTTTCATAGCACTGTCAGTGGTGGTATATTCGGTTCCCTCTTCCGAGCTGTGTGGCTATTTTGTACCGCAACACATACGAATTAAGTTGATAAAAATTTACTGCACGAAAGAATTAGTACTAGGTTGGAATGATTTTACTCACGAGATAAAATAAAAATATTACCAAGGCAGTATTCCTACTAACTTCTGTTATGTGAAATTTGACCGATATTTTGGTGAACTGAGTATGCCATACAACGGCGAAAGCATTTTGGGATATTAAACTAGTAATAGTGAGGAACTATCCCAAGTTATTTTTTACTTTTTCTCTATGAAACAACTGTATGTACATATCTTTCAATAGCATTTCATGCAAAAAAAATTTAAAAACAGCTAATTGTTCAATAACCCAGTTTCTTTTGGAAGCCATGTTCGCGTTTTGATCTTTAGCACTCTTATCACAAAATACTTTAACTAATGTTTCATGGTTCATCATGGTTGTCGAGCTATGCGAGGGAATAGAGAGTACTTTAACCTATTGGTTTTACCTATTTTCATATCCCTTATTTTATTACTTATCGTTTTTCACTCTGCGTTGAAGAATCAACTATGATTTATTTAGTGAGTAGTAGGAAGGTCATCGGATGAAAAATCAAAATAGAGAGGTTTCTTTGCTGTAGTCAAGCCATATCTTAAGTACACCGTGAGAACTTGGGACGCCGAACAAAAAGATATAATACAAGAAATGAACAAAATACAAAGCAAAGCCGCACGCTTTAACTAACTGTATAAATTAAAAACTGCAACGATCGAATATAGAGTGTGACACAGCTGGTGGAATGGCAATGTGGTGAGTGGCTTCAGACTCGGAGGCAATACACCAGGCTAAGATTGAGATAAAACCGGAACTACAGTCCGTTTCACACGATATATGATCCTGCACAAGACCTAGCATGCTAGCTGGTACTTTATACCGAAGACGTAATACAGTATGATTGATTCTGTCTTAGAAGGTTCCAAACGATAATTAAACTTTTACTGCCGAGAAAGTGGTATAATTAATCAATCTTAGCGCAGCTCTCCTAAAATATAAAATTTAACCAATATATTGCAGCAGATGACAAAAACAGCTGTTGGGATATTTTTATTTATAATTCATTTCTCAACCTGAAAATAACTGATTTCCGAAAAAAGGTATAGATGTCGCTGATTCCAGAAAGTGAAGATCGCACAGCGTCTGTAAAATGTAACGTCATTGGTCGAAGACTACCAGGTCCTACTGGGAGCTAGTAGAAAATTAGTACCGCATCAAATATTAAACGGAAAGATAATGGAAAGCTATCATCTACATCAACACAATCTACAACACCCTGCCAATGGTATGGTATGGTGCCAATTTTACTTCGAATATTATTTTACCTCCTCACTTCTTCTTTAGAGCTGATTAGAAGCAAAAAAGTAATTGAAATAAACTGCCAAGCATAAAGGTAATTCCTTCGAACGCAGAATTATTGACTGAAATAAAATCAAAGCAAGACATTTCTATGTTGCACAGAAATGCTGTAGCAACATTAAATGAATTTTTCTCACTTATTTGCTAAAACATTCTCCGAGCATTCAAATAATGGTTCACCGAGCGTTAAAAGTGTCCCTACTTGATAAGCTTCGTTCGAAGTGAACCTTCAGGGAATGTTTCTGCAATGAATGCGGAGCGTTCCTTGAATGTTTCTGCAGCCATTTGTATAAGCTTGAGCATTCAATGAATGTTTCTTCAATCAAGGAGCATAATCTATCACATTCAAAGAATGTTCTAGCAACTGATTTGGATATGTATCAAAACGTTGATCATCAATCCAGAAAATCCTTGTATAGCATATTGTATGTATTTGTCTATGAGATTTTTACTTACAGGAACAAAATTGTAACCATCAAAATAATTTTGGATTCCAAAATAAAAATGTTATTAATTAATACAGAAGCACATTGTCATCATATAACGCATTAATTCATACTGCAGAATCTCAATGTCAACATATGACATTCAATTATTCAACCAACTACCTACCCGATCGCATAGTCCGACTTGTAACTCATGTCTACCGATGTCATTTGAATCTTGCAATTGTATCTTGCTTGTAACATGAAAGTCGTACATACATGTACAATCCCGTGCGCCAAAGTAGGTAACTGCGAGAACTAATTGTTACATGTCAATGCCGTGAAAGTTTGAGAAAATACCATCCAATCACGATAACAGTTACCAAGTACTAATTTATTGAAACCTATTTTGCCACATAGGATGAATATTAAGTCAATCAATATTAATGAGAATAAACAAGTTTTTTCCAAATACCACACGTTTGTTTACATTTCAATAAAGACGTAACTTACTTGCGGAAATGTAACGAACGTGAATATACGTGTACATTCATAGTTACAATTGTGGAAAGGAGAAAACTGATGAACGTACTAGGTAATAAAAACATAACAATTATCTAAAGTACAACGGAAATAAATTACTCATAGCATGATTTAGATAGAGGTATTACATTAAAGTTTCAAATGCATTGCATCTATTCAAACATATTTTCAGATACATTCCAAACACAACATATATGCAATCAACAAAAAAATAATATCCTATCGTTTATTTGGTTTTAGGCCAATAAAGTTGTTTAATGAAATCCTTATCCCTGATATATATCATGATTTGAAATGTTTAATAAAAAGCATTGCATACATATTGCAGAATTATTCCGAATTTTTCTGCAAGAAAGGTGAACCATTCTGTGCTACGGGTTAGTACACACCGCTGACGCACAATTCACTTTAGTCCCATCTCTCTTCTAATAACTTTTTCCTTTGCCTTCTAATAAATTCCTTCCTTCTCTTTCTAATAACTTTTTATTGCTGGTAGCTTAACACCACCTACCGCATGCCCATTCGGCGGTCCGTACCGATAATGTTTACTAAGAGATGTTGCGAAGGAGTCTAAGTGCCTAATTGGAGTCGGAAGTAACCAAGGCAGGTGGCTTGTACCATTTTAGGAAGCTCGCTATCTTAGTTTTTAAACTTCCATTCTAATTCACCCAAGCATTTGGTTACACTTTTGAGTTTTCTCACGCTGGTTTTTATTAAAGTATATAGTATCTTGATATTATTTTACTTTTTTATTTCTCTCTAACTCTCTGATCGGACTGTAATATTCATTTATTGAGAAATATTTATTTTCCAGTAGGTAGAGCATGAGACTTAAATATACATACTAATATGATTACACACATTATAAAATGGTGCATATACCTTGCCCTCCACTTTTCTTATCTTCTGTCTTCTTGGCTCATTTAAAAAGTCCATAGCACCCTTGTCCACACTTGACCCATCACATTTCACACACTTAAATGCACTCACTTATTTTCACTGTTCACTTTTTATACAGAGAAACATAAAATATGTACATACATTAGGCCACTCCTATGACGCACAGGTACGAAAGGCGATTCCCTGCCACGCTCCTCCTTGGTCACTTCTTTCTCCTCCCAAAAAAAACAACGCAGGATGGTTGGACTGATGTGGGATCCTCCTCCATATTTCACTCTGCTCCCAACTTAATCAGCATAGGTGGTGATCTCCATTTCTATATCTCACTCCCCATACTTTGGTTTTAACGAGTCGTCTGAATCCATCTTTACCGCGTGCGTTATTCCCAATCGCTCCTTCTTCTCTCCCTACTTTGTTTAAAACTCTCCCTCGTTACTAGGTGTTGGTGCCTCGCTATTATTGCTCTGCTTGCCCTATTGGTTGTTGTGTTGCTCCACTCCTCATTATTGTGTATTCGCCACGACTTTGTGCTACACACGCCCAATATGGCGTACCTATTCGTCTCCCTCGATGTTTGGCAACAATGGCCCAAGCTTTTATGTTACAGGACCAAACATAACTGCTACATGATCCCAGTGCGGCCTTTTTGACGTCAAACAACATATAACACGAGTTTTCTCATTGCATTTACCCATTACTTTTACTGAGCCACCCGCAAGTACAAAATAAATGCAATATATTTCAAGATTTTCCCTAAAAGTTCAACGAAAATATTTCAAGGCTGATTGCTATTTTATTTTATGTGTTTCCTCCAGGTGAAGTTTGGAACGATAGTGATGACTGATTGTTTTGCTTTTTACTGACTTCCGCATAATAAATACTATTTTGAACGCTGTCATACGTTGTTCCTAGCTTTATTTCCAGGAGTTCATGCAATTTTTTCATGATATAATGTAAAGCCTAGCTTATACCATTTTAAAATTCTTAAATCCACATGCACAAAATGAAGTCTTCAGGCGAATTAATTTTCCAATTAAAATAGACATCTAATCCGAAATTATTTAAATCGCACTCTTTACGAAGTTCCTTACACCGTTAATGTACGTGACAAAACAAGTTACGCCATACTAATGTGAACCTATACCTTGTTATATCACTTTTTACAAGTTCTTAATTCTCTCATTCCATCATTCCTTTTCAATTATTATCCCATCTGCAGTATTTTTTAAACAATACTGCATCAATTTTACATTTTTTAAAACCTGCGCTCACACAATTTTCTCATTTCATGTAAATTGTGAGACAACTGAAGCCCATCTGATGTTCAAAAGAATTTAAAAACATTATGATATACGATATAAAAGATGTGCGATTTTCCACAAATTAATAACTTGAATGAAAAAGGAAGGTTCACTGTATTGCACTTTCAATGTACACTAAACCCTAGGACGCATTAACCCTAAAACGCTCAAGGTCCCTCTATATAGACTGTAAGAAAAGTTATCTTTGTTATAACTTCGTTTTATAATAGATTTGCTTTAGCATGCATTTTTTTATTTAAAAAGCATTTCATAATGAGCATGTAAAGAAAATTCTACAGAGATACTCGGTTAAAGAGTAGACTCACTAAAAAATATTTAGAGAAATTGTTGACATGTAACAAAATTATCCGTAAATTTCTGAGGGTTCAAAAGAGAAATGCCGGGTGAGCGAAATGTTCAAATTGTATTCCCTTTGAAAAATTGCACATCTTTATCCATCGATATATTTACCTTGCTTCATTTCACTTCCAACATTATTTTACGGCAGTTAAACTTGGTTATGTATAGATAGATAGATAGATAGATAGATAGATATGAGTGTAGGATAAATGAAGTCGTAATTGGGTACCTGAGAAGTGTTTGCGGGAAGAGTAGAAGGGATGGTTTAACGAATGAGTGGGTCATGAAAGAATGTGAAATAGATGTGCTTCATCGGTTTGGTCATGTTGATTGAATGGATGAGTAACAAATATATTATGATGGAGTAAATGGTATGGGAGAAGGTGGTGGACCGAGAAGTCGATGGATGAATTTGGTGGAAGAGACTCTTCAGAGAAGGAGTTTAGGTGGGTGTCTAAAGATCAATAACCTGAGTATGAAGCAATGAATGACTGCAATAGAAGGGAAAGTGGCGTGCAAGGATGAAATAAATGAGAGTCAGTTGTCAAGTCCTAACGGCAAATCTAAGTTATTTGAAGCAGCCTACCCCAAAAGGGAAAATCTTTATGGACATGCGAGTATATGAACAAACTCAGAATATTCAGGCTATACCTTCAGGTTGATGTCGCTTATGTGAGGAAAACGGGCGTTCGTTAAACTAATCAGTGAAAATGCTTATATTATTGCGCATCTGTATCCATCCATACATTTATCCGACTTTATTTTACTCCGCACACGATCCTTATTCTAACATCCTTCCATTTCACTTTTGAAAACCCTAAAGTGCCTGGAGCGGTAATCGTGGGTCATTGAGTGAGCATTTTGGCAATTTTACAATGAGTTTGGAAAAAAACTCTAGCGCCACATTACATTTAAGCACATATATTTATGTAGTTGAACTCATCATACATGTAGTAGTGGAAATGATACAACAATTATGAAATTTTGCCTGAATGAAAGGATGTTATGACTAGAGCTATTGATATTTTTCTACGAGGTATTCCAAATAAAGTAGACATTTAGATTTAAATGTTTTTACGAATAGTTGACTCAGAATTAAATCATTTATTATTTTAATTTATTAATCAGGTATTTTTAGCAACCATTTTAACACTATGAAATGTAATATTTCGCTTTAAAATTTAATTTGTACACATAATCGAATTATATCTCGTCTATCTATACGTGTAATAATAGCATGGAACTGCAAAATAAAATTGTGAAAATAAAATTTTTCCGCTCTTAACTCTAGACATAACTAATAATAATCCGTACGTAAAGTTTTACGCAAATCGCAATGCAGAAAAAAAAATTGCATTACGATTATCAGCCACAAAGGCTGCACCCCGCTTCCTGCGATATAAGGAAATAAATGAGTAAATGTTGATTTTTTCGATAGTATTGTTTTATTTTTTGTAAATTTATTAATACTGAGGTTTTTCGAAGGATTAAATCAAGTCCCGTAAGTCTGTTACTAAACCTGAGCTTTGTTTGTCTCGCAGTAATTTTATTCCAAGACAATTCAGCTTAGTTTTCTATTATTACCTCGGTAATTCTAATTCCGAGTGTCACTGTTCGCTGCCTTCATCTCTTGAGAATTACGAAAATGCAGGTGGAAGAATCAGCTGGTCTTCATACATGTTAGATTCGAGAGTTTAAACAGGATTGACAGACTATGCAATAAGTGGTCCGTCACCTTTCAAGTGTAGCTATAAGCCGTCTTGGTTTACTAGCTGGAGTAGGGTTTCTGAGGCAAAAATGAATAAAATGAAAAAAAGTGTGGTAAAGTTCTATGATGAGGTTACATAATTTGGTGAAAACATCTGTCATAATCCCATCAAAATGGAGGAGGAAAAAAACACTTTGCCTCCCACTGGACTCGAACCGGATACCCTATCTACACTGCTACCATACGTTACCTCCCAGGCCACCTACAAATTTACTTTCATGCTGTTTCCCTGGGATTTCAATATTAGCATTCAAAATGGCTAGTCAACATACGTAGTTTCCTCTTGTCTGACAATATAACGTGATTAAGTCGTGTTTGTGTAAGAAAAACACTTCACAACATGTCCTGACGTGTAAGACTTATAAATAACATTCATTTCTAGAGCATATTTCAGTTCATTTGACAGAATAAACTACTTTTTCTTATGATTTTCAAGTTTTGCTCGTCCTCACTTCGAATATTTTACGGTAAACTGTGAAACAAAAATACGGTTTATCTTGTATTAATGCAGTCGCAGACACCGAGCAACGTGGCCTAGAATCTTGATTAGAGGAGATGGAAAGAGAATATCTCGAAATATAATGTAAGATTGAAATAATAGCAAAATATAGACTGGGCATTTGACATTTTCACTTGAAAAATCTATGTTCCAATTGTGGTGAATTCAGTAGTCCTCCGTTCTCGTTTGAGAATCACATAAGTCAAACTTATATGAATCTGACTTGTAGCTTGTAGACTTGTACCATGTGCACTTGTATCTTTGAAAAACAGGCCCCAGCAGACGACTCGAGGACAAATACAAAGAGTCTCCCCGATGTATTCCCAAGGTTCAACATTCCAAAATGGCGGCCCGAGGACACGTGGAAGTGTGCACCCAATGCATCCTCGATGGAAGCGCCCTCGCACGGATCCTTGGGAAGAGGCTCAACCAATTCGGACATCCTTCAAGATGGCCGCCGTCCTCGGAAGGACGTATATGCGCCCTTGGAAGGATCCTTACGGCGAATTCCGACGCGACTTAAATCTTATAGCATATAATTAAAACACCCCACATTATCTGTGCCCGCGGATAACAAGTAGTGCTTGAGGAATATTATAATGCTACATACGATTTCAATATTTTCAATATTTCAATTTCAGAAAAGGGGAACGTTATTCGGGGCCACCCGCATGCGATTCAAAGATTTTTGTAGCTGAAGTATTTTCGTGTGTACATCACAAATAAATATTACACTGTTTATTTGCGATGCACACACATTTTTTGGTATATTTTATCTAGTTAAAATTGGAAGTTATTTTAGAATTCAGTGATTGTTCAAGTGTTTTAGGAAATCGTGATTCCAAGTATTACCACCTTAAGGCCGTTTTACACGGTAAATTTGTTTGTACAAATATTTCCGTGAACTCTTGCATGAGGCAAAATGTATCGTGTAAAGCGGCAAATTGTATGAACGCTAGCGCGAATGTCTCAATGCATGCACGGGAAATGGAACAGATAAACCTCATTTCAAAGTTTACGTCGTTCTCATATCTCACTATTGTTTTATCGTGTTCTGACTTTGGTGAGTGGAGTTTGCATTACTCTTTGAATGCAAAAAGCTTGACATTAAGTGGCCTGCTGTGAAAAATTTAGCAATGACAAATAGGAAAAAATGTTTTAGTGGCAGCCTCCCTTACTTTGTCACCGCAATCAATGAGTCGAATGCGAAAACAAAATGCATTTGTGCGACCACGAAGAAGTTTCTTTTCGTGATGGACAACTTTATAGGTGCATAGAAACAGCCGCTTGTAGATGCGAGGCCTGTGGATTCACTTTCTTTCTGTAAAGCTACTCCTCTGCTCCAATTGTATGACATTTCCAAGTGGGCAGCGTAATTTATAACAGTACTCATTCCTTAGAATTAAGATCGCCAATTTCCTCCTTCCCGGGTTGAAAACTAATTGTCAACTTTTAATAACTGGCAAGAATCTCTGTGCCCGTAGTGAAGAATACATATTGTGTGAACCCATCATTGACCACGATATAATCAGTAATTATACCGGAATTTCTTTAAATTCAATCAATTGAATTCATCAAATTCACTATGTTCCTAAACGGGATTCTTAGTATCAACATCGTCTGTATGGGTAAATTATAAGTGCTGCAATCTAATTCCGCCTTTCGCCGCGGTCAAAAAACCCAACGAGTGTCACTGGCATGGCCTCCCCCTCTCTCTTCCCGATATATAGTGGAAACAATTTACTGCGCGAGACTGATTTGCATTTGAAATGGATGTTTAGATTTCAAGGGTGATAATTAGCGATAACAGCGAATTAGCGATAACGAAACATTAAATATTTATGACGAGTTGATAATTGATATTAACTATTGAATTGATTATTGATATTAACTGACAAATGATAAATATTGGTTTGACTATTTATATTAACATACCTACGTACACACACACTTCAGACTTTGTAGCGGACGGACGTGTTTCGGCGGAGCTCCCGCGCTACTACTCCTGCAAGTGCGTCTTTCGACCTCACGTTACGTGAGCGTGTTTCTACTTCACTTTTACTAGTGCAGTAATTCAGTGTACCTCATCGTTTACCCCTGGACCAGTGTTCATCAGTAAATTACATCGTCTATTGGTGATTTTTTTTTGGAAACGAAGCGTTATGACACAGTCGTTTCCTGTTTTACGCCAGCCTCTCGGAGCCGGCGGAACGTGAAGACAGCCAAGTGTCTTCGCTCCTTCACTAGTATTCCCTCATATAAACTTTAATTACTTCGTTACCACCATGGATCATCTCAACTCATCAACTTCCACGTCTTCGATACCATCACTTTCATCAACTGCTACAGGTATGAGAGTACAGAGCCCTCCATCGTCACCTGATCATCACTTTCACGTCTCTCGTCGGCCAATCCCTACGATTAGCCCACAGCGCCTCATTAGGCGTCTAAATTTCTCTGTCAGTGAGTGTAATTATGACACAGAGAGGAGAGAGACGACAATTCTGCGCAGTGAGGGCGGTATTTTTACCGCCACACAAGTTTCGACTCTTACGCCGTCCCTGCCTCTAACCACCAATGCAGGATCGGGCGAGTACACGGTTAGCGACAGTCGTGATAGTGTTACCGCAATTAGTGATCACTATTTTAGGTTGTCACCCGAGCACAAGTTCTCAGTGCCCTAGTTGATCTAGAGCGAGAAAAACCACGTGGCGGGACACGGTGGGAATGGGAGCTACCCTCCCTCCGCCCCACCACATCCTCAACTCACCTGAGCGACGCAGCCTTCAACCTAGGCCTGGGCGATATATCGATATATCGTAAAATATCGAGAGTGTATCGCCAATCCGATTTTGAGTTTTTAAAATTGACGATATATCGTTGCTCGACAAATATCTTCTTATCGTGCCCCGATATTTTATCGGGGCACGATAAGATGTCGGGGCACGATAAATATCGCGATCACGATAAATATCGCGATACTTTGTTTGAATGATGGCTTACAAGCGACAACTTCTTATAACGCAGCGTAACATTTTTATGAGTCAATTTGAGCAAGTGATACTTTGTAAAAATAATACGAGAAATATATACAGCCTATCTTCACGCAGCCTAGCGTTCGTTATTCGTCGTCGCTGGTCTGGCCGGTCCTGTTAGGTTCTTTCGTTGGAGAGATAAATATCACGATCTTTTATCCTGATAATATATCGTGATATTTTATCGGGACTCATTATCATGAAAATTTATCGCGATATTTATCGTGATCGCGATATTTATAGTGCCCCGATAAATTATCGGGGTACGATAAAACGATATTTATCGTCACGACATGAGTTATCGATATCACCACCTGACGATATGCTAAAATTATCGTATCCCGATATTGATTCATCAATATCGCCCAGGCCTACTTCGACCTCCCGAGACGCGACAACCTCACCCACACCGCGCGCGTCCGTGTCTTCATTTCGAGCATCGGACTCGGGAAGAGAGGACGGAGGGAACTTCTTCAAATCCCGGATCACTTACTGCGCCATCGCACTCGAGGTAGGCGCCACCGACAAATAGGAAGCGCGCTAGCTACGCAAGGGCAGCGGGGGCGAACAGGAGAGAGATGCCAACAGCCTCAGCACCAAACGGAAACAACACTCTTCCTGTTTTAAAAATCAATACAAAAAAGGTCACGCCACACAACACCGGGCCTACACGGAAGTTGGGCATCCTTATGCAGACCCTGCCCGACACTTCCCTGGCGGACTACGTGATAGCTATTGCGGACGCCGTAGGAGACGGTAGAAAAATTTCTCAAACCTAAAACTGTCTAATGGTAGGATCTGTATATATTACAAGAATGAGGAAATCTTGCAAAATTTAATGTATGATCATAGTGGTGTCACGGTTAACGACCAATTCGTGATGGCTAGTCGTATGGATAACCAGGTTGAAAGACTCGCAATTTCAAACATTCCACCGGAATTCCCAGTGTCTGACCTTTCCAAAATTCTAAGCCAGATAGGTAGGGTGGTGAGTCAGGTATCTTTCCTCAAAATTGGCCTCAAGTGACCGGACTTCGCTCAATTTCTATCGTGGCGGAGGCAAGCATTCATCGTTAAGCGAGAGGGAGTCATCATCCCCGACAGTGTCCTCGTGGAGTTCGGCACGGGGTACCACAGGATATATTTCAACTTCAATGACCCCAAATGCACGACATGTCACTGCGAAGGCCATTTTACGAGCTCATGCACGGCGAACTCAGAAGCGCAGGAGGAAGAAGAGACAGAAGGCGCGCGCAATCCAGTAAACACCGCTCCAATAACTTTGTCAAATAACGTGGAAACAACAACATCGCCACGCGCGCGAACGAGTGAGGGAACAATCCTCTCCCCCAGCAAACAACCTCCTTCCACAATCCCCACCCACCCACAACCGAAACTTCGCCCAACAATCCCACAAGAGAGAACCCCCTCTCCCGCACCCCTCGTAATCCGCCGCCTCCCCTCCTCCACCCTCCCACTCCTCCTTCCCTGCCGATATCGTTCCCCTCCCCGCTCCTGTTCCCATCCCACAGCAGCTCTCCAAAGACACCCCTCCCCTCTTCCGCCCTGAGCCGCGCGAGGAGGCGGCCATGAGCGCGGCCAGCTCGCTAATTACAAATAACTCGTCCCAACCAATGTAGGATTCGCAGGAGGACGCATTCGACACGTCAGCTCCAGACAGCGGTCTAGGCATCGTCCACGGCATAGACCTGGGCGTACCGGGTGACAGTAAAAACAACCTTGCGACAACAAAAAAGGAAA